>JAVRXN010000010.1:46712863-47912863 GCA_033556935.1 Timema podura | reverse complement strand
TTCTTAACCGTCTATATACATTTTAGAAATAAGTTTGAAAACAATCATTCTTTTTGCCAATATTTAAATTTGATTTTAAATAACTCATATTAAAGGTTAACTTTTGTAAATTCTTGAGTCAAACAAGTCTATATTCGTGGGAGAGTCAATCCATCTCATTTAACCTCACTTAGTATTGGGGACATTATTATTTTTTATTTTACTTTTGTTTTAGCACCATGTCTTACTAACCATTTAGGTTTTATGCTTATGTACTAATTACGCTAATGGTTTTAGGGAATGGAAAGATTTTATTTAGAGAACCGACTGAGGCATCCAATTTTCAAATGAGTTTTCAGGGATTGACCACTTCAAAACGTTTTTAGAGGATTTTAGTTTTCAAAAAAGTCCAGTCAAAAACCATTCCAAATTGCTTCCAGAGGCATCCACTGCTCAAAAACTTTGCATTAGAAGACAATTTTAAATTACTTTTTGAAACATTTTGTCAGTATTACCTAAGAGAGGATGTAAAAATATAATTAAAAACATCAAACTAGAACCTTATGTTTAGATAGATATGAAACAAGTCATATCTTAACTGTCCAATTCATATTAATAAGTTAAAACTACTGTAACATCTCTATTTGTCTCAAGACTTTTGGCTGAACTGTACTTATCTGGTATTTACCTTCTTTCTCCTCCTGAAAGTACAGTAGTGCTAAAATAAAAACAATATAAATTATTTTACCACATTGATTAGTTATTATAGTCGTAATGAATTCTAGTGACCTGAATAAGAAACCTATCTCTTAAAGTGCTTACTCAGTGAGGTAAACTTTCGCCTTGAAAATATTAATCATAAGAAAACCTTTAAGCAAGAATATACTTTGAAGATTGATTCATATTTTGAAACATAACATTCCCCTTATAATAAGATTTTAAATAAGTAATTAAGTACTAACTTTTACTTTTCTGCTTCAACTTTTAAAACAACAAAATATACAGGAAGATTTGTTATTGGTCCCGGACCCGCCGGTTGGTGATTCCTTATGAAAAAATATGTATGAAATAACTACATGGTCGACCTTTTTACCGAAATTGATTATCAAGGGCGCTATGAGGCCTTGAAAATAGAGTTTTAAAATGCTTTTATTTAATAATAACAGAAATAACACGAGCTAAAACACCATATCCTTGGATAATGTTTTGTTGAACTAAGATGTTAAACCTTTGAAAACGTTGTTGGTAATACCATCCCCTTCACTGATTAAATGGTGGTTGTGACCCTCTTTTCACATTGAATTTTATAACACAAAGCTGTAATTGATTTTAGTGACGAATTATTAGTATAAATAAACCAATAAGATTGTCATTTTTGGCATATTTTACTGAAGTCACTTAAGTCAGAGCACCCATGCAAACAAGAATGACAAGACTCCTCGTTTAAAATAAATAAGCCTTCATTCCCTTAAAGCATAGAGATTGTCTCATCATGTTATCTACTCAATGCATTATAAATTAAGTATGGTGCATCTACCTGGCCTGGAGATTTTTGTTTAAAGCTTTGTAAGGTATTTCAAAACAAACTCTTAAGGGATGTAAGGAGAGGATGGGTCACACATATGACTTTCTTTGGCTAACATTTTGTAACAAGAGTTATAAATATGTCATTATTACTCAAAATTACCCAACTGATGGTGACAGGTATTAATAATGACCATTTATATTTTCCTGTTGTATGAGACTAACTGGCCACAGTGGTTAGAGGCTAAGTCTTTTAGTTAAACAATAATTTAAAATAGTTTTAAACCCGGGTTTTGAATATAAGTGGGAAATATTGAGGGGCTTTAGCACACCCTTCTGGTTACAGAGTCTCTTATTAACTGAAACTCACATCTAACTAAGAAATATAAATACAGAGTTTGAAATACGTGGTTTCATCAAGGTTTAAATTGATCTATATCTTTTAGATCTCACATATTAACAAATAAATAAGAAATAGTATTTACAATTGTTCACTGTTCTTTAAAATGAAATGCTAATTTAAACTTTATTTCATAGATCCTAAGCAAAATACCTGGTGCTAAGTAATCTGAACCATTTGCAACACATCTCGGATTCTTCACAGGCAATTTGAGAATGAAGAACACAGAATTCAGAAATACTCATCTTTTTCTCAGGTATGGCACATTCATTCATCTAATTGAAAACAAAAATGAAGAAGCATCTAAAGTTTGTGTCATGTATACATTTTAATACAATCAAAAAAAACAACATTCATTTGATTGATTTATAGAAACTAAAATTTAAACAAAGCCAAAGGTGGAAGGTTTATAGTTTGTCATAATAATTTTTCAAATACAAACATAAATAATATTTTTATTTAAAATATTGTTCTTTTGACATGGTGAATTCTAAATTCAAAATATGTAATAATTAATAAATGAGTATAGTATTTGATTTATTTTTGTTTAGCACAGTAGTGTGGTGTATTGTTCAAGTCAAGTATGTAATATAATATCTGTCTTTCACTTGATTTTTCTTTACGTTTTATTAATATTTTTTATGGAAGCACCTGAAAAATAATACATATTTTTGTAGAACATTGTTTGAAAATATAGAATTCACATTTATTCTAAATATTGCAATTTTTAAAACTTTGATCAAAATTAAAAGTATATATATTTCCTTAACTCGTATTATATTTTAGTTACAATTATATAATATATCAATGCCTACTTGGTTGATAGAGAGATAGTTGAAGTTTAACATTTTAAATAAATCCTTAGATTTCAAATAACACACAATCTTTTTTGCTAACACTTTATGTGATTCCACTAATTAGAAAGTTATCGATCATTGCTACATGGTATTCATGGTAGTCACTTTATATTTAACTGTACATTTATTGAAACATTATTTTGAAAGCTTCCTTTGCTAAGATTTTAATTTCACTATACAAGACAAAACTGCTTCAAATTAATGTTTCACTAACCTTTTCTTCACAGCAAACTATAATAAATTGTCTTCGTAAATTAAAATTTATTCTTCCTTGTCACTTTAAAAGAATTCAAAAATGTAAGGACAGATAGTTATGTCACTAAAATATGACTTATTAATCTTTTATGAATATCTATAGACATTTAACAGATAAGTTTGTAAGGGCATCAATAGTCCGGAAACTAAAAAATATTAATTTTCTTTTATTATTATCTTTTTTGAGCCAGCATAACTCTAAATTAGTATTTTATAATAGGATTTAGTTTTCTTTACTGTCTTTTTGTTTATAATTCTTTCGTGATACAATTTTCTTCCAACTCATATGCATGTATTTATTAGTTCTCAACATAATGACAATATTAGTCAACAGAAACATTGGAATTTCTTTTAATCTATTTTGATATTGAATTTAGCTTGAAATTGAATTAATTTTTATTCACTTTTGTTATTTATGTATTTGTAATTACATACTTCGTTTTCAATAATATCACTAAATCCATAAAACATAATATGCCATAAAAATGGTATTTATATAAATTATAGTTTTTATTATCCTTGTAATGTATACTTTTTAGCTCTTATTTATTATAATATGCTTTATAATTAGTAGGTTATATAATACTAAAAATATTCTTCATAAATAGTAATTAAGTTCAACAAAACAAAATGTTGTCAATTATGTATTGTTACATTTTGTAAAATATTTTGAAAATCCCTTCTACTAATTAATATTAAATGTAAACTAGATTGTTAAGAATTTATCTTAAGGCATATTGGACACCATGAAGACTGGGTAGAAAATTACATTAAAATTTTGGAAAATATTGGAGGTAGTGTTATTTTGCTTCATCTCAACACCAATTTTTTTTAGATTTAAGCCTTAAAATATTTACTTATCTTGAAAAATATATATATCAATCATTTTAATAGAGGGGATTTAATAAATAATTCTAGTGGTCATATGTTTTAGTCTTTTGTTAAAATTGCAGTGGCCTTGACTTGTGTGAATGAAGCAAACTATAGTACTTTTGCATTATTGAAAGTATATATAGAATCTATAATATTGTCATATTCTACTATAATACAATTAGCATTGTTTATCATTACACAAAATACTATTGAAATCAATAAGGAAAATTTTGAACAAAACCCCAATAAGTTACCTTTTTTTCATCTCAATAAATACAACCAAAACTTTTAAATTTACTTACATCCATTACTGTTTTATCAACGCAAAAGGGTAAAACCTTATTTTTATCAATGATAAATTATCTGCCATGCTGGCAATTGAACCTGGGACCCTTAGCTCACTAGGCACACACGCTACCGACTGAGCTAAGGTGTCAGACTAATCAAATTCTTTAATTCCCGACAAAACATTAAAGTTAACATTTATAAGTGCTAAATAAGTTAGTTCATTTACCCCCACAATCGAAACAAAACTGAATTGTTATTTTAACTCCATAATGTTGTAATTAAAAATTTTTAAATCAACTATCATTTTCATAGGTCTCTAATATGGGTGAACTTAAAACTTATTAATCTAGTCCTATATAGTATGTTGGGGTTGCTATCAAAATTAAAGTAATTATAATTTATTTGTGTAAATGTAGTAAAGATCTAATAACAGAATTTTGTATAGCATATTATCATCTAATTTAAATAGGTATAATTGAAAAACGACATCTGGCCATAGGAATAGATCACATGTTATTTGACTTAGCATGCCAAATCTATGCCATTGACCTATGTTTCTCTTGTGCCCACCGTCATTCAACAACCCAATTTTAAGGCAGAGACTTTGATAGACATGTGAGATTGTTGTATACCTAGGAGTTATCAAAAACACAGCCACCAATCTCCTCCTTGCCCAGGTGTAATTTTTCAATCTATATTTACAGTAAATGAATACTTGGGTCCAGCAAAAAATCCATACTAAATGATAACCACACAATATTATATAACCACTTATTAAATGTTTACTTTCCTACATTTATATTATATAAAAAATAGTTCATGCATGTCAGAAAACTTTACTCACACATTACATTTTTGCCTCAATGACAGATCGTTTTACAGAATAAGGGCATTTAAATAATTTGCAGTCTTTTAATTTTTTTTAAAAAGTTTATCTCTCCAATAAACTAAATGATTTGTCAAAAGCATTATATTTTTGACATAAATATAATATCACAGATATTAACTTACTAATTAGATTAGTTAGATTTTTATATGCATTGAAAAATGAGATAAATTGTGATAAATTAACCCTTACTTGTAATTTAATTTAAGCTCAATTTGGTGAACTAAACTAAATCTAGTATCAATAGTCTAAACCAAATATAATGTTGTTAAAATTACAAGTGAATAAGTAGTCTAATGTTTATGATTTGTTCAATTAAATTAGGTTGATTCAATGTATCCTTAATACAACCTCTGCTATTGCACATGGCCACTGGTAAATGTATTTCCTACACGATTTTTAAATCTTGTTCATGTCATTGTTTGAATGAGATAAAATATAATTTAATAGTTTAATTTGCTTGTTGTCAATTTAGACAGGTTTGTTTAAACTGTTTTTGTAAGTTCTCTCACCACTCAGTATAAGATTCAATGACCATATATTGACGCAAAAGCATTCCAATATGACGTGAACAAAACCTTTGAAGGATTTGTAGAATTGGAACCAAGTGGGTGAGAATCTATTACAAGTACAGTTTTAACAAGTTCTCTGCATACTCAACCACATTCCATTAGTGTCATGGTATGCTAAAACATGAGTTAAGGGAGGTTTGGGACACTTTAAAAATGTGTTACAATTAAAAAGTAGAAATATTGCACTAATTTTGTAGTATTTTACCAGAAATTATGTGATTATTATTATTATTGTGTCATTATCAATAAATCCTTTATTTTATTGATTTTTAAATGTCTTTGTCTCAGTAATGAATGGCTTAAGGAACCATTTTCATATGACTGATCTATTATATTGACTAAGGAAGAGTCTCTTTTAATTATGTAACCTAATTATGAACACATTATTTTTCATTTTTATGATTGTTTATATTTTAATTAGAATTATGGGATTTATTATCATTTATTTATGTTATTCCACAGGATTCAGTTTCTTATCTTGCTCTAGGTGAATCACAAAGCAACACCAATCAAAAACTATTAAAATTTAACACCATTTTTAAAGATATCCTGATAATATCTGTAGAGGCCAATCATAAGGATTTGGAACTAACTAGATCAAAAAATATATATATTCGATTTAACCATACTCTTAGTATAGAATATTCCCAAAGACAACAATATACCTGTACTAATTTGAACTAAATATTAAAATCTCAAGGGAAAGGTCAATCTGCTAATCAGATTTTTTTTAAATCTTGAATAATTTGATAGTCGATTGTATTTTTATTATTTACAAATGTGGCATAATATTTAAAACAAGTCATTTATATAGTTTTTCATTTTTGCCAACACTCTCAAGTTATTAAATTTTGAGAGCAAATAGTATTCACAAATTGATGTAATATCCTCCAATTGCTTGCGACCTCACCCATTTACCGAAAATTTAGATACCCGCCTTTAAAACTGATGCTCCTAGTAACAGTTAATGAGTATAATTTTTATTGGAAAATCTAATTATATTAAATATTTTATAAAATCCTAATATGTGACAAGTCACAGGGAAAGGGTCATCATTTAGTTATTGGTATTAAATGAATTTTGTGGTGTGGAACTTAACCCGATTTTTACATAAATGTTTTTTGTGGGCTATTATAGCTTAACGTAATAACTTTTATATGAGTTAATTACCTCCTTTCTAATTCTTATATGTTTTCCATTGTTTCACAAATATTCCAATAAAACATATTTTAACTTTAACTTGCATTACCTAAAAATATTTTCCTAAATGTATGTGTGTGTGTGTATAGTAAATGTGTAGGTTGGGGGAAAAGCCCAAAAATTGACAACGGATGTTTTTTTTCCTCAATCCTAAGATTAGACTTTTTAAAATGACCAAAGCCCGAAGTTCTATTCAATTTTGGGCTCTGGCCGTTTCCATACAGAAAAACCTAGGATTGTGCAATCACTAAATGACCAAAGCTTGAAATAGCATTTTGAAAAACCATTTTAGTTCATTTCGCGACCTGATTGAGCAGGTGGTGCGCCTCAAATTTTTAACAACCACATGAATTCAAGAGGGCAAGTGGATCTCATTGATATGCAAACAGAACCAGAGATCACAAATTTTTTTTTAAATTATCAAGACCACCTGACTAAATTTCTTTTTTGAAGCCTACCCTAACCTAATCTAAAGACTATATTTTCAAATTTGGTCATTTAGTAACTACACATTCCTAGGTTTGAGGTTTTAGAGATGGCCAAAGTCTGAAATTGAAGATAACTTTGAGCTTTGGTCATTTTAAAACGTCCAATCCTAGGATTGAGAAAAAATTCGTCCATTAGCCTTTTTCATGCTTTGCGTCCAACATATATACACAAACATATGCACCCACCTAAACACAATCATGCTTTACACATAGCCGCATTATACACTTTTGTTTTATAAAATATTTGATAATAAATCATGGTAATAGACAAATAACAGCTTCTCTAAAACTCAATTTAGTTTACTTATATCCATTCACTAGAACTTTAAAGTCTTTTTTCTAAATATCTACTATAATAATTTATGGTAGGAAAAAGGCCTTTCAAAACAATTTTAGTAACATTATAACTCCAGCATTGCAGACTTTGACATATTCCTTTAAAAATTAATGGGCTTTCTCATTTTATACTCATTGTATCACAATAAATAATATCCTATTCACACTATTATAAATAAGTTGGACTTTTCATTGTGTCTTATGGCAATGATTATGTAACAAAGTTATGTGCTTGGTCCAACCCAATTATCTTCACTCTTTAACTGTAACAACACTTTTGACAAACTAATTATTTATATTCACATTTTTTAAATTTTTCTTACAGTTTTATATTTATTAGACCCTACACCTTAAACTATTTGTTTTAGTATTTTGTCTTACTAACTGTTCATTTTATACGCATATTTAATAATAACACTAATGTGCTAGGAATGAGTTTAGGTTGAATTTAGAGGTGTACCCGCATTTGCATGGAGGTAGAGTGGAAAACCATTTTGTAAAAACCACCCTCATTACACCTGACTGGGATTAAAACCTCATCTCCGTATTATCAGCAGGCTAGCCTAACATGAGAGTGACACCTCACACAATACAGACACTAAAGAAGATCTTAAACTATTAGTTCACAACTTTATATTACAAAATATTTTATTTTAAAATGGGTTAAATGAATTTTAACTATACCAATCTACTTAATTTAAGTCACAAATACTTGAAGTAACATTGTTGAGATAAAATGTGTCCACAACAATATAAAAAACTACCACTTTATCTTACAGAAAGAATTCAGTTAGATTGATTCCCTTTATTTAAATCAAGAATGAATGGTAATATTACTAAACACTAGCAACAAATTTTAAGATGCTAGTTTGAATTATTTAAAAAAATTCCTTTTTTGAGAAGCCACTAGGGCTCTTTAGGTTGGCAACATTTTTGTTCATTAATATAAATTGTTGGAGACATTTTATAAAATTTTATTTAATTGTAATAAATAATTTCATATTAATTGAAGCCTTATTTAAATTAACTTTAATCAATTTGCTAAAGTTGTTTTAACAATGAATATAAAATCTCCCCTAAAATTTTTAGTTTCATTACAAGTTTTACACATGCATTAATTCAAATAAAAAATGTAACTGTACATATACAGACAAACTCAGTTATTTCATCCAATGAACTTGAGAAACATGTCGTTAAAAACAAGTGTTGTACTGGCCAAACAAGGGTTTATATCGATTTAAAGAAATCATAGCATCATTTTGGACAGTACTTTCATATAATTTTAATGTAGACTAAATATTATATTTAATGATAACCTTAAAGGGGTTTATAGAAATTTACATTGATTAAATTAACTGATACTGAAAGATATATATTAAAAAAAACTACAATCTTAGAAAAAGTAAACAAAATAAACTGTTATTTTCTTCTGTTTTCTTTTTTTCAAATAGACTTTTTCTAAATCATCCTAGATTTTCCTAATTTCAGAAATACTTTTTAGGTTTTCTGATGTACATTCATAATGACTTCATGGTTCTACCTAAAAGTAGGAACTGCCCCTTCAATTTATGGATCAATTTTTTTTTTTTTTCTTTTTGGCTAATTTTTTCTCCCCTCCCATGGTGATACCCTCCACTGTGTTTTGGCTGTTAAAACTTGTTCTATACATACATGTGCTTCTAGTTGGTATATTGCCCGAATATGATGATAAAATTTGTGCACCCATTCAGACACAGACATGTCATCATTGTCATCATCAGAAGTAGCAACATTTTCTTGATTGCACCCATTCCCTCTTGTTTCAGCAACTACTTAGCCCACTGTTGTAATTCCAAAATGACACAAACAATTTTGGATGGTTTTCTCAGTGACACACCACCAAGCCTTATCGATACACTTACATGTCTGTAGCAAAGATAATGTGTAAGTTTACTCTTGCTTCTTGTCTGCACAATTAATAACGCTCATCAATATCAATGCGCAGAAATGACATTTAATACTTCTAATCACGCCTTAGTCATAGGTTGTAAGTAATATGCATTTGGTGTTTGCTGGGAGAAACCCCATATTAATGTTTTGCACGCTATCAAGCTAAGGATGTGTAAGACAGTTATCGTCAAGTAACATATATTTCCTACTTTGCAGTCACAACTGTCAGTCCTAAGTCACATTTTAGTTTTAAAAAGATCAAAGGTCATCCATCATTTTTATTAAATCTGCACCGAACTGACATTGATTTTACATTCCTGATATATCTAGGATTTTTTATTTCCCAATAACAAACAATTTTCACTGGTTCAGGCATTTTATAACTTTCCACCAGCACATCTCTCTCTCTCTTGTAGTTCAATGTTTTGTCTATAACGAATGCCGGGATCACGATCAACTTAACGTTAACTTAACGTAACTTAAGTAACATAACTAACATAACATAAAGGACCTCCTCATGTGTTTAAATGGAGGCGATCACGATGCAGTTAACTTAACGTTGACTTGCAGTTAGCTTAACGTAAGAGATGTTCTGGGAGTTCTTTTACTTTAAGTGAACGTTACTTGAAGGGTATCACATGATCTAGCCATCCAATCATTATGCGAGTGAAGTCAACAGGGCTATTTAGTAACTCATTTGTTGGTATTATGACCAATGTTTACTCTTTAGCGTAAGTTCTAGTTATCAGACATTGAAATAAAATAGTTAAAATAAAATAGGAAAGCTAAATTTATCAAAAAAATTTTTAATAGATATTTATTATATCGATTGAAAACTGTAAACACTCACAGATCATCACTGTGCAACTAGTACAAATCACAGATCATACTCGAGAATGAAGATGTCTGGCTCGAGTTTTTACGTTAAGTTATGTGAATCGTGATCACACATACGTTAAGTTAACTTTAAGTGAACGTTACGTTAAGTTAACTTTAAGTTGAACGTGATTCCGGCATTAGTACCATTCAATATTAGACACTATAGCAAAGGCACCACTATAACCTAGGTTGCTCTATCCAAGTTTGACTGTATTTCAAAACTGACTTGAACACCTTTAAAAAATGTATTATTCACAGAGATGTTTTTGTTTTAATAGTAGTATGTTCAATGTTCCTTATATATACTTTCAACATTATGTGCTTTCTATTTATTTGTTGGTTTTATTAATAACAGAGCATTGGTTTCTTCTAAATGACTCTAATATGTTTGTATTTTATTTTTATTTTACATTTCTTTCATTTTGTTAAGTTTTTGTAATATAAAAAGTATAATAAAGTCAAAATATGTATTCTTTCTTAGGAAAAAAAATATAAACATTGACTCTTTCAAATCAATTCTACATTTAAGGTTTGGTCACATTGTGCACCATCTCAATAATTTTGAGCAGCTCATTATTTTTGTGGGCATTTGGATTAACTTACACTTGAATGTTTTGATGTTTTATATTATATTTGATTAAATAAACATATATATTTGATTAAATAAACAAATATATATATATAAAATTTGAAACATGAACAATAGACTACCTATATAAAAATGTACATGTGTTGGACATCTAAATAAACGTTTTCAAATCATTGTTTTCTAAACAACTATGTTTATTTGGTCCCACTAAGTTCACAGGTTAATTCTTACTCTAAATTCTTACTATTTATAATTTTGTACACAATTTTTTTATTAACTTCAATAAGTTCAATTGAAATTTAAAATTACGTTTTTAAAATAATCCATGTTAAAATAATATAAGACTTGCTTAGCAGTTTTAATAATATTAACTGCTTAGTGCCAATTACGTTTTTTAGAAATTAATTACTATAAAGTAAATATGAACAAAATAATGACTTGTAGCTGTTACCTTTTGAATTAGAATAGTGATCATAGGAAAGAATAATTTTTAAATAAATTTATATGTATTTTTGTACTAATCTTTAAAGCTTAGTTTTCTGGTAATATACTCAATCCCAAGTGAAGCTGTTTAATAATATTTAAAATGTGCCTATTCATTTAGTATCCATTCAGTTTAGTTCAGTAAAGAGAGGTATCCCAAGATTTGCCTGGCTTTTAACATTGGTAGGTAGTAGTTTAGTTATAAACAAGGTAAACATTAAAATATTCTGCAATTTAATTAGCACAATGATTGAAGTGATGATATAAATAAATTTTATATAATTGCAATGTACACCTTCTAGAGTTTGTATTATGACATTATAATATATGCTAAATTGCCATAAAAAATAATAGGGGGCCTAGTTTAAATTTGGACTATCTTAAAGTATTACCGCTTATAAAAAAAGGATCTTAAACTTTATTATTAGTGTTATAAATTTAGTGAGCTTGTGAAGCCATTATGGGCTCTAAATCAACAAGTTTAGAAGTATAGGCTGCTTAAGGATAATACAACCATAGTATTGGTAGGTATTCATTGTTAAACAGGGAATGAATTAATTTGCAAACAAACAATTAATATAAAAAAGGTGTAACTTGTACTAAAGAAATACTCACTGCCATTGTTTTTCTTTACTCTTTTCTAAATATGAACATTAGAAGTATTACATTTTCTTAATGAATTGAGCAAATAGATTTTCTTATAATTAAAATAAGGTTTAATCATTATTGCAGCATGAGATTACACTTTCTTTTAACTTCCTTATAGCTATATTAATCTCATGGATTTACTTTATTTTGAAAGATCATGTTTAACTTATACATGTAAACTTTATTATACAGGTTTGCTTTACTTTGCATAGTGATGTTTAATGCTTGTGTATACAAGTTTGTAAGAAAATGTAAATCTTTAACACTGAATTTACCATAACTCCCATTTACACAGCATTTTTTACATTTAGCAAATGCATTAAAGTATTAAAGATAAATGTTATCTTAAATAGTACTAGATGTGAAAAAACAGAGAACAGGGTTTTCTCTTTGTTTCTTTAATTTTTATCTCTAAATTAATTTACTGTTTGAATTTTATGTTTGAGTAATTAAAGTGATTAATCAACTTAACATAAATGTATTTGTTTACAAATTCAATTTCATCACCTTTATATATTCATAAAATGTTACCAAAATGAAAAATATATATGATTTAATTAATTATATTATTTAATATTCGTCTATATTATTGTTATTATTATTGTTTAAAAGCCCATCGACACAATGAGGTCACTAGGGCTAATATTCGTCATCATTAAGAGTGTGTATAGATTTAAATAATAGATTCTATTCAAATTTCACCCTCCTTGATATCAAATGGAATAAGTTTTTTAAATTTTTTAATTCCTATTGGCAGGAGCTTTAGTCATTGAAATAAATGAGGCTGACAAAATAAAACTAGGTATTCTTAGAATCCTTTTGAAGGGAGTTATCATGGTTTTTTGGGTGGTAAAATGTTCAGTGTTTCTTTTTGTGTTAGATAATAAAGAAAACCAAAATATAAAACATAAATTTAATAATAATAGTTTAACAAAATGTACAACAATGGAAATATGAATATTAATTTTGTTTGTACTTTATTCTTTTTTCTATTATATTTGAGCACTTAACTTCAGGCTACTTGGGACTCAACATTTATATTTCATTTAATGATATTAGTAATATTTAAAAAATTACATATAGTATGTAGTGGCGCTCTAGTTAACACTAGACCCCGCCGACTACATGAACAAGGAAAATAAATATAATAGGTGAACACTTGGAAGCATAAGATAGAAATGCATGTTGACACAAGAGTTTAATAGAGCTAACAAACAAGCAAATACATCGATAAACATTAGAGCACAATCCATTATTTTCTAAACTGGTCTATAGAGTTGGCCACGATAATTAACTTAACTGTAAGTTAAAGTGTTGACATACTCATAGAGTGAACTAGGCTTGAAGAGCCAGTGGTTTAACACAATAGTTAAAACTCCGGTAAGGTAATGAGTAATCTCGTCCCACTCTTAAAAGAGTATTGTTATATCTCCTAGGAAGAAATACAATTGTGCAGTTATTATAAGTAAGTCGGGAGACACAGACTTTCTACATGATACAAGTAATAGTAAATTGGTTGCAACAAATATATTATAAGCTACTACAGGCGAGCAGGCCGAAACAGAACCTGCTCTGCATCTAATACTAGTGAAAGTACTAGTAAAGCTAGTGAAGCTAGCTTCATCCAATAAAATTAGGTTAAAACATTTCAGAGAACTGACAATTTGTTTCGGTCATAGATAGACCGGTCAAATATATAGAGAAAGTTGCCATTCAGGTTCTAGGCCTCATCTTAACAAGGGCTGGCGAGTAACCAATTAGTTTAACTAGGAGTCATGAGAAACGCCACACTCAACCTAGGTGCCACCCAATAACCATACATGAGTTATAATAAATCTTAAGGGCGTCAACCAGCCCATTAAGGGAGCCAGACATAACATCTAAAAGTATGCGGGCCCCACAAGATGGGCAGCAACGACCCACAAGTTGCACACCGCAAACTTGTGAACAACTAAACATAAATATTAAATTGTACGTGGGCCATGCCAAAAGGGCAGGAACAAACCCACAAGTTGCGCACCACAAACTGATGAACAACTAAATATAAATATCGAATTGTACGTGGGCCATGCCTGAAGGGCAGGAACAAACCCCCAAGTTGCGTACCGTGAACAACAAGGTGTGAGGGCCCATGTTCTACAAGAAATGTTAATTAATACCTAACTAGGTATAAACATCAGGCCTATAACAACCTCAACTGCCCCTTTCCCGCCTGAAGGCCCTGCTGACTAAAACATGGTCATGCAGGCCAAGGAGTGAGATTCACCCCTAACTAAACCGCTGGTCTTAAGGACCGAACAGAAAAAACATGTTCTACAAGAGATCACTCATGACATATACAACAGCCTAATAATACATATGACAATCTCAAGAGTGACAGACACTCTCAACTTGTATGAAAACTATTCCTAAACTCTACGTTCTACTTCTTGAGCCTCCTACTCCCTTCTAATTAAAAGTTCAAACTTTTAAGGCTTATTATTTCCGTCTGTCCAGTGAGTCTAATGGCACCATCATCGTGACCACTGTGTTATGAATTTTGACTGATCGGAGAGACATGGGTTGTTGAATATTGGACTGAACTGTGTGTCGTTCCCAGCGGGCCGAGGAGCTTTATAGTGGTTGAACAGATTAACCACAGGAAAGGAAGGGGGGGAGGAACAGCCCTCTACGTTGAAAGCTGCATGTAGGCACCAAGCCATGGAACCCACGCGCTCACGAGCCATGCAGAACTCCACTTAGTTGGTCAGATTGCTCGGAAGAGTCAAGTCCATTGTTGAATGGACCGAGTGTGTATAACTCTTCCAATGGAGCCTTTCTTGTGCAGCGATGTTCCCGAGGCGTGGTATATAACAAATGGTTTTATATAATATATATATTTATTTCGAAAAATTATTTTCTGTAGCTGATTTAGGTAGTAAGGGCCAGGACTGGTTAGCCTGCTATAAGTATACCTTTTTTTTCATCCCTCGTCATTACCAGTGGTGTGTCGTGAAGTGTTAACAGGGTAAGCAGCATTAGTTTAAACTGTACCTGTGAAGTGTTCACACCCATCGGTAGAACACACATTGGTCAGGTATCGAGGGGAATACATTCTCGTGTGAAGCATTTAGAGCAGAGAGTATGTATAATTGGTCAAATAAGGCCCAAGTGGGCGAGAACATATCACAGGTACAGTTTTAACAAGGTCTGCTTTCCTTGCAACACTCCATGGCACACTATGGTAAATAAATTTGATCAAAAAGGTGTCTACAGGTAAAGGTTAACACCATCATTTCTCCACACTTTTATTATATCTTTTTAGTTGTTTATTTCTACTCTTAACTTTGAAATGATCAAAATTTACAGGGAGAAGGATTAACAGACATTTAACATTCTTACATGTTTGGGAAGAAATCACAACATCCAACTATGATTTGGAAGATTGGGGTTAGACTTTGTATAATTATGCATTGATTTTTTTTTCATATTGAATTTTTGAAGTATTTTTAATATTTTTTCTATCAATCGCTTGTGCACTTTCCCTTGTCTATCCTTCTCATCAAACCTTCTTTGAATTTGTTAATAACTCTGCTCTTAAAAGTAATAAATAAACATTCCCCAATACTCTCATGTCATCTCACTTTAAAATTCGTTCTTGGGGTGATGGGTTATTACAAATTTAAACTAGGCTAATTCCTGCTTAGAAAAGGATAGTTTGGTTTAAATATTTAAAATTCGTTTTGAGGAAGGAATTTTACTGAACCTTAGAATTGAATTATTTTTCATACTCAATATTTTTTTATAGACAACATAAACAAAGATAACCTACGTTATCAATGTAAACAGATTTGCTGATAGTAAGATCTGGCATGACACTGTATTAACAAAAATGAGAAACAAAGTTTTGAATTAAATTTTTCTTATATAATACCTACTACAGGTCCAGGGGGTACAGTAGACATAATTATTTTAATGGAACAACTCCATTTTGATCTCTATTAGAGCAAAATATATAAGATATTACATTATAAAAGCACAATACATTTCTCTCACTACATTGGTTTGTTAACAAAACACATTAATAAAACCAAACCTCAACAAACATACTAATCCTTTGATTGCTGAGTACTTGATTAAAAAATATTAAGCTCAATAATCTCACATCTTAATTTTATTTTAATATATTTCAAACTGCAGACATTAAGAAAAAATTCAAAGAAACTAATTTTACAAAGATTATGTATTTCAATTTAGTGAGTCATGACAAGATATTTGAATCACTATAATATAATCATAAAGAAAATAGTACACAAGTAAATATCACTATGTTGTGTATTTGTAATTAATTATATTCAATTTTAATTACCCTTGCTATAGTAAAATTACACTCCAAATGAGTACAATCTATGAATCCCAATGAATGAGCTATCATGCTTACTTTAAAAAACACAAAATTTTGTCTATATCACTAGGCAAATATATTATTTTCATTTTCAAATGAATGTGATTTTAGGATTGCATCTTATGTAAGAATTGCAATGGAAGTATGTCTATGATAAATCCGATCAAAGACCAGAAATTTTAATATGTCACTCATTTCACCATTATTAATGATTTTTTTATTTAAGATACAAAATATGCTAGTAAAAAAAGTTTTGTACATCTTTAAGTTGATTTCTTGCCGTTCTATAATATGTAAAAATTAAATTTCTAAATACTAATCTGTTGTTTAAAATTGGTCATAAGGGTGCTGAATAAGTATTTTCTAAATAAAATCTATTTATTTTGATTGAAAATTTAACAACTGCTTCTTTAATTTGAAATAAAATAATGAAACGCCATAATTGTTAGATTCTGTAGTTTAAATTGCAAGCCTTAATGTTTGGCTGTTAATAAAATAAAAAGCCATAATTGGGTAGGCACTCAGTTTGTCATAATAAAAATAAACTGCTAACATTATATCTTGTATAACAATTTAAAATTATACTAAAAAAATCAAAAATATGTATTATTTCAGGAAATTATCTAAGATCCTGCAAATAGAACATAAGCTTCAAACCATAAATATCTACCTTTAAAGAATGATTTAAAAAAAACTCATTTTATAATAAGTCAAATCAAATTAGTAATAATGTATACAATTTATTTTGTCATAGTTACTTACTCTAGGGCATTGTGAACTAAGTTCATTTCCGCACTTACTTAAGTACGCTACCGTTTCTTATCTTGAGCTAGCTCTATACAGTCCCATCATTACACACTATCTCTTTCAGCTCCATATAATGTTGTCCCCCCATCTGCATCTAGGTCTTCTCAATGGTCTCTTCCCATTCAATTTGCCATTCAATACTTTGAAATCTGTTATAGATTCTCCCATTAGCACTGTATGTCCTGGCCATCATAATCTATGAGACTTGATCATTAAAACAATGTCTCGTCATAATATATTAATTTTTTATATCATGCTTTGATCTACTTTCAAACTTTCAAACTATTTTTTTTCCATCTACTATTAATTCATAGAAACATTTTCATTGAGATGTCTTTGTTTCATAAAAAGAATGTCCTTGCACTATCACACATCATTATATCAACTAAACTCTGTTTCACTTTCAGATATGTTTAGTTTATTTTGCTGCAAATAGTATAGATCTTTTGTAATAGAATATTTTTATTTTATTAGGTTTAATTCATGTAGCAAAGCTCTGTAACATGTGAAATAGTAATTTAGTATAAATGTGAGTATTTTTTAACTAAAATCAGATCATTTTGTGATAAAGATCAATAAATTCCTACTGTTAATACTCCAAAACTGCAAATACTCATTGCAGTAAAGTGGAATATTAAATGAAAGTGTTTATTTAAATAAAATATTTGAACATTTAGGTCTCATAATATTAAAATTAACCATTATTTGTATGTACAAAATTGTAAAATATCAATTGTTAAATGGAAACTCCTAATCTATTTATTTTTGTGCAAATTTTAAAGATGGGGTCACATAAAAAATATCTTTTTGTATGGAACTAAATTAAAATAAAAGTAGTAGTACTTTACATAGTTTGTTGGACACACATTGCATATTTTTTAATAAATGGAAGATGATTATTGAGTGTAATATGATTTGAGTGGTTCATTTATATTATTTTAACCTCCTTGTATAACCCTAGAGTTACATGTATATTCTCATTACTGTACAGGTAATGTACATGTGTGCATGTGAGGAAGCTTGAATGCATATGTGCATTTCCAATGCTCCCATGTGAATTCTATTCTAGTGCCTCCAAGAAACCATATACAGTCGAACTTGGATAATTCGAACATATAAATTTGAACTTATTTTGTTTAATTCGAGGTAAAATTACCTTGAAGATGACGAAAAAAAAGCCTGAAATCTCACATAGGCAACACGTTTATTATTTGACTGCATGTAGGGGCACTAAAATTTGCAAAAAAAAAAAAAAAATATTGTTGACAATTGCACCACACAAAACCCCATTACTCTAATGGAAAATGTAATGGTTGTGTTACCCCCTCCCCCACCTCAAATATGATGTCAGTAGTCTAACATATGGATCAAGGAAAAATTGAAACTTTCAAGCACTTCTAGTGACGCCTTGGGGTCCAGAACATTCTCTCAGGTGCTTACATTGGTTAGAATTGCAGGGTTATAATCAACATTTTCCAATCTACCTGAATGTGTAATAGTGCGTGGGACCAAGTGACACAAAATACTGCCAACTGCTTTCGAAAAGGAGGTTTCTAACACAACAATGGTGAAGAACAAAATTAAGCTGTTGAGTAGATTGTACTCGTTATCGACAATTGGGAAGATGTTGGACATGATGCAGGTGTTAAATATGAGGATTTGGATGAGAACTTACAATTTGCAGTGAACTGACAGATGCAGAAATTTTGGCAGATGCTATGAACAATAGAAATGACAGTGCATCTTCAGATGAAGATGGGGAACATGGGACTTCCAGAGAAGACGATCCCAACATCTACACATGCCTTGGACCACATCAAAGAGCTTAGACGGTTCTTTGAGGGACAACATAATGTAAGCCCTCTAATTCTCCAGGCGCTGAATAAACTAGAAGAGTTTACTACTCATAATATTAACTAAAAAAAAATCAAAAATTCCAAAATTTAAAATAGAATAAAATGTAAATACAGTACTCTGTACTGTACATATTGTTTGCTATGGAAAATCTAAGAATAAAATGATATGTGTACACTACTGTATTTTACTTCACTGAATTGATTTTTTAAGTTATTTTTCTAGCCCAAATAAAAACTTGACTAATTCGAATTTTTGGATGGTTCAAATTTTTCTAGTAGTCCCTTTTGTCTTCAAATTATCCAGGTTTAACTGTATAGTAATTCTTGATCTTGTTTATTTTTACTGCATCCTGGAAGCTGTTCGGATGAGGATTAAGAATGATGTATAGTATAAAAATAAATGTAACTTAATTTAAATGGAGGGAGAGTGGGAAATTATTTAGGGAAAAACACTCTCATTTCACCTAAGCGAGATTTGAGCCTCTATCTCCCCATCATTAGGCACTCCAGTTTAACAAGAGGGTAACACTTGCAACCATGCAACCATCGATGTGGGTAATTGGCCCTGTGGCAGGATAAAATTGAGCACTAATAAATTTAAATTTATTTATAATGATGTAATGTTTTAAATACTTTAACATTTCCTTATAAGATTTTATTAAGTGAGCACACACAGTGCATTTCAAATTATTTTGAAATTATTTAGTAATTCGCAATTAAATACAATACAATATAAAAGTAGACTTTAGTAAATATATTAGACTAGGTGAATCCCCGTTTTTTGCACGGGATATTATGTTATTATTTATTTTTGGATAAAAATGAGGAATTTTTATTTGAACTTAATGGCATGGTTCTTAGCTCTCTCCGAGAAACACCGTAAGGAGGTGACCATGGATCGTTTCTCACGGGGAATTTTATTTTTGGCAGGCTCTCTGTCCTACTGCCTGGGGCGTTATCAGCTGAGCGTGGCTGGACAGGTCTCCCCACCACCATACACTGCCCTGGGCCGGGACCTCTCTCTCACACAGACACTACAAACACCACAAAATTCAGCAAAATTTAAACTATAGACTTCTACAATTTCTTGAAGTTGTATATTAAAATGTATTTACGTATTTAATTAATTGTCTATATTAATTTTTTTTCCACCCCTTAGAAGCATATACGGGGTTAAAAATAATTGCTATATTTTTCCGAAGGCATTATTAAAACAAACTTATCGGATTATTACCCTCTAAACACTTAAAAAGAGTTTGTAAAGCAATATAGTTGATTAGGGTAGATACCCCAATTTCACCCCCTTAAGCACAAAACATTGAAATGAAACATCTTTACTTTTCCTAATTAGCTTATAAATAACACTTGTGCCAAATGTTAGCCCTCTAGCTTTGTGGGAAGTATGAGAGTTAGTGATGAGTTAGTCAGTCAGTAATTCGGTCAGTCAGTCAGTTAGGGCTTTCACTTTTATACATATATAGATAAAATATACAAATATTTGAAATTGATGTGTTTCAATTTCTTGCGCACTATCTGCTCTACACTATTCGCTATTAACTATGTGTTGTGCACAAATTGCATGTGAATGAAGGTGATTGAAGGGGTTTGACTTACCAGCTAAGTTGCATATAGTTTTATTATGTGCTTACATATGAGGATGTAATCGAAATAAGTTGGATGGAATGCTGTGAAACATAAGACATGTTGTTTAGATGAAGTGTATTAAGTGTAATAGTACAGGGGGAAATGGAAAAAAATCTGTTTGGCTAAAAATTAAAGTTAATTTTGATAATTTTGTGTGGAGTTGTTAAGAAGTTAAAGAATGTTGTAAGGAGAAAAAAAAAAACCCATCTTATAGCCATTTTTCCCCCTCACGCATTATGGCCACCATCTTGAAAAATTGGCGGCCAAAAAATTTTTTTTTCGCTCTCTTAGATGGTAAGTTTTATAAAAAAAAAATTAAAACAAATGTTAAATCCCAGACTTATGAACAAAAAAAGAGGACTAATTGATTTTAGATAACTGTAACTGTTCTCTGAAAACTGAACAGGTTTACTTTTGTGGAAAATTTTTAGTTGAGCCCAAAACATTACTTTCAATTTGTGTAATAAAATTAATTTTAAGTTACAAAATGCTTACTTTTAACTACAATGCAACTTATTTGTTTTTGACATCAATTTTAATTTTTCAAGCATACAAATTTTAACAAAATGTTTAAAACTATATACGTAAAAAAAACAGGATATATGTATTTATTGCTGTATTTGTTGGCTTACAGAATGTATGTCACTTAATTAAAAGATTTGTTCTCTTTAGAAACAGCGATTTTTAAGTAAATTTAAAAAATTAAATTTATTGTGATTATTTCTGTTAGTAAAAACGCACAAGGAAAAAAAAAAATATATATATATATATAGCTTTGTCTGCTGCTAAAGAGTGTCCTCATCATCACTGTCTTCACTGGGTTCCTGCTGATTGAAAACCCACAAAATTCAGTGAATATCATATTTTTCTTGAGCCAGCTGCATGCTGCAGTTGTGCAACATTCCTTGCAGTGACATTTGATCTGCATTAGGTCAGATTTAGGTACTGCTAATTGGTTGCTTTTGACTGGAACAACTTTTCCACCATCTTGAGCAATACAATCAAACTCAGAAGGGGAGGAGAGTTTAGGATGGTTCACTGAGGATTGCATTAATAATCTGATGACTTACTTTCTGATCCAATCACATAGTAGTGAATAATGCTTCAAAGGTGGTTGTGGTATGTGCAACGATGGTGATGGCAATCCTACATTTGTAGGAGGTTTACTATGTCCACTTAGTGAAGTGGATGCAGACCAAGTTCCTGGTGCCTGCATACTATCCCCAGAGTGTTCCATACATCCAATGGCCCAAAGTATATCTTGTTTTCTAGCCAATAAACTCCACTTGGTTCAGATGGGTTGCCAGGCCGGGTCACTCATTCTTTGAAAATATTTTCCCGGCTGTGGCACTCATCTATTGCTTCCACTATTCTGCAAATGTGTGGGATAGTTTTCACCTCTGCTACTACAAAAACGTTTTTTACTTACCTCGAGAAGTGATATTGTAAATGACTCACGAGCATTTCTTCTTCTACCCTGCAAGTCAAAAATCTCATATGGATCATAATTTGGTGCAGATATTTTTATTTACCTATGCAACCATATTTTGTCTCATAGTGTCCATTAAACACGTGTTTCATCAGAATTAATCTTGGTGGTATGCATTCCAATACTTGAACAACAATGCTTCGCAAGCATCCACGTAATATTACCAACTATAACTCTATGTAGATGCTCAATTAGAAGCCTTCCCTACGATATTTGACAGAAACAAATCTAATTTTAAATGTTCCAGCATTATTCTCCAACGCAATCTTCGATCTTGCTCAGATGGTTCTTTACTGTCTAGTTTATAGTGTAAATATTCTCATTTATTGCAATTTGCCCCACCTCTAAACGGATTTGTCGTCCTTTAAGTCATCCACCGCCTTCTCCAAGTCACTTTGTCAGCTTTGTCCCAAAATTTGAGTCTCACTAATTTTTTTCACGTGATTCTAAATCATAGCATGGATTGCCTTAATCTCATTACATTCTCCTCTGATTTTATTTATTTCAATATGAAACACATTTTCTTTTTTACTATGAGAATTTTAAATGTGGTCACTAATAATTTTCTGCGTATCACTAACCCTTTTCTCTAACCTTATTTTTGGTCTTGGATGATTTACATTATTTTTGCCGTCATTTCCTTTAATCCCTTATCATTATTTTTCACGTGACTAATTACTACATATATGACTTCCGTCATCTATAGTCGGTTCCAATCGTATATTGGACATTCAAGTTCCTTGTTACTTGGTGATGATGGTACAATCGTTTCATTGTATTTTCCTGACTCTTGTTTGTCCGAGAAAGCGTCCACGCGTTCAACCACCTTTGCCCTGGTTTTTCATTCATTCTGGGTTGCTCCTAGGTCCTGTGTTTTCTCGCTACTGGTCCCATTTTATTGAATTACAAATGTCAAAATAAAATTAAAATAATAACCTTGTTATTGGTCCTTGTTAGAATAAACACCCCTATACAAATACTTATGACTGGTAGATCTACCTTTTTGGGTCATAAACACTCCTTTTATTGTTGAATTCGTCCCTGGAATACTGAAAAGAATATTTACTCCAAATATGTTAATGGTTGGAGCTGGACCTTCCAGGGTGCGTTGAATCAGCGCCAAGTCAGCGTCAAATCCGCGAATAATCCAGCGTCGAGTTAGCTGCTGGTCTAAAGTTCTGGGTTGATTCGGTCGCTCCAAGCTTTCCGTTTTTTAGCTTTTTATTTTTCAAACGCGTATTAGTGTTTTTTTAATTCCGTTAATTTGTGTCACGCGCTTATAAATAGCACCACGTGTCATTGCAATGTGGTCCCTGTTCGGGTGCCACTTATAATGAATGGCACGCGGTCATATCCATCCTGGCGTCCTTGGTTTTGATCCTGCCCGGGTTAGTATATGGGCTCGTTGCCCTGGATTCACGTGTGTCAGTTTATATCTCAGCGCTAGATCTAAATATTTCGTATATTTTGTTCGGGAGAGAGGTAGGTTCACGTTCCCTACCATTGATTAGACTGGGTTTGATTTAAAAGGAAGTTAACATAAATTAGATATCACAAATTGAATATCAGGATTAATTCATTCCACACTCTGGTTCTGGTTACTAAATAATATATCTACTAAATAATAAAAGTCGATTTGGAGTGACTGTGCGAGTGTATAAGACAGGTCCGATCTGTATGATGGTATAATCGCGAGCGTCTAACGCACGTTCGATCTGTATGATGGCGTGATCGCGAGTGTTTTTCCAATGGATGCTCTGGGACTTCTTGCAACCCTCACCGCGTCCCCTTGGACGATATCCCTTCTTATCGGCCAAGGTCGCTTTCATTGTCACTTAAAAACTGCAACTCGGTTATGGTAGAACTTTTACAATTTGTCCTTTTCTTTGCTGCTAGTTCGTAAATAGTAAACTCCACAATATTTACTGTACCCCTATTTTAGAAATGAAATCAAGTGAGATTCCAGTACGTCTTTCACTAAAACTCATAAATCCTGCTAAAGTTAACATGAAATATATGTTAGCTTCAACAATATGTTACAATTTTCTTTTTTTTAGCACCGTGTCTTACTACCCGTTCGGGTTATACGTTTAAGTACTAATTACGCTGATGGGCTAGGAATTGGGAAGGTTGAATTTAGAGGAAGTGAACCCGCATTTGCGTAGAGAGAGAGAGTGGAAAACTATTTAGGGAAAACCACCCCCTGCTCACCCGACCGAGGTTCAAACCTTGATCTCCCCGTCCTCGACAGTCGAGCTCAACACGAAATTAGCGCGTTAGCAAACTACGCCACCGAGGTGGGTTGCTACAAATTAAATATCTATTCACACTGGTATACTTACATCGTATGCTATTTATTTACCTGTATCATTAAACAATATATAGTAGGGACAGTGGCGCAGGAACTAGGGGGTACGGGGGTAAATTTTACCCCCCTAAAAAAATTGAGGGAGGTAAAAAGTATCATTTTTACCCCCCCCCCCCCAAAAAAATAATATATAGTAAAATTTTTAGATAATGTAAACATCTTATTGAGGCAAGATACAATGTTCACACTAAGTTAAAAGGTGCTTGGAGCACACACTGAAGAGATTTTGAAAACTCTGATAGTGATACCAGCTACATCAGCTACTGCAGAAAGAAGTTTTTCAATGCTTGGATGCATTAAAAACTATCTTCGCTCCACGATGAGGCAATGTAGACTAAATCACCTGAGAGGCTCAACAAAATTGAAATTGCAAAACTGGTTAGTGGTTTAATAGCTAATAACAAATATAGGGCAAAAGTGTATGGAAATATACTTTAATTTTCAGTGTTTCATAATTTTTAGTTAAGCTGCATCAGATAACACTTCTCTTAATAGGTTTTGTATCTATTAATTCTAATGTTTGGAATGACTAAAATAAATGAGAAAAATGCACAGTGGGACCATTAAATAGAGGTATACCTCGTTATACGTGATCACGTTACGCGTTTTCGCTATAACACGATTCAAAAAAATACAAAAATAGTGCATGGTCAGCTGTAATTTCGCAGTCATCCTGTGCTGTGATGGTGTGACCTTGTGTACATACATTCCAGTGAAAGCGTTGATCTTTACTGTATAGTTTGGTGTTAGGGGGGTGGTATTGACAACATTGGATATGCATGGGCAGAAGTTAAACAGTCCTGTATGAAGGGAGTTTAGAAAAATGTTTGGCCTGAAGTTTCTGATCCTCATGATTTTGATCTTGACCACGAGCTTTTCAATTCAAGACATGACATTGTTGACAAAGCATGGATTTGGGGACATAGATAAGGCAAATTTGGCTCAATTGTTCCAATCTCACTCAACAGAACTAACCAATGAAGATCTTCTAGAAATAGAGAATGGCATAAAGAATGAAGAGGAAGAGCCTTATGTTGTTGAGCCTATCAAACAACTTTCAACAAAACAATTTGCTGATTTATTTAAGCACATTGACAGTGCAATTAGAATAATTGAATAGGATGACCCTAACATGGATAGAAGCACCAAAGTTGCCAGAGAGATCCAGAGTTTTTTTGGCTTGCTACAAATAACTCTATATAGAGAGGGAAAATGCTGCTCGTCAGTTGAGTCTTACCATTTTATCAAAGAAATTGAGAATCGTCAGTCTGAACACCCGGGGCCTTCACAACAGCAAAAGCTTACCATTCCAGGGCCTTCAAGAAAGCAGGAGCGTACCGTCCAAGGGCCTTCAAGAAATCAAGAGCCTACCATCCTAAGGCCTTCATGCCAGCAAGAGCTTATCGTCCCAGGGCCTTCAAGAGAGCAAGAGTCTACCATCCCAGGGCCTTCAAGAAAGCAAGAGCCTACCATCCCAGGGCATTCAAAAGAGCAAGAGCTTACCATCCTAGGACCTTCAAGAAAGCAGGAGCGTATCGTCCAAGGGTATTTAGAAGATCTAAAGCCTACCATCCAAGGGCCTTCAAGAGAGCAAAATCCTACCGTCCCAGAGCGTCAAGAAAGAAATAGCTTACCATCCCAGTACCTTCAAGAAAGCAGGAGCGTATCGTCCAAGGGTCTTTCGAAGAACTAAAGCCTACCATCCAAAGGCCTTCAAGAAAGCAAGAGCCTACCATCCCAGGGCCTTCATGCCAGCAAGAGCTTACCGTCCTAGGGCCTTCATTCCAGCAAGAGCTTACCGTCTAAGGGCCTTCAAGAGAACATGAGCTTACCGTCCAAGGGCCTTCAAGCGAGCAAGAGTCTACCGTCCCAGGGCCTTCAAGAGAGTAAGAGCTTACCGTCCAAGGGCCGTCAAGAGAGCAAGAGCTTACCGTCCAAGGGCCGTCAAGATAGCAAGAGCTTACCGTCCAAGGGTCGTTAAAAGAGCAAGAGCTTACCATCCCAGGACCTTCAAGAGGAGAAGAGTTTACCGTTCAAGGGCCGTCAAGAGAGCAAGAGCCTACCGTCAAGAGCAAGATAGTGATAGTCCAGATTTTCCAAATACAGTTATTTTATCATGCGATTGAAGATTAACACTAAGTGTACCTGTAGCGTTGTATTAATTAGATACATTGATTAAAAATTGTGTTTGCTTACAAATTTCAGGGGATTGAAGATTGACAATAGGTGTAGGCTACCTAATGCATTGTACTAGTTATATAAATTTAAAAAATTGCATTCATTTGCAGGTTTCAGGTTTTTATTTCCTTTGGAGTAATCCCTATATCATTCATGTTAAAATCATTTCACTTGCGTTTTCGTGTTACGCGATTATTTATCAGAACCAATCACTCGCGTAGTGTGAGGGATAGCTGTATTACATTTTCCTGTTCTTTTTTTAATCTCAAAAATGTTATCCCCTATAAGAGCACAGGGTTATTTTTACCCCCCCCCCCCCCCCCCCAAATAAAAACGTTCCTGCGCCAGTGAGTAGGGACTATATTAAAAATAGATAACGTTTTAATTTTGAATCTTAATGTCATTTCAAGGCCACTGTCGACCTCTCTAAGCTATAACAGCTAAAAAAAACTTTATTACGCCAGCTACAAATTGACAATGTGAAATGTGTCAATTCATTAGGTACATTTGCAACAAAATGACTACAATATCCATAGAATATCCCTTAAACATCCAAAAATTTCACACTATAATATTTATTAATCGATATTCTTAAGCCTGGTACGCACTTTGAATCATTGTTAGACAACTGTTGCCCAAATTTTCCCCAACTATTGGCCAGCATAGGAAACATTATAAAAGAAACATTGTTTAGTGCCGATACTTCGATGAGGAAACATTGTTCCCCGTCCACAGTTTAGTTGAGTGCAAAATGTCTGTCGAGGATTTTAAATAATTCGAAACTGTACACAAAGGTTTTTTCAGTTTATTTACACACTGAGAAATTTCCACTTATTGCATTCAAAACATCCCTTTTTTTTTTGGCGCTATTTTTATGTTCCTCATATGTAACATCCCACGACCGTATATGAGTACAAAATATTTATATAAGTTCCATAGTTTCTTCGGCTGTCCGCGACATGACAAATGGAAATATCCGGAACTGATGTACTCTGTGTGAACAGCAGAGTAAGACTGGCCCACGTTGCTTGTTGCCGGAAATGTTGGCAAACACGTCCAGACTAGCAAATATTGATTCTTGTAACCAATTTGAAATGGATAGCGGGAAACATGTTTTATTCGCTGGGAAACACAAAGGAAGCACGAAAAATTGCTACCCAACTGTTGGCACAGAGTTGAGTGACAGTTTGCTAATAGTTGGGCAACTGTTCCTGAACTGTTTCCGAAACAAGAGCAACATGTTGACAATCAACGTTTCTAAGTATGTTCTATGATTTAGGATGTGGTTTAAAAATTTTGAAATTCTAAAGACAACAAAGTAATCGATTTCATATTATATAATTGTGTAGTTATTAAAACTCAAAACGAGATAAATAAATGATAGTGTCATCAATACTGATAGCCTTACCTATATTGACTGCTTGCAGCGACTGCTCGATCGGTGTAGCTCGATTTAGGCCTTACGCCATGGAGTTTTTTTTTATCTTTATATAACAGTAAGTAAGCCCATTTGTCCCAACTTTCTCGGAACAGTCTTGGTTTTAGTTGTTTGATAGTCCCGGTATCCCAATAAATTCATTCTGGGTTTTAAAGATAATGCCATCGTCAAACGAAGTTAAATGGAGAAAATAGCTTTAGAAGTAGGGCAGCCTCCAACAGGAACGAGTAGGAAAGTGATACTTTGTGTAGGCCTAGAGCAATGACTATAAAAGATGAAATGAGACTGTTAATTTTGATTAACAGATATTTAAAGAAAAGTAAGCAAGTAGATAGTGTGTCCGAGTTTGATTAATATTCTTCTTCTTGTTGTTTTTTGGGCTTCCTTTTAACTGTGATTTTTATTTTTATCTTAGTAATTTCCTTATAATACCAATGCTCTCCCGAAATCTGGCAATTGACTTAGCTCAAATCAGTCTTGACCTAGCCCAGATTTGGTTTAACCTGTGTATCATTATAATGAACCATATTAAATTACTGTGGAAAAAAAAAAAATGTGAATTTTTAAGTTCTCAACTCAGACATAGTTCAATTTCCCGTAGTTCAAGATTTATTTACATTAGCCTACATAAAACACTAAACTCAATTTACATTAACCTCTTAAAATTAGAATAAAACATAATTTTTTTACAAGATTTGTAAGTGCATTTGACTAGACACTGTGCGTTGATGTATGTGGCGCTGGTATTGGCAGAATATTGAAACACTTGAATAGAAGGTGTTTGCTGAAACACGTAGCTTTTAATTTAATTTAAACACTGAGTCTTAATAACCGTTCGGGTTATAGACTTAAGTACTAATAATTACACTGATGGGCTAGGAATTGGAAAGGTTGAATTTAAAGGAAGTGAACCTGTATTGGCGTGGAGGTAGAGTGGAAAACCATTTAGGAAAAAACACCCTTAGTTCACCCGACCAAGATTTGAACCCCGATCTCCCCGTGCTGGGCAGTTCAGCTTAACACGAAACCAGCGCACTAGCTAACTACGCCACCGAGGCGGGTGAAACACATAGCTAATCATAGCTTATCGATGTTCTAAACATGTCTAAACTTTGTGTAACAAGTTTAATTTCGATACAACGAATCAAGTAAAAGGCGTCACAATATAAATTAAGAGTTGTACTGGGGGATGTTCAAATCAATATATAAACACTAATAAAAGACATCACATTTTATATTTTCCTTGATAGGAATGGAGTAAACACAAACGAGTTCAAATAGGCAACAGAGATAGTATTGTGGCTCTATTATTATGTAATCACACGGCCTAAATTGAGAGGCTGGCTTGTTTAATATCGTTCTCTGGATTGTGAATGACAAAACGAGTATTGCAAGTTTTATGATTAGCTTGTAAACAAATATAACCTACGCGCTGACAACATAAACAGAGTTTCAGCATTCCTTACGGTATACCAGGCCAGGAGCCAGGCTAAATAGTAGTGTATCCCAGCTAACTAGGCTGACTAATCAAGATCGAGTCTAGAGGGTCACTCTGCCTGTTTTTTTGGGCTGCGTGGGTTAGGACGCTGGATCATTAGTACTTATATTAGAGGGCTGCCACTCGAGCCCAGAGTACCGGGGTCCATATTCCGTCTAGGATTACCAAGGAGTCAGTCAGGCCATTGATTATTCCTTGCAATACTTAGTTCTGCCCCAAGCTTCTAAATAGTCTTTTAAATTCTTTCATATCTTTCAATATTTCACATCAACATCACATTTGTAATAGACGTAGTAGTAGTATCAAATAAAAACCACAAAAACCCAAGCCGGACGTCAATTACGAACACACACAATCATATACCCCCCCTACCCCCCCCAACCACCCCAATCCTCAGCCACAACATATCCTGACAAAACTTAGGTCAACGTAAGAAAGGACAAGGGGTGACGATTGGTGACAATTGATGGCAGAAGTGGCATTATAGACTTCTGACAATTATATATATTTATCCTGAATCTTTCTCACATATGAGTAAAACCAAGAACATTGTCAAGAAATCCAATCAATTTCAATAGTTTTAGTCTATATTTGTAGACTAAGCTAAACTCGGTGCACATTAACCCTCGTGATCCTAAATTACGAGTCCTAGTCACTACGGCGTTTTGAAGTTTCATTTTTGTTCCGTATATTTTTGACGAACTAATGACTAATTTATCTCAGGTTTTGCTATTTATGATTTGTAAATATTTGTCTAATATGGGCCAAATGATAAATAATACTAGTACTTCTCTCATTTCACATCAGTAGGTTCTTGCTACTTCGTAGTATATTACAGAGGACTTCTTTGTGGAATAAGATTATCACTGCTTTTCTAACCTGCTCAACGTTTTGCGTAGCCAACTTCATTTTATAAATATACAGCAGTGTACCATATATGCAGGACGAAAACATAAGTATTAACAGTTAAATAGTTTATCTATTTTGCAAAAGATAGAAAATAATTCTGACAGGAGGGCAGTGAGAGACAACTAACGAAATATTACAAAGCATGAATGAAGACCAAATAACTTGGGATTGATATATATATATATATATATGTGTGTGTGTGTGTTCAAATACTCTCATGGACTTAGATGGGAAGTCAACATCATAAAACTCTGTTCCATTATCCATCTCCGGGTTTCGGACCACTGGGAAACCATTAGCTGTCACCTGATGAAGAACGTGCATCATCGCTGCGGTAACGTTCTGTACTGTCTTAAGGTGGAGATGCAGGGAACGTGAGAAAGGGTAAGTGTTTTTTCAGTTTTTATATTAAACATTTTTTTGGTCAAAAATCAAATATTGCTTCTATAAAAGATAAGAGTTTCATTTTCTTCACATAGTGATATCAACAATAATTGTTGAATATGTCATGAATACAGTGAGTGGCACTGTCTAAATTTTTTTTAAATTAAGAAAGAAAGTTTTCATGAAATTTCATGACACCCTTGGCAGATATTCAACTATTGTTGAGGCACGTTTAGAATAAAAATCGATGACTGTAAAGAAGTACTTGCGTCCTTTGTTTGATCTAGAATATAGTATCAGCTCATTCAGATCAGGCTTATATTAGCTTTACGGATTCCAGGTAGACTTTGATATAACTTTGTAAATAAAGGTTTCACATAGGCTCAGGCGAGCGAGATAGTTTTTCAAGGGCTTCACAATTTTAACTCTATCTCCTTAAACACTGTTTGCAAGTTGATGATACTGTATCTGTTCCTAATAATGTCTCGCCCAAACAGCGTTAGATGTTAAGGTAAGGTTCATCTTTTATTTTAATATATTAATCTTCAAATTAAAGGTGAAGAAACTCGTAAAGGGGATAATAAAAGCTCCAAGATAAATGAGTTGACTGACTTATAGATTAAAATCTCAAACTCTTTTTTAAGAATTTTCGATGCGGTTAAATGAGTACTTCTACCCTGTTTAATAGTATGTTGAATAGTATATTTTCTAATTATTTTTATCCACCCACGTCAATAATACCTGGACTAAATGTGTCTACGTATACATATACAGGATAAGGGTTATATGGACATGAGCCTACATTATTCATCTATTTAAATTAAAAATACACGCCTTTAGTTACTAGAATGAATAGTACTATGCACTAATTACACTAATATGGTAGGGAAGTGTACCCTTTTTTGCGTGAAGGGAGAGTGGAAAACCACCCTCAGTACACTCGACCAAGATTGAACCCCGACCTCCCCATCATTGACATATTGCGACAGCGCTTTAGACCATGTGGCCACCAAAGTGGGTCCGCATCTGTGCTCACGTGGACTAAATGTTAAGTTAATTTAGTCTGGTTTTGGTAGCGACGAGAAAGTTTGGGGTCCAAATCCCAGCCGGGTTTTACTAAAGGTGATTTTCACCTAAATATTTTCCCTTCTCCCTCCCTGCAAATGCGATTATAATTTTTTCAAACTATACCTTTATCGCTCCTATTAATATTTGCGCAATTAAGTGCGGATAGTTCAAAAGATAGTAAAATGCGATGACCTTTCTTACCATCTAAACAAATATGTTAAGGGTCAATGGCCAGGGTCTTGATGACGTAAGTCGTAGTGTGTAAAAGTGGCGTGAAGGAAGCAAAAGAGCCGCTCGTTTACAGGGAAAGAAAAAAAAATTGAAAGAATTAGGAGAACTTTATTGATATTTGCGTAATATCATCTTACGCGCACATTTGAGACATTATGTAATTGTATATAAACCAATTTGGTTAAAATGAAGTCCTCTTTGTTCATTTTGTTGAAACCAAAACCAGTGAATTAGGAGGAGAAGAAGAAGGGGAGGAGCTCAAAGAGGTTATTGCCTCCTCCATGGTTTGTGAAAAAAATCCAAGGGAAGAAGAAGGGGTAAAGAAAATTAGTAAAATGGAGAAGAAAGTTTAACCTTTCTTTACAAATTATCGTTTTAAGTATACTGTAGAGGAAATTTTTAAATTCTGGAACTAGGCAAAAATGTATGCACAGGTTGTTGGTTATGACACCCGCCACGCACATAACGGAAAACCAGTAAATATAGGTTTTTTATATTAATAGATAAAATAATAGCTAACTATTTCTATTTCAATCACCTTAAGTGCCCAACTCAATACCGATTAACCGGGATGTTAATCACACGATTACGTTGGAACCAAAAAACGTAATGAAGTGCTGTTTTATTAATGTTTTCAGGTGCCATCAGTGAAATTAAGATCAGTAAAAATATTTTTTTTAAATTTTAAATTACTTTTAATTTTTCAATTTTATACAATTTTTAAAATAGGGTAAAATTATTTCACTTGTCTCAATTTTACTATTTTCTAAAGATCCCGTATTATTTCAAGGCTAATGCTTAACTTAGGTAGGTAGGCCTAATACAGCTCAAATAATATGTCGTTGTACGATTTTCTACATTCTAATTTAGACAACAGTGGAATTCATACCATTTAAACTATTAGACCATATTAAAAAATATAATAAGATTGAAAAATAATAATTTAAAATGAAATACCTATTAAATTGATACAAATTTGGCTGTGCTCAAGTGAAGAATACAAAAAACATCAATTCGATAGGTTTAGTCGTTCGAGCGTAACCTATCTAAATTCCAGGTTAATATTTTTATGGCACCACGTCTTACCACCCGTTCGAGCAATAGGCCTACAAATGACACTAATGTATTAGGGATGAGGAAGGTTGAATTTAGAGGAAGTGTACCCGGGTTTGCGTGAAGGGAGAGGGGAAAACCAGAAAAACACCCTTAATGCACCCGACCTGGATTCAAACGTCCAATCTCCCAATCATAGGGAGTGACGCCTTAAACCATGCGACTACTAAAGTGGGTATGCGGAAGATTGAATTTAGAGAGATTGTACCCATATTCGCGCAGAGGCAGAGTGGAGAACAATTTAGGGAAAATCACCCTCACTGCACCCGACTAGGACACGAACCCTACTCTCCCTGTAATCGGCTGTCATATTGTGAGAGTGACTACTGAGGCCACCCACCAAGGTGGCCACACGGAACCACGCCGAACCACCGCGCCGTGTGGAGCATTCTCCAAATTATCGTGGTACTTGGGATGAGAGAGTTCATATAGGTTAGAATATTCTTTAACTAATAAAACCAACTCATCATTCATTCTGAGAATCTAATAAACTGTAATAGAGTTTACATTAAGTAGTGTTAGAGTACTTTAAACTCAGCTTAAATGGCCAAATTTGTTTGCACATAACAGTATTTTGTTTGAGAAGTGATGCTTATTTTTTGCTAAGGTAAGTTTATTGAGTTGATAGCTGTTTTAATTTGGCCAAAATACTATAGTAAACATTTACCTTCTGTTTATCACTCTTCTCCTCTAGTTTTAATTGATTAAATCTACAAGGAAACACACAATGAAAATATATTAACATATTAAATTCTACCTCAATCGTATGTGCATTTTACTTATCAAAATCAACAGTAAGAATAGAATACAAAACGCTCACAACTCGCAACACAAATTATCTTGTGTTTAAGTTTGAGACGTGCTGGCTCTAAACCAATGCACCCTAATGGTTTCGGAATGACATGAGGATGCATCCCCCCGTGGTTCCTTCCTCTACCCCCGCCTACACAGACGTGCCGCGACGCGCCGAAAGGAAATATTTTTTTCTCTAGAAGCCTCGAGGCTTTCGGCACGGAAATCCCACATGGTGGTTCCACGTGGTGCGTTGCGTTCCATTGTAGTGGTCGTTACATCATTTTATTTTCTAAGAAGCATACAACGGAAATTTCTTCTCGGCGCCGAGGTTCGGATCTCAAGGTGGGAGTGTAGGGAACGCGAGTTAAGGGCAGTATACCTTATTTGCAGTTTCTATAGAAAAATACTATTTTGGCCAATATTCCAGTAGAAACATAGAGAACTTTCTTTTCATGGTGGTCGAGGGTATCCTGGAATTATTGACAACTTTTTCTCTTCATTTAAAATGTTTAGCTAGCATCTAATGTCTCTATGTTCATGACAGATATTCAACAACTGTTGATATAACCATGTGAAGAAAATTATATTCTATTATTTTACTAGAACAATATTTTATTTATTTTGGACAACAATTGTTTGTTATATTATTTTATTATTATTAGCACCGCGTCTTACTACCCGTTCGGGTTATACGCACTTACGCTAATGTGCAATGGTAGGGTGATCGTGAGATGAAATGGAGGACCTACAGTTTAACGTGGAATCCGAACCACGTAGAGGCTGGCATTCCTCACATTCACAAGTTGTGATTAATACACTTGTTTGTTATAGAAACTGAAAAAAAACACTGACCTTTTTTCGCGTCCACTACACTTCCACCTAGACGCTCAGCCATGTATTAGTCATAAATTAAAATGATTTACTTTTTGTTTTCCATCAAATGTGGCTTAGCTGGCTTTTCTGCTAGAAATATATATAAGTTTCATTGCCAAATTAATTTGGGATTCCCGGTTGAGGTTGTTCACAGCAGAATGATAGTAAAAAAAATGTAATGGGGAACGAGGAGGTTAACCTGTTAGCACAAATGCCCTATAAGCTGTTAAAACACGTCTGACTGCAAAACAACAGGTCGATATATATATATTAATTTTTTTTGCCCTTGGCCGTTGTTGGGAGCGTCCTGCGTAGATATTACCGGCTCTTACTTATTATTTGGGGGGGGAACAGAACGATCCTATTTTCACTTCAAATTTAAAATAAAGGTACGGAACTCTACACGGACTTTCTTGCTCTATTATTTAAAAATGGAATTAGTTGCTCAAAACTCGTAATATGTGTGAAACGACATAATATACACTAGCAAGCCCAAGCATACATTGCACTATACTTGTGTAAAGAAAATTGTGTCCCGGTTTTAAATTATATAATTTAATTTTTAAAGAATTTATGTCCTCATTTGTATGTTTGGACCAATAAAAAAGATCGATATTGGGTTCACAAGGATCAACACTTTGTATTAGAATTTCAACTTCCGTTTAGAATTTTCGACATTTTATTAAGTGTTGCACAACTTCAGGTCATCTCATTACTATTAAATTCCTCATTTATAAATTTTGACTAATAAAAAATGTAAATATTGACTATTGAGTCCAAAATGGAGATAGATCACTGTTGCACAAACATTTATACTAGGAGGCTTAAGTAAAAATAACAAAACTTTTTGAGAGACTTACTCATATTTAATTACTCCATGGCATTGGAGAATTATTACTTTAAAACTTAAGTAGTATATATTTACAACTAAAGCTCACAAAGTTGTATTAATATATTTGCCAATATCTCAGAAACTGTTGGTTTTATAAAAATATGTTTCAAATAAACGTTTTATATTTTTAATAGTACTGCAATTTTGCAATGATAAGTTATTTAGTATCTCAAATAGTTGCTTATATACGGAAATTTCCGCTTCTGTAAAGTACCCTAAAAGTAATTTTCATAGGAAAATGAAAGTAGCCATTTTATTTGTGTTCTTAATCAACGCCTATATACAAACTTTAATCAAAATCGTTAGAGCCGATTTTGAGAAAATCGATTTTTTCTCTTTTCGCTTTTTTATTAAACTACTCTTAAGTTTAGGGTTAAACAGACACACAGACAGATGGCATTACAAAAACGTTTTTTTAGGGTTCGGGGGGTCATGAGACGTCGACATCCATCAACATTTCGGGCTAGATTGTTTTTTACGGCCGCAATACTTTACCTTTAGTGTTCGAAAAGTTAATATATATATATATATATATATATGCGTATAGCTTGAAAGTTGTTGGTTTTATAAAAATATGTTTCAAATAAAAGATTTGTATTATAATTAGCCCTACATGTATGCAATGATAAGTAATTTCATATCTCAAAGAGTTACGGAGATATGATAAAAAAAATAAGAATTTACGCATCAGACCGGAACAATTAAAGTCATTTTGCCGAAATATTAAGAGTAGCCATTTTGTTTGGAATATTTATAAATGTTTAGAAATGAAATTCAATCAAAATAGATTTTTTCTCTTTTTGCCCTTTAGTAAACTACCCTTAATTTTAGGGTTGGATATCCAATTCCAAAAATCCCTTTGGGCAACCCTTTGAAAATCCTAGCTACCAAGTTTTAGCCCGATCGGTAAAATAGTTTAGGCTCTAGTTGGAGGTTCAGACAGACAGATGGAAATTCAATACCATTTTTTCGGATTCAGGGGGTCATGAAACACCGAGATTCATCATAATCTCTAGTTCGATTTTTAGACGATCACAATACCTTCTCTACCTGTAATATAGCGAGAAAATAAAAATATATAACTTCATACTAATTGAATTCCAAGAATAATATTACAACAGAGTTAATTGTACAATAATATAAAAAGTTACCTTAATAATTTAGGCATTGCTCCAAATGCAACTCTTAACTTTTTGAATAAAACATAGCTTATTGGAGGAACGTAACCCCTATGTACACCGGGCAATAACGACGCCTGTGAGGCATATCCAGCCAAACAAACTCAAAGACACTATAGGTAGTTCAAATCTAGGCTGGGGCCTGGTTTAGTTTTCACGCGGCCCGAAACCAACCAGGTAGTAAGAGAATCAGAGTTCACCATAACTGTGGTCCCAGCCCAATTACAAGCACAGTTTTAAATATAGGAACAGTTTAAATCTTCACGCCAAAATATAGTAAAGCAAATTTATCATCCATTAAAGCTCTTCTATAGTAAACCAAATCCTGGACTAAAGTTTATTTTGATTAGGCCTAAGTAGAACACTTCAATCTAATGGCACGCTTAGCACTGTGCAGCCCACCAGAAAAGTGAAATTCCATTAAAACTTTTAGAACAATTTATGAGAAAGTTGAATTTTTATTTTTCCATCTTTTTGTTTCCCTTGTTTACAGGGGTGCGCCCAGGGAGGGGGACCTAGTTGAAACATTTGACCACCTTGCTACACGATCGTAAATAATTCTAATTAAGTATTATGATTAAGTGTACTTTTTTCTAGTACCGCGTCCTACTACCCATTCGGTTTATACACTTATATACTAATTACGCTAGTAGTGTTAGGGATTAGGAAGGCTATATTCAGATAACGTGTACCCGCATTTGCGTGGAGGAAGAGTGGAAACCCACTTTGGGAAAACCACCCTCAGTACACCCGACCGATATTCGAACCTCGATCTCCCCGTCATCGGTGGTCTAGTCTACTCTGAGAGTAGCGAGTTAGATATAATAGTGTACTAAATATATGTCAACTACATAGGCTAAGTGTAAAGATAAGGTTTAATAATTCAAATTCAAACATAGAGCACTCCAAGTATTGAGGTCTGCTGACAAAGGATGCCTTCTGCACCAAAGAAGAGGTAGAGGATTGCCATGGCCAAGTAAGCCACGGAGGCCAAGAGGAGTTTACTGCTAACCGGCAAATTGAGTTTGGAACTGAGTAACAAACTGATTAAATGCTCTATTTGGATCATTGCGTTGTATGGAGCAGAAACTTGGACTCTTAGGAAGACGGAAAAGAAATACTTGGAGAGATTTGAAATGTGGTGCTGGAGATGACTTGAAAGGATCAGGTGGACTGACGGGGTGACAAATGAAGAAGTCCTAAGAAGAATTGGCGAGAAGAGAACCATTTTGGATGTGATTCTTCGGTACAAAGCAAACTGGATTGGAAACATCCTTAGGAGGAACTGTCTTCTGCACGATGTAATAGGACAGGTTGAAGGGAAATTGAGCTTAATAAGGAGGATTCAAATATTAAATGACTAGAAGGAAATAAGAAAGTTCTGGGAGCTTGAGGAGAAGGCAAAACACAGGGCTCATTGGAGGTCTAATTTCACTGTAAAGGAATGTATCTGTTGCAAGACAGAACACCAAATATTAATTCAAAAGATATACCTTTATACACATTAAAAGAACCCCTAAAATTCCTAGTTGTGAAAAAATACAAAATAACAATACTTGCACCCATCCCCGCGAAAGTAAAATTCATGCACCTGACAGTGGTAAATAGTCTGTTTATGTGTTAATATTGATTCTTGCGATAATAATGTAGATGTTGGTTGAAAAGGCTCCCACATCCAAAAGTCATTTTTCAACATACATTTAAATCAATCATAAAAATAAGAAATCACACGAGTGATTTTTTTTGTTGCCATATCTGTCTAAAGCGGTATTAGTTTGGATCCCAATCTCTGTTTGTGACAAAAAATTACTAAGCTTATTAGATATGAATTTTAAAACAATTTTCCTTATGTGCTTGGATATTTTTAGTGTCTCCTTAGAATTAAAGTTACTATTTTATTATTATTATTATTATTATTATTATTATTATTATTATTATTATTATTATTAAGTGTTCTGTCTGACGACAGTTCTATTCCTTTTGTCAGTAAAATTAGATCGCTAATGTGCCCTGTCCTCTGCCTCCTTGAGATCCCAGATTTTTTTCTTCCATGTCAACTTATATTTGAATCCTCCTAACTAAGCTCTTCTTTCCCTCAAGCTTTCCTTCTACTATCAAATAATTTTTAAATGAAAAAATACCCAAGAATTTCTAAAATTAGACACTTTTTTATATACTGGTCCTTGTCTGGGCTAGCTTCAAATCTACACTAAATAGAATAATGATAGGAACGTAGAATTGAGAGAAAACTTGCTTGCACCTGTGTGGAGGGAGAGTGGGAAACCGTTTATGAAACAAAAACTCCATGCCCTGAGTCCACGATCGAGCTGTACCGTTTATGAAAAATCACCTAATTACAATTGGACGATATTTTAGCACTAGCCACCTCGTCACTGGAAAACCAGACTAGACGTGACTGACGCCATAGCTAGCGTACACACTGATGCGGTTCTCATGTATTATTATTTGAGAAATTAGCCTTAAAAATAACTTAAACTGATTTGCAATCGTTTTATTAACCTTGAATTAAAGATACTATTCTAATTTTCTTAACAAATCTGTTCAAGCTAGAAAATAATATAAATACAATCCGGAAAATGGGTAAACCCGCTTATGTGCTAAAATAATGTACTTGTTAAAAACAAAGCAAACCTCCTCCTCCTCCTCCTCCTCGCCATATTGTTGTTTTGCGGATTATTTGACTTCTTCAGCAATATTTCACACTCTAGGGGTGTTTATTTATCAATATGCATCCATAATAAAGAGAAATATATGCCAGAGTTTCAATACAATATATATTAAAACGGTATGAATATAAATTAAGATTGATTTTTATTGTAACTGGTGGAACGTTCCAGCGATGACTTCAGATTTTAACGCTAAAATGTTTTAGACACTTTTTACTGGGGAAAGTTTCATAGACTTTCTAGCCAAGGGTTTAGTCATCAAAAGTAAGCTGAGTTTATTGTTGCTAGCTGGTTGGACCAAAATCCTGAGTCCTCCAGTAGTTTTTAATCAGTCTACAGATTTATAGCCATGGATAACGACGTATTACTTGCCATTTATTCATTTATTGTGTTAACTCACGTAGATATTGGGCCCGGATGCTATATTTTTTTTATTACCGACACATCGATATCAAAAACCTTAGCTATTGCAGCAAGTGCATCACCTCGATTATTAGAATTCTTGTGTTCAGCTGAGGTAACCTTCCAAAGAACAGAATACTTTTGATATAAATCAATTAGTTTAGCTGTATTTGCCTCGTTCCATTCCATGATCACACAACTATACAAACCCCGATGTTAAAAGTTAAACTAATCTAAAAACAAAACACGTGTGTCGCTAAAGCTAGACACTGACTCGACTAGATAGCGCATGCGCAGAACCTCCCAACTCAAGTCAACATGTTGTGTTAGTCGTTTATTATCTCCAACAAATGATCCAATACAACTCAACACAACTTGTTGGCTCTGACCGGCTCTCCCAACACCAACATTTTGGCCAATATCCCCGACAAGTTGGGAATGCGTTTATATTGTAACAAAACTTGTTGGGATCGTGTTGGCCAACATTTTGTCCTACAATATAAACGAGGCTTATGTCTATCTCAACTTGAACAATTTTGTGGGGGAAAACAGTATATTTAATTTCTTAGCAAATTAGATAAATATAATTAACACATATTTAAAGATTAAGAATAGGAAAAAGCAACAATGAGAACAAAATTACTTAATCATAACTAATACTCATTATTTTATTCAGTATATATCACTTAAGTAAGAATTGAGTTATTATTTTTTAACCGAAAATAAATATTTTATTTACTGATTTACAAAAATCAGCGTTTCCATGGAGACAAATGATTGTACTAATAAAACACTGCGCTCACAGCATGAAAAGTGTAAAATCAAGTTTTAGTTGTCTGCTACTATTTTTATCATCCTGTACACTATCCTTTAAAATGAGTGATCGTTTGTCAAAATAGGTTAAGCCGTTTTCTCGTAATTTAAATTTCCGAAAATGGGCTTAAAAATTATACATACATATATCTATCAATTATATAAATATATATTGTGTAATAAAATTTACTTTCATATGCAAATGATAAAAAAACAGATGCTTGTACAACAAACTATACAGAACAAGGGGGGCTTATAGGTGATCTTCAGGCTATAGATATAGCCTGTCGTAAAGTGAAAAATTACACATGTAGATGCTTAATACAAAAGTTATCAATGACTTAATAGTTCGATTAAACTTGCTTTGGGGATCGAATATTCTAAGTCTCTCTAAGGATTCACTCTTGTAATTGGCTAGACTGCCGATGACGGGGAGATCAGGGCTCAAAATTAATCTAAGTCGGGTATACAGAAGATGGTTTTTCCTAAGTGATTTTTCCACTATTCCTCCACAAAAAATATGGATACACTTCCTTTAAATTCAACCTTCTTCATCCCTAGCAGATAAGCGTTATTAGTACATAGGCATGCTGCTAAATAAAGTGTTAGTAGGCCGTCAAGTTTGGCGAAGACGTGGGAGCTTGCCCTATTGGAGGACCAGGAATAACTGAATTCAATACAGACTGTGTGCACTATGTAGGAATTATTCAATTAGGGTTTTACATCTTCTCTACACAGGAATGCTAGTGTAAACAAAATGAGAAATTAGTATGAACTAAGTTAGTTTAACTATAATTTCAGGAAAATAATCCAAAGAGAAGTGATTCAAACTGAAATTAATAAAAATTTATTGAGGAAAAACATAGAAAATACACAAGATCTTATCTAATTTACTCGATTATTCTGTGGCTTTCTAGTAAAAATTGGATTGCATATAGCGAACGTGTGTGTGTGTGGGGGGGGGGACACACACACACACCCTTTCCCTTAATCCACAAATAAGGCATACCATGTAAAATTGAACAGTGTCGATGATGGTAAGTTTATTGATAACACACAAGAAAATTTGCAAGTTTAAATAAGCGCAGATACTTTAGGAGTGAATACAAATGTTTATAAATAAAGACGCCATCTAGGATTGCCTAGAAACAACCTGCAATAAAGGTTTCTATAATATACCACTAGTTTACCACTTTTTTTTATTTTGACTGGTTATTTAAAAAACTGCAAGGACATAAAGAGATCTGCTAAAAGGTTCCAAATATCGCCACTTTCAAAAAGTGACAAAAAATATCATGAGATAAATAGTTTGATGATTTACCACAATTCCAAGGTGGACTTTATATTTATATATTTAACAAACGTAAGAACTTAAAGAGTTCTACTAAAAGGTTCTAAATATCGTAACCTACACAAAGAAACTAGAAAAGGTCATGTGACAATAAGTATTGAAATTAACTTCTATTCTTAGTGACTAAACATTTAACGATAAAAAAAATAGAAATGGAATTTGGTAGAATATATTTTTAATTCCCAAAATTTAAATAGAGATATAATTAGGAAAATACAAAAATCCGCCTCGTCATCGCTTATCTTAAGTTAGAGTAGTGTTCTGGCCCTATATGTACTCGACGCTGATTGGCTTAGAGCTCGTCACGTGACCACGTCCTCACTCTCTGATTGGCTGTTGGCTTTCCCCTCCCCTCCCTCAGCCCCTTGCTCTCTGATTGGCTGTTGGGTATTCCCCTCCCCTCCCTTTGCTCCCCAGGCAATGGGTTTTCCCTATGACGTCATCGCTCTGTTGAAACCCGGCTCCAGTTTGGCGGTTTGACAAGACAGGAATAGATCATGACCTTGAATGATGTCGCAACCTCTCCCCCACCCCTATGTGGTAATGGGTTTTCCCGGTGTCGCAACCCCCTATATGGTAATGGGTTTGCCCTGTGTCGCAACCCGGCGCCAGTTTGACGGCTCGACAAGACAAGAAGAGATCACGACTCTGAATGATGTCGTAATACACCCACCCCTTCCCCTTCAGCGGTGTCGCACCCTCTCCCCCACCTCTATGTGGCATTGGGTTCTCCCTGATGACTGGCGCCAGTTTGGCGGCTTGACCAGACGAGTCGAGTCAAGAGTAGATCACGACCTTGAATGATGTAGCAATGGGTGACTGGTGCCATCTTGGCGGCTTGACTAGACGAGTCGCGACAAAAATAGATCGTGACCTTGAAACCGTGAGCTAGGTCATTGACCCCGTCAACCCTCCCCCAGGCAATGGGTTTTCCCGATGACGTCATCGCACTGTCGCAACCCTAGCTAGTAGCAGCTATAAATATCAGCACCTGTTTTGAAATACTCTCATTGTATAACTTGTATTCGAATGTTAAACACGCTACCCAGGATGAGTGATTACGCTTCCCTTACGGATCTGGGTGAGTAAATGTACTTTTCTAACAGGCAAACTCATTATTTATTTGTTGTTAAATCGAAGTGTATACATTTAATCTATTTCAAAATTACAATAAACCAATGTAGAGTTGTCTAAGTTTATTAGTTTATAATAGGTATATAAGAATTAAAACTATAGATAATTTTGAACATGTCTAAGCAGCCACTTTTTTATGCGGCCTTTCCAAGAACATCATACCGTTGCTGAGAAGCTTTGCTAAAGCCATTCATTTTCGACGTTTCTCAACATGAACCAACCCTACCAAGGATACTACGTCAACCAGGCTGGAACAGGTGTTCCCTATCAAAGCGGTCATGGAATATGAAGTTTTTTCAGCGGCCTTTCCAAGAACATCATACCTTTGCTGAGAAGCTTTGCTAAAGCCATTGGAAAAATGGCGCTTCAAACGGATATCGATGAGCTCTCCAACTTCGCCAATCAGCGTCGTCCTTCCAAAGAGGCCCTAAGGTAGCGTGTCAGCGAGGCTGGAACAAACCTGAAACGCAAGGCGGAGCAGAATATCGACACGCTGATGACCAGCTCAGGCAATAAAGAGTGCCGTAAGAAGCATCTATCTCAGACTTCTTTCGTTGCCCGACGTAAAAAGGTAGAGAAAGTAGCGATAGATATTTTCAGTTGTAATGTCGTTTTTGTTCTCCCAGCCCTGCGAGTGTGCCAGCAGTGAACTCGATCTATTTTCCGTCCTACCCACGCAAACCAGTCTAGAAAGTGAACAATAGCTCCAGTACACACCTGTTTATTCCCTCACCGATAATTCACCTATCGAATATACTGTTACCGGTTAATGCGAGTTCTATATCGATCTTTCACAGACCATGCTCTATCTCAAGACGGCTATCATGAAATCCGACGGTAGTGTATTCACCGAGGTAGATCCAATTTCTTCCATCAACAACTGGTTGCATTCTCTATTCCCACAGGTGGATGTGTTTTTAAACAAAAAACTATTCTCACCACCCAGCAACACGTATGCTTATAGATCGTACATTGAGACGCTGCTCATTTACAACAGTGAATCCAAATGAACAAATTTGATTTGCAGTCTGTGGTACGCAGACAGCCCCGGAACCTTTGAGGAGCTTAACGCTGGCAACAAGGGATTTGGGGCCCGTCGCAGTCTCACTGTAAAAAGTAAGATGGTGGCTCTTTTGGTGTATCTATACGGTGATGTTTTTAACCAAAAGAAATACATTTTGAACATCACAGAACTCAGAGTCAAGTTGGTCCATTCCAGAGAAGGACTTAGTCTTATGGCCGTCCCTGAAATCCCGCACTTTAAGGTTCACATCTTTGAAGTCTCTCTTTTATTGTGACGTGTCAAAGTAGCATCTTCTATGCCAAGGCATTAAACGTCAGTCCCGCAAAGTATCACATCACCCGCGTGGAAATAATAAACTCATTATTCCTACGGGGGTGCAAGGGAAATCACTGGAAAACATATTCACCGGACAATTACCCAAACGATTCATAGTGCTATTTGTATAAAACGCTGCGTTGAACGGAGACACAACCAAGAACGCGTTTAACTTCCAAACCTACAGCATGAACCATTTATCGATGTATGTGGATGGAGAACAAGTGCCGTCGAAACAGTTTTAGCCCGATTTTTCAATTTCAAACGGCAGCTATATCATATCCTACCACACACTGTTTTCTGGAGCGGGTATCGATTTCATGAATGAAGGTAGCGATATCACACGTGTAGCCTTCCCTAAGAGATATCATCTCATGGCTTTCGATATCACACCTAATCTGTCCACCCACATTACATCGCATTGGAATTTAACGAGGCATGTTTCTCTGAGCATCGAAGTGAACTTCACCAGAGCTCTCACCGAAACCGTTAACTGTATCGTGTATGAGGAGTTTGCCAACATCATCACCATCGACAAGGACAGAAACATCGTAACGGATTATGGGAGTTATATAAGTGACCTCCAGCCCCTTACCCCGTCATTTAAATCATGGAAGTCATTGTAGATTACCAGAGCTTCATTGACCACGGCAAAGAGTTTATCGTCATGGAACTGAGTGTTTTATCTGAATGCGGTACATTAATTCAACATTGGGTGTTGAAACCCCCATACGCTATCGAGGAAGTTTCCACTCTGCTAAAAAACGAGCCGACATTATCGTCAACAAACTGCACGGTTTCCCTGGGATAGCGGTGATGTGAATTGCAGCCTTCTAAAATCCCTCATCTCCCTTGCCACAACGCGTGTAGAAACCTTCTACGTCAAGGGGGCAGAAAAGAAAAAGGTTCTAGCCAAATACACGCTTACGCCTGTCGTAGATCTGTAAGACAGAGGTTGTTCGTCTCTGCAAACACTTAAATTGGGCCGCACCATGTGCATGGCACATAGTTCTTATAGAATTTCAGTTCAGCCTCCATCGTTTGAGGACTTCGTAATTGGATGATTGAAGATGGACACACACACCATAAGACTTGCGTTGAAAACAAACCCATGGTTCCATTCTGTACAGTCGGGTGTTTTCCCAGGTGATCAACTACCCACAAGAATAGCGTGACCTTCCTCTCTCGTTATCAACACGTATTCACACACCAAGCCTGGGACGCATTGGGTCACCATCTTTATCAACAAGAACGATGCGGGAGAATACTTTGAAATTTATGGTTTTCTACCCCGTATGAAGTCACATCTGGCATTTATACGCAAAAACACTTCCCGCACTTCTCATAACACGATACAACTTCAAAGCATAGCCTCAGATGTTTGCGGCCATTACTGTCTCATGTACCTTCTCTATCACACCCAGAACATTCCAATGAAAATTTTGCTAACCCTTTTCTCGTTCACCAATTATACAGGCAACGACGCTAAGGTGCTGAAATATTACAACACATTTTTCAAGACGCTAGGGTCCTGCCGCCCCTCAAGAGGCTGCGTCCAATCAGCATGCGCCTATAAAAGGGGCGTCCCTACGGCGTGACGGCCATCGTCGAAGCGATCAAACATCATGGAAGGCCAAGACGTTTGCACCAAAAAAGCAAAATTGGTGAAGCCGCTCGCCATCACCAGTGTTTTAAACACTTTGTTTTCTCTGGACGAAGTCGACGCCAAATGAGTCATCGTCAGCATGAGCGTCAAGAACAACTTTACGTCCCATTTCCAGCTAGAAAAATGTGGAGGGAATTGTGCTATGTTTAACCTATGCGACATGCTAACAGAATCAGTGTATGTCATCGACCTCGAACAGCCTACTGTAAAAGTGTATAATAAATATTATGTATGTCTGAAACCTTTGATGTGTAATAAATATTTATGTCTTTGAAACCTTTAATGTATAATACATATTATGTATGTCTGTAAAACCTTTATTGTATAGTAAATATATGTTTTGTAATATCGTGTTTTTTCACGCAAAACCTGTTTGTCCCTTACTCGTAGTGTAACCAGATACAAGTCTCAACATGTCGAGTCTGCAAACTGCACCAAGCATGAACAGGGTCAAAGACCTCTTGTACTAGCGCACGGTTTCAAGGTCGTGATCTATTCCTGTCTCGACTTATCTTGTCAAGCCACCAATTTTGCGCCAGGTATGAGTAATCAGGGAAAACCCATTGCGACATCATTCTTGTCTCGACTTGTCTTGTCAAACCGCCAAACTGGTGCCGGGGTTGCGATGATGATACCGGGAAAACCATTGTCTGGGAAAGGGGTAAAGGGGAGGGTTGTGTTACCAACATAGATTCAGAGTATTGTGGTAATGGCTCACACTCTACACTAAGCGACCGTCGAGAAAGGCTCGTGCTGCGCCCTCAGTAAAGATGCTGACACGCCGCGGGAGGAGTGCCCGACGCCGTGGACTGCACGTTCCTCCTACCAATAAATAAAATAAACTCCCACACCAATTAATAAATAAAAACACCCACACCAATAAATAAATAAAAAGCTCCCACCCTCTATAAAAACTCCCACTCAAAACCCTCTTCCTTGGGCTAAAAATCAAATGGGGCACACATAAAAAACAAATGAGACAGGAACAAACAAGCTCAGGGCAGGAACCAACAAGTTTGGACAAGAACCAACAAGTTTGGAACCGGGTAAAGGGGGCCAGGGGGAGTGTGTGAGGGTCAGAGGGGTTGGAAGGGGGTCAGGGGTAGGGGGAAAGCCAACAGCCAATCAGAGAGCGAGGGCCGTGGCCACGTGACCAGCTCTAAACCAATCAGCTTCCAGTATTATCTGGTCCCACACGCTACTGTATTGGTAACATAGTATCGTGCCTGAGACTTTCAGGGCCCTGAGACCGAGTTTCATAAGTTTTTAAATTTTTTAATAGATCAAAGAAAAGAAAATATAAAATAAAGTATGACTGACGGAAAATTCACATTCATACAAAAGAATAATGTATGCTCGATCCACCAGCTGAGAGTTTTCTATAACTGGTATCGGTCACAATTATACCATTGGTTCGAACCAGTCCTGTCTTTTGTTTCGAAATGTTTGATGTTCCCGGAGTCAATTTAAAAAAAATTAAATTAAATTTGACACATAAAGAAAGTCGGCCAGTAAATCAAATTTAGTTTAAATGTAATAATTTCATCAAGTGCTTAACATTTCAATGTTCAGTTACATATTAATTTACGTATATTGCTTTTGTTTTTAAAAGTGACAACAAAGTTGAAAAATGTACAAATCAAAATCGATCAGCGATGGCGGAACCCGTGGAAATAAATTGTGTCTTTCCTCGATCCTCCCCCGACAGGAATAAACTTCCCCTCCTCTCCATTAAACCATCTCCTCTCTAGATGTGTTTCACTCACCTCCGATATTCTCGAATGTTTTTCTTTTATCATCGCGTCTTACTACCTTTTCAGATTCTAATCATGATAATTACTTTAAAGGGGTAGAGATGTGAATGATATTATATGTAATCTACCCTCATTTGCGTGGGAGGAGAGTGGGAAAACATTTAGGGAAAACCACCCTCAGTAGACCCAACCGAGATTTGAACCATGATGTCCTGTGTGGGTAACTTCAAAACAAACATACCTAGAAATCTGAAACCTTACCTAAGTTCTAAGGGAAAGGTGATTATGCATTTACATTTTACACATATTACCAGCCTGAAGATTTAAATCGCTTGATTATCTGTTATTTATGTTAAAAATGTATCAAATATTTTTCATTTGTATTTTCTGTTTAATATAGTATTGATTTGTTTTCAACAGAGATTTATCATCCAGAAGAAATTTCAACCTTAAATCCAAAGCCATTTCAAAAGACTACTAACTTCACCCTGGCAACGCCAGGCACTTGCAACTAGTCATAGAAATATCTATAAAATATATTTAATTTAAATGCTTTCAACCCTTTTTTTTTTCAAATTATTTATATTTTGTTTGAAAGACAAGGAAATTATTGTTCGATTTACTCAAGCAAGACTGTTATCATCTCTTCTGCGCGAGTGTCTGTAGCTATAGTGCGTAAAATGAATTTGAGTCGGTGCAGTACTGGATTAATGTGACTTGAGCGACCGCATCCAAGAAAACGGGTTGAGAAGTTTCAGATTTAGGAAATTCCCTATTACTCACCTGGGAAGAAGATATAGAAACCGCAATGTAAGAAAAGAGACCTCCGGTAACCTGATAAACAGTCATGAATGAACCTTGATTTGCTGAATCAGATAAAACAATAATGTGGTCAGACCGGCCGGTTACGTCATGTGTAGTTTGTGCATGGTACAATACCACTGAAATCACCTTTATACTTATAAATAATATTGATGTCAATTTGGAGCCTCGGAAATTTTATTGCTGTAAATAAGTTTAGACCTGTAATGATATTCACAACTCTGTTAACTAAAACAATTCAGTATATCATTTGGATTCTTCAAAAATAAAATTAATATCTAATATTTCCCCAAAATAATTAATATTTATTTGTACATATATTATACAAGGTGATTCAAAAGTCTCCATATAAGAGAGGATGCACAATTTGAATCTTGTTAGGATGTATTGGTTTTTAAGCACTGCGTCTTCTACCCATTCGGGTTATACGTACGCTTATGTACTAGTTACTCTAATGTGTTAGGGATGAGAAAGGTTTAATTCAGAGTAAGTGCACTTGAATTTGCGTGGAGTGAGAGGGTAAAACCATGTAATTATTTATCTCATTTCAAGCTCTGCCATTACCATGGCCGATATGTAATCATTGGTGGATGTTTGTGAACTTTTTATTTTACATTTTGCACGAATCAAGATTGAAGAAAGCAATGCTATACAATTAAGTAAGTATGAAAGGCGAAGCTTCAGGGATGATATTGTAAAATTACACTTGGACACGGTAATCGGACCCAGGATACCATAGGCTTACCGAGCCACTTCTCTACCACTGAGTTATACAGGATTCATATCGTCAGCTGTAAGTAGACTACCTTGTTTAATGTCTTGGACAAAAAGAGTTGAGACATTTGTAAGACTCGACATTTCGGGGTTGATGTAGGTAGGGCGGAAACAATTAGATGATCTATGCTGAAGAAAGTTATGGACAACGTGTTGAGGTTTGCCTGACGCCCGGTGGAGCTCACCAGAGTGACATTATCTTCAAAAAGTGAAAAAGTGTCGTATATAGTTGGCTTTTATTTAGCTAGTGGATATTTACTTCTCCATTAAAGTGTTAATGAAGCCAATTCAAATTATAAGAAATATTCTTGAAGCCGAATCAAAATTCAAATATTTGAAAAAACGTTTTGTGCTAGCTTTATTGTATAAATTTGTATGGACTTAGATCACTAAATATGTTATTGAGAACATTTTTAACATATTACAGCCTAAGCTGGTGAATCAAGTAAATGTCAGCCGCTTTGGTGGTCGAATGGTCTAATGCGTTACTCGCACAATGGACTAGACTGCCAATGACAGGGATAGCGAGGTTTGAATCTCGGTTGTGTGTGCTGAGGGTGGTTTTTCCAAAATTATTTTCCACACTCTTTCCACGCAAATTCAGATAAATTTCCTCTAAATATAACCTTACTAATCTCTAAAATCATTAGCGTAATTAGCACATAAGCGTATAACCCGAACGGATAGTAAGACGTGGTGCTTAAAAAAAGTAAATTCCCCAATATTAAATTTATTTACTGCAGATTTTTTTCATGTTAATATTAAAATCTGAACCATTTTTTTTTTAGTCTTCAATAATTTTTTTGGCGTGGTTATCGAAGCCAAATATTTTTCCTGAAGTGGAGTTGAAGCTGACGAATATTCAAAGTTAAATCAAAGTTTTCGAAGTTTCGCATACTCCTACTCATTATATATATATTACAATTTATTAACTATTGGTTTTGTTAAATCGTTTTTCCACTTTTACGTGCGTGTTTAAAGCCTTGTTGGTGCACTTCAATACACTAGGGCTGATTTATAGTGGTTTATTTATAAACTTTCTTAAATGTTTGTCACAGCAAACGCTCACCTTTGCTCATAGCTTAATAGAAGCTTGTGTTTACAAAAATAACTGGTCTTCTACACGTCCTCCAATCTTTTATGATAAGTTTCTATATTCTAAGGGATATAAAGTTTATTAGTTCTAACGTGTCTGAACCTGCTATCAACTCAAACATTCACCTTTGCTCATTACTTATATCAGGTACAGCACATGTGTTAACACACTTCTCTGCTTTTCTGTACGTGCTTCAGTGCTTACGGTTCTGTGGTTTAAATCATTTGACAAACATTGCTTTGAATAGTGTATTTAATCAGTCATTCTTAACATAGATTTAAAGCACTAAACATTCCAAGGATATCACAAGATTAATATTGCATCCATTCAAAACTAATCATAACTATATTTATTTGATATTTGGACGACAATATTCTATTAAAGGTAAGTGGTATTTTTTTGCTTTGTTGTTGTAATTATTATTAATTTGATTACCAAATGTGTAGGCCTACTGATGATTGATTTATGATTTTTTTAAATACTGTAGCGATTTGGTTTAGGCTGAAATATATATCCAAAGAGTGATTCATATGATTATAAAAATAATTATTGTCTTTTCTTATGAAAATGTTGTCACAAACTATAATAGACTATTTATGAAAGTATATATAACTTACCATTTATTTTAGTTTATATTAAGTAGCTATAGTAGGATTCACTCAATTCAATCACTAGCTACTGAATGCTGAAGAAAATATGTACCATGTTTAAAAAAGCCGTTTTAATTAGAACTGAGATCTTTTTCTATAAAATTTGGAACTTCAATCTATATTTTAGCTCTACTTCATGTGATCTCACTTTTTATTAAAATGATTTGAGGTTTTTGGCGTCTGAGGGGGTCCTCGCTTACTTCCCTTTGGGTGCACCACTTATCCAGTCCATTGCGAAAGGGACGTCTCAGACCATGCGACCACCAAACCGGGTAGCCATATTTTAAAATTGTGTGGATTTCCAAACGTCTGCAGCGCGTCTCAGCGTTATTATTGACGGTCCCCTGTGTTTGTTAATTTACAGTCTGTATTGTATTTGTTCTGGAATTGATATTATTCTTCCATCTTGATTGAAACTCATAGTAAACAATCACCCTTTACTTCATTAACTAAGTAAATCTGTCAAACTCGAGCATTTACGAATACCTGTATCAATCACTTTAGCGGTTTATTTATTAATTATAATATATAAGTTAAAAACACATAAAAATAATAGTCTGAATAGCATTTCACTTATGAATTTAAAACAAGTTTTATCATAGCTAAAATCCATGGCTAGCGCTACACACACCTCTACTATAGAGATGTCTAGTACGCAAACGAATAGTTCGAATTAAAAGACTTCCAACTGAACTAGTCAAACTAGTTCATCTTTGAGATGTGAACTAAGAAGTGACGCGACAATAAACAATCAGCATTTTTCGGCTGAACTCTGTCACATATACTAAGTAAGTGACAAGACAATAATCTCCCTTGAAAAACTACAGCAGGCTTGTGTGGGTCAAAAGGGAGTTCTTTGACATTTCCATTGTTTAGCAAAGCTACAGTGAGTGAACCATTAATTTAAAGATCCTTTTCTGAAAGCTAGAAAAGTAACTAGATCTACTTTAACGTATCCATACGTGAAGTCATGTGATCTGCAGCTATCACTTTTGATATATGTGATCAATATCTATAAACTAATACCAACAATATGGTAAAATATTGTCATTGCTGACAGTAAAAAAATTGTTTGTATTTTATGAAAGTTTATTCCTAATAAATCTTACTATATTCACCCCATCTACATAATCCAACACCTTCAAACAATATCATCCACTATCACGATATATATTATTAAAGTGTAATAATTACACTTGCAAATATGTAGGTCAATTGAGAACGACTGAAATAAAAGTTGAACTGAACTATTAAGAAGTAGTAATAGTAGTAGTAGTATATGAATTACTGAATTAGTTAAATTAACGGCTCATTTTAGTGAGTTGAATCACTTTGAACTGTACCTAACAGTGAACAGTTGTGCCCATCTCACCTCAAGAGTACGGAATCAGCCGTAGAGAAAGATGACTGTTCCGTTACTTTGGGGTTCTCCCTCGTGATCGCTATTATTTTTACCATGTCCTCGTACCGGTTTGGATTGTAGGCATTCATTCATTACGCTAAAACCTGCTTTGGTGGCCACATTGTCTATGGCGTCACTCTCGCAATAGACTGGACTTCCAATGACAGGGAGATTGGAATTATCATCTCGGCTGGGTGGTTTTTCCTAAATGGTTTTCCACTATTTTTCCATTCAAACTCGGATACACTTCTTATGAATTCAACCTTCCTCGTCCCTAACACATTAAAGTAATTGGTACACATGCTGTTTGCCCGAGCGGATATAAAGACCTCTGACAAAAAAAAAAGTTATAAATTGTGTGACTCCCATCGGTGGTCAAATAGTCTAAAGGGTCATAATCCTCACAGTGCAATTCAAGTGATGGGAAACCGGGGATCGAATACCAGTGGGTGTACCAGCAGTATTATTATTTAAAATGTGTTCCTAATCTTTTTCCATGCAAATGCGTGTACATTTCCTCTACATTCTACCTCCATAATTTATAGCCCATTAGTATAATTAAATGTGCAGATCCCGGACGTTTAGTAAGAAGAGGGGCAAAAAAAAAAGTATCCAAGTTAATCTGGCGTGAGATGAGCTTTGACCTAGAATATGGGGTTTTAGATTCGCAGGTAATTTACCTTCTTCACCCATGAACTAATCAAGATCCGCTTCGGTCATCCAATGGAACAAGGAAGTGTTTCTCAAAATGTGGTCCTCGGATCACTGGTGGTCCGCAGGATCTAAGGATTTAGTGATAATAATGCATTGAAGAATGCTGTAAACATATAATACAAACATTTTAAATTCAAAAGACTATAAAACATCTACAGTGCTGTATATATTTCCACGGTCGACACAAGTCACATAGAAAATTGAGTAGAGCTGGGCCAATCAGCTATTTTGCTGATGCCGATCATTTGTTGCCGACTAGGCTGATCACCGATGCCGATTATTTGTTTAGTTTTCCATTTTATACTTGTCCATTAGAAGTTTGTTTTAATCAAGTCTAAATAAAAACTTTAAAGTTGTTTAAAATATATTTTATTTCATTTCTAGGATAACTGGATCTGTGATTTAAAACAATCATAATCACAAATAACAATTAATATATCTTTTTAATAAAAAACTAATATGGTTATTACTAGCACCGCGTCTTACTACCCGTTCGGTTTGCACGCACTTACGCTAATGTGTAGTGGTAGGGTGAGTGTGAGATGAAATGGAGTACCTACATTTTAACGTGGGATCCAAACCACGTTGGAGGCCCAGCATTCCATGCATTCACAAGTTGTGATTAATACACGTCTTGTCAGATGTGAAGGAAGGGTTTGGCGATCAGATAAATCTGTGCTGGGACCGAGGATTGAACCCCTGACCCTAATACAAAAGTCCGACACCTTATCCCTAGACCGCAAGGTCACCTAAAATTAATGGGAGCACACAAATTACTGTACACAAGGAAAATAAACAAATTTTTTTGTTTGGATGAAAAAGAGACTTGGACATGACTGTGTTAGCTAAAATTTGGATTCACATTTATGGTTACATTTTTATAGGCTTTCTGAATTCTCTGTCTAAATGAAAACAGGTTTGAGAGTATGGAAAAAAGCTCTTGACAAATGTTATTGTTACATCCAAATAAACTTTACTTACGGTACATTCACATTTGGGTGGACTTTAAATTGTTATTTAAAGATACCAGTATCTTAGTCTTGTTTGGGTGGAGTGAGCTTCTTTTTGTATAACTGACCAATCCAGATGTGCTAAAGAGTCTCTTATACTAATGACCTAGTGGGCGAGGTAATGTAGAATATTTTCTGGCCACTTGTTTTAAGTTTTATTGAAAATGAAAATAGAAGTTGTGTTTACATTAGAGGGAATAGATTAGATCTATTTTTTTGTTTCCAAATTGGTATTTAATGTTTATGACTTAAGGCGGTTGGCCCTTTTCATTTGACGTGGAAATGCAGAGCTATGGGAACAAACGGTTATCTTCCATTTTTTTTATTGTTTTGCAATTTTTTTTCGGAAACGGTTTATTCGAGAATAGGAACATGTTGATTAAGTTATATTTTTTACCTACACTATAATTTTAACAGTGATCAAATATCGATAAAATTGACATTTTTCAAAGAAAACTGCCAGCTTCATAACAAAAAATAAGAAAATGTAACAATTAAAAAACATCAATACATTATCATAGAAGGGGTATTGAAAATATTAACATAAAAATTCCACTGGTTCTCGAGAAAACGGTAATTTCCAAACGTATGATTTTCCCACAAGACCTGTCCGGTAGCTAGCGCCATCTACGGTTTCCGTGATCCATCTGTTCTCGTTGGTGCGGAAGGATACTTTGGTCGGCTGTGAAGCCACGCCACGCCTTTCAACCTTCCCGCCCACCATCCCACAAAATAGGTTTTAGACTTGCATTCGACAGGGCCAAGGGCCTTAAGAATTTAAAATATATCCACACATTTAGAATAATAGGACATAAAATTTAATTTGATTGTGCCATAATCGGCCGATGATCAAATTGATAATCGGAATAGGCCCAACTCCAAAATTAAGTCCCTACCAAACTTCAGTCAACAAATCTGAACTTTTTTTTAATATGAGGCTTAGAGTGTTAGTAATACTTAGAAGTACTTACTAAATCGATTTAGTTATATAATTGTTTTCAAAATTTAGTTTAGTTAATTAGATTTAATCTTATTTATAGGTTATAGTCCTAAAACGGAATTACTTAAAAATAATGTATTTATACCTGGAAGTAAAAAAGATACATATTTTGATGTTTTATACCAAATGGATGCAATTAACTAAATTTTATATTTGTTTTTGTCCAAAATCTAATTTGATAATAAATATTAAAATCATTAATGTCACAATTATGTAAAACTTCAGTATCCTCTTTAGTGATATACTTTAACCAATTTCTTTTACTTCTACAACACTGAATATCAATAGTATTATTAAAAAAAATTACAAACCTCTTTAATAGGAGTAAGAAACCAAGAATCAAGAAACTTAAAATAAGCATGAATATGATTATCATTTGAGTAATTATGATATTCCAATGCAACCAGACGTCGTTCTGTCAAAAGCTATTGGACTGTGGCAGTCCCACAAACTTATATTTTCTGGTCAAGTTTTGGTGATGGCGTCGCTTATAAAGTGTACATGTCGTGATGACATCTTTAGTTTTCAGTAATGGTCACCAGAACAGGTAAGTTTGTGATACTATACAGTTACAAATGTGTAATTTAAACAAAAAATTGAATATAAACGTATTTCAGAGTAATCACTTTATTTATTGACTATCAAATAATTACCGTGATATCAACAATAAATTTGCATAATGTTAATATACTGTTCTATGTATTTTTAATGTCACAATCCTAAACAACAACTACTTACAAAATTAAGTTTTCTATTTCGTACACTGCAATACTTTAGTAATATTGTGTTAAATGATATTTTCATTGTAATGCTTTGTGGTACACGATATTTTTTTTTATTACCTGGCGCGTAAATAAACAAAGCTGATGGTTTTCCAACACGGGAACAGGCAACATACAATTGGCCATGCGAGAAACATGGGTTTTGGGTTTTCAATATTAATGCCGCAAACACTCAATGACTGTCCCTGGGATTTATTTATGGTCATAGCGAAAGCAAGCCTCAATGGAAACTGCAGTCGTTTAGTTTCAAATGGTATGTCAGTCGGAATAATTGGGATGCGTGGTATCAAAACGTCTTCTCCTTTATACTTCCCTTTTAGAATGGTTGCTTCGATCAGCAATTTTTTCACCGCTAGCCGTGTGCCGTTACAAAGACGCGGTTGGTTGATATTTTGCAAAATTATGATCACCGATCCGAACTTTAATTGAAGATTGTGAGGCGGCAATCCTGGCAAATCCAGTGAGTTCAAAAATTCGGGTGGTTAGTAGCGGAATCAACTAATTTGTATGTCCTCAATTCACCGGCAATTTCATTTTGAATTTTGAAATTTAATTCCTTTACATCCATGTTTTTGGGAGACAATATAGCTCGTTCGCTTAATCAAATATGATATTTGTAATTTTAAGCAACGTTTGGGAACACCTTTTGAATGAGTTCGGTTTTTGATTGAGTAAACTGACTAAAATTGTCAGGAAAGGTAATGCAGCCAATCAAAAAGTCTAAAGCGAAGTTGCCATTACCTATGTCAATGAATTATTTTGAAAATATTTTTTCCAGATCGATCATTTTGCAACTTGACACGCATATTCTTGCTTAAATTTAGTTTTTTTACGTGTTTCCACAAAACGGAGGATTTAAACATGCATTAAGTTCATCAGCTGGCGTTGACCGTGGAATCACTGGCAATGTTTGATGATAATCTCCTGCTAACAAAATCATCGCACCACCAAATCGGTTTGATTGTTCCTCAAATCTTGCATGGTTTGGTGTAATGCCTCCAAAGACTTTTTATGTGCCATCGTGCATTCATCCCACACTATCAATTTACATTGCTGCAAAACCTTAGCCATTGCAGAGTTCTTTGAAATGTTGCAGATCGGAGTTTCATTGCTTTGCATATTCAACGGCAACTTTAGCGCTGAATAAGCTGTTCGACCGCCTTCCAACAATGTAGCTGCAAAGCCTGATGAAGCAAATGCGAGTGCAATTTCATTGTTTGAGTGAGTTGTTGCTAAAATTCCTGTACCACCGGGAGCGTCCAAGAAGTAAATCCCTCCAGTTCCATCATGCACAACTTTCATAAGAGTATCAAATACATACTTTTGTTGTTGGTTCAACAGCGGAAGATTTATTCGAACTGATTCTCTCAAAGCATCGAGATCGTACAGTTTTTCTCGTTGCAACTCTTGATTAAAAGCGTCATGCATCGGGTGATTGGGCGTGGCCATGCCTAATTGAGATAATACTTTGTTTGACATCATCAAGCACATGTCCTCAATTGATATTAACGCATCGTTGTAAATTTTTTCACTGACTTGTAAATTTGGATTTCCTGTTCTAATGCGCATTTGATGCAAGATATCGTCACACATATCATCTTTGTATTTTATCCATAAATCATTTGGTTTTGATGGGAAGCATGTTGATATAATTATAGAAAACAATGTTCGTATTTGATGAGCTTGTGAAGAAATTATAGCATAATTGAGAGCTTTATCCCAATGAGCGTCATTTTCTAACAGTTGCAAACGTTGACAGGCTTCTCTGTAAGAGCCACACAATTCACCATTAACAGTTCGTAAATGTTGGAATGATGTTGGGCCTCGAACATTGACTAATAGCAATCGCATATAAAAACATTCATCGTTGCTTGGATGGACTGAATAAATTCGACCTATTGCATCGCTGGAATATACATTTGAGTAACCTGGAACTGGTTTTCCTTGTTTCCGTCGTTGAAATTTCTTTGAGGATTGATTCCAAGTACAATATTTTGGAAATTCGGAGTATAGCAGTGTTCGGGCGAGATCATCATTCTGACACATTTCATTGTAATGCGTTCTGTGCCGTGAAATATACTCTTTGACCATTTTCTAAGTGTATGGCTAAGTGAACAACAGTGGGGTGTCTTTCATGAATGGGAAAAGAAAAAATGCGCCAAATTGCTTCATTACTGCTAACATACAGGCCCATTTGGGATTGGGTAACTTCGTCATTGGAATTCTCTGCACCAACTCCAATCACAGCCATGTCACTTCCTTTGGTTACATATTTACAAATGAATTTGATAGATTTCACGGAATGGCAAGATTCAACATTGATGTGCGCCTTGAAAGTCTTTGATAGGATCAGTGAAAATGGAACAATCCAACGATTATCAATTTCAATTTCTTGTTTATTTACTTTGACAATTGTTGATCTTCCATTGTCTGCAGTCGATCGGTGACGATATAGTGAATAATCATCATTTAGGGTAATTGTTTCTGCTACTAATGCCCCTGGATAACGCTTCGAACATTTACCATCCACCATACACGGTGAATTTTGATTAAGTGTTCCACAGGGACCATGAATCATGTTTTTAATAACGATCTCATGCAAGCCTGGATCTACTTGTACATCAGGGATTTCAGCTGATATCACTTCATAAACTTCATTTGGTCTTATCTTCTCAACCAACCAAATCAGAATATGTGCATGAGGCAATCCACGTTTCTGCCACTCCACAGAATACATCCAGCAGCGCGTCTCGCCAAACACGCTATGTTTCACAATGAAATCCATTAAAGATTTCAACTTTTGTTTGAAGACTCTTGCCGTAATGTCATGGCGATCAATGGGTGATTGACCCGGGAATAACTCAAGTTTGATTTCTATCCACTGCTGATTCCACGTGAATGTGATAAATAAATCTACTGTGCCATAATGACGAACATACGACATGGCATCTTGAGCATATTCATGCATATGTCGAGGACTTCCGATGTATTTTGCTGGAAGAATTGTCATCCGGCCGACATTCTCTGCATTTCCATCAGTATTAATCGCATCTCGAAGGTGAATATACTATTCAGAACGGAGTTTGGTCTGGTTCAATCTGATGAATGTCAATCACTCTGTTTCAATTTTGACATACATATCAACAGCATATTGGTGAAATAATCGCCGACATTTCAAGATGTGATTGTCTTCATTTTCACGAACCATTAGGCGGTATGAATAATAGTTCATTGAATTGACTTTTTTGTTGGTTCCGGCACCTGTAAATAAATTATTGTTTTAATTACAGTGATTGAACTTGCATACAATACATGTAGTAGCTGATAGAAAATCTCCATTGCTAAACCAAATTTTTAATTACCTGTAAGGGGATATATCATCTTGATTGAGAAGTGATAACCATCTTCACCTTGCCAAAACATGATGGGATATTGTAGCGCATCATATGAGCGGTGTGTTTCATACACACGCTGTAACGGATCATTCAGGCGATTTAAACAATATCACGGGCTTACAAATTTTATCCAACTATAACAATGGCAACTTCATCAATTGTTGGTGCATCAGTGGCGTATTCTCTGGGTATTCTAGTCCTGATTATATGGACTAGTTTCTAAGTTCAATGTTGTTTGTGTAAACTGTTTAGATAGTAATGTTTAAATTGTGGATAAATATACATGTATAATGTATCTATATCTTATTAATTTGTAAACTAATATTGGTTCATAATTCAAGAATATTGTGTTTTAAGTAATTATTCCTCCAAAAGGGTCTTCTACCTACCCAGCTTGTGAGGACCTGCTGCTTGAAAACAGCAGGCAAAGCTAGATAAGTTCTAATGACCTTGACCAATGTCTATGGGATTGTAACACTCCCCCTTGCCCATCCCCATCAAACATTGGCCAATGAACTAGGGTGTTTACAACTCAGGGCTTGCTGAATATTTATCGCAAGCAAAACAGTATGCCAACTGTTGAACAAATATTCATGAATCAAGATCACAATGATTATTTACTAGGCTAGTATAGCTCAAGTAAAATAAAATAAAATAAATTCAAATAATATATGTGAAATAATCGTATAAATAACAATCTTTAAGCTATGCAATAGTTAAATACATATTTGATTATGTTTATGCATTCTAGGCACATGTATCATCATGTATTTGGCAAGCATATTTACCACCATTTTAGAGTATACACGGTTGAAGTAGGGTATGGAGGGTGGGGAATGAGGGGCTAGTAGCTAGACAGTGTTTTTGTTTTTTAGTATGAAGTATTTATGGAGTTTTAACCTTGTTCTTTTGGTTGTTGCGTATAAGTTTATATTTTTTTACAGCATACATTATCTAATTATTAGTCATTGTGATTTTATATAATCATACATCAAGGAATCCCAAAAGTTAGGAGTGTAATATCACAGTTTCAAAATTATTGAGCAGGAAAAGGTATAATAAAATTGATTTTCAGATGTAAATGTTTTAGCAATAAGCCAATGACGTAGCGATAGAGAAATAAGCCCAATAGGGAAAAAATCTCCCCTTTGTTACTGTTATCACAGTTTACGGATCTAAATAGCTTCTGGAGCATAATTAAGATTTAATAGATAGTTTTATACTCGTAATTATTATTGCAGCGTGAGTTGGACAATCCACCTTATTCCTCCCACCAAGTTCTGATGAACGCTTGATCCATGTAGTACTTCATTTTATTCTTTTTATATATTTTTTCTTTTTACTTTGCGTATTGCTACCTGCGAGTCCGACACCTTAGTTCAGTTGGCAGTTTGCCTACCCACTGAGCTAAGGGTTCCGGGTTTGATTTCCGGTATGGCCTAAAAAATATTATTGTTAAAATTTGGATTTCCTCTCTCACGGTGATGAATTAACGGCTGGGGGGCTGGGTTTTGTGTTTGTTCTAGATTTAAGTTAAGTCGTGTGCTAATATAATCATTTGGCCGAAAAAGTGCACGCTAAATACCTCAAATAAATGAAAAATGAAAATGCTACCTTTATGTACTTTTAATTACACTCAACCAATTTAATAGTGTATGTCACTATTATACAGTCAGGAGTGTGCTCATAACTCTTAGCCTTGACATTTTTACTTAAATCTTAGATTATTTAGGTATTGCGATGAACTGCAGTGTGCTGTGTTTTGATATTCCATTAAAATTTGAGTGGATGATAATCATCAGTAGTTTCACGTTTTGGTGTATTTTGAGCATATGTTCTGGTGTACTTTTATGAAGTCAGAATATTTAATAGGCTGGATATTGAAACAAACATATAAATAAGTCAAAAAATAGAGACGAGGGGAGTTGGGAGGTGCGAAGTTTCCCAAGATAGAATGCGAGTATGAAAAAAACATAAATGTTTGAGATCCATTGTTCTTAACTAGAGGTACTCAAGTTTAAATATTTCCAGGGGAAGAATCTCTTGACCTTCTTGGCCAACGGTGGTTAAGAGTCTTTGACCCCCGAATCCTCCCTGCAGCTTTTAGAGTACAGCATACCTATTAATTTTCTCAGAATACGCCACTGTGGTGCATTGAAACGTCTTGAATGTTGGCCCACAGGAGTTTTATCAGCTCTGATTACAATTTTGTGAATATCATATGGCATGAGATCTAGTGCGGTTTTGAACAATGTAATCAACTGATTGTGTTGATGAAAGGAAGTTTGTAATTATTCTACAATACACCTCTTCACTGAACTGTTATGTGCACAACGCAGATCAATTTCTTGTGTTGAATTTGCCTAAGAAATAAATTAGCACGAATTTGTAGTCGCCATCTGACACCAGCAACAGTGAACCTGCTCGGTGATATATTTGGCCTTGTATCTGTGAATTAAAAAGACAGGTTTATTACTTTTGTTACAAAAACAATAAAATAAACAAAGCAATACAGGGGATAAGTCTGATTGTTATATGTTACCTTGAAAGTTGGCATGAAATTGTCCCGAACTACAATTGTTGCCCCAAATGAAGTCATTTGGAAGCAGTTGTTATATTATTGGATATTAGTAAGGAAATGTATGGAATCCGTTCCTGTTTCTGAAACCAATGAGTACAATGGCTCTGGTGGCAGAACCAATGACACTAATTTCATTTTGCCATTGCGCAACACAATCCAGCGGCTTCCTTTTTGTATTTCAATGCCTTAAAATGTGGTCAAACTGAGTTCATAGATCCTATAGCAAAGCATTGGTAGGCACTGTAGTCAATTGAAACATTGTAACTTAAAGCAACTCGTTTCAAACTTACAAGATTATTAGCTGAATGACGTGCTACACGGATTTGTAATATCCGAATCCTTTCAATTTCATTTCGCTCTTCACGTTGCTGTGCAGTCCGATTAGACTGAAAACTAGCTTGGTTTCTAGCATTTCGAGTTCTTCAACCCAAATTGCTCCGCCCGCGTCTTATAGGCGGCATGAGTCTTGAACAGAGTATAAATGGAAACACACACAAAATCAACCAATCAACCAAAGATAAATCGAGGAACTTATTTGTCGATTGAGAAGTGAAGATTTAAAAACAACGAAGAAAATAACACGCCTTAATTGAGAATCTACTGAAAAACTGTAAAAGACAAACTGTATATCGTAGAAAGAGAAAGTGTCAAATCTACGGATGCATTCAAGTAGTTGATATTAATTTTAGGTTACGTTCATAATTATAAAGTTACTAATTAAATTTCAAACGTTTTTTCTTTATATTATGGTTTGGTACTCTTTTGTTTTTTTTCAATAAAACGAAACATGTGTTTCTTTATATTATGGTTTGGTACTCTTTTGTTTTATTTAAATAAAACGAAACCGTAAGTAAATGAATCGAAAGTCTATTTTAAGTTGTCTTAGATGGATTCACTTAATCGATTCATTGCTCAAATCGATCTTCACGACCCAAAAAAATCAGCCTAAAATTAGCCGAATTAGTCCAGCCATTCTCGAGTTTTGCGCTTAGCAACACATTTAGCCATTCATTTATATTTATGTTTTTACGTTTTTCAATGGAATTTTTCCAATTTTTCTCTTCATAAGAACCTTCCTCGGACTTCAACGAATATTAGAAAAAAAAATTAGCCAAGTTGGTCCAGCCGTTCTCAGTTTTGCTCTTAGCAACACATTTAGCCATTCATTTTTATTTATATGGATAGATATTTATATAGATATATTTATATAATAGAAAAAATCAAGCACATCCTGCTTCTGTGCCAAACAATGAACAACTGTGATAGGAAATATATGTGATCCCTTATGACCTCTTTTCTTATCTTTATCTGTTGAACTTTGCTACAATGATATATAAGAGAGAGAATTTAGCCTTGTACCGACATATTAAATAAGTAATGGTTAACTAACTACAACAACTTCAGAGTTAATGCTATTGATATAGCACTACTAGAACTCAGTTTCAAGGTATTCAATTTATAGAAGAAATAATAGGAAAGAGGATATTTTGGCCAAATTTTATAAGATGGCAATTTTATTGTTCTAGATTAACTTACAGAGAAAGAATGACTTTAAAAACATTTGCAATTGTAATGGACTTGATTTTCAAAACTTGATAGATATACTTTGGATTTTAGGATCTTTACAAAGAAATATGCAAGCTCTCAGAGTCTTACGTGCTTTATGGATTTGGCTCTTTGCTGAAGGAGTGGAAGGAAGATATCATCAAAATCGCTACTTTAGTTTTTCAATCTTGCTTGGATGAGTTGTTGATTTTGAAGAAGTGCCTAAGCCTCAGGACCCCCTTTATCGTAGGGACCCTAATCAACCTTCTGTTTGGCCACCTCACTATACTAGAGAAAATCCGGGATGCAGAACTATTCTTTAGTGCTCATCAAATTTGGTTTTTGTTTGAATTAGCTTTTTTAATATTTGAAGAATTTACTATAATTAATTTACATTATATACTATACATATTATATGATAGTAATCAATTATTTAGTTATACTTATTCAATATGTGATAATGATTTATGTACTGTTTGCCATACTTCACCAATAAACAGGGATTTACATGTGGTAGATGGTCTGATACAGATGGATTTTTACCGCTGTAGTACGCGCTACTAGTATTACCTTAACGCGTACGGGATTGCACTTTATTAATTTTATTAATTTTTCTAAGTTTTTTAACCTTGTATTTACTCTATTAAAGGTCATGATGAGTTTGAACTTGTCAGGGCAAAGTTCAACAGATAAAGATAAGAAAAGAGGTCATAAGGGATCACATATATTTGCTATCACAGTTGTTCATTGTTTGGCACAGAAGCAGGATGTACTTGATTTTTTTCTATTATATGGTTTAATAGAATACTGTATTGCATTGGAATATCATAATTACTCAAATGATAATCATATTCATGCTTATTTTAAGTTTCTTGATTCTTGGTTTCTTACTGATATTAAAGAGGTTTGTAATTCTTTTTTTAATAATACTATTGATATTCAGTGTTGTAGAAGTAAAAGAAATTGGTTAAGGTATATCACTAAAGAGGATACTGAAGTTTTACATAATTGTGACATTGATGATTTTAATATTAACTATCAAATTAGATCTTGGGCAAAAACAAATAAATATTTAGTTATTTGCATCCATTTGTTGTAAAACATCAAAATATGTATAATTTTTTACTTAAATATCATCAAGAATTTTGGTCTAAAAACAATTCATCTTCACCTATGTTAATTTCAAAGTGTTGGAATAATTGGACTTTAATTGTTTCTAATCGGTGGAATGATTGGATAATAAATGGTTGGTATCATAAAAAGAAGCAATTATATTTATATGGTCCTTCAAATTGTGATAAAACTTGGTTTATAGATAATCGGGTTACAGTAGGTTGTAATGTGTTTATTCCTGATTTTGGAAAGTTTGGTTTTGAAAAGTTGACTAATAATTTTGATGTAATTGTTTTTGAGGAATTTGATGAAAAGTATTATCCTGAGAATATTTTACAGAGGTTAATGGAGGGTAAAATGTTTGTCGTAGCACAAAAAGGTATTCCAGGAAGAAATTTTGTTTGGAAAAAGCCTATAATATTTATAAGTAATGTATCACCGCCGCAGGAGGATTACTGGGAGACGAGGTGTTTATTTGTGGAGGCGGAAGTACGGATGGATTCATCTCCGGAAACGGATGTATGTAAAACGGAGAAGATTTTACAAGAGACGATTGAGATTATATCGTCGCAGGAGGGTTAGGGGTGGTATCTTAGCTCCTATGAAAGATAATAAAAATTTTAGACAAGGGAAATTTGTTATTGTTGATAAAGCAATGTTTTTAAATTCTCTAGCAATGGCTGGTCCTGGATATGATACAAAGGTTATTGATGCATTAAAATTTAATGTAATTGAATTAGGTTCTGTGTTTAATGATACTTCACAAGAATCAAGAAACTATGCAAATTATTTTAAACGTGCTTGTGTACCAAAAGTAACTTTTTATTGTAAAGGTACTTCATTTAAAAAAATTTGGAAGTTGTATAATGGCAAAGGTGAAATTGTTGGTGCTTATAATGATGAAAATGATAAATATAATTTGCAATATGTATATTATTACTTAGACAAGTCAAATGTGTCTACAGGTACTGATACTCTTACAAAAAATTATAATTGGAAAGGTATAAAAAGGATGTCTTGGGGTGGATTTATAAAAAGCGGTATAAAGATGGTTTTTCATTTAAAACCTCAGCAACAATTAGGTTCTATTTTAACAGAACTTGTATCTGATAATTTTAGTTTTTCTAACATTTGTACAAAGCAAAGGTCACCTATTGATATGGGTCGTATGAGAATATATATTTGTTTTTATAATAATGTTCAAGCTGGTAATTAGTACTATCAATGTGTCATTCATGGTAATTACCATTTATCAATGTATATGACCTGTCAATTTTCTCTGCCAGATTTAGATGTGTTGAATAAAGAAAACAAAAATGTTAATAATTTTTTATTTCAAATCTTATATACTATCTATATTATATGATAATAATCAAACATTTAGTTATACTTATTCAATATGTGATAATGATTTATGTTCTTTTTGCCATACTTCACCATATAAACAGGGATTTACATGTGGTAGATGGTCTGATACAGATGGATTTTTACCGCTGTAGTACGCGCTACTAGTATTACCTTAACGCGTACGGGATTACACTTTATTAATTTTTCTAAGTTTTTTAACCCCCCAACTCCCAAAGCTCCGGTGGTCCCTCAGTGTGAATATATTCTATTCCGTTGTCCTTGATTGCCAAAACATTTATAAACACTGGTCTAAGACATTATTCTCGCAATAGACTTGACTGAGGATGATGGGAGATCTGGGTATGTATCTAGATCGTATATAGTGATGATGGCTTACCATAGTGTTTATACACACTCTCTCCTCGCTAACGCTGGCACATTTCCTGAACAATTCTATCTTCCTTATCCTTATTCAATTGCAATAGTTAATGCATGTATATTCTTCGATTTTGGAAAGGCGTTAGACAGTGATTTTCAACCATTTTCAACTTACGGCACACTGAACAAGGTGCTAAAATATTCAAGGCACAACATATCTATATTTTTAGGAGAGATTGTATCATTAGAAAAACTAGTACTTAGAGTGTGTTTAAAAATCCAGTAGCTAAGTTTTCTAATAATTTGGTTATCTCTAAAAATGATGTTGATCCTGGATTTAAAAAGATTTATTTTAATTCCTAAATTTTTCTCTTGCTTCTTTTTTAATCTTCCCCAAAGCTCCCGTGGCACTCCTGTTGACCCTCGAAAAAACACTGGTATAAGTCATTAATTACTCTCCCAGTAGACAGGAATACCGATGATGGAGAGATTAGGGTTCAAATCCCAGTTGAGTGTACTGAGAGTGGTTTTTACTAAATGGTTTCCCGCGTTCCAGCCTCGCAAATGCTTGTGCATTATTTGTACAATTCTACCTTCCTTATCCAATTGGCACAGTTAATATACGCATGTTCTACGTTTGTCGAATGATGTACGGCTATATTCTCTGAGTAGACTAGACTTCCGATGACTAGGGGGCAGGGGTTCGAATCCCGGTTGGATGTTTTGAGAGTGTTTTTCCTAAATGATTTCCCACTTTCCTTCCAAGAAAATGAGGGTACACATACTATTTATTCAAACTACATAATCCTTAGCACATTACCATAATTAGAACACATGAGTTCAACCCAAACGGGGAAGTAAGACTTGGTAATAAAGGTAAGAATAAAGAAATAGGTTTTTCCTTCCCGGGTCTGGTCAGGTATGCCAGCCTCTCGGCCAACATCTAGATCCTAAGAGTTTGAACTTGGTTTTTATTAGACAAGTCCCTGTGAAAGGATTTGTTGCCAGTGGATTCTGTTCATACGTTTGGGTGCGCGCGTGGTCTTTTGCTTCAACCCGATATAAGGTGCGCCGATAGAGTGAAAGTAGGCAGTGGGAATCGTCAGTTTGTCCAGTGTACCTCTACCTTTCGTCTGGTTAACAAGACGAGACTCGTTACTCTATAACGATTAGTGGCAGTAAGTTGGGGGAGCTCCAAACATCGCGTTTCTTCAAGTGAGTCAATCATCGGAACAATGCTTCATTGTTGAACAATAATCGTTTTACATATATGATTTTTGACAATTTAATTTTATGAGTAACGTGTATCAAATTACAAATGTCACCTAATGACTTTTATATCCAATCAAGGGCTTTATAATCCCGATTTAACCTAAATTCATAACAACTAAAACAAAAGATTTAGTACCTGAAATTGAGTTGGCAATAAAGGGGGGAAATTTCTAAAGAACTTTAGAAAGCATCTTACATCTAACTAAGAATCTTGTTTTTTTTAGCTAGTCTCCCAACCATTGAACTATGAAACGGAATTTTTAAAATTGATTATTAAAGGATTTCTATAAATATATTTTATTTCTCACATTCTTGTATTTGTGCTGAAAAACGTGAATATATATTAACTGAATTTAAATACACTTTGCTTGATTTTATGATTCAAAGAGTCTAGATTAATTAAAAAATAGTACTTTCAAAGAAATTAAATATATTATTAGATGTTTGATTTTCAGATCTGAAATAAATCTAGATATCAAGTATAAACAAACAAATCAAACCATTTCAGATCTGTGGTAAAGGGAAAAGAAGGGAAAAAAGGTAAATGGGAACAGATAGAATTGAAAAATACCTTTTTTTGGGGGGGCTTGGGCATAGATAAAACGCAAAGATTATCGTTATCTCGAGGTCAAAAATTCTCACGATTACAATATATTCTCTTGATATGATAAACTTTAAAAAAAGGGAGATTGGACAATATAGAGGAAAACTCACTATATTTTGTCAAAATTGACAACAAATGTCGAAATAGAGATCCACACAACACATCCATCAGTATAGGTGTAGATTAAAATTTAACAACAGAAAAGGTTTTTTAACATGCGGATTGATTATTGTTTAACTAATACCAATTAATAACTCAGCTAATCTAAAATAATTATACTTTACTTTCATATTAATATTAAAGTATTATCAAAAAAATATATTACCTGAGTTTTATTAGTTACAGAATACATATTAAAAATACTCAAATCCAATAAGTTGGAAAGTATTACAATATACGATAGTGTCTCAAAAACTAAGGTAACAAGACAAAGATACTCACATGAGAGGTATTGTTACCATTTTGTTGAAACACCCTCGTGTATTAATTTAGCTATACATTTCAAACACAAACACCTTCAACGCTCTTTCCATGTGAAATAGGATCGTTCTGAATATAATATTTACTCACTTTTGAATTATCGTACTGGTTTCAACTCACAGTGGTGGACGAGGGATCTTGGGAGTTATGCTCACCTTACCTTCAAGCATTAGACTCTTATTACTCTTGGTTGCCGTGAACGGGAAGATCACTGTATAATCTCGTACAGGTAAACTGGGGGGTTATTTTCCACAAATGGTATTTAATGTGTTTCTTCCTATATTTATACCTGTGAATGTTGATGCATCTACCTTAGTGGCCCTTCTCATATATACTCTTTGGTTTGATTATTTAATAACCCCAATTTGAAAAGAAAAAATATAAAAGCTATATTTATTTAACCAGCCCAATTTTTGAGATTTATTTTTTCATCCAATTATTTGTGGGAGAAATCCTTGTTGGACCAGAAAATCCAAAGGTGTTTTTGATATTTTAAGGGTCTTGTAAGAAGCTGAAAATTAGTAGAAATCACTAAAACATTGGGACTAAAGTTTAATTTAACTGAATGTAAAAACGTAGTTTATGCAAAACTATTATATATATGTATATAATTTGTTAACTTATTGAATATTTAAAAAAAATTGTATCCCCTAGTGCCAGAGATGGTTCAAGTCCCCTTCCTATTGATTCCGAGTCTTCATTATACTTGCGAGTCTCAAAAACATACTACGGGGAATCGTGGATTGTAACTTTTTGCAACAAAAAAAATTTGATTCTAATTGTGTTTTGATTTAAAAATATTTTTTTTAAAAAAAAAACATTCATTTTATTTAAAAACTGTTTTAATTGACGAAATTATATGTATCAAATTTTCCAAACCTATTAACTGTGAGTATTTGAATTTTTTTTATATTTGACTTAATAACTTGCTAAATATGAACGTGTAAATATTTCAATATAATTGGAACTTGTAAATATGTGGAATTCCAGGCATCCATCGTGGTTCGGCTTCCGCGTTAAACTGTAGCTCTTGCATTTCATCTCACAATCACCCTACAATTACACATTAGCGTACGTGCGTACAACCCGAACGGTTAGTAAGACGCGGTGCTAATAGTAATAATATGATCGGCAAAATACTTTTTAAAACAGTAAATATTTACTTCTAAATACAAACATTACATTTTTAAGTAACAGTTTGTTTTAATTTATTTACATTTTATCTTACTGTGCTGAGGGTTTTAAATATATTTAAAATAAATGGTGGATTAGTTGTGAACCATCAGAAATTTGATTTTTATCTTTAGGTCAGGTTTTTAAAATAGCTTGACGCACATCTTATGGTGTTCATAGCCTGCAATATCACTTCGGATGAGACATTTTTGTACGAATATACCTTATCTGACATGGTCTACTACAGGCGGTTGTAGCGGTCATTTTAACTAACGTTGTATCTCATTTAAAACCCCAAACGATGACCCCCTTACCACCATCTACAGCACTCAGACACTACCGCCAAATAAGAGTAAATATTTCACTAAGGTCACCGGTCATGAAAAGGTAGGGAAGCTCACATAGTTTTATTTTCAACCAGTTCGTCTGATTTACTTTGCTGGCAAGGTTGTCAATCGGGATTCGAGTCTTAGACGAACGTACTGGGGGTGTTTTATCCTAAATGACTCCTTACTCTTCCTTTACGTAAATAAGGGTACATTTAACCTATGAGTTTCCTCCCAGCACCATTAAAGTGCGAAGAGACCAGCTGTTTAGCACAACGTGGTACAAAAATAATATATATTTAAATTAATTGTGTGTTTAGCTTTCTAATATCTGTCTGAGCTAGTCGCATATTTACACACATGAGAAAGGAATGAGGAATTCATAATATGGAGGAAGTGTGTTCACATTCACGCAATATTTGGGTACAGTTCCTCTAATCTGATTTAATATACAGCTAATCAATCATATGGTAAAGTAAGAAAAAGAGGGACTTTAATTTGGTTACAAATGTGTATATTTTTATTGTATGCTTGCTTAGTGTAAAAATGGGTCTGTTGCTCATTGGCTCGATTTATATTATTTTGTATTTGCACTGAACATGGCTGAACTATCAACATTTAACTAGGATAGGGGATATTAATGAGAAAGTGGCTTTTAAAGGGAATACATCCGGATAAATGTAGAGGGAGGGTGTAAAATCATTTAATTAAAAAACTTGTTACACACGGCTGGGATTCACACCCCAGACACTCGTCATAGGTAAACGATAATAGATAAGATTAACGTTAAGTCCATGTGTCCATCTAGGAGATAAATCTTTGGTTTCATTCGGTGTGAGATGAGTTTATAGTTTGTTTAGTAAATATATGTTTAGTGAGCTTAATTTATATATTTTATGTAATAAGGGCATTGATATTGTATGTATGTTATACATAATTTCTTTTTAAGAACAGTCCCAAACCCCAAATCGGTGTCGAGCAGTTTTTTCTAAGGGGTTTTCCACATTTTATATGCGCTAATTCTTGTACATTTCCTCTATAATTCAACCTTCCTCATTCCATTAGCAAAATTAATATATGCGTATAACCCAAATGGGTACTTATTCCTGACTAATATTTATATATAATATATATAAAGCAGAAAGTATCTCTGTGTGTGTATGTGTGAGTGTTCAGTAAAAGATAATGAATGCACTTATAGATAAGCCGGATAGCTGAAATTTTAAAGGAAGGTAGAGAGATTACCTCATATAACCAGAGAATTCTAAACACGTGTGAAATTTCTAAATTGAGCTTTAGGAAATAGGGGGAGGGGAGATATAATTAGAAAAAAAACTTTAAAAATGAAGTATAAAATTAAAATGTGGCAAACAGGTAAAGAGACAACTCCAGATAACCAAATAAATCTTGAAATCTTTTATTTCTAAGAGTGATTGGAGAAAAGAGGGTGAAGGTGGGTTAAAAATTACAAAAACTAATAGAAATATTTATTAATCGGTGTGGTAGGAAATTGAAATTTATTAGGCAGCTATAGGGTTCATTCCAAAACTGGAAGAATAAACTACTAATCCATTTGGTGGCTGGTGTAAAGTCCATCCAAACTACAATGAAGAACATTCTTGAATGTAAAAATAAATTAATAGAAAAAAGGGAAGGCAGTCCCAAGTTCATCCTCTATTAATTTAAAAAATTAATTTCAACTAATCTTTTATTCATCGGTAGAGTGACCTTGCTATATCGTACTCATTTTAGCCAACTTATCAGGTCAAATTCAGGAAGCATACATACACTCGGGGTGGTGTCACTATTCAGTGATTTCCTATATTTTCTTCAGATAAATGCTGGCGCGTCCCCTCTTAATCCCGTAGCTCCTGTCATATTAGGGGCATCCCTTAATATTCAAAACTATTTATAACCAACCTATATTATCTTTAACTAATCTAACCTAACAAATGCAGGTAGCTAAATTCTGTTAAAGTCTAGTCATGTTTAAAGTATTGACCTGTAGAACTAGCACACAATTATTTAACTCTGAAAAGCACCATACATAGTTCGCTCCCGGCCGAAATTGTTTACACAGAGTGTAACTTATAGTTTAAAGTAAACAAAATGATAGCCTGCAAACAAGTTGTATTAGTTCTGAAAGTGTATCGATAGTATGAAAGGTTTAGCAATGAATAATGTGAATTTTCCACTAGTGCCTCAGTAGTGTGCTCGGGACTGCACATCTGCTTCACTCACGTTACGTCACTTTTGGCGCAAATCACCATAATTAGCAAGTATATCAAAGCCACTACCGTTCCATTCACCCTAAAGGCCCAATCAGCTCCGTTCTTGTATACAGGCCAAACACCTTCTGTTAGGGATACCAAATTCAAAAATGAAAAATGAGGACAATCTATTCTGAAATTAATTGAAATGAAGTGAATTAAAATTTTTAAAAACTATGATAAATAATCATATAGCATATTGCTGATACCACCTATCTATTAACACTTTAAAATTGTCACGCCTTGCTACTGCCAGAATTCAAACCCAGAATTCTTCGTCACTAGCATGAAAGTTTTAAATATCAACATTTTCAATGAGTGCCAGCAAGAAATACATTATAAGCAATCATTTAATTAAATTATTGTGTTGACAAAGTGAATGCCTTTATTCCATGTAGATCAGGAATTGTCAACCGATTTGTCTCAGTTCTTAGGAGTGCCACAAGATCGGCCAGGGGTCCCGCAAGATTTTGAGGGGGTGTGGGGGGGATGTTAAGAAAATATAATAAAGAACATATATTAACACACAATAATTGAAACAAATAAACAGAAGAAATTGATTTCTTCAAGTGTTTCTTTGAATTTCACGTGCCACAGCACACGATGTGAGACATTAATTGTTTCCCTTTTGATGACTACATATTATTCAGTTTTAGTTGTATTATTAATTTTTAGTGATCTAATATTGTGCTTGGTTAGTGTGCTAGTTTATTGATTTCTATAGCTATTTTATTCCATAACAGTATTTCATTCGGTGTTTTTATTATTTATATATTATATGATTTAAAAAATCATATAATATATAGTTTGAACAACATACATCCTACCATTTGGGATCCGTGTCCAGGGATAGACAGACAGAATTGTAAAATCCATTTTTTGGGTTTTGGGTTCACATAAAATGTAAATATTCATTATAATCTCGAGATCGATTATTTTGAATATTGCAATATTTTATCTTGATATGAGAAAGTAAAAAAAATAAATGTTTAAGCAAATCGTGAATAATGAATATTTATATATGATGTTAAAATACATTAAAAAAACCTTAAAATTTTGTAATTGTTTTGTGGAACCCCACATGACACTTCATGGACCCCTGGTTGGGAAACACTGGTCCAACGCATCACACTCGTGTTAAATTTTACTATTAGTGTTGGGGATATGTGAGTTCAAGTCCTAGCCGGGTTTAGTAAGCGTGTTTTTTCCTAAGCCATTTCCCATTCTTTCTCCACGCAAATGTGGGTATATTTATTTTAAAACTCTAGCATCCTCACACCTATTAATTAATGTATGCGTCCAACCCGAACGTACTAAGATGCTATGGGAAAAAATAAACATTGTAATCTTGATGGTTTTTAGCGGTGTGTCAATTGTCTAGTCACTTGAGATCAATGTCGGGGTTGTTTAGTTACCTGTGGTTGCGTTAAGTGAATCATATTAATTTAAAAAGTATTGCTTTATTAAAGGTAACAATGAGAAAATGTTCCACTGGTTCCAAATTGGTTTGATCGCTTATGTATTTTGTTGTGAGCTAAATATTTATTTGCGTTTTGTTTAATTGGTACAAGTTTATTTATTAGTATAGTTATTTAATTTGTTCTACAGTTTATTTATTTGCACAGTTATTATTGTTTTTTATTTTTACACGAGAATTAGATTTACAAATATGAATAGATATTGATACTTGTTAAAACTACCATTTAATTAATTAAATAGCCGAACAATAAATAAATATTAAAATTAGGATTAGACAAACAAATTATTTATATTACGCAAACATACCAAACTCAGTTAAGATATGTTATACATATAGTCTGCTAGCGAGTATAAGAAATCACTATTTAGATTTAATTGCATAGTGTTTGGCGGTGATGAAGCTTGAACTTGGTACGGAAAAAAAATACGAATATCTTTCCTATAGAAATAAGTGTCACTAACAAATATTAATTAATATTAGGAATTACATAAATCTTAATTTGTTTGGTAAAGTGAACTTAAATGTCAATCTATCACTTTTTTAAAGTTAATATACATATATTTATGTTCAATTTTTGTCATTTAGTGCGGTTAAGTACACTGCAAATAAGTTTTTACCTAAGAACAATTTAAAATAACATGTTATTATAACTACTTAATTTCTCAGCTGAGGACGAAATATGTTGTTAATCATGTTTGAAGTATAAGTTTTTTAAATTACATTTAATACATAAAGTTACCCGCTTTGGTGGTCACATGGTCTAAATCATCACTCTCTCAGTAGACTAGACTGCCGATTACGGGGAAATCAAGGTTCGAATCTTGGTAGGGTGTGCTGAGATGGTTTTTTTCCCCAAAATGGTTTTCCACTCTCCCTAAACTCAAATGCGGGTACACTTCTTCTCAATATACCCTTACTCATCCCTAAAAACCCCTAATTTTATTATTACATAAGCGTATAATCCGAACGAGTATTAAGTCGAGGTGCTAAAAAAAATACATAAAGTTATCAAGTTATTCAACAGTCATTTATTTCTCTTAAATTAAACATTAAAACAATTTCTAAACTATATTCAGTCTTAGAATTATTTCATATAGTTATATTTGACTTCACTATGAATTTAAAAAGTGGCATGCACACATCCCTTCTAATTATAGTTTGAGGCTAATTACCGGAACCCCCAATAGACGAAACGCTCCTGGTAATGGAAATTCTGAACATTTGAAACAACTGAAACAAACCTCAATAATCTAAAACGGTTATATTGTTATTTTGTTAAAAGTAATTTTATTTATTTGAATAAGGAAAAATTTATGTTTTCAACAATTTACTATAATCTTAAACAGTGGCGCAGCCAGAAAATGTATTTAGGGATGACAAACAATCAAGGTTGTGTTGGTGCAGGGGGGGGGGGGGGGGGGGGGTGTACACAGGTATACGGTACACAGATCCAAAACCATTGGAGGTGAAGATAAATTGAAGTAGCAAGTTTTGTATAACTAATTTGTTAGGCTGCATAATTATAATTCAATAAGAATGTTTCGTATTGTGTATAAATTTACTTTACATCAATTACTGTTTCCAGCCCATGCCTGGGTCGATTTTTTATTCAAGCTATAATCATATTTTCTACTACTGGCTTGCTAGGTCTGTCGTAGCTTCGTATGCCTTATAATATAAGACTAGGACAGGCACAAAATCCAGTCCCCAGCCTTTAATTTATCACTGTGAAAGGGTAAACCCATATTTTCACCAATGATAATTTTTTTTTTTGCCATACCGGGAATAGAATTCTAAAATCTTAACTCAGTGCATAGACACGTTACCGACTGAGCTAAGGTGTCAGATTTGTATTATGTAAAATTATCAAGAGTGTTTAAGTTTATATGTATAGCTATAATATATGGTTTGTAAGATAATAACACTGAGCTCTGGCGACTCGTTGTCTTTGGTTGGTTGGAGAAAGGTGGTCATTATTTACCGCATGTGGAATTTTAAGAATGTGCCGGTAAACGACACAATAACAGGTAGCAGAGCTGAGTAGTTGGACGAGAGCAGAGATGAAACATGTGTGAGGACACTCGGAATAAAGGGCTGCTAGCGTGTAGGCGTATTTTGTCAAGATAGTCACATTTCCGTCAACAAGCTTATTTATTAATAGTTCCAATAAGAATGTGTCCTAGTAGTAATTAGATTAAAATTATGGTAAAAAGTGTCATTTGTTTTTTAATATTTATGAAAATTACTATTGATCACGTGCACACTCGTATTATATAAAATATAGCGATATCAGAGACATACCATTTAATTTTAATTTTAATAAAATTGCGATGCAACAAATTTATTACTATTAAATACCTCTAGAGATAATTTCAATTCTTTTAATGGTTACTGAGGCCATCGATTTCAATAATTTAACCTTAGTTAGATACATTGTATGAAAACTATTTTTCCAGTACTTTTTCCTATTTGTAACCTTTAGATGCTCTAGGAACTATTTTGAATGGTCTTTGCCTGAAGATTTTTTGAAAATTACATTCCCTTAGAAGCTATTGTGTATGATCCTAATCTGCAAAATTTTAAAAATTTGGATGTCACTAGAAGCTATTTGGAGTTATCTTTTGCTGAAAAATTTTTGAAAATTTATTTGAGTTCTAGTAACTGATCTATTTGCCTCTCTTCCTTTTTAGAGTGCCACTGATCTTAGAACTTATTTTACTTTTTTGAGATTTTTTTATTTTTCACATAAATAGAACGTATTTTAATCATGTAAATTTTCGAACTCTAGATTATAATGACTTCATCTCCCTGTCCATGGTGGTCTAGAATAACACGACTGGCACGTTAGCCAACTACGCCACCGAGGCAGGTCAAATAAAAATAGAAATGTTTAAAATTTTAAATAACAAAGCGGGAGGGTATATAAAATAGAAATAGCGCAAATAGCTAGAAAAGTCTGAAAGATTTTTAAAATTTTAAGATCAAGAATTTAGTTAAAGGAAAGCTAAGAATTTAAAAAACTAAAAGTAATGGGTTTCTAAGAGTTATAGAAAATTTAAATACTTACAACCAGTTAGGACGTCTACCCCAAATAATCAAAAATCAAAATATACTCATAAATAGAAATTTAAAAATTGGTTCCAAGAAATGGGGAGCTCAAAACTTTCTAAACTAATAAATAAAAATCATCTTGGTTTGTAATAACATTAAAATTTGTCATGTACGAGTAAGTAAAATTGCTTCCTGGATAACCAAATGGTATTTTAAAATTGAAAAATGGGACATGTAAGCGATCTAAATGGATATAACTAATGTAAAACATTATTTTCAGTGTGTTTGAAAATGAAAATCTAGCAGGTACGAAAAAAAAGAACCATATCAGATAACCAAATAAATCCTTATAATTTCAAAATGGGAATGTGGGATTCAAAATGCGTTGGCGGAGGAGGGATACGCTTGAAATCTCTCTAAAACCTTTAGTAAATCTAAATTTAGTTTGGAAAAAAATCTAATTTTGGAATTTCAGAATACGGAATACAGGAAGGGAATGGAAAGGAGGCCCCCCCCCCCCCTCAAAATTTCTGAAATAATAGAAAAACTACTTTTTTAATATGGAAGATGGTTTTAATTTTGTTTGGGCAAACAAAAAAACCTAGAAACACAAAAAGTAAGGGGAATCAAGGGGGGGGGGGGTCCCTTACATAGGTAAATGTCTAAGGATCAGATAGACTATATAAGTGCTACATAATAATTAAAATAAACATTATTTTCATGTACGCTCGTGTGTATACCTTTATGCGCTTTTTACAAAAATGTTTCTGTAACAATGTATATTAAATTCATTTCACTTATCTCATAATCGTGCATAGGCAAATATTGTGTTGTTAATAGATTGCGTTTAATCCTTTTAGGGGCTAGGTAGGATTTTGTTACAAACAGTAAGTTTATTTTATTCATTTTGATTGCCATAATTAGCTCCGGATTGTACAAGAAGTAGGTTTAAACATGTTTCCAGCCAGATGTTGAACTTCCTAATTTAATATTCTTTTGATGCGGCTTACCCATGAGAAGAACAGGTCAAACTGGTAATACACTATATGAGAGAGTTTGTACGATTGTGTCATATCATTTATTTTAAAATGTAAGGTTCCTATAAAAGGACATGTCCATACTTTTGTATTCCAATTTGTCGTGAACCTAGCAGAATACGTCTTCATATACAACGCAAGATTTCTAGACGTCTGCACTCGAGTAAGGCGTCCTAACTAGGGATGTGGTATCGAAAGAAAAGTATCGATACTGTACTCATTAAAAGTATCGGAAGAAACATATCGATACCGTGCTAGTTTCGAAAGAAAAGTATCGATAACAGTAAGTAACAATATCGAAATTTTAATCATGATTTTTTTTATCTAGTATTATTAATCTCTTACCTGCCTCGGTGTCCACGTGGTCTAACGCGCTAATCTCGTGTTGGACTAGACTGCCAAAGACAGGGAGATCGGAGTTCAATCCCGGTTGTGTGCATTGAGAATGGTTTTCCCTAAATGGTTTTCCACTCTCCTACTACTCAAATGCGAGTGCATTTAATCTAAGTTAAGTCTTTCTAGTCCCTAACCCATTAGTGTAATTAGTACAGAAGCGTATAACCTGAACAAGTATTAAGACGTGGTGTTAACAAAAAATCTCAACTTTTGCATCATCATTGTATTTTTATTTTTATCCAAACATTGAAAATTATGATGGTTTTTAATAGTTTAAAACAAATTTTACGAGATGCTTTTTCGCTGTATAACATCTTTTTTTTTAAAGTACCGTGTCTTACTACCCGTTCGGGTTATATGCTTAAGTACTAATTACGCTAATGGGTTAGATATTGGAAAGGTTGAATTTAGAGGAAGTTAAACCGCATTTGCGTGGAGCGACAGTAAAAAACCATTTAGGGAAAACCACCCTCAGTTCACCCGACTGAGATTTTAACCTCGATCTCCCCGTCCTTGGCAGTCTAGCTCAAAACGAAACTAGCGCGTTAGTTAACTAAGCTACTGAGGTGGGTACCAACTTCTTAAAAATAAAATTCATAATTTACCTCTAAGAGGTGCAATTTTTTAACTACACTCGTCGTTTATGTACTCTATCAAGATATATTATTAACTATTGACCGATATTAGTAAAGTATCGATACTTTTTTTCACATCCCTAGTCCTAACTGATAAACTTCCTTAGAAACTTGTTATTAAATAAAAATAAATGTCTGATTGGTTTAACACTGACCTTATTAACCACAGAGCTACCCACGTAGGAGTAAAACCTTTCTCATGGCACGGGTTTTCCAATAAAAATCTATTCCCTATGGGGAAATCCCTTTGTCAGGGTCAGGGTGAGGTAGGGGCCAGCGACTGGATGCGATGAATAGGTCGAGGAGGTCAAGTGGCACAGGCCCCCTCCACCTCTCTGACCATATTCCTCTGGACATTATTGTACGAGGATACTTAAAGAGTTTCGCGTATTCCTCCAATAATAATTGATATATCAAACTTAAAACAGTGAGCTGTAAACGGTTGTCAGACAATTCAAATGAAATCAGAGATTCTTCAAGGAGCCTGCAAAGTTCTGTCTCTAAAATTTGACATTGTGTGGAAATAGAAGGACAACATGTATAACTCCTTTTGTAGGGATAAGGTAGAAGCTTCGTGCCATATAAACCCAAATAACCTTTCATTTTAATCCTAGTTGTTTTTACTATCAAAATAAAAAATTGCCCATATACCTGTGTTAGCTAGTTTGCTGACCTGGTTACACTTAGTGAGGTCGCACATTTGTCTACCATTTTGCAAGATGACCGCTTATAGGAAATTCCAGATCGCAATTGCGAGTTGCTAGTTAGAGCGTCCACTGCACACTCATCTGTCATAATGCCAGTCGGGAACATGTCCTCTTCAACTATGTATTTCGTGTTGAGCTAGACTGCCGAGGACGTGAGATCAAGGTTCGAATCTCGGTCGGGTGAACTGAGGGTGGTTTTCCTAAATGATTTTCCACTCTCCCTCCACGAAAATGCGGGTTCACTTCATATAAATGAAACCTCCCCAATTTCTAATCCATTAGCGTAATTAGTACTTAAGCGTACAACCTGAAAGGCCAGTAAGACGCGGTGCTGGATTAAAAAATAAATAAAAACCTATGTATTTCTGGCTGCGTCGCTCACGCATGCGCAGTAGCGTGCACAACCGTCTCGAACCTGGCAAAAGTCGATAGTGTGAGGTCCCGTCTCGCAAAAGATTCCAGCTTGACAGAGTGGCTAGCCTAACATTTGCGATACATGTGTTCGGCACTAATATACGTTACCTTAATCAAGCATTCATCTAACATGCGAGAGGTCCAACTAACATTTCAACCTGCAAATGTGTGACTTTTTTAATGAGCACTACAGAAACCCTTTTTAGTAACATCCTGTATATATATATATATATATAATATACATACATACATAAATAAATATATATATAAGGATAGACTGAATGGGTACTAAGACGCATTGTGTCTAAATCATAACCACCGATTTATATAATTTAAGTGTTTAAAACTTTAGTTCTTTTATTATTAAAATAAAAAACATATCGGTGGGTGCACTGTTCAAATGCTTGGCTTATATAGTAGGATTTTCCGGTGATGAAGAGGTCAGGACTTGAATTCCAACTGGGTGTAATGATGGAGGTTTATACGATTTTTTTTTTAACGCTTCCTCTCCAAAAATGCCGATACATTTCCTCTAAGTTCTATCTTACTCATCATACCCATTTTGGTGGTCGCATGGTCTAAGTCATCATTCTCACATTAAACTGGATTTACAATGAGGGGGAGATCGGGGATTGAATTCTAGTTCGGTGTACTGAGGGGGTATTAAAAAAAATCCCACTCTTCCTCCTAGAAAATGTGGGTGTATTTCCTATTTATTCTATCTACTTCATTCATATCACATTAGTCTAAATATACGGATAGCTTGGATGGGTAGTAGGCCCAAGATGTGGTGGAACAAAACAAATCTTTGAGTTGTCTTGTTAAATTAATTATTATAATTATATCTAATATATATTGGGTTTCCACTTAGAAAATAAACTTTCATTAAAAAAAATGTTTTATTTGAATTATTTACTGATTTTTGCCGAAGCAAATTTATTTGATTTATTTTTAACTACCAGTATTTTTATGCAATTTAAGTGACAAACACATCACACTTATTGTGATCTCCTAATATTTCTTATCCCGCTTACTTTCTGAACCAGTGAACCCCACCCGGGATCTGAACAAAGCAACTTTGTAGTGCGTAATACAACGTACAACGCCTACAAAATAATGTCTGTGACGAAGGCTAACTTGATGTTACCAGTGAATCCGGGTTCAGTTGTTTGGTTGGCCGAGCTATCTGACCACTGTGACCTTTCCTCCATATGTGTGACTTTTACTTAAACGTACCTCAACGTTTGGGTTGGGTTTATATTCATGGATAAAGCCTAACTAAAAGTGAATAGAGCATGGCATATAGTACACAAGAAGTTTAAACATAATATGTTTAATCATAGTGTTCATAATTGATACATAGTGAATAGTGCACAACGCATCGAGTTGATTTAAGGTTGAGTTTATATTCAGGCATAATGCGTAGCTAATAGTGTGACCCGACCATCTTCGGTGACCGCATGGTATAATACGCTACTCTCGCAATATACTAGACTGCCGATGACGGGTATATCATGGTTCGATCCCTGTTGGGTGTACTGAGAGTTTTTTTTTTTACTAAATGGTTACCACTATATCTCTCCACGCAAATGCTGGTACACTTGCTCTAAATTTAACCTTCCTTATCCCCAACACATTAGCATAATTAGAACATAAGCGTACAGCCCGAATGGGTACTAAGACGCGGTGCTAAGAAAACAAACTAAACACAAATAGCGCATTATTTCTAATGATAATATTCACAATCAATAGTGAATAGATTCAATCCTCGGTCCCGGCACAGATTTATCTGATTGACAAACCCTTCCTTCACCTCTGACAAGATGTGTATTAATCACAACTTGTGAATGTGAGGAATGCCAGGCCTCCACCGTGGTTCGGATCCCACGTTAAACTGTAGGTCCTCCATTTCATTTCACAATCACTCTACCATTACATATTACCGTAAGTGCGTATAACCAGAACGGTTAGTAAGACGAGGGGCTAATAATAATAATAATAATAATAATAATAATAATAATAATAATAATAATAATAATAATAATAATAATAATAATAATAATAATAATAATAATAATAATAATAATAATAATAATAATAATAATAATAATAATAATAATAATGATAATGATGATGATAATAATAATAATAATAATAATAATAATAATAATAATAATAATAATAATAATAATAATTATAATAATAGTGAATAGAGCACAGCGCATAAAATTAATTTAAGGCTTTATTAAGGCATTACGCTTAACTAATAATGAATAGGGGATAGCTTATGGTTGATTTAACTTTAACTTGTTATGCTTTATGCATGTAGTGCAGTATAGAGATATTAATTGATCCTGAGACGATTATCCAATGAAGATGTGAGGATATAATATAGTCAACTAAACATCATATATAGACGAAAATATTAAGTTAAAATAAACAACTTTGTTTCTAAAAATTTCTACTATTTTGGGTATGAAAAAAATGAAATGGTTAAAAAAAACAGCTAAATCATTTTTAGTGTTTTATCAATTTTGGTTTAACTTACCTAATCCTATTTTATCTTAAGAGTAATTTGTCTATTTTCTGTAAAAAAAACTGTATCGAATCTATAATTCCTTTAATAATGGATTCTAGCATATTTATTTTAACATTGGATACGTATTCTAAAACACATCCCGTGCAAAGAACGCGTTATTTAACTAGTTTATGAAAAAATAAGGGAAAATTACTAATGACTGGTTTAAGGATAAGTGTGACCTGAAAGTATCAAACAAAATGGCTGAATTAAATAAAATTCAAGGAAAGAAAATATTTCATCTCTGTAAGATTGTATTATATAAAAGAGTGAAACTATAGAATTTCTCCACGCCATTTTATTAATTATTGTACAACGTTTAAGGGCAGTTTTTAAATTAATTTTCAATCCAATTAATTATGAAATTGAAGATTATTTTGTGCAATTGACCCTTTAAAAAGACAAATTTCTCCACTAAAAATACACTATCATTAAACTAGTAGTTTTTTAGCACTGTCTTACTACCCATAAAGCTGTCACGCCTATGTACTAATTATGCTTGTAAGTTAGGAATTAGGAAGGTTTAATTTAGAGGAAGTTTACCTACATTTGCGTGGCGAGAGAGTGTGAAACCATTAAAAAAACACCCTCTTGTACACTCGACCGGGATTGAACCACATCTTCCCGTTATTGGCAGTCAAGATTAGCACCTTAGACCATGCGCACTAGTAATCAAACAGAAATGATTTTTCATCAAGTTTTACTTCCTAAGCTATGGACGTTTATATATAATAATGGGATAGTAATGATAAAAGTAAGAAATACACTCGTATTTGCGTGGAAGGATAGTGCAAAACCACTTAGGTAGACAACTTCAGTACACTCATCCAGCAATTATTGAGTATTCATTTCTTCATCGTTGTCAAACCAAAATAGATCGTCTCTAGAAGCTTAAATTCAAGGTACATACGCTATTTAGAGGCTTTTATAGAAAGTAGAAGTACTGAAAAAAGAAATTTTGTCAATTAAGGTGGTTCATCATTTAAAATAATTGAAACTTGAGTCATTTTAATGGACATAATTTTCAGTCAAATGGTTAAAAAAAAAAGTTTTTCCCTTTCTAGGAAATTTTGTAATAAAATTGCCTAGTGCCTACGAGTACCAAAATCCGGACCTGTGTGGCAGTTCACTTATATAATGATGAAGTATTTACACCACATTTGATACTTTATATAAAATGTGTTTAATGTTTTAGATTTATTTTACATAAATATCAGAGGAGTACAACATTTTGAAATTGTTTTAGACTCGAGGGAATATATAGTATGTATTCTGAGTGGGCTTAAAATTATAATTGATTCTAGTCCATGCAATGTATATGTCATATAATATAGCATTAATTCTGTAAATAATTCAAGCATACATAATTAAAATAATAAATACTGTATAATATATATTATTAATATAATATAACATATGTAAACATTGTATTTGTTTATTATTAGGTCTATATACATGTTTTATCGTCCTGTCAATAGGTGTTTATTATATAATTTAAACACACCACAAGTTTTCATAACGATGTTAATTTTCTCTTTAAAGCCTTCATTTTAAATGACTTGGAAGCTTCACTAATCGTCAAGAATATCACTTGGATTAATTGAATATATCTTTGAATGCAGCAATAGGATTGTAAATAAGGGAAAGGGATCCCAACATCCAAGCCCCTTCACACCTCACCCCGATTTGAGCTAAACTCAGCTTACACTGAAGACCATATACAAATAATAAAACACGATATTAATATATAATATGGTTTTAGGTTGCCAATTACGGGATCAAAGATGGTTGTCGAAGAAGGAGACGTGGCGGAGCAATTTCCCACGGTTTTGGAGTTCTTCAAGGGACGGACTATCCTCGTCACGGGAGCCACCGGATTTTTGGGCAAAGTCCTGGTGGAGAAGCTCCTACGTACGACAGATGTTGACAGGGTTTACATGTTTTTCCGACCAAAGAGAGGCCAGGAGGTAAAGCAGAGGATGGATACATTCGTGCAATCCAAGGTGGGTTTTAATTAGTAACAATTACTTGAGAAATACCTAGTTCCTATTGGTGCACGATGCTCAAATGGTCCCACTGATAGTGTTTTACAAATTAACTTAACTCGTTTAATATGATGAGTAGGTGGTAGGCCTTTCACCTGCTTCGGTGGCCCTATGGTCTAAGGCGCTATTATCGCAGTAGGCTAGACTGCCAAAGTTCGAGTCTCCAACAGGTGTACTGAGGGTGGTTTTTTGCCAAAATGATTTTCCACCTTAGCTCCACGCAAATGCGGTGACACTTTCTATAAATATAGCCTTCCTCATCCCTAAGACTATTAACGCAATTAGTACATAAGCGTATAAGCCGAAAGAGTAGTAAGACATGATAAAAACAAATTTCAGAATAGCCCGTCCGGAGAACATAGACTTTTGAAAGATCTTGCCCACTGTGTTCAGCGGATTCTGGTTTTGCCCACTGATCACATTGGCTGAGAATAGCTTCATTAAATGTTTTAATAGTTTATGATTCTTATTTCTTGCAATGTAACTATTGATAAGATAAACAAACTTGGACTTATTCAAACAAACTTGTTAATTTAATAATAGACTTGTTTATTTTGTTCACAAGACTAAAACAAATAATTATTAATTTGGCCTTGAATAAGTTAGTAAAATCGATTCAAGAATACCGTATTTATTCTTTTATTTTTAAAAAACTGTGTTTTGCTTTAAAACGTGTACAACTGTCTTAAATTAAGATCCTTTACATTGTAATATTTTAATATATATATATATATTTACTATAGCTAATAAAGCTGTACTTGATTTCCCTAGTATCTAATCTTATTTTTTTCATTTCTAGCCTTCGGTTGATAATTTTTATTTGTGTCAGTATTTCAGAAAACATCTTATAGTTACATTTGACATAGATTTTAAAAATAATATTTCAAATGGTATACTTTCTAAATGTGAATACTGTTTTTATTTAAATAACGATTAACACACTATATTAAAATTATTTGCTCTTTCGGAGTTAATCTTGTGTGTGCAAACAATTTAGTATTTGGTCCAGATAAAAAGTGAAGGTGTGCGTTTCACAGGAACTTATATTTTTAACTGTTTGATTTAGATGGCGTAAAGGCTAAATTAATACAAATGTTTCCCTTGATATATGTATTTTTGAGTCAAATTGCAATATTTTCTTGTGCGCTCTGCTAAATATTTTTATTTTCTATCTGGGCTGTAAATATTGCATGCAAGCTCATGACAAGTAGAAATGCTTTAATTTTAAACTACACCTATCGTATGATTAAGATTAGTTAGCTAAGTCTGAAACACGAATTTTCTTATAAACTTAAATAACCAAACATTTGAAAATAACATATTTAAAGGAATTTAACTAAAAATTGTATGAAGCATACTAGCAAATGCTTCAAATTAATTTTCAAAAATGTTATGAATATTTAAGACCATTGATTAGCTTAAAAAATATGTACACTAAAAAAAATTGAGTACTGAGCTCCTTTAGACCAACTAATTTTTTTTAACAATTTCTCTCCTTTCATTTTCGGTCTATATTTTAATTATTATTACAAAATATGTTATATTATTGCTGTATGTTTTACTTAATTTATGTTGAACATTATAATTAATATTAATACATTTCATCTAGTAGTCTAACAATAAATTCTCAATAAAACCATTCATTTCTAATTTATTGATATAAAAGTATGCACACTTAATAATTCCCTCTCAGCAATGTCTGTTCCTATGTGTCTTATATTACATCAACAACTTGTAAATTTATAATTTCACGTAAACAAGAGATCGTACAGGGAAATAAGACAACCTTGAGATAAATTTAACAATAAGGCAGTATTAAAAAAAAGATAAAATTGAAAAATAACTACTTTTTTTTTCTGGTACAAATTTCGTTGTTGACAAGGAAAGAACACAGAAAACCGTTCTTCATTGCGATTTCTGGTAGAAAGTAATCATGTATCAAATTTTCCATTTAATCGGACAAGATTTGGCCTCTTAAATAAATTATACAAGAGATTAATCCCAGTGTTTCAAGTGACCAAATGTTCCACTTATTTTAGAAAACATGAACTGGTAAATAATCATTTTTCACAAACAAACATGTATTATTTGTTTTCGAGTATTTGTATAACTTGTGGGAAGTATTTATATCAACAGCTTTCACCAAGTTTAAACATTGCAACATAAACTGTCTCATGGCCGTTGTTAAAGACTTCAAGTCTCCAAAAATACTTACAAATATGTTTGGCTCCTAAACCAACAAACATTCAAATAATATCAATGTTGGAAAAATAAAGATACATACCTATATAAATATAATTACGCTTGTTTCATTGAATTTATCTGAAAGACTTAATTTCATTTGGAAAGTTTTACCCTTTTCAAGTGAAACGTTTAGAGCCCAACTTAACTAAAACAAGTGCAATTTAATGAATAGTTAATGAAACAACTTTTTTCATAATACACTTTTTCATAGGTGTAAAAATAACGTGGTGTAAATTCTTATATAGGAAATAGATTAAGGAATATAATTTGGCATCATATACGGGTAGTAGACGGCTCTCATTATCTAAATTTATAAATGAACATCGGACGGGGTGTTTCTACAAATTACAATCATTTCAATAAAAAAAATGCCATTTGGTGCTATCTGCTAAAAATAACCTTTCAATTTTGTTTACGTCGAAAAATTAAAAATATACAGCCCAGTTACTAGAAACGGTGATACAGTTTGACATCGTTGTTGTATCAAGCTTTCTATTTATATTAATAAAATGAAGGTTTTTTTTGTCAGTAATGAGCATTGCGTTACATATACTGCAACCATAAACTTGATATTTTAAAAATTATCAGCCCCTATGGGCAAAAATGTGCACCTAGAAGCTGGATTCTTAAAATTTTCATTGGATTTCTTAAGTTAATTAATTTTTGGGGCCAGGTACACCCAAATTCATTTAATATCCTTTAACCCGTTTTGGTGTCCACACCGTCTAAGGATTTCGCACCACACTAGACTGCCGATGAAGGGGAGTTTGGGGTTAAAATCCTATTCGGGTGTACTGAGGGTTGTTTTACTGATATAGTTTTCCACTCTTTCTCTACGTGAATGATGATACACTTCCTCTAGATTCAACCTTCCTCATCCCTAGCACATTGGCGCTATTAAAAGACATGCTTATAGCCAGGGTGCGCTGTAATACGTGGTGCTAAAACAAATATATCCCTTACGTTAGCACAAAGGCTATTATCGACTTAATCTAAGAAACAGGGTTAATGAGGGGTTATGACTGCCTCTTACCAACTGATCAGGCTATACGCATATATTGTATATTATAATGGGGTAGGGATGAGTAAGGAAGTAGTTTATAGTTGATATACCTACAATTGCATGGAAGGAAAGTGGGAAAATATTAATGAAATCAACCCGACCGGGATTAAATCCCGATCTCCTCGTCATTAACAGGCCAGTCTAGAACAAGAGTGACACTTTAGACCCTTTGGACACTGAAGTGAGTAAGATGAATTTAATTTGAGAGTAAAAGCACACACAAAAAAAAAATCCTTGGAGACCGGACAATAATTGGTGCTTAAAGTGTCATCATGAAGTATTGAGCCACAGTAAATATACTGTAGGTCTACCTGCTACTATTAGAAATAACACATTAGGAAGACAAAATGTTCAAGCTAGAACTGAATTTATTAATATCGTTAACCACTTAGGCCAATAATTTTAGATGAATACAATTTCAATTAAATATTTTTACATTTTCGCATATTTTTTTAGCGCTTTATTGTAGTACATCCATCTATATTGGAAGGATACTTGTTCTTTTACACACTAGAAACTACTATAAAAGAAATACTTTCAACTGACGAAGTAAACTATGGAGGATGAGGGTAGTGAAATATATATTATCCTTCCAATATAGATAGATAGATGTATTCCAACAATTTGTTACCTCTAAGCACCGAACATGATACGTCGCCCTTTTACCAAATTTTGGATGCCTCGGTCCTGAGTTATTAGAACCACTATGAAAAAATAATATAATTCGCTAAAAATAAGTATGCGTAAAAAAATGTAAATATATTTAATCGAAATTGTATTCATCTAAAATTATTGGCCTAAATGGTTAACGATATTCATAAAATGAGTTCTAGTTTTAACCTTTTTTCTTTCTAATGTGTTATTTCTAATAGTAGCAGGTACAGTATATTTGCTTTGGCTCAATAATTAATGATAAAACTTTAAGCACCAATTATTTTCCGGTCTCCAAGGCTAATTTGTGTTCTAGGGTAGTGCAGTATATATTAGTTAAAATGGTCTACATCATCTTCCGATACCTAATCTCCATCCATCTCGATCATGTCATTGGTCTTCCTATTCCTCTTGCTCGTATTTCGTTGTCTATGCCTTCTCTCCAACTAATTCTTGGTCTCCCTCGCTTTCTTCGTCCCACTGGTTTCCATTTTAATACTTGTTTTGGTAAACTTTCATCCTTATACTTTGAATATGACCATACCACATATTATGTTGCTTGATTCTTATATAGTCTATTGTTGTGAATGTTACGACCATTATTTCTCTAATACACTTGTTAGTAATGCTTTCCTTTCTAGGTTTTCACGTGACTCATCAACAGAATTCCATTTATGAAGTGTTCAACGCATTTTCAGATTTTACTTTCAAAGGCCAAATTACATAGCTGTGTGTGATTATACTTTTAACTACTGTGCTGTATATAATTTTCTTTTTGTTATTAGAGATGTTTTCATCCCACATTATATTATTCATTAGCGAAATGGCCTTTCTTCTTAGTATGTTTATTTCTTATATGGCTTCTTTGACTTTTTCATGTTTTGCAATTTTCATCCGCAAGTGCACTGCAATGTTGGTTGGGATGATGACTATCTTCCTAAATTAAATAACTTTTTTTTAAGCGTATTGCAAGTTTTGACCGGGAGCGATATATGTTATCTAAATTGGTCTCCTGTGTGTGTAGATTTCTAGCCGCTCTGGTGGCACAAAACGTTGCCCAATGTAAACTTGTGGAGGTTGGCTACACGTCGTACCCGAAATAAGATTATGTGATTATAGTGATTATGAGCAAGGAGTGATTTTAAAACTAATTTAAGCTCAATTAACAAACCCTGGTGACCGTGGGGATAATTCCTCTTTCGGTAAAAACATCCATGGCACCAGCAGGGAATTGAACCTAAGACCACAATGTTGGTAGCTGGGTGCATTGACCACTATGTCACGGGGCCAGTTTAAATCACGTAGTCATCCACTTAAACAAATATATTCTGGGATTTTTTATGTTAACTTCTAGGCCCCGCCTTTTATACTCTTATATATGCTTACGTGTCATATCTTCCAGGTCATCTTAGTCTTGTGGCAATATGATCTGATCATCAGCAAAACATAATGTGTATAATGTTATATTATCTAAACGGATACCCATTACTTGACATTTATTTTTCCAGGTTTTTAAAGCATGCTCTAAATATATTTTAAGGAATGTTGGCAAACAAACCCTACAAACCAAGTGTTTCTCTAATGTTTATTTCTCGCATATTTAAACTATCTTACAAAAATATTATCTAAACATATCTTCCATTACCTATGAAACTTACATAGCTTATATAACTTAAACTTAAGCCTGTTATTATGAATTTTCGATAGCTAATCTGTTATAAAGTATCAAATTAAATTGATGTTTAATAATATTTTTAGATCGTAAAAGGCTATATTGTTTGTTGTTCTTATCGAATCAACTTTTTGAATAATGTTGGTAACCTTGGGCTGCTTATGCGTTCCGTATTAATTTATAAAAAAAATACTAAAAGTATTTTCCAAGGTCAACTCTTTGTTGGCCAATGTTTAGTCAAGAAATCAAGAATCTGTATTTTTAAATTTGTAAAAATGTAGTCTTTTTTACCATATTAAAAATAAGTTTTCTTAGTTTTACATTTATATCTTATAGTATAGTGTAAATAACATAAGTAGGTCCTGCATTTGTGGGCATGCGGTCTACACGTCAGGTTAATCTATTATGGTTTGCCAGTAAAGTGGAAATCAGGGGTCGGAGCTCGTTTGGGTGTACTGATTTGTTTCCCTATAAGTTTTCCCATTTACTCTACAGGTAAATGGGGGTACATTTCCTCTCAACATTATATTACTCCAACCTACCCCATAAATGTGATCAAATCCGGCTAGGCAAGATGAATAGTAGGAGGAGGTGTATAATTAAAACAATGCAAGTATGAACGCTTTATAAATTCTAATCTGCTTCGATGGCCTCATGGTCTAAGGCGTCACTCTCATGTTTACTAGACTACAATGACAGGGATATCAAGGTTATAATCCCGGTCTGTTGTACTGAAGGTGGTTTTCCTAAATGGAGCTCCACTCTCCCTCCCCGTTGATGCGAGTACACTTCCTCTAAAATTAACCTTCCTCATCCTTACTTTATTAGCGTAATTATTAATATGAGTAAAACCTTAACAGGTAGTAATTGAAATTCTAGCTTTATTTATTCATTATGTTTTTTCAGATGATTTAACATAATTATTAGAGTTAGTAAGTAGTAACTGCAGCTTCCTGACTATAAAGATTCTTAACAATTTCATAGTATAATCTGAGTAAAATATAGTGGTCCAAGATACTATAAATTCCAGTATATAATGAACTAAGGGTCCCGAGTTAGATTCCCGGCAAGAACGAAAAATTAGTTCTCGGTGAAATTGGGGCTTTCACTTTCATAGAAATAGACTACGGCCGGAGGACTGAATTATGTGTCTGTTAAAGAATTAAGAAAGTTTAAAAGTCATGTGCTAATATAATCAATCGGTGAGGATAACGCACGTTAAATACCTCAAATAAAAAATGTAGCTGGACCATCTCTCTATCCTCTTACCAAAGTCGCAATCCCACTGAATGGAGAAAGTGTATTGAAACATCACCATTCTAAAAACCTGTTGTCTTACGATGTGTTGTAATATACGGACACGGCTCAAGAGGCCTCCAGGTGGTCAAACCCCCTAACACGCCCATGAGTTCTTTGTCAAGTTTACCTGTTGAGTCTTACTGGGGGTGATTTATATGGCAGGATAGGGGAGGGGGAGGGGGGTATTCGCGTGCAGTTTCTAAACACTAATACGCCAAAAGAGTGAGGAATATTTAAGTCACTACCTAGAATAATGGTTAATTCCCCCCTCCCCAAGCGCGTTTTAATACCCATCCAGGATGTATTTTAACTACGCTAATACCAGTTTCAATGGCCGCATGGTCTAAGTCGCTACTTTCACAATAGACTAGACTGCCGATGATGGGTAGATCGTGGTTTAATCCCAGTTGGGTGTACTGGAGGTTTTTTCCATAAATGGTTTTCCACTATCTCTCGCTCTCTCTTCACGCAAATGTGGTTACACTTTCTCCAATATAACCTTCTTCATCCCTAACAATTAGCCTAACTAATACATAAACGTACACCCCGAATGAGTAGTAAGACGTGGTGCTAAAAAACACACTAATGGAGTGGGAATGAGGACAGTAGAATTTAGAGGAAATGCACACGAACTTGCGTGGAAGGATAGTGGAAAAACATTTAAGAAAAAGTACCTTCAGTAAACCTGGTGGTATTCAACCCCTAAACGTCCCATCAATGACAAAACAAACTAGACGATACTGGCATTTAGTCTGCGTGCCCACCGATGCGGTTCTTGCCTCACTACAAAAATTAACAGATTGGTTCAATCTCTCTATTTTTGATCTGTTCTTGTAAATATACGTTTTGCAAGTTTCCAATGTTACGGATTACCCAAACGGATAGTAAGACGCAGTGCACAGCCAATAAATATTTCAAAGCTTACTACAACTTTTATTTATTATTTTAATTTATTTTATATTAGCTTTTTAGAGTTCACAAAATAGGTTTAGGGGGCGTACTTTTTTAAGTTTGGAAATTAGCTTTCAAGCTCTTCATAAGTGCGTTTCAAATTCTCTACAGTTTCTAGATATTTTCTCAAATGACTGAACTGTATGTTTGAATCTTGGCCGCACTTATTTAGTGTAGTATTCCCCAGTTTCTCTCTTTAGATTTCACATTACCTTTCCATACTAATGCGGACACACTTTTCTTTAAAAATCCGTCATCACTCCTACCTCTTTAATAACCCTAATATTACGATTTATTAAACCGCTTTAGTCCAATTCGGTGGTGAATGGTATAGTGAGTCATTCCTGCAATAGACTGGATTGCTGATGACGAGAAGATCGGGTTTCAAATACAGATCGGGTGTTCTGAGAGACGTTTTTCCAAAATAGTTCTCACCTCTCCCTCCGCACAAATGGGGTACTGGTTCAATAAATTTATCTTCCTCCTCCACAACGAATTAGCCTAATTATCACATATACATATAACTCAAACGTGGTGAAATAAAAGAAAATACGCTATAGTTGATTGAATTTTGCACGTTTTCAGTGCCTGCGTACGTACTACGAGTGAAAAACTTTTTTTTAGCACCACATCTTAGTAATATTTGAGTTATACGCCTACATATCAATTACACTAGTGTATTAGAGTTGAGGAAGGTTGAGTTTAGAGGAAGTATACCCGCATTTGCGTAGAAATAGAGTGGAAACCTATTTATGGAAAAAACACCCTTATTACATTCGACTGGGGTTTGAACTCCGATCTCTCCGTCATTGGCAGTCTAGTTTACTGTGAGAATGACTTCCTTGGACCATACAGCAACCAAAGCGGCTTTTTTTTCGTCTCAACTTCACAGTTTTTATTTAATAAAACACAGAGAACCACAATACGATGTGACGTCTTGTTTGAGCTGTATTATATACATAAATTAGATGTTATCCGGTGTGTGAAACGGGCTCTTAAGAGGATAGTGACAGTGTACTTTAATAATATGCACCATCATTCGTCTGGGGAGAGTGTGAGCTACCAGATTTGAGTTTAAAACAAAGCAAATTATCATTGCGTTTGCTTATAGATTGAACCCCTGGCCCCTCCTGACTCAGAATCACACATACTAGCGTACGCTTAGCTCCTCCGGTTTATTGAGGTCATGTGTGAGAATGAAAGTGAAAGAGGATGTCTAGTCACTCTTACTTGAGTAAAAAAAAAAAAGCCCATGATCTGTCTGAATGTAGCGGTACCGGCCTTCCTGACTGTGTAGAGATGACATGACGTCACACATCCTCTTCATCAAATTGTCACACCCACATCGTTGGTCACATTGTCAAATTTTTAAGGCGTCAGTCTCGCATTCAACCGGATTGTCCCTGACGTGAATATCAATGTTTGAATCTCTGCTGGGTGCACTCTGAGGGTTTTTCCAAATTTAATTTTTGTTTGTTGTTTACACATCCATTATCCACGCTAATGCACTTCCTTCAAAGTCATCCTTGTCATTCCTACCTCTTAAGTTGAACCATTAAGCCCATATCTCGGCCAGTAAATATGGGTATGTGTTTTTTAAAATTTTCCAAAGTATCTTACTACCTGTTCAGACTAAACGCATTTAATAACACTGATATGGTAAGTATTATAAAGGTAGAACTTAAGGTGCGGCAGAAGGGAGCGCGAGTAATTTTACAGTTTTTATAGCATTACATTCTTTTGGCCAAAATAAATCAAATATTTCTCCAGTAGCAACCTAGAGTTTAGTTTTCTGCACATGATAATATCAACATATCTTGAATATCTGTTAAGGGTGTCCTGGAATTTTGTCAAAACTTTTTCTCTTTATTTAAAAAGTTTTAACAAAATTCCAGGTCACCCTTGAAAGATATTCAAGATCTTTGATATTAGCATGTGCAGAAAACTAAACTCTAGGTTGCTACTGGAGAAATATTTTATTTATTTTTGCCAAAAAATTTCAATTATATAAAAACTGTAAAAATACGTGCGCTCCCTTCGGCCGCACCTTAAGAGGAAATGTAGCCCGATTTGCGTGGATGGATAGTGTAAAACCATTATTGAAAATCTGATCTATGAGATTCGAACCCTGACCGTTCCGTCACCTATAAGCCAAACCAAACTAGGTTGACGCCCCAGCTGGTAGGACAAGTGATGCGGGTAAAGCATTTGGTAGCCATTTTTTAAACGTTATCATTAATAAAACAATTCATAGCACTAGGTCAAAGGGGTGGGTTGATTCCAGTCAATATCACAAGACGAGATGAATAGAGTAGTTGCTCACAAGTTCAAGAGATCTTGGCTTCATTCCAGCTTATCTTTTTTAATTTTTTACCACCACGTTTTACTACCTGTCCAGTTTATACACATATATTATGATTACTTTAATGGGGTCGGGATGAGAAAAGAATCATTTTAAAGGTAATCAACCCGCATTTTTGTACAAGGAGAGTGGAAAACCATTTAGGAAAAACTACTCTCAGTAGACTCAACCAGGATTCAAGCGAGCCCCGGTGTAACACGAGAATGATGTCTTAGACCATTCTTCCAATGAAGTGGGTCAGGTGATGTTGATGATATTTACTATTTGAATAGGGGTTCAATCTCTTTCTACAATATTAGTAAATACATATACGGCCTCCTTGGTTAAGTTAGGCTGGGCTTGGATGGATGCATAACGCGTAACTAATAAGGAATAGTGCATATATCTGAAATATTACTTCCAATTATAGCATTCATAGCCAAAACATAGTTAATAGTGCACAATACATATAGTTTATTTATCTTTCTTTCTACGCATTGCTTCTGGATTTGAGCAGAGATATTCCTTGGACTTGGGACCTCAGCCAATGAAAATGCGATCAAAGGTTCTAGTCAATTTAAAACGTCAGTAAACACAGCAGATGGAAATAATTTGCTGTTCATGTTTAAAATGGTATTTTAGTAAATAGCCATACTTGTCCGATATAAACGATTTTTTTGTTTTGTTTTTGCGTCCATCACTACGATTATAAATATGATTGAAAATAAAGAGGAAATTTTACATGTAAGATTTTGTTATTGAGATATGACTACAAAAAAATCAGTGAAAAAAAAAGAAACTAATATTAATTACTGTAATACTTAAATGAAGTTAATTTTATGTTTCAAAATACACAATTATTATTATTAGCACCGCGTCTTACTAGCCGTTCGGGTTATACGCACTTACGCTAATGTGCAATGGTAGGGTGATTGTGAGATGAAATGGAGGACCTACAGTTTAACGTGGAATCCGAACCACGGTGGAGGCCTGGCATTCCTCACATTCACAAGTTGTGATTAATACACATCTTGTCAGAGGTGAAGGAAGGGTTTGGCATTCAGATAAATCTGTGCCGGGACCGAGGTTTGAACCCCGGACCAAATACACAATGCACAATGCCATGCACGTTGTTTTTTGAGCGAACCCATAGAATAAATATTTTCATGACCATAAACTACTTAAACAAAGAAGGCAGGACAACTTGTAGGAATAAAAAGAAAATAAATTGATATTAACTATAGGTGACCTGGCGGTCTAGAGGTAAGGGTTCAGACTTCTGTGCTGGGGGTCCGGGGTTCAATCTTCGGTCCTGGCGCAGATCTATCTGATTGCCAAACCCTTCCTTCACCTCTGACAAACGTGTATTAATAACAACTTGTGAATGTGAGAAATGCCAGGCCTCCACCGTGGTTCGGATCCCACGTTAAACTGTAGGTTTTCCATTTCATCTCACAATCACCCTACCATTACACATTAGCGTAAGTGCGTATAACCCGAACGGGTAGTAAGCTAATAATAATAATATATAAATTATACTTTGATGATTATGTTTTGTTGTGAACGGTTGTATTTTTACAATTAATTGTGCACAATTAATTATGCACTATTCATTATTAGTTAATATGTGTAATGCATGAACATAAACTTAACTTTAGTTTCTAAGTGGTGTGACCCGCCTAGGTAGGTGGCGTAGTTAGCTAACGCGCTAGTCGTGTTGAGCTCGACCGCCGAGGGAGATCGAGGTTCGAATCTCGGTCGGGTGAACTGGGGGTGGTTTTTCCTAAATGGTTTTCCACTCTCCCTCCACTCAATTGCGGGTCTACTTCCTCTAAATTCAACCTTCCCAATTCCTAATCCATTAGCGTAATTAGTACTTGAGCGTATAACCCGAACAGGTAGTAAGACGCGGTGCTAAATACTATTATTATTACTATACTAAGTGGTGTGCTGATATACATACCAATGAACTAATGCAGCAACGCTGTGAAGGTCAAATGATCATACATTATATAATGGACGTGTTCAGATCAACAGCGGACAGGCGGGAAACATTGCGGCCAGTGCGGAGTTGTATTCCGCGGTGAAGATCTGATGCCTTGGGTCCAATTTGACCGTTATCCACGTCACCCATCTTCCGTTTATATAACTTCAATAGTATTATAACCTAAAACATTAGTGGAACTATTAAACTAAATGTTGTTAAATTTTCTTTTGACTTCTAGGACATTGGGAGCTGTGCTTACAGATAAAAATTAAATTCAAGATTAGATCAAAAATAGAATTCCTACAGGCGCTGCTTGCAATTATTTAATTTTTAAGATGTTGTCATTTCGTCTTCTGCCTCGGAATATTAAGCTGATAATATACAAAACTCTAATCCTAAATGTTGTTCTTTACGGATGTGAAGTGTGGTCTCTCACTTTGGGCCAAGCGAATATATTTCAGAGTTTTTGAAAATAAAGTACTGAGAAAGATATTTAGGCCTAAATAGTATCAATAAACAGAAAATGGAGAAAGTTAAATAATTAAGAACTTCATTGTAATATTAAGAATATTCAAGGCATGCGGTTGCTGGTGGGGTGGTCAGGTGGCCCATATGGGTGATGGTAGGCCTGTACACAAAATGTTAGTTGGGAAACCTGAAGATACAATACCCCTTGGAAGGTCAATAATAGATTAAAATAGATTTGAAGGAATCATAACACGGATAGGATTAAGTTGTATCAGGATAGGGTTGAATAGCGAGATTAAGTTCTGGCAGCCATGATCTTTCTAGTTCCTTAAGGTCAGAGTGTTAGTTTGTTTATTTAAAATAAGAACTATAAAACTTTCCTAAAAATTGTAATATTTTATTATCACTAAACTTTCTCCGTTATTAGATTCTAGGTAAAGTAATTTAACTATCCTGCTACTCACAATCGTCCATTAGTTAGTTCTGTAAGAAGTACGCTTCCTCTTCTTGATGCGGTAAATGTTGATTATTTGTTTATATAAATAGCTCGATGTATTTGTAGGCTCTGAACTGTGAACTGGCCGCTTTTGTGCGTGGGATCGCGATCCCCTTTGATACCGCTACCGCCATCATCTACGCGTCGTTGGTGTGGGAAAATCTATAAGCTACCTGTCTTAAAAAAATGCATGTTACGTATATCATTAAAAACAAAACAGATGAGTTTTGGTCAGAGAGAAGAATACGTGGAACTTCCTTCTGGCCTCGGCAATGAATCTAACATGATTAATTCTCTGATTAAACTTTGTACAAAGCTCTAATTCAGTCAGTAGAACTTGTATATTTTTAATAAAATACAAAATAAATGGTTCAACGTGGTCGTACATTCTTTCTTGATTTTATTAATGTTTTGAATGAAATTTTCAAAAATCAGTTCAAAGTAAACTACCCTTAAATAAATGATTGACCTTAAAATACAGTGGTACTTATCACCTTCACCATGTATCCATTTGAACAAAATTGTTAGTACATGCTTCGGTGGCCGCATGGTCTAAGGAGTTACTATCGCAATAGACTGGGCTGCCGACGACAGGGAGATTGGGGTTCGAGTCACGTCCGGGTGTACTGAGGTTTGATTTTACCAAATTGGCCAACCACTTTCCCTCCATGTATATGCAGCTAACCACTTCCCCTCCATGTTTGTGCAGCTATGTTTATTCTAAAATTCTACCTTCCTTATTCCTACTCCATCTGCCCATTTAAAATGGAGGGGGGCAGTGAAACGCGGTGAAAAATAAAATAAATTGAAGTGTCGTGTTTCAGATTGCCTGATGACCAGCGTCGCTGAGCAAACCCCTTAGAGTTATTTAGTATTGAATCCCTCTGGGGTCTAAGGGGAACGATCTATTCGGAGTTCACTATGTATGCGTCCCCGGGCGATTAAAACCTTTTTTCCCCCCTTGCCAACCCAGATTATTCACATATTTACACTGATTAGATATGAATGAGGAAGAAAGAGTTGTAGAATAAACGTGCCCAAGTATGCGTGGAAGGTAAAGTGGGAAACCGTTTAGGAAAACCCACCTCGATATAACCGACCGGGATTCTAGTACTGATCTTACCATCACCAGTAAAGCAGACATGACTAGATTGACGCCAACATCCACGTGATAACCGGTGCAGGCTCTATTTTACCAATAGACTCAGAATTCACGTTTAATGCGTGATCATTTTAAGATATGTTATAATAATAAATCTTGTGAATCGCCTGAAACAATAAAGTTAATTTGAATAGAGCACTTGGATAAATTTTGGTTAAAATTATGAGGGATGTTCACAACACTTAGCTTAGTGATACTAGAATAGAAATTATTTAGATAAAGCACTTTAAAAAACACAAAAAAAAATTTTTAAAGACAATATTTCACTGACACAGACAGTTTCTTCCGGTCAAGAGCGTGGACTAATGCTCTTGGTTGTACTGCAAAGTTGACTGTCACAGTACAACCAAGAGCATCAGTCTATTCTCTTGAGCTGAAGAAGCTGTCTGTGACATTCAAAGCTTGTCCTTAAAAATGTGTTTGTATGTTTTTTAAAGTGCTTTATTTAAATAATTTCTATTCTAGTATCACTAAGGTAAGTGTTCTGACTATTCCTCATAATTTTTAACATCGATCAAGAAATAGACTAGACTGCTTGTGACAGGGAGTTCAGGACTTGAATACTGGGTCAGTGTAGGGCTAATGAAGGTAAATGTTCCTAAATATTTTCCCTCTCTCCATCTACGCAAATGTGATTACATTTAATCTAAATGCTACCTTTATCATACCTACCACATTAGTGTAAATAGGATAGCTCAAACTGATAAAAAAAAAAGTCAAAATAGTTATTAAATTGTTGCAGCTTTTTACAAGGGCGTAGGGAGTTAATACTTCTAAAGGAGGAGGGAGAAGGCTCGTTATAAAATTTTACTAAATTTTGAGCCACAATTTTTTAAATATATATATATGGATTCCCCCTAAAGGGTAGGCTATCAAATTTCAGGGGGTTCCGGAACCCCCGTCTCCCTATTTCTACGCACTTGGCTTTTTTTTGCTGTTGGTCAAACGATGAGCTTGGCTTCGTGATCAGTTTATCAATGTAGTTCGACCAAGGTCAAGGCGAGACCTCAAGGAGCATTATGGAACAATATTCGCAACGTCAGCCTCACATGTTGTGCAAGATTGTCAAGAATGTCCAGTATTAAGTCACGTGTCAACATTTAAATATTTAATAAATTTCATTAAATATCTGTTAAAAATATTTTTTTTAAATAAATGCGTGGACCGAATTAATCACAAGCTAACAGTTGCAAAATGATCGTAAAGAATTAGTAATTAAATTTATTGTTCAACTCCAGCACTCAAAATGTTAGTTTTTATTTCAAATTATTAATTAAGGAACTATATACAAACTTTAACCTAACTAAGATGAAATTAGTATCATTGGGTACGCACACTTGACGTCAAAGTCATCTAGTCTGGTTTACCAGTAATAAAAAGTTCCTAGTTTGAACCCTGGCTAGATATACTGACGGTAATTTTTTTTCTAAGTGGTTTCTCCCTCCAAGACAATTCAGATACATTTCACAAAATTGTACCTTCCTCATCCCTTGCCTCATGAACTAACTATCTGGCCTTAAGGAACTCGAAAGCCCTTGCCCACCAGAACGTAAGTCCTCCACTTAACCCTATCCCGAGACACCTCCATCAAATTCCTAGCCTGACACCCAACTTCCTTCAAAACCATTTTTCCATCGTCCTCCCAACGACGTTTTGGCCTACTAAGAAGTCATCTTTCTTCCGATTTCTCTAATCAAATGTTGCATACACGCTTGTCATTACCCACGTACCATACAAACCTCAGCCTTGCGCGCCTTGATTATCTTTTATTTATTTATTTTTATTTATTTAGCACCGCGTCTTACTACCCGTTCGGGTTATACGCTTAAGTACTAATTACTCTAATGGATTAGGAATTGGGAGGGTTGAATTTAGAGGAAGTGAACCCGCATTTGCGTGGAGGGAGAGTGGAAAACCACTTAGGAAAAACCACCCCCAGTTCACCCGACCGAGATTCGAACTTCGATCTCCCCGTCCTCGGCGGTCGAGCTCAACACGACTAGCGCGTTAGCCAACTACGCCACCGAGGCGGGTCCTTGATTATCCTTAGTATATTTGGGGATACATACAAACCAATAAGTTGATTATATAACGTTCTAAATTCCATTCGGTTTTTTGTTCCCTTGGGCCTAAATATCTCTTTCAACATTTTGTTCTAAAAAAAAAGATAAATTTATTTTCTTGGTAAGCTAAGAGACCACAGTTTACATCTTTAAGGAACAATGGGTAGGATTATAGACTTTACCTCATTAGTGGAATTAAAATGCGTAAAGTCTGGATGGGTAGTAAGACATGGTGGGAAAACCACAGCAAAAACAAAGTGTAGTTATATTACTATGGTACCGATAATTGAAAACAGGCTTTAGATATGTTGTTAAATTCTTAGTAGCACAGGAATGAGAATGGTTTAATTTTAGAGGATGTGCACCCTCATTTGCCTGGAGGGAGTGTGGAAAACCATTTAGGAAAAACCACCCTCAGTATAGCCAACAGGATTCGAGCCCAAATCTCCCCGTCATCGGGAGTTTAGTCTATTACGAAAGTGATACCTTAAATCAAGATGCCACTGAAGTTGATAATAAAGTTAATTATCAATTACCCTAATATTGGTCTTGTATTTAATTAGTAAATACCCGTTAGGTGCTTTGTCTGGGTGCAATAATATTAAGGTGTTTATTGTTTTGTTTTATTATTTTCTATGCACTGGGACCGACAACCCATTCGGGATATTCACACCAATAGGTTTGAAATGATAATGATAGTATTTGAGAGGAAATGTACCTGCATTTGCAAATAGGAAGAATGGTAAACCATTTAAGATACGAACCTTGACCTCACCTGGCTAGCTACACCGGATTATCCTGACGTCTTGGTCGAAGTACCCACCAATATGGATTATCGGGCTGTTAGTTTGTTAGTTTGGTAGTCGTGTGCTAGTAAAATCTGTGTATAGAAGGTGAAAGTTAAATATCACAATTAGAATATCTACAATTCTCAGTGTTGTATCCAACTATAATAAGATTTATTTTACATTTCTACCCTACTTATACACATACACAATTTCATAACCCCTAGTCAACTTTCAGAAAATTGCTCAGAGAAAAATGATGTAATATTCAGTTTGAAGTCTACTTTTATAACGGTAAAACATCTTACACAAATTAAGTGTGCCCGATAAGAAAAATATTTTTAAGTTTAAATGTATCCTATATGTTTATTGCTATTAATTGTGATGTTAAATTATTATTAATTAAAAAATGAGTTTGGTCTGTTCACTTTTAAGTGTAAGTCTTAAACAATATTTTAATACCTCTATAAAAATCACACGTGACTAAAAGTATCAATTAATCTTAAATCTTAACAAATTTATTCAGAACAGGATTTAACTTGCAGAAATTCACTATGAATGAACATATTCATTTTATCTTACATTTTAACACACTTAATTTAAGTTTTATTAATTTTAACTCGCCTTTAAACACATTTATTTTAATTGTCGGCTATCTCAACAAGCATTAATACACTAAATAACAATAGCACTAAAAATAATATATTTATTGAAAAACTTTAAAATTGTACTCACTAATTTCTAAGAATTTGGAATAAATGATCAAACACACATTTTAATATTTGCTTCCTGAATTACGTGTCATAGGTAAATGAAATCAATAAACGTCGAATGAAAGTTTGCAAAATACAATTTTAAACATTTTAAAATGAACTCGCTGTAGAATGGTGCCTGAATTTATTAAACGTTAGGTTGAGCATGCAATACTCTTTTAAACAGATATATATATTTTACCAAACAAAAAACTACGTTATTAAATGCACAAAATATAAAAATAAGTGTATATATATATATATATATATATATATATATATAAAACTATTGTCTATTTGAGTATGAAGACAATGATTTACTATTTTAAGATAAATTACATTTTAACTGCTGACGACACAACCAAATTTAACTTTCCCAAAATAAATAAACCGATAATTAATATTCTTTCCACGCTAGTTACCTCTTAGTTGTGACCTTCAACGTATTATCCATGGCATTTAAGCCACCTTGAATATGTATGACTCTAAAATTAGTCGAGAGAATGGTATGTATTTTTATCTGTTCAGCGCTAGTAATATACTATTATGTGTTCTGATTTTACAGTTATACCACTTTAAAATCAATTATGAAACAGTCAACAAACCATAATAAAATACATTACAATAACCACCGTGCTGTTCTCCGAAAATATAATACCAAATGGTATAACGTTGGATAAGAACGCTCGATAGAGTAAAAACTGTTAATTTAGTGAACTAAACAGAAGAAATATGGCAGTGGTAGACTGTGCTCTAAAAAAAAAAAAGCGTTGGCTGCCTATAAGAACGTTATTAGGTAAGAAACCTTGACCATCAATTATTCACTGAACAACTTCATCACGAACCACCATAAATCATAAACATATTTTAACGCTACAAAAATAATTAAACTGTTATTTGCATAGGTAATAACATATTTCTTCAGGCGCTGACGATGTCACAAACAAATCGTGCTAATAAACCACAACAGAATGATTAAAACGCACATACGAAATGACCAGACTGTTTTTTATTTTGAATAACGACGTGTGAAGGTTTGGGACGTCTTGTAAACTACACAACCCCAAGATTTCAATATATATACTCCATGTGGAATCCAAAGAAGTTAATCAGGACCATCCCTTCATTCCAGTGACATCAAATACTACTCATTATGATTGGCAAGGTAAGATGATCCAAACAAGAATAATACTTATGAATGGATTAAATATTTACACTATTACTTAAGTTCTTTATGAAATAAATAAAATGGGGATTTAATAAGAGAATACTATTTTATAATACATATTATAGTAGAACATCAGTAGAACCATTAGTGAAAACCAAGGAGTTCAATATAAATGGTATTCCAAACACAACTTTCATTAAATGAAACAACAAGAAAAAATGAGTCAGATAAATTATATTTTATGGATAAAAAACTCAAAAGTTAAAAGTGAATGGTGAGAAATAGTGATAATAATTGTTTAGTATTTACAAGTTGTAGTGAACACAATGTGTTTTTCTTTAAATAAAAATAACTACAGTACTGTAAAAAGGTATACATACAGGAAATGTACAAATAGAGTACATGTTACCTACTATAAATGAATAAATTTGACACTCGCGTCGGTGGCTGCATTATCTAAGGCGTCACTCTCGCAATAGACTATATTGCTGCCGATGACAGGGAAATTGGGGTTTGATCCCGGTCGGTTGTACTGAGGGTGGTTTTCCCTAAAATGGTATTCTATTCTCCTTCCACGCAAATAAATGTGCAATTACTATAGAATTCAACCTTCCTAATCCTTAATTATTTAGAGTAATTATTAGCTTACATAGGCGTACAGCCCCAAAGGGTAGTTAGAACTGGTGCTAAAAACAAATGACGGATGTGTGGGATCGTCAACACATTGTTTGTGTCTCCACAGACCTATCCGTGCTGTCACACTTGATCCAAAGATACTTCGATAACAATTAGTTCAGATTATCGAGGATCTACTGTAGTCTTATACTGTTATAAAACAACACAATCTTAAATAGCTTACAAAACTTAACAAGAACATCTGTGTTGCAATGAATTCAATTTATTCTGGTTTTTCAGGTTTCGATACTATCAGCCTTGCTGTCCATTATCACCATCTCATTCGGGCATGATCATAGTAATATCTGGAGTAGTGGTACTAACAACGTTCATCCTGGTATCTGGGGCAGCTACAATTATTATCCTGGTTCTTGGTCCAGTTACAATAGTTATTATCCTGGTATTGGAGGTCGTTACGGCACTTCTTCGCTCACCGGCTCTTCTGAGTTCAACTCTGGCGGAACAGGCGCTTACTCAAGAGGTTATGGTGGTCACGGACTAGGCTATGGTGGATTGTACGGCAGCTACACATATCCTGGTATCGGGGGTGGTTACGGAACTTCCTCGCTCACCGGTACCGGCTCTTCTGACTCGTACTCAAGAGGTTATGGTGGTTACGGACTACACCATAGCGGCTTGTACGGTGGCTACGGATATCCTGGTTTCAGAGGTGGTTACGGACTACACCATAGCGGTTTGTACGGCAGCCACGCATATCCTGGTATCAGAGGTGGTTACGGCACTTCTCTGTCAACCGGTGGATCTTCTGACTTAAAATCTGCTGAAACAAGCACTTCCTCAAGAGGTTATGGTGGTTACGGACTAGGCTATGGTGGTTACGGACTAGGCTATGGTGGTTACGGACTAGGCTATGGTGGTCACGGACTAGGCTATGGTGGATTGTACGGCAGCTACACATATCCTGGGATCGGAGGTGGTTACGGCATTTATCCATCCACCAGTTCCATCTCTTCTGGCCTCAACTCTGTCACAACAGGCTCAACAGGTGTTTCCTCTAGAGGAAATTGTGGTTACGGACTAGGTTACAGTGGATTGTATGGCAGCTATGGATATCCTAGTATCGGGGGAGGATACGGTGACTTGAGCGCCGCTTCAGTGACTGGTGATGTCTCTTCTAATTCCGCTGCCACGGCGACTGCTACTTCTGATACCAGCGGATATGGAGGCCTTTACGGTCTGGGCCACAGTGGTATTTACGGTAGGAGTCATTACAACGAGGGGCTTTGTGGCGGTGGACATTATGGTGGTGGACTTTATGGCGGTGGACTTTATGGCGGTGGACTCTACACTTATCCTTTTTACCGGGGTGGTTACCAGGACGCTAACACTGGTTCTATTGCCAGTAGTGTATCAACCACCAAAACTGAAACTTCCGCTGTATCTGACGTTTCATCAACCTCTGCAATTGGAGGATCTCATGAGGCGATTCTAGAAAACGCTACGGTAGAAGAGAGTTAACCTATAAACAAGATTATTCACGTTTATGTATAGCAAGTGCTATACTGGCTTATAGGAAGGAGAGTTGTGGGGGTAAAGGGGCTACGACAACGCTCGTACCACGCCTAGACCACCAGTGCTCCATTATACGGTGTCAGTGCAGCATCAACCCCATATAGTTTTAGTTTATAAAATAGTTTTAGAATAGTACTTTTATACTGTACTTTTGATATATTTTTAATAATAAAATGATTTTTAAACTTTACCATTGTAGTCTTTTTCATTTAATGACCTCAATACAGTTTATTATATTTTATTCGTGCTGTATAATAAGCAACGTGCTCCAGGAAAGTGAAGCGCATGTTTGTTTAGACTGTTTTTGATTCTGTGCTTTGTTTTATTTGCCGTTATTGAGAAACAGCCAGAACCACATGGGTAATTGAATACACACACTTCAGTTACATTTATAATTTTATTATTCAGCTCAGCTTATTCATTCCTTCGACTCTAGTTTGAACCTCCAACATATCCAAGGTGGTTAATAATGGTTTCAAGGCTTCGCCCAAATATATATTTTCTAGGAAAAACCTTTTACTCCAAAAACGTTATATAAATATTATTCTTAGTAAGCCATTTATCTTAGATGATTGCGAATACAATAACAATTGTCAATAAAGTTTGTTATGGATAATTATTATATTTTCATTAAAACAACTTAAGACGACGTCCAGTAATTTGCTCTACATTTGATTGAGACACGCTTTGTCAAGTTGATACAAGGCTTAGTTCACCAAGTGACAGATTTCAAAAGTTGATATCACCATTTCCCTACCAAAATATTTAACCTAAATTAATATAAATATCTCTGACTGTTTATAACAGATTTTTCCTCCTTTTGCGCCCAATTAAAAAAACTAAAATAGCTATGAATTTTAATTGTTGAATAAAGTGAAACTACTTAGTACAATTAATATACTAATGCTTTTAAAACAAATAATAATAAATTACGGTTTTGTGTGTAAATATTTTACTGGAGAGCTACATTTATTACTGGACTATAAAACATATCTATTTCAAGAATAAGAACACATTTACTGTAAGTTGTCAAATAAGAGATAACTTAGCAAATGATACAAACTTTATTTTCAAGCGACTACATTACTGTACATTATGGTCAAAATCATGTTTTCCTCACACTTTATCAATAATTTAGAAGTGGCCGAATAGTCTAAGGCGTCACTCTCGCAAAAGTCTGGACTGCCGATAATGTGGAGATTGAGGTTAAAATTCCTGTTTGGTGTATTGAGGCAGTCTTTACTAATTTTTTTACAATCTACTTTCACGCAAATACGGCTACACTTCCTTCAAATTCAACCTTCCTCTACATAACACTTTATCTTAATTGGTACAAATATGTAAACCCGAACTGGTAGTAAGACCCGGATTAAAAAAAAAGCTTCAGAAATAAAATATAAGATTAATACCAGTGTAGAGCTTCATTAGAGTGGTTTATATATTTGGGAGCAATTTTAAACTAAAAATGAAAGAAAATTACTTCTAAATCGTAACATGAATTGTTTGGTGTAGCTCATATAAATAACAAAAACTAGGCTTCTTTGAAACATTATAAATCCTTCAAGTCATATAGTGGAGATACATTATTAATACCTTATTTAATTCAAACAGATAATTTATCGCCTGTATTTTCAAAAGGCTTAGTGCCTGGGCACACAGGCTTAATCTAAAAATCCTTTAGTCTAGTTCACCGGTAAAGGGAAGGTTGAGTTTCAAATCTCGGCAGAGTGTGCTGAAGATGGCTTATCCGAAGAGTTTTCCTACTCTCTCCCCCCATGCAAGTATGGGTACACTTCCTCTAAAATTCTAGCTTTCTTTTATCTCTTTCATCAGGGTAATTAATGTATACGTATAACCTGAACTGGCACAAAGACTCGGCGGCAAATAAATAATATACGAGTATATTAACATACGGCATATAAGTATATGTATAAGTACATATATATATATATATATACTAGCTAACCCGACAGACGTCATTCTGTCAAACTCTATTGTACTGTGGCAGTTCCACAAACTTATCTTTTCTGGTCAAGTTCTGGTGATGGCGTCGTTTATAAAGTGCACATGTCATGATGACATCTTTAGTTTTCAGTAATGGTCACCAGGACAATTAAGTTTGTGATACTATACAGTCACAAATGTGTAATTTAAACATAAAATTGAATATAAACGTATTTCAGAGTGATCATTTTATTTATTTACTATCAAATAATTACCGTGGAATAAACAATAAATTTGCATAATGTTAATATACTTTTATATGTATTTTTAATGTCATAATCATAAACAACAACTACTTACAAAATTCAGTTTCTATTTCGTACACTGCAATACTTTAGTAATATTGTGTTAAATGATTTTTTCATTGTAATGCTTTATGGTACACGATAATTTTTGTTTGATTACCTGGCGCGTAAACAAACAAAGCTGATGGTTTTCCAACACGGGAACAGGCAACATACAATTGGCCATTCGAGAAACATGGGTTTTCAAGATTAATGCCGCAAACACTCAATGACTGCCCCTGGGATTTATTTATGGCCATAGCGAAAGCAAGCCGCACTGGAAACTGCAGTCGTTTAAATTCAAATGTATGTAAGTCGGAATCATTGGGATGCGTGGTATCAAAACTTCTTCTCCTTTATTCTTTCCCTTTAGAATGGTTGCTTCGATCACGTTGTTTAGTAATTTTTTCACCGCTAGCCGTGTGCCGTTACAAAGACGCGGTTGGTTGATATTTCGTAACATTATGATCACCGATCCGACCTTTAATCGAAGATTGTTAGGCGGCAATCCTGGCAAATCCAGCTAGTTCAAAAATTCGGGTGGATAGTTGACGACATCATCTTGGTTAGTAGAGGAATCAACTGATTTGTGTGTCCTCAATTCACCAGCAATTTCATTTTGAATTTTGAAATTTAATTCATTTACATCAATGTTTTTGGGAGCCAATATAGCTCGTTCGCTCAATCAAATATAATCTCTGTAATTTTTAGCAAAGTTTGGGAACACCTTTTGAATGAGTTCGGTTTTTGAATCAGTAAACTGACAAAAATTGTCAGGAAAGTTAACGCAGCCAGTGAAAAAGTCTAAAGCGAAGTTGCCATTACCTATGTGAATGAGTTGATTTGAAAATATTTCTCTAAATCGATGATTTTGCAACTCGACACGCATATTCTTGCTTAAATTTAGTTTTTTTACGTGTTTCCACAAAACGGAGGACTTTAAACATGCATTAAGTTCATCAGCTGGCGTTGACCGTGGAATCACTGGCAATGTTTGACGAAAATCTCCTGCTAACAAAATCATCGCACCACCAAATCGGTTTTGATTGTTCCGCAGATCTTGCATGGTTCGGTCTAATGCCTCCAAAGACTTTTTATATGCCATCGTGCATTCATCCCACACTATCAATTTACATGGCTGCAAAACCTTTGCCATTGCAGAGTTCTTCGAAATGTTGCAGATCGAAGTTTCGTTGCTTTGCATATTCAACGGCAATTTTAGCGCTGAATGGGCTGTTCGACCGCCTTCCAACAATGTAGCTGTAATGCCTGATGAAGCAAGTGCGAGTGCAATTTCATTGTGTTAGCGAATTGTTGCTAAAATCAAAGAAATTAAAAAAGTTTTTCCTGTACCACCGGGAGCGTCTAAGAAGTAAATCCCTCCACTTCCATCATGTACAACTTCCATAAGAGTATCAAATACATACTTTTGTTGTTGGTTCAACAGCGGAAGATTTATTCGAACTGATTCTCTTAAAGCATCGAGATCGTACAGTTTTTTTCGTTTCAACTCTTGATTAAAAGCGTCGTGCATCGGGCGATTGGGCGCGGCCATGCCTAATTGAGATAATACTTTGTTTGTCATCATCAAGCACATGTCCTCAATTGATATTAACGCCTCGTTGTAAATTTCCTCACTGACTTGTAAATTTGGATTTCCTGTTCTAATGTGCATTTGATGCAAGATATCGTCACACATATCATCTATGTATTTGATCCATAAATCAATTGGTTTTGATGGGAAACATGTTGATATAATTATAGAAAACAATGTTCGTATTTGATGAGCTTGTGAAGAAATTATAGCATCATTGAGAGTTTGATCCCACTGAGCGTCATTTTCTAATAGTTGCAAACGTTGACAGGCCTCTCTGTAAGAGCCACACAATTCACCATTAACAGTTCGTAAATGTTGGAATGATGTTGGGCCTCGAACATTGACTAATAGCAATCACATATAAAAACACTCATCATTGCTTGGATGGACTGAATAAATTCGACCTATTGCATCGGTGGAATACACATTTGGGTAACCTGGAACTGGTTTTCCTTGTTTCCGTGGTTGAAATTTCTTTGAGAATTGATTCCAAGTATAATATTTTGGCATTTCGGAGTATAGCAGTGTTTGGGTGAAATCATCATTCTGACACATTTCAAAAAAACAGGTCAAGGTTGTAGATGGTGGTTGAACAGCTCGTTGTAATGCGTTCTGTGCCGTGAAATATACTCTTTGACCATTTTCTAAGTGTATGGCTAAGTGAACAACAGTGGGGTGTCTTTCATGAATGGGAAAATAAAAAATGCGCCAAATTGCTTCATTACTGATTGAGAAGCGAAGATTTAAAAACAACCAAGAAAATAACACGCACTAATTGAGAATCTACTGAAAAACTGTCAGTCAAATTGTATAAAGTGTCAAATCTACGGATGCATTCAAGTAGTTTATATTAATTTTAAGGTTAAGTTCATAATTATAAAGTTACTAATTAAATTTCAAAAGTTTTTTTTTATATTATTGTTTGGTACTCTTTTGTTTTATTTGAATAAAATGAAACAATAACTAAATGTGTTGATTGAGAAGTGAAGATTTAAAAACAACCAAGAAAATAACACGATTTAAAAACAACCAAGAAAATAACACGCACTAATTGAGAATCTACTGAAAAACTGTCAAAGTCAAACTGTACAACGTAGAAAGAGAAAGTGTCAAATCTACGGATGCATTTAAAGTTACTAATTAAATTTCAAATGTTTCTTCTTTATATTATGGTTTGGTACTCTTGTTTTATTTGAATAAAACGAAACAGTAAGTAAATGAATTGAAAGTCGATTTTAGGGTGTCTTGAGATCGATTCACTTAATCGATTCATTGCTCAAATCGATCTTCACGACCCAAAAAAATCGATTCTTCGATTAATCTATCTCAGTTCGCCATCCCTATAATTGACAGCTAGAAACAGTTTGAAAAATGTGGTTTTTACGTTTTTTAGTGCAATTTTTCCGATTTTTCTCTTCATAAGAACCTTCCACGGACTTCAACAAATATTAGAAAAAAAAATTAGCCGAATTGGTCCAGCCGTTCTCGAGTTTTGCGGTTAGCAACACATTTAGCCATCCATTTTTATATATAAGATATATATGAACCAAACGGTTAGTGAGGTGAGAAAATAACTGATGATCAAGCAATAAGTTTCAACCTTCTTTAATGGACACATGGTCTTAATCTAAGGCGTCATTCTTGCAATAGACTAAGCTGTCGATGACAGGGAGATCAGAGTTCGAATCCCGATCGGGTGTAGCCTACTGAGGGTTGTTTTTCCAAAATGGTTTTCCACTCTCCCTCCAAGTAAATTAGGATAAACTTACTATAAATAGAACCTTTCTAATCAATAAAACCTTTAGCGTAATTAGTACACAAGCATATAACATGAACGGGTAGTAAGACACGGTTTCAAAAAAACTTTTTTGCTGAGACACTAAAATGCGCTTACAATCACATTACTCTCTTCATTCACGAATTATTTTATACAGTAAGATAAATAATTACAGTATGTATTTAGTTCTGTTTTTAGATTCTCTCCGTGATTCTGGTAATCAGTTACTGTCTCACTTGTCACATCATAATTTAGTTTTCTGAACGTGGCATTACAACCGCTAGAAACTCTATAGGCCCTACACCAATTGATTTTTATAATTTATAAAAAATGTAAAAGTGTTGGTTTTATAATTTTTTTAAATTAACAATTTTTAAAATACGTATGTGATTCAATTAGACTATACAATAAACAGAAACATAATATATTCGACCTATGTTTCAAAGGCCTTTGAATCAATTGAAATAATCGATTATTCATAAGAAAATAATTGAAGATTATGATATTAATCAATTTAAGCCCATCTGTAGTCTTAGTAGAGGTATGTATGCTCACCGACCCTGTTTATGCAAGAACCACCTTCAATCTGAGAACATTTTCCCTATACCGTCGTTAGGCGTAAGTTGTTTATTAGACCTAGTTTATTTAAAAAGTCCTTTACAATGTGTTAACACGGAATCGCAATCAAGATCAAGGTCATATTATTACCATACCGTAAAGGATACCTATATCAAAACCTAGTTTCATTAGAATTTTATCAAATTGAGTTTTATTTTTCAATTTCGTCCAAATTTGGACACTTGTCATTGGGTTAAAATTTGTCCTAAACAAATTTATAATAAATAAAAATATGTCTTATAGAAATACTATTTCTAATTTAAGGAGACGTATTTATTTTTTCAAAAATGTTGGAAACAATTGTTCACAAGATTAAAAGAAGAATAAATTAATTATTCTAATTTTGTTGCCTCAAAATTCGAATCAGACACAATTATTTTGGTATAGTTGATTTCCCTAAATTTTGGACAAACTCGGTCATGTAAATATGAGGCCTTGAAAAAATTAATAGTTTATTATTCTCATTAATATTATCGTGTCTTACTACACTACGGTATAATCGCATTTAATTACTCTAAGCTAAGCTTCTCCTAACTAAGTTTATAATAACTTTTCATGTTAGTGCAGTATATAAAAAGTTAGGTAGTAATATTGGAACAAAGATGCGATAAAGAAGAATATAGCGATACATTTTATTAAGGATGTTCAGATATACTACAACTATTAATAGTTTAGTCTAATATAATAGGGTCAAGGAGGGTACTTAAAAGGAATGGCATCCGCATTATTGTGGATAGGGATGAGTTAATAACAGTAATACAACACTTTTGGATAATCACTTCCAAGACGTACATTCGGGACTCTCTCCACTTTTAACTCACTCAGCCCATTTGGCCAAAATTCACTTTAAAAGCCAGCCCTCCAGATTAATAGCGTGCATCACATTCCAATCAACTATATGATGCAGTTGGCTAGAAATCGTACATTTACACGAACACTATTGCATGTGGATCATTTATGATTAAACATTTATGGAGATAAAGAGTTATTAGAAGTTCCTAATACTGAACATTGTTGAAATATTAAATGATATTTGTATAAAAACTGCAAAAAGTTTGGTATGCTACACATAGTAATTTCAACAGTTCTTGAATATTTGTCTTTGATATGGGTAGGGCCATTTTAAGAAAATGTGAAGCTTGGGGCAAAAAATAAAAATAAAAAATTGTGGCACCCGTTGTACAGCAATTTTTCAGTTTTAGCATTAAGCCATTATAATATATTGATACGTACTCGATGCTTATGTTACTTAACGAATTATCATGTTTTATGGACAATTGATCAACCCATTTTATGACTGTACTTTATTAAATGGAAACAAATTAATTTAACAAAAGTAAATTTCTCTTAGTACCATTGCATTGTTATTTTCTGTGGACCAACAGCGGTAGCACAATGGTGTTGTTTTCTACTGTACTGCAGCACATTACTCGAATAAAATAAATCTTAAATTACATAAAGTTTGGGTTTTCAGGAATCTGGAATGGAATCCAATCACTAAGCGAATAATACTTATTGCTATTAATGATGTGCTGTAAACTATTTTATGCGAGATTCAGAATAATAACTGTTAATTCCATTTAATAATTTTTGGGGGAAATGTGGCCCCCTGGAATGTGAGTCTCGGGGCAATTGCCTCCCTTTCCCTTTCCCCCTAGAAGTGGTATTTTAGTAGAAAATGTTTCTTTTTCTTAAAACAAGTTTCTAATCAAATTTTACTATGCCCATAAAAATATTAAATGATTTTGGATATTAATTATATTTAGATGCGGCTAAAAACGTAACTAACAAATATAATAGTTTGGGCATTTAATCCATCATGATTTGCGCATTCGTAGATGTCATTGTACTATTGGCGGAACAAAGCCCTCCCGAGTCGTAGGTGGCTGTGTTATTTGATGGCTCGTGATCTTAATTGATCACTTATATGTAGCCGACGATTTCCACATGTCCATCACAGACTCTGCCTAAAATATGAGTGAAGAATGACCCTGGGCACTGGATGACTCATGGACATCTCAGTGGCTAGAACATCGGCGTACTAATCCCAAGGTCCCGGGTTCTATTACCGTGTCCAGGTGTCATTTTTCAATTTAAGGAATATTAAATTTAGATACGGATATAACCGCGAAACTAACAAATGTAATAGATTGACTATTTAATCCATTATTTCTAGACTGACGCATTAGACCATACAACCACCAATAAGGATAGAATATTTTAACTAAATTGAGTTCAAATTATAGAGATAACAGGACGTGTATTAATCACAACTTGTGAATGTGTGGTATGCCAGACCTCGACCGTGGTTCGGATTCCACGTTAAACTGTAGGTCCTCCATTTCGTCTCACAATCACCCTACCATTACACATTAGCGTAAGTGCGTATAACCCGAACGGGTAGTAAGATGCGGTGCTAATAATAATATAGAGATAAACTAATATTTAATAAAATAATACCCGCTTTGGTGGCTACGTGGTCTAAAGCGGCACTCTCAAAATAGACTAAACTGTCCATGACGGGAGATCGGGGTTATATTCCAGTCGGGTGTATTGAGAGCGGTTTTCTCTAAATGGTTTCTCATTCTTACTGCATGCAAATGTTGGTACATTTCCTCTAAATTTAACCTTACTCATCCCTAACACATTATAGTAATTGGCAAATAGGCGTCCAACCTGAACGAATAGAAAGATGCGCTGCAAAAAATAATATTTATTAGATTGTAGCCCCCTATTAAACTAAGTGCATTAATGTGAAAAACGTAACAAATACTCAGCAATAAATCAAAATAGTAATTAATTTAGGCTTACAAGGTTGCGTAAGTAGTAAAAGAAATTATAATATAATAATTGTGTTTCAATGACAGTATATCATTGTATTTACATCATTTACTAAGATGTAACTTGAGGAAAATGTCAGCATAAAATGATAAAGAGCTCTTAGACTTCTCTTAATTGAGATATATAATCGGCCACCTAGTGTATTACAACACGATCTGTTTAAAGGTGTGCTTAGTAGAATAACTCATTAAATAAACAATGAGTTTAAACATTTAAAGTCCACTCAGTATGTAATAAAACATGTGCCTCATGTGTTACTCAAGGTTTTTAACGTTAATTTATATATTTTTTACCTAAGTAATTTAATCTCTTGCAATAGCTTTCTCACTAACAATGTCTTAAAACCTGAGATTGCAAATAATTTTAACTTGTGAAGTTTCAACAATAAAATTTATCGACGAATAAAACACATTTTTTTTCAGTTGACTGTTAAATAACTCAACTAAATGAGATGACATAATTTATGGTGTCTAAATAACAACAAAAAGTACATTCTATTAGCCCTGAACGGTAGAATGCTTACCTGTATTGGTTCCGCAATACTGTAGCCAAGGCCTTAGTCAAGGGGCTTGGAGGTTCAAATCCCCCCAGAAATCTTATGAACAAAATATGTATAGCTTTATTTATGGTTCAAACAATATCAAAATTAAGGTACAAGTACAAATTAGGGGGCTGTGTTACCCTAAAAAAGCACTTCAGAGAGCTTCTAGAGGTGTTTTAAATATTTAGAATTTTTCCTTGCCTTCGGCAGATAGGGAGCTATGTTGCCATAAAAAAAACACTTCAGACAGCTTCTAGAACTGTTTACCATTTATAATCTTTTCTAGCCTCCGGCAATTGGGGGATGTGCCCACCGAACCCCCCTGAGATTATTGGTTGGCTCCAGCTTTGACTGTAGCTTATAAATAATATAGATTCTTAGAGTTATCAATAAATCTAAGACTTAAACCTTTCTGGATAAATGGAGTGTACATAAACAATGATAATAATAATCTAGGGATGAGGACGGTTGAATTTAGAAAATGTTTACTTATATTTACGTGAAGGGAGAGGGTAAAACCATTTAGTAAAAATCACCCTTAATACATCCGACCGAGATATTAAGCCCCTATATCCCTATCAAACTGTTGCGATAGTGACGCCCTAGACCATGCGTCCACCAAAGCAGGTAACCGTATAGTTGATAGATATATAAAAGAAAGTGGTGGATTACAATATTTTAGAACGTAATAAGGAGATTGTAAAATCATTTAGGAAAAATTAGTCTCAGTAAATGTGACCTGGATTCGAACCATAATCACCCGCCATTGTCAGTCCAGTCTATTGAGAGCGTGCCGCCTTAGATCGTTTGACGTCCAAAGTGGATACATATACCCTATTTAATTTTATTTTAAGCTAGACTTTGGGATACAGATTATTTTAACAATACCTAAACAAGTAAACAAGTTCTTAACAAACAAAAATGACTAAAACAACTTGTGGTACAATGAATTTACAAAGCCCATCTCATTTAACAAATAATTTATGAATGTTTCATGATTTGAGTAGATTTAAAATAACTAATACAACATAATCACACACATTTCTCATATTGTAGGAAAATATTCAAAAATAGGTTTTCATTGAACTACCCTCAACTAAGATTTCCTCATCAAAACGAACACATCCTCTTGTTAATCACAATGAACGCTCCTTATATATAAAATTTAAATCTAATTGATTAAATATTTCTAACAAATTTCAAATTTTCAAAAATAGGTTATTTGTAAATTAACTTAAAGTATTTTGTAACATGTAGAAATAAAAAAGTGTTCTTATTTTTCATGATAAACTACTCCCATTTACACCCATACACCCATTTTGAGCTCCATATTCAATGCCGAAACCGGAAAACGTTCAATTTTTTATAATTATACTAGATATACTATCCTAAAATAAATTTATTTTAAAAATATACATAGAGTATTTTTGATCATGTAAATTAATACAATGATACTTATTTTAGACAAAATCATTAGAAATTTTTTCAAAAACGTTCGAATTTTACAAAAATCAGTCATTGGTAAACAACCTTAAAATTTTTTAATAAAACGAAAATATAAATAGATATGTTTAATATAAAAAACTTAACAGCTAACCATTTTCAACCAAATCACAAGAGAACATTTTTTAAATGTCAAATAAAAAACAGGTCACCAGTAAAATAACAGTAAACGAATTCTCCCCCAAAAAACAAACAGTTTTATCAGTCATGTCAAACACTCGCCATTTATACATTTTAAACAAAATCGTTAACGCTTTTAAAAATATTTATAATTTTCAAGGATTACTCATCAGTAAACTATCTTTTTAACAATTTTTTTACCCAAAAACCAAGTACACAAATTTTGTTTAGGGTGGGGGGGCTCAAACACTCCCTAGATATCAATTTTAAACAAAATCGTAAAGATCATGTTCAAAAAATTTGGAATTTAAAAAAAATCACTTAACTACCTTTATTTTGAGGTAAGCGTCAAAAACGTCCCAAGGTATTATCTTATAACATCTAGAGATCAAGCTTATAGTCCAGGAATATTGTTGAAAAAAAACAAGTAAGCCCGGACAAAATTCGGAGAAAGCTGAAAATTAAGGATCGGCTCAGAAATGCATGCCTTACATTTTCAGCGTTCTTCTAATTTTTACACGTTTTAAAATAATGTTCAGGTATTTATGAACTTTTTGTACTTTGGGGTTTTCTTAAAAAAAAAGCCAAGCCTCTGACTTTAGGGACTTTTGATATGTTGTAACCCGCCTCGGTGGCGTAGTTGGCTAACGCGCCAGTCGTGTTGAGCCAGACCACCGAGGACGGGGAGATCGAGAGATCGAGGTTCGAATCTCGGTCGGGTGAACTGGGGGTGGTTTTTCCTAAATGGTTTTCCACTCTCCCTCCACGCAAATGCGGGTTCACTTCCTCTAAATTCAACCTTCCCAATTCCTAATCCATTAGTGTAATTAGTACTTAAGCGTATAACCCAACGGGTAGTAAGACGCGGTGTTAAATAAATAAAATAAAATAAAATATGTTGTAAGGCATGTAATTCTAAGCCGATCCTGAAATTATCAGCTTTCTCCGAATTTTGTCCGGGTTATTTGCTAATAATCCTGTGCTATTACACCAAATCTATCAAACCGTTTCACATATGTGGCCAGGGACACACAGGCAACATGGGAAAGACAGAATTCTAAGAGCCACCTTTTTAGGTTCGGACACATATGAAACGTAAATATTTATCATAATCTCGAGGCCAAAAATGTTCGCAATTGCATTATTTTCTCTTAATATGAGAAAGTAAAAATGTACCTAACTAAAATATTTTAATTATGTTTCCTATTTAAATTATATAAGAATGTTTTGACAAAAGAATTATCAGAGGCCATGAGACGTATAGCCAATATGTCGTATATCTATGCTTATATCAAATCATGCCCTACTTACTTAAATTAATAACTAAACTTTTCTTAATTGCCTTTACAAAATTAGTAATAAATATCTAATTTACTTACATACACAATATTTGTTTTAAAAGTTTCTCACAAAATAATTTGCAGTGAAGCAGTCTCGAATGCTACAAACTTATTCATATATTTTTAAATATCGCTAATAAACATTACCTATTGTTATAACATATAATGACTGTCCATCTTGTTGATCTAAATAATCATAAATCTTCAATCACAAGTAAACAGTACTCGTTAAAATGTATCGTAAGGGGTCCTTATGATTTAAAATTTGTGCACAATTCTCAGGTCATTGATTGAAAGGTGTTACAAAACTTAAACTTAGTATCGTCTTAGTCGTAAACCCTCGTAAACAACCATGACACTGATACCACGAGTGCGAAAACGATTTGGACGTAAACATTTAATTAAATCGATAAATATCACCTAATTAGAAAGTACAAATATATATTGTTGAAACAAAGACGATTTGAATAGGCCTAGTGAAAATAATTTAATAGTTTTTCGAAGCTAGCTAATTGCCAATAAGTTAATTTGATGTTATTTACATACTCTATGAGTCTATGACATTGGGAACTCGAAATTAAAAAGTACGCCACCTATCTCTATATTGAGCTAGTTCTATTCAGTCCACCTCATTCACCCTAATGTTATCCTCCCATCTGCGTCTAGGTCTTCCCAATGGTTTCTTCCCATTGGGTTTGCCACTCAATACTCTAAACATGGTTCTAGATTTTTCCAGTCACGCTGCATGTAATTTGTGGTTAAAATTTTAACTATCACAAACCATACAGCATGTTCGACATCAAAGAAGAACTTTTTTCCTTTAAAGGAAATATGATTTAACACAATATACTTTTTTTGGGGGTGGATGGGGGGATAGGGTAGATGGGGGGTGAGGGGAGTTCTCCTTGATATTTGATAAGATGTTTACAAATTTGTTCCCTTTCTAAATTTCCAGTTTTATAGCGCTAATAAATCTTAGATTAGCTTTGTGGAAACATCCTGATCATAATAAAGATTACAACAGACATAGTGAAGAAAACAACACATTAAGGAGGTGAATTTTATGCTCCACTCCATCATAATAAAACAGTTAATGGTATGTTTACACACATCTTTTATAAAGTAGTTGGAATGATGATTAATTTTAATCTAAAAACTACTTTCTCTCGATCCCACGGAGAGAGAAATGTTGCGATCGTCAAAATAATTGAATTAGAGAGTTTGATAAATGTCAACGTTTCCTGACTCCCTGAAACAGAAAAAGTGGTTTTCGCGATGCCATCTATCTATCTAGGTCTATAGCCAAACCTATTTACCGATTGGGCTAAAACTTGGCTATCATAAGTTTCTCCCGCGTAGTTTCTTAAATAAGATATCCAACCCTAAAACTAAGATTAGTTTACTGGAGGGCAAAAAGATAAAAATCAATTTTCTTGAAACCTGCTTTAACGATTTTAATTTAAAAAAAAACCTATCTAGACAGTCTTACACATTACAAACCAAACAGTGATTCTCATTTTACCATGAACATTAATTTGACAGTACTTAATATAAGTTTAAATATCCAATTTTTATAATATCTCAGTAACTATTTGTGATAAGAAATAACTTATCATTGTAAAGTTTTAGTACCCTTATTAAAAATTATTTATTTGAAATATATTTTTATAGTACCAATAGATCCTGAGCTACAAGAGAATAAATAAATAAATATATATATATATATAAATAAATATACAAATAAATGTAAATATATATAAATATGTATTTAAATACTTATATATATAAATAAATATGTATTTAAATACATATATATAATAGAGGTCTTTGAAATGGGAGATTGATTCATATGTTCTTTAGTGGATAGAAATGTTCTTATTTTCTCAATGGTTCTGTAACAGTATATATTATTTCTGTTATTCTCTTTGGTGGTGTAAAAGTATATATTATTTCATTTATGCTCTTTGGTGGAGTGTTTCTGTTCACAAATCTTATGATTTCTTAGAGAATTTTTAATATAAAAGATAGAGAAAAAATCTGTGTGGTGCGCCGTACCATTTATTTTGAATTATTTGCATTAACTGTAGTTCAAAATAAAATTCTACTTTCAAATAACCCTAATAATAAATTAAACTTATTTTTAATTTTTTATGTAAACTCATTTGTATAAAATAGTTAAATCAGTGATATTATTATTATATTATTATTTAATGGTATTTTAACTTTACCCTTAGACTCAACTTTTAACTTTTGTTGTGTCCTTATTACCACCATTAGGGCTGTAGGCATAGCCTATAGAGTGTTAAACAATTTTAGGATAAAACATTCTCAGTATATTTGGCCAGGATTTGATAGACAATCTCTCAATTACCGACACACCAAACTTTACTTTACAGCCTGTGGCCTGGGTCATTTATTTATTCATTTATTTAGTCATTTATTTCTACTACCAGCTTGCTAGGCCTGTCTTAGCTGCATATGCCTTAAAATCTAATTGGGACTAAGACAGGCACAACATCCAGTCCCCAGCCATTAATTTATCAATGTGAAAGGGGTAAACCCACGTTTCACTAATAATTATTTTTTTCGGACATGCCAGGAATAAAACTGGGGACCCTTAGCTCAGTAGACAGACACACTACCGACTTAGCTAAGGTGACACAACAAACTAACCAAATCATAAAAACATTTAGACCATATGCCCATTGATGCTGCAGGTTGAATTGTTGAAAGCTTCTTATAATAAATACCTTAGCTATTATCTCATGGCATTTCTCGCTTATAGGTGACATGCGAACCCCACACATCCTATATTCTCTTGGACATCCCAATTGTGTTTTACTTTATTTTTTGCTTACAATAATTTAACACATAAAAGTTTTTTTTACCTAAATTTATTCCCGTAGTTATAATCGGCAGACCATAGCTTAAACTTTTTCAAAAAAATATAATCTTGCAATATAACACTAGCCAATTACCTGTACTTCGCATAGAATGTGTTTTATAATACGCATTCACTGTTAAAATTAGATGTTTTTATCCATTGTTAAAGGAGTTGTAGACGAATTGAAGTGTATTGTAATAGTTTAGTCAACAGGTAATAATATTTAATGAGTTAGACAATGCGATATAATACTTAGAGTCAAGCTGGTCACTTGAGGCCGTATTTAAAGTCAGGCTTCCCATAGTTTAGGAGTTAGGGCTCTGAACGGGCTAAAATGCCTTAATCAATAGCTGATATGTTCTTTCAAGATTACTGTCATGTCTAATATATATTTAGAAAATTTTCAAAGTGGGTCCGTTGAAAATCTGATAAGCAGTAGCTGAGAAAAAGTCCAAAAAGTGGTTATTTGTAGCCGTCATCTTGAAACAAAATTTCGGACGTAAATTTTCATTAGCTTATATTTTAACCGTATATCCTATTTATTTTCATGTGAAATTTAAGTATAATCGGTATAGTGGTTTTTGCGTGAGAGTAACAAACACCAACATTTGATAGAATATGCATGCCATGACGCTATAATTTGAGGTAAATCATGTTTGAAGAGAAAGATCGAAGCATAGCTACTATATATTTTTACTAACCTTGTTGTATTTGGAATACCTATCAAATAGTTCTCTGAATACCATTTTAATTTAAATATATTGGTTTGAGACATGAATTGATACTTGAGGTTCCTTATGTCATGAAACGAAAAGATTTCACCTCTACAAAATGGAGTCCCACTATTACTAGCTAGTATTCACCTGCGGCCTCGCTTGCATTAAACAATACATCGACAGATTCGACAACTTAAAACGCTTTAAAAGGATGAAACCCAGTCGAGAGCAGTGTTTTATTCGCGTACGAAGATTCACGAATAAATATGAACCAACTCCCGCCTCCCCTTCCATACCCGTGCTCATAACATTTATAACACATCTTATATACCCGCAACACCAGCCGCGACGTATCTCCACTGCTTACATGTTTTTCGACAGTACTGTTATGTTATCCGTAGGGAGAAACCATTTGTTTTTTTAGCATCTCGTCTTACTACCCAGTCAGGTTATACACACATGTAATATTTACGCTAATATTCTAAGGATGAGGCATGTTGAATTTATAGGAAGTGTATCCACATTTACTTTGAAGTATGGTAAAAAAAAACTATTTAGGAAAAACCACCCGGCCCCTGGACGTGTTTGCAACTATTTTCGGCAATAATCAACGTGGGTCAGTGGATCAGTGGGATTCTGATTCTCGCACAGAGAACATCCGTTCCAGTTTGTCATGTGTTGGACAACTGCTAAAAACTCGTAAACAGCCAAAAATATTTCAACTAATAAACTGTTGTTGGATGTAACATATGAATACTACAAAAATTGCTTCAAAAGACAAATGTTTTAAATGAAATCGGTGAGAAGTTCGCATTGATAATGAGGTTGAAAACTATTTAAAGGCCCTTCATGTGCAGCTTCGTAGAAAGATTTGAAATAAAAAAAAAAATAGACAGGTAACAATGTTTATTGATCAATGCTATCTGTAAGCGTAACAAGGGTGGTTTGACTGTTTGCAAACAATGTGATGACCATTTATTCCCTATGTTTACAAACTGTTTATTTATGTTTGTGAGCAGCAGGAAACATTTTAGAAACACCAAGAAACTGTTTCTGAATAAAGTTTTCAAAGCTTTCACAAAATTTCTAAAGGCAACAGTCTTTTAAAACTGTACCCGTTTCTCTTTTACTTTGCTATATAGAAAAAGTATTGTAATATTGAATCATTTTGACCTTGAGATTATGATGAATATTGAAATAATATATAATCCCAAGCTCTTAAAAGTGGGTTTTACAATTATCTCTGTCCATCCCTCTGTGCGTAATTTGCATACAGCCTAATCGATTTGATGGATAAGAATTGCTATTTAGTTGTTGTTTGGTCATATCTCAAGGTCAAACACTGATTTATTTTTCTATCTAGCCCTATAATTAAAGATAGTTTAGAAAACACAAACTTTTGAAAATTCTAACTTTTTGGAAAAATGCTTCAATAGCTTTGTGTAAAATGGGTATATGGGGAGTGTTTAAAATGATAATAAAACTCCTGCCCACTCCTTCTACGCCCACACACACTTCCGTTGATCAATTTGTACAAAAATATAATATTATCTCTTAATATTTTCGGAATCTTTTAGTTAAATACCAAATTTATTTGTCGACAAAGTGACCCCGAAATTCATAAAGCCATAAAAATGACTATGTTGTTAAACAATCTTTGTTTTAAAATGTATTCTCAGTATTAGATAAAATATTTAAATGTTATTTATTTATTTAAAAATATAAATTATTAGCTTACTTATATTCATTTTTTTAATCACTAAGAGACTACCTTTTGTTGAAATGCGTCCCTGGGACCCTTGCACCCTAGGCGCCAGCCTAGGTTCACCTGATGGCCTTGCCTCCAAATAAATAATGTTAAACTTTCTATAAATCGCGTGTTCCTGATCTCTACCTCGCTAGGGTAAATATGTGCATAGCCCGGGGAGTAGTAAGGCGAGGTGCATTAAAGTACGTATTATAAAAGGAACTTATAATCTTATTTTAATATTCATACATTTTGAATGATTAGATACTGTGGTCTGTCATAATTCTTATTCATCCATCTTAATGATATACACTCACACTTCAATATGATTTAAAGCAAATGTAATAAAGTCCATACCAAAAGAAATAAATTTCTAGATTGCTTTCGATGTAGTAAATATAAAACTAAATGTAGTAAAAAGTTAGTTGAGTCATCATGACTATAGCTATAAAAGCGTTCACTATTCCCCATTAAATATGATTTAAAAATTACTGACAACTTTAAGAGCATTAATAAATCAGTGTAAGAATATTTCCTTTCTAAATTATAGATCCAGGGGTAATATGTTTGTTTGTTCACGATTAATTTTTCATATAAATGGAATAAATTGTTTTTTTCGAGGAAAATTATAATCTTACGACATGACTGCTTCATAGTTTCTATAAATTACTTGATGTCATAATTAAGGTTAGCATAAGTTACTATCACAACTCTGTGGTCTAGTGGTCAGAGTTCCTAGCTTCAGATCCAGAGGTCCCGGATTGATCTCCAGAGCCTCCAGATTTTATATAGAGCAGTGGGTCTGGAACAGGGTCAACTAAGACTCATGAAGGCAACTGAGAAGCTATTTGAATAAAAAAAGCAGTGTCAACGGTCTAGAAAACTGAGACTAACATCCAGAGAGTTTGTTGTGCTGATCACATAAACCTTCTATCAGCATAAGTTGGAACTATCATCGTCGACAGTTGCATCTCAGTCAGTATGGCTCGGTTACGGGCTGACGTCATTGAGATTTTATAAATTATAACTATTCATTATGCTTCTTCATATTAGTTTTTCTTAACTGTGTTTATTATGTTTATGACTAAACTATAGACCTTTTGAGGGCTTGAAACTCTTTTCTCACACATAATTTATCGTGGTAACCTTTTTGTTTTTAATAGCAATATTATCTGTAAATTTACCCTTTAATATGTAGGTATTCATTCCCCTTCCAAGTCCTCTCAAAATCCAAGACGGTTTTTATCATTAATTCCTACAGTCCCAGCCCTCTTGGCCATTGTGTCCAAAGCACGAACTATTGATTTGCCAAATTTGATTGTTATCACAAATAAGAGGCAAATTTAACTCATTTAATAAACGTTAATATTATATATTTTAAAGATATAAAGATAAGTTCTTCTTCTTTATCGGATTTTATATAAAATATTTCAAAGTTTATATTAGATCTTAATTACTGTTCATCACTGCATCAATTTTATAGTTTCCATTTACCAATTAAAATGTTACATAAATACAAATAGTTTTCTTGAGTAATTATCATTACATGTTGTAATTTTCAGTGTCGGCCTTTTGTAGGTCTTGTACCTGTTGATCAGCAATATAATGAAATAAATTGAAGGGGGATCAGCAGATTTGTAAATGGATTCGAATATATTGGATGAAGGTTATTATAGATTTGGTATACTAAAATAATATAATATTTATTTTATAGCCAACAATTATAATGCGTTTCATTAATGTGAATTTTTATGTACATGTAATAAGCTTTCTTAAAAATTTACACTTTATTCAGGTCGAATACTTACATTTTATCATTTGTGATTATTTCAAATACAAACCACTATTTATTATTAAACTATCCAAACGAAACAAACTATTATTATTTATTATTATTTGATAAATAATATAAGTACAGCTTCTTATGAAGAAATAACTTGCAAGTTTATATTACACGTAGATCCGTATTGGTGGGCACGCGAGCTAAAGCGTCAACCTCATCTAATCTAGTTTGCCGGCGATGGGAAGGTTGGGTTAGATATAGGTCAAAGGATGTCTTAAATAAATGGTTCCACACGCTCCCTCCATGCAATGTGTGTATATTTTATCTAAATTCTCGCTTCCCCACTCCTATTCAATTAGTGTAAATATACCCGAAGGCGTAGTAAGACTCAATGCATAAAAAAAAAAGACGGACTTCACTTTTGACCGGCTACACTGGAGGTGTTCTTCAAACTGTGTATGTGAGTTGCGGCCTAATCTTGAAATTGTGTACGAGTTGTGGCCCGGCTTTTTGAGAGACGCGTATGACTTGCGGCCCACTCACTTGAGAGAGAGAGGTATGAGTTGCATCCACCTAATCAACAGTGTGCTTTCTATCATGCTGTCTTTATTATTATTATTATTATTATTAGCACCGCGTCTTACTACCCGTTCGGGTTATACGCACTTACGCTAATGTGCAATGGTAGGGTGATTGTGAGATGAAATGGAGGACCTACAGTTTAACGTGGAATCCGAACCACGGTGGAGGCCTGGCATTCCTCACATTCACAAGTTGTGATTAATACACGTCTTGTCAGAGGTGAAGGAAGGGTTTGGTAATCAGATAAATCTGTGCCGGAACCGAGGATTGAACCCCGGACCCTCAGCACAGAAGTCTGACACCTTACCCCTAGACCACCAGGTCACCATCATGCTGTCTTAAATTTCAGATAGAAACCATCATCGTCTCATATTGACATCCCTCGTAATATCAAAACTTACTCAGTTCTTGTCGTTCAATGGTTTTGGAAAAAAAAATGGTTTGTTAGGTTAGGCTAGGTTAGGTCAACAGCCCGGGCCACAATTTATACGTGGATCTAAAAATGTGGTGCCGCAATTCACCTGTATCTTTAGAGGTAAACAACTCGGGTGGCCGCAACTTACCTAGAGCCCTCTTCCACAATTACTAGGTTAGAGGTCGTCCTTAAATCACGTAAGGGTTTTTTCCGTGATTTTCGACCCCCACTTCCCCCACGTAACGGGATCGTAAGAATTCTCGTAAATATCTCCCCCCACCCCTCTTTATTTTTCTATCATACGTATTTTTTTACGATTTGATAAATTAGATTATTTTAATTGTTTAGTTATTTTTAGACATAAGGATTGGTTACAAAAAAAGGTGGTATAAAATTTTAGAAAACTTTAATTTCTGTAAAATTAAGGGTAACATACAAGTAAATGAAGTGTAAGTGAAATTTTAAATTAATGTATTTATTTTCTGACACTCATTTTTTTTTAGATTTTGTCTCACCAAAAATATGGATGAAAAAAAACCTTACGTAAGATTGATTCTGATCCCCCATCCTCATAAGTAAACGTAAGAAAATACTGAACCCCCATCCCTGGAGGAGGATTAAACTGAAAGATGTAGGTCATTCATGAACAACTGAACAACAAGCTGTATTTCTATCGGTCGCGTACGATGAATTTCGTGAATGTCTGAACTACAAGCAGCAGTTCATGAACTATTGAACTAGATAAATGAACTGCTCATTTCAGTGAACTAAATCACTTCGAAGTTTGAACTGTTCCAACAGTGAACTACTGCCCATATATAAACTGAATAGTGAGGATAACGCTGGTAAATCTGAATGCGAATGGTGTGAATGGTGAGGAGTGCGGGCACTGTTCAGAATCCCAGATTACGTCATCCGCACGCACCGCACGAATCGGATTTTAATCTATCTTCCAGAATTATTACCGGCATTGCCGTTGTCCGATGCGTACTATGCAAATGGTTGAACGCAGTCTCATTACAAATAATGTAAAGAAGACAAAAATCCAATGCGTGCACTTCATGCGGTCATTCCAATACGGGATAGTGAACGCCTACCTTTAGCTGGGCTTACACGAACAGAGCATACACAGAAGATGTGCGCACATTTACTCGGACGCTATTCGTATCGTGACCTCGAACAGCGTCATCCGATCAGAATAAAATAGGATGTTGACCAACTCTCATCCGAGCGTACTTGGATCGAGTAGCGTTTAAATATCGTGGAGTAGACCTCGGCGGTCTTAGGGGAAGTAAAACCGTTGGTCCAAAATCGATTGGGGCTTATAAAAGAAGCCTGGAAGTTATGTAAAAATGCCTTTTCCGGTTAAATTGGTAGGTCCTTCGTTATCGCCCTTCCTATCAAAATAGGCACCTTTCTCTTTAGGAATTTGCAAACCTAATTACTGTATATCTTACTGTATTCTACCAACTTGGTTAAATTCAAAATATACTTCTGTTTTATAAATATTATAATATTCTATAAAAATTTCTACATATTTAAATTAATCTTGCTCACCCACAAATTATACTATTATAACACCTATTTATAGTACTTAATATTTAGACCAATGGATGCTTTAATTAGTTTTTCTTTCACGAAGTAATGGCGTGCCGCACTTATATTATAGACTAGGATCCAAACATTTAAGTTTTCTTGGAACTCTTCTAAGTACAGTTTCTGGCAACATGCAATCCAAAAAAAACTTTTTAACTTTTGGGGCAATTAATTGACTCCATCGTCATATTTCTTTATTTCTTCTATGAAAAGGGGGTTTTTCTCATCAATGAAGACTACTAGACAGCATTTGTCCACCTGTGCTATGTGTAGCTGGCTTTGAACCTGAAATACACAAATTTAAATCTGGTGATATATAAAGTTTCTATTAGACGTAGAAATATAGTTTTTCTAAATTACTAATACATTGTGATACTGAAAAAACTGTTATCAATGTGTTAGGGATGAGGAAGGTTGGATTTAGAGGAAGTGTACCCGCAGTTGGGTAGAGGGAAAGTGGAAAGCCATTTGGGGAAATGTACCCTCAGTACACACGACAGAGATTGAGGCCCAATCTCCCCACCATCGGCATTCTAGTCTATTGCAAGAGTGATGCCTTAGACCATGCGGCCACCGTATAATGCACCAGAAAAGTTTTTGAAATTTGTGCCAGAGGTGTTCCTGTCAAGACCTTACCAAACACATTTTGTGTTTAGGGGTAGAGTTAGGGGGGCTGTGAATGTTCAATATCTCTAGAACAGTGGTTCTCAACCTTTTTCAATTGACGCCCCCATGGTAGTTTGTCAAATTCCCTCCCCCTACTTTTTGGGATCTTTATGGATAAATATTAAAAAGTTTTGTTTTCTAGTCACGTAATTTTACACAAAATTCAATGTATTACTGACAGCATAATGGTACAAAAATATCACTGAAGGTTAGTGTGATGGTTGAGACTTTTATTTTCATCGGTTCTTGAATATTGGGCTTAGGCCTACTTATTGGGTCTTATTTACTTTGGAAAAAGGGATTGAAATAAAATATTTCTGGTCTTATCAGATAATTTTTCCAAGTTGATAACCACTTCTTTAAAAGCTATTTGTAGTCGTTTTTAGAAAAGTTAAAAAAAATAGAAGCACTATCAATATAATTAAAATTTAAAAAAATACTAAAATGTATTAAATTTATACACTATTCTTTGGTTAGTGAACAAAGGCTAGAAAGAAATATTATTAAAAGAGTCAAACAAAAAGTATATATAAACTATTATTAGCAAAACATTTTATTTAAGATATAATTAAGAACCTAATACAAGTTTTTACGATTATTAGCGGGATTCCTAGCAACTAATGTGATATAAGTTTATATTAGACCAGAGATTTTTTTTTTATAAATTACAATCTTGATATAGAAATTAAATCTGTGTTTCAGAAGTAATTTTTCAAAAAGTGTAGAGAAACTTTCTGAATATATCACTCATAAATTATACCATTATTTTATATTATAACTATAATAATAAAAAATATATTACCTCATTCGGCCGGTATTTTCTTCCATGCCAAATAGCTTCCAAATCTTGTAATTCAATTGATGAATCTGTCAATTTCTTATCTTCATTTAAAATCTCAACTCCTTATTCGGCAAGGTCAGTTTTCCTAGCTTCCTCTCGTTTTGCGATTTTTTTTTTAGTTTATAATCTCTACTAGCCTACTTCTTTTGTGTTCACGACCGTGACATTTTTATCACCTTTCTTTCTGCCCATTTTTTAACATTTTTTTTTGTATTATGATATAGAAATTAGTTAAAACAAAACTCACGGATTTAAATATTAAATATATATTATATTTAATGATAATAACATAATTATTTTGATATTTTCCTAATCTCAATTTTTATAGAAATAAAGTCTAATTTGCGCTTGTTGAGCCCTGAACAGACCACTGATACTTGACACTTCTATTAAAGTCATCGCCAGGCTGATACAATTTGGTTTTATTAGGAATTCTTCTCATTCATTATCTACAAATACTGACAACACTGTAAAAGGTTAGGTTAGGTGAATAGTACTAATACTTGTAAACCAGTCAAGCAAAAAGGATAATGAGTGGGAACACGAAGGACTTTGTTATGTTGTTCGCGAAGTTAAAGAAAGGGAGGAGGCGGGGGAGGGGGGTTGAGGAAAGTTGATTCAACAATCTTGAAGACATCCTAGTAGCACAGTTTAAGCTTGACCGTGTTGCTACGTGGTGTCAAATGTTAGAACTACAATTTAACATTGGTCTAATGGAAGAATCGCAAGTGATAATTCTTTGCGTCTAGATTTTAATTTAATTTAATTTTATCACCGCGTCTTACTACCCGTTCGGGTTATACGCTTAAGTACTAATTACACTAGTGGTTTAGGAATTGGGAGGGTTGAATTTAGAGGAAGTGAACCCGCATTTGCGTGGAGGGAGAGTGGAAAACCATTTTAGGAAAAACCACCCCCAGTTCACCCGACCGAGATTCGAACCTCGATCTCCCCGTCCTCGGTGGTCTGGCTCAACACGACTGGCGCGTTAGCCAACTACGCCACTGAGGCGGGTCTTTGCGTCTAGAGTATGCAAAGAAGGAATTAAAGATTCCCTAAAATAATGGTGTTTGTTTATAGAGTTTTTCCTAAATTAATATACAAAATAAAAGGCTTTTTTTTAAATTTATTAGTACAATTTTGATTTTTAATTCAAAATATATGAAAATAAAAATAATAAATTTTTTTTATATGGGTAGGTTTGAAGCATTAAGAATATATAAAAAAAAAACTAAGCGAAAAAAAAAGTTAAATATATTTATTTGTCAAAGTACACTAAGGTCTCACAGTTCTCAAACATAATGTTACGTGAATATGATTTGAACTAGGATCCGTAATAAAAAATTAACATTTTTTTACTTTATCTGATTGAGAAGATTGTTTGTAGTACACAAATATTGTTTTCAAAATCACATTTATAGGAAATTATTGTTTTATACAGCCTAATATAATGGTATGTTTTCCTCATTTATTTTTGACTCCCCCCTTAAATCACTGTTAGTTGATTTTAACACTAGAAATAAAAAGTTTTAAATAACAGAACAAAAGACAGACAATCATTAAAATTAATTCAGAGCATATGTATCTTTGTTTCAGTTATTCGACCGTCTCAAGTCAGAAAAGCCAGGGTTCGTATCTCGGTTGACGCCTCTGCGTGCAGATGTGTCCCTGGAAAATGCGGGCTTGAGCCCGGAAGACCGGCGGAGGCTTCAAGAGGAAGTAAACGTCGTGTTCCACTGCGCGGCCAATGTGCGCTTCGATCAGAAGCTCAAGGACGCCGTCAACTTGAACACACTTGGAACACGCCGGGTGTTGCAACTATGTGAGGGAATGACCAACTTGTTGGTAAGTATACAACTTTGAGCTACCTTTGTTTACAGGCAATCATATTTCAAGTGAACTACTGACTATATTAAATTTAAAACTGTACGCATCTTGCCTGATCACGAATTTATTAAGTATAATTGAGACTACGAAGCTTTATTGGTGGGGACTTTAAGTTTTAGGGTAACTCTATAGTTCTCTAGCTGATAGACTAAATTCTCCTCTTTTAATCAGTGGCTAACCCAAGGGTGGGGGGGGGGGAGGGCAGACGGGGGACTTGAGCCCACCAAGAGCATAGATATAGTTTTAATGAAAACATGTATCATATAAAGTATAAATGAAATATTGAGCACTGAAGAGGTTGTCAAATATATAAGCAACGTTATAAGACCAGGCGTTTTATATTCCAAAGGTATACCACCATACACATTAAAAATGCCCCTAAACTTACAAATTAGAAAAAACTATAGAAATAATAGCTTAGATGTATTGCATGAAAGACTACTTACATTATTTTAATCGCTGCCATAAGCTACCATTAAAAAATAAACTAAAATTAACTTAAATGGTTAAATAAATATGGCCTTCCAAACTCTCCCTCTACCCCGAAACTACATTTTAGCTATAGTGTCTATTGAATTACTTCCTAAAACTATATGTCTGGGTGTAACACTGCTTCTAACTAAGATATTTGGTTATTCTTTTCTGCTGACCTGCACGTGGGTAGATTGCACTTTTAATCCATTGGTCTCGCCTCTCTGTGGTCCCTCTATAGTCTTTGAGTTAATGAACTACTTATAGCTCTACATACGTTAAATATTTTCCTCCATAATGATAAATAAACATATATTTTTGCCAATATTTCCCAAACGATATTAGGTGTAATTCTATTAAGAAAAATAAAACATATCGATTAGTATTATAATTGAATCTAAAAGAAGCAAATGGTTGGATGATAAATACTTTAGAAATAATAGGACTGTAATAGTTATAGTTCAATTAACTATTACCCGCATTGTTAGGCGCATGCTCATCATTTTCACTATAGATTGGTTTGCTGGTGACGGGAATGTTGGAATTTGAAAACCATCATATGTACTTATAGTGATTTTTCTAAAGTGGTTTTCCACTCTACTTTCACGCAAATGCGGTATATTTCCAATAAATTTCATCGTTCTTATCCCTACCCAAGCGGTTAGTAAGATACGGTTCAAAAATAGTAAAACATATTCGAGATATCCTAACGGAAGTTCACTTTTCTTGTAAACTTCTTTAGAGTTAAACCAAATAACCAATTTGCAACTCCCCCTTTTTCAGGTGTTTTTGATTTTTTTTTACGAAAAAATGAAACAATAACTCCAACAATGCCTTAAAAATCATAACATTTAATAGAACAAAAAAAAGTCCTCCTTTGATTTCTCGAAATATTCAGTCTAGTAACACTGACACAATAAAAACGATGTTGTTAGACCCTAGCCGAACATGTTAAATTTGGTAACGTAAAATAATTTATCTTGAAAGGTCTCAATGAGCTTCGACCTATGGACCACTGGCGAACAGTCATCTATTTTGGAAAGGACATTCTAGTGTCATTTACACAGGCCTCAAGATCCCAAATGAGAGATTCGGTTGAACGTAGTGCTTGTATAAAAGAATGTAGATCACAGCTTCCAGAAGTGAAACTTATTTCTAGTCATCTCAAAAGCTTGTGCAGATTACTATTACTCCCATATAGTCTGTAACCTTAGAGTTAAATAGCCGAAGCTATATTAATGTTAGTTGGTTCAGTTAGATATCATTCTGAAATTGAAAAATGACACACTGTTACACGGGAATCAAAAACGTGACCTTTTGGCTTAGTACGCCAATACTCTAACACATGAGCTACCCAGGATTCGTTCCCGTGCCACGGTCATTATCGATCCGTTATCGATGGCTTGTGAATTAAAAATCAAAATAATTGTACTGCGATTTCTGCTTTGTCCATCATAGCTCTGACTAAAATATGAGTTGAAGAATGACCCAGGCACGAGACGAATCTTGGATAGGTCAGTGGTCAGAGCATTGGCGTTATCTAAGCCAAAGGTCCCGGTTTCAGAATTTCCCGTTTCCAGGTGTCCATTTTTCAATTATCATGAATGTAACCTTAGAGCTTTTCTAACAGTGGAAATTAACGTCTTAAAAAATCAAATTCATCCACCTGGTAAATATATTGTATCAGTTTAAAAAGCGATTTAGATTGAAGTGACTCGTCAAAGTGGCAGCACATGTTTACAAGGCGGATTAAAAAATAAGCTGTGTTTTAAGTAGCTAGTTAAATATCAGAAAAGATCCAAGCTACCATGAAACAATTAGAACACACTTGTTTGGAAATTACATATTCTTGATGTGCGTTTCAGCAAGGTAGCTCTATGCTCGACTCGCAAAAAAAACGAGTATTCGTAGTGGCTTCTGTTTGGACAAAGTCAGGTCATTTTTTTGACATGAGGAAAAATTGCCTGTTTAAACATAAGCCAAGGACGCTAGGAACCTCTTTAGTCAGTTAGGTCAAGGGCTGTTTTCAAATGAGCTTGGCTCTTAGTGTAAGGCAAAGGTCCACATACAAACGTTTTCGGTAGAATTTGCGCTTACATGTATATAACACCGTACCAATACTTACTACCATGATATCCATCGTCAAGGTGGTCAACCACTCCTACAATGGTGGAGGTGTAACTCATGTTACATAGCCAGTTATGAAACTCCTCAAGACCCGTAATTGCTAGAAACAGGTTTTATTTGAGTAAGCTTTGTACGTAGATTGTATTTCTCTGTGAATGTATCGCCAATTTCGCTTGGTCATGACACACATTATTATTTGCTGTTATAAAAAAAATTAATATTTATTTACTAACGGCAATACTATTTTTGATAATGTTTTATACATATTGATCTATTTATACATGGCTTTTAAAGTTCCAGAATTTAAAAAATATATAGGCCTACTCTAGTTCTGCTCAAAATTAAAAGTATTGAGTTAAATGAAAAATGTTTTTTTAATACTGATCTGAAACTTAGACTTTTGATTAATATTATATGTACCCATCAAATAACATTAATAAATTAGTGGAAATGTATATATTTTGCCCGCAAAGAAAAAAAAATTTTTTTGCTTTTCCTTTGAAAATTGGACTATAGTATTCACCTGTAGAGATGTTAGAAAACTATGATGTTTAAAAATCACCCGGTTGGTATCAATTTTTGGCCCTGAGAGTCATTTTGGGGAATACTAGCGACAGTACAAGTTTCACTAATTAACTTAGTGCTTGATTTGATGAACAGTCACTTTCAATCACAAGGCTGACTCAGCACACCAATCTAATATATTTTAGGACAGCTCATTTTATACTTCAAACGCGACCCTAATGACAGGAATATAAAAAATTCACGTAATTTAACAAAATATTGATTTTTTTAAACACCACGTCTTATTTATTACCCTTTCGGGATATACGCATATGTACTAAGAGATCTGATATGCTTGGGATCGGGAAGTTTGAATTTTAAAGGACGTGTACCTGTACTTGCATGGAGTGAGTGGGAAATAATTTAGGAAAAAACACTCTTAGTAGACCCAACCGAAATTCTAGCCCCGATTTATCCGTCATTGAAAGTCCAGTCTTTGCGAGAGTGACGCCTTTTACACCTTGCAGCAACCGAAGTGGGTCCTACTACATTTTATTACGCTAATAACCTGCTTAGGTGGTCACATGGTCTAAGGTGTCACTTTAGCAACATATTATATTGCCGATGGCGTGGAGATCGGGGTTTGTATTCGGGTCGGGTGTACTGAAGATGTTTTTCCCCCCAAATAGATATCCACTCTCCCTCCACGTACACTTGCTATATATTTTACCTTCTTCATCCCTAACACATCGTAATTAGTACCTACATGTTCGTATAACCTGATTGGGCAGTGGAACGCGGTGCTAAAATGAACCTGGCCCTAGCAAATAAGACTAGATGCACCTGATATTTTAGTCGGCGTGCCAGACAGTTGTGTGTGACAACATATTTCCTAAATAAAAAATAATGTACAGTTTGGAACAATCCAATATTAGAAATTTAGGGGCTTTCCCTTTACAGTTGACCTTCGTAAATGTGATTCACTACTTCAAAGTATTTCAGGGTCTTGAAACGTTTCGCCATTCGATACTATCCACATTGTGTACTTAACTGGTTTGGAAATTGTAGGATTTTGCTTTTGCAACTTCAAGTGAAAATAAAATAATAATAATATTTAGCACCGCGTCTTACTACCCGTTCGGGTTATACGCTTAAGTACTAATTACTCTAATGGATTAGGAATTGTGAGGGTTGAATTTAGAGGAAGTGAACCCGCATTTGCGTGGAGGGAGAGTGGAAAACCATTTAGGAAAACCCCCCCCAGTTCACCCGACCGAGATTCGAACCTCGATCTCCCCGTCCTCGGCGGTCGAGCTCAACACGACTAGCGCGTTAGCCAACTACGCCACCGAGGCGGGTGTGAAAATAAAAGAAAGCGGAGTGGGATGGGGTAAAACGTAGGTGTCTTTCTTCATATGGATTGGTGGAAATTCGTTTGAAAGCTTGAAAATTTTTATAATAAGAGATCAACATTGATCTATTTATTCATGTGGATGCCTATTTAGAAATAAATATCGAAGCTATTCTTTCTACAAAGGCAAGTGCCTTTACTATTACTCTGCAAATATGTAAATATATTATATTAGCCAGCATTTGTCTATTATTAGGGTATTTTTCAAAGCACCATGGCTTACTACCCATTCGGGTTATATGCTTATGTACTAATGCCATTAATGGTTTAGGGATGAGGGATGAAGAAGGTTGAATTTTAGAGGAAGTGTACCCGCACTAGCGTGGGGAGAGAGAGAGAGAAAGAGAGCGAAAAAGAGAGAAGGAGAAACTATTTAGGAAAAACCACCCTCAGTACATCCGACCGGGATTGAACCATGATCTCCCGTCATTGCGAGAGTAGCACCTTAGATCATAAGGCCACCGAGATGGGTTATTATTAGTTATGCATTAAAAGAAGGAGTGCAGTTTACGAAAACTCGAACCGAAAATATACACTCGTATTTTTGACTTAAACATTTAACTATGGGAAAAATTATTAATGAATTTGTCCCTACTGCAATAGATTGGACTGTTGATGACAGGGAGATAAGGTTTAGAATCCTGGTAGGATGTACTTAGGATGTATCTTTCCTTAATTGTTTTCACTCACTTAAATGCGCGTACAATTCCCCTAAATTTAACCTCACTCATCCCTAATGTATCAACGTAGTTCATACATAGACGTACCATAGCATGCTATCAGAACTTTATCAGATATGTTAGTTGTTTCTTCTTTGCCAAGCTGACTTTCATATATATATATATCGAGATTTACGCAAAGGCATATATTATAAACTAAATTTACTAATCTTTTTTATTTTCAATTCACTTCATACCTTTTGTTAACATTAAATATTAATTATAAATTTTTTCAGTCAGTGTGTTTTTCATCGAATCTAAATTTATCATATTATCATTTTATAATGTCTTATTACTTTCATATTTTTTATTTATTTATCCTACTTTCCTGAGGATGACATTTAAAATTTGAAACTTGTCGATAAATTAAACTTGGGAGGACTTCTATTCATTAGAAATTAAAAGAGAAAGCGACTCTTCAAATAAGATAAGACTTCGGATTTATAGCTAAGCTCTTCAAATTTATATAGTCAACTTAAAATATTTTATTCAAACATTGTTTTTATAACCACTGCTGGGTTAAACCATATTCTAATTAATTATTCTATTTTCACGGTTTTTTTAATCACATTCTCCTATTTATCATATTATCTTGTCATTATATTATATACTTGAATTTGCTATCAATTTTCTAAACATACCATATTTAATTGTTAATATGACGCATTTTATGGGTTCATTTAGCTCGCTACAGGAGCCTATAAAATTATATTTGCATTTTTACATGCTATAATCATTTTAAGTATTTCACTTATACAATTTTTATCAACATAATTTTTTCTATTCTCACTTTTTCATTTTTATACATTTTAATGTGTTTTTTTGTCATTTTATTGTGTATATTTCTAAGTATAGTAATTCGTTATTTACTAAATTCATATTGTTAATAATCTTAATTTGGGCATCTTATAGCCATTAAATCTAAACACATAATAAGCTTATACCATTCAATTATATACTGCATCCATTGTAATTATGTCATGTTATTTATTGTGTACTTTGCCAGGCACGTTATTTTAATATTTAATCAAGCGTAATTCTTTATTTTGATCATTTTATCCATTAAATCTAACAATTAAATATTATAGTCTTAGCTATTATTATGATATAATGATTATAAACTTCAAGATAAACAAGGGCAGTTAATCATTAAACGTTATCTAGGGAACTCTACTGCTGTTAAAGTTAAACAGCGTAATGGCGGGAAATCGTTCAACATGATGCCAACCTTACAAAACACGGTACAGGAGTCTTCACTTACGCCGCAGTTTTGTCATTCTCCGACCACTGTGTCCAATAGTTAAGCAATCTTCTTGTTTACAAATACCAAACACTCGGTAAGCTATGATGGGACTTGAAAGCCATCTCATGTTGTTGTTTTTTATTCAGGGTATTTACCGTAAACTTTCGGAACCTACTGATTTTATCAGCTATCCTTTCTTGCCTCCACGCAAATGTGGGTACACTTCATCTAAATATAACCTTACTAATCCATAAAACCATTCAGTGTAATTAGTGCATAGGCGTATAACCTGAACAGGTAAGACGTGGTCTATAAAAAATTAATTAAATCAAAAATTTATTTCTTGTGTAGTCTGGTTTGCCGGTGATGGGGATTTCTGTATTCGAATTCTGGGTAGGTTTAGAGAAGTGGCTTTTACTTAATGGTTTCCATAATACTTCCACGCAATTGTGAACACATTTCCTCATAAATTCTACCGTTCTCATCCTTAACGCACTAATGTAAGTATGCAAATGGGTAGTAAGGCCTGGTGCACAATAGACAACAAACGTTTCTATAAACTTGGTAATAATTTTTTGCCAGTGTAAAGTAAAATAAAACTGTTTAAACCCGTATGAAATCATTAGAATATTTAAAACGTATCATAATATTTTAATATCGTTTATTCAAAAATATATAATGGGAGTACTAAGCTAGAGGATATACTGTTTAAAACTTCATCTAACTTTTAAAAAAAGCATGATTTATAAAAATTAACTCACAAGAATTATAAAGTAAGATTAACCTGTACATTCTCTAATCCGAAAAAATGTAGTTAAGGCCATTTAGGTAGATCAGATAACTAAATTAAGTAATTTCTTAGGTAGCACAAGGGAACAGTCTATTGCATAAAAGCAAACAGATATTTATAAAATTAAATATGTTAACAAAGGTATATTTTTGTTGTAGCACATTTTTTTTTATATCCAGAAACTCCATACATTTTTAGTAATATGAAACCCGATTCGGTGGTAAAATAGTCTAGAAGGCGTCACTCTTGCAAAAGACTGGACTGACGATAACGGCGAGAATGTAGTTTGAACCCCGGTTGGGTGTACTGTCGGTATATATTTCCTAAATGGTACTCTAATCTCTCTTCAAGCAAATACGGGTAAGGTTCCTCTAAATCAAGCCTTCCTCATTTATAACATATTAGCGTAATTAGTACGTTAGTGTACGAGTATAACTCGAACCGATTGTGAAGACACGCTGTTAAAATAAGGTTTTTATAGCACCGTGCCTTACTGCCCATTTGGGTTTTACACTTATGTACTAATTAAGCTGAGGGATTAGGGATGAAGAAAATTGAATTAAGAGGGAGTATACCTGCATTTGCGTGGAGAGAGTGGGAAACAATTTGAAAGCTACAAGGGAAAATAATCCAAGTCATATTACATATTTTCCAGGAGAGCAACTTTTATATCTCAAATCTCATAAAGACCCCGGAAGATATTTAGTTTTAAATAATTAAAGTATAATCTAAATGTATTAGAAAGGTCTCATGATTGTCTAACAGATGGCAGAACTTACGAAACTTGAGGTAAAATGGATTTTGCCTTCAGTACACCCGACTGGGATCGAGCCACGATCTCCCAGTCATCGGCAGTCTAGTCAATTGCAAGAGTAACGCCTTAGATCATGCGGCCACCGAAGTGGGTTTAAAAGAAAGTAATATGAAGAGATTTGGAGGTGTTAAGGATATGCATGTAGAGATTAGGCAAGCTGAACTTGTAATGTTACATAATTCGCAGCGAATATTCGCGTGTAGCGAGATGCCACGAGCATGCTCTAAGCCATCGGTGAGCGAGCTGCCACGATCAAACCAAATAGTGATCTTAGTTCAGTTCACTATTTCCGAAGGTGCACTACAACTAGTATATGTCTGATAACGAGGAAGCCATAGCTTTATGTGTAGTAGTAAATATTTAATATTTTTGAAAGTTTTAAGGCGATCGTATTTAAATATTTACACGTGTATCTATAGTAGGTTATTAAGTAAATATAAGAAAATCAGACACAGTTAATAGGCTTGGAAAGTTTGATGGGTACAATTTCATCAGTTAAAACAGCTTTTAAATGAAATAAAAAAATTATTATTATACTATTTGAAATCAAAACACAAATAGAATAAGGTTTGTTTAGAAAAAAAGTTGGTTAACTCAACAACAACAAAAATCTAAGTACATTTTCCCTTGAATTGGGGATTTAAGGAACGTGATAAAAGGTAATTGTTTTTGCAGTTTTTATAACAAAACAGTTTTTTGGTCAAAAAATAAAATATTACTTCAGCAAAAAACATAGAGTTTACTTTTTATATACGGTCACATCAACATTTATTGAATATTTGTCAAGGTTGTCCTGGAATTTAATGACAACTTTTTCTCTTCATTTAAATTTTTTTTCATCTAGTGTTGCTATGATCATTATAGATATTCATCAATTATTGTTTATGTCACCATGTGACGAAAATTTAAAATATACCTGTACTGAATCAATATTTTATTTATTTTGGCAAAAAAGGTTTTGCTATATAAATTGCAAAAACACTGGCCAATTCTCGCGTTTCCTTCCACTCCACCTTAAGAGGGATGGTAGTAATACTATCATATTTATTATTAATATCAGGAACATAGGCTTACCTCTCAAACTCATTAAGTATATAAACATACTTATGATAATATACAAATATAAATATTATAATGCTAATGAATGTGCCTGTATAGTTTTATAGTTATTTAGGCGAAGAAAGGCCGGCGCCTTTTCTTACACTTAACCCCTTAGTAATAAAACATAATTATTAATTTTATACCTACGTTTAATTTACCATTATAGTTCAAAACTAATTTATAACATGTATATATAAATAATAGTAAGAAAATATTGACCATCTAGCTCTTCACATACTCTAATTTAATGGACAAAATATAATAGATGAGGAAAGCAGAACTAAATAACGTAGAGGGAGAGAGAGAGGGAGAAATAATTAAAACACAAAAATGATGGTATGTCATATATACAAAAAAAACTGTATGATTAAATTACTAAACAAAAGTATGTACAGTACATGGATTCATAACGTCCCATTTCCTATCCGGTACATCTGAATATTCATACTAATATAATAAGGATGATTCAGGTGGAATTTACAAGAGTTTTATACTTTTTTTCATAAAGGGAAAGTGGGAAACCATTTAGGAATAAATACCACCAGTAAACGCGGCCATAACGCGAACACCGAAATCCCCATCTATAGAAAAAGAGACTAGATATGCCTGATATTTAGTCCGCATACCCACCGGAGAGGGTAGCGGAGTGTTGGTACGTAGACATGTCATAATCAGAGACTTGATATAAACGCTTGGGCTACCTAGGAGATTTAATATGAACAAAGTTCAAAATCAAAGATTTTTTACGCAACCCTTAAGCTCCTACGTGAATTGGTACGTAGACGTTTGAAAATTTGGAGATTTCATACGCAAACTTGAAACCCCTGAGTGAGTTAGTATGTAGATATTTGAAAACTGGGAGATTTCATACTCAAACTTGAGATTCTCGAGTGAGTTATAGTATGTAGACTTTTGAAACTTGGGAGATTTCATACGCAAACTTGAGACCCCTGAGTGAGATGGTATGTAGACATTTGAAAATTGGGAGATTTTATACGCAAACTTGAGAGCCCTGAGTGAATTAGTATGTAGATATTTGAAAACTGGGAGATTTCATTTGCAAACTTCAGACCCCTAAGCGAGGTAGTATGTAGACATTTGAAAATTGGGAGATTTCATAATGAAACTTGAGACTTACGAGTGATTTAGTATGTAGCCGTTTGAAAATTGGGAGATTTTTTACACAGACCTGAGACCCCTTATCAAGATGGTACGTAGACATTTCAAAATTGGAGCTTACTTAGGCAAACTTGAGACCCTTGAGCGAGTTAGTATGTAGACGTTTAAAAACTGGATATTTCTTAAGAAGACTTTAGACACTTAGAAGAGTTGGACTATTGTGAAGAAGATTACCAAAACTATCCAGCCCCTCTAGTACAATCAGGATAGTTTAAGTAGTTATTTATATCTCGCTAAGTGGCCATATTACAGTATCCAAAAGTAAAATTATAAATGTTTTATATTATAAATATTGCATAATGTAGTGCCACGGTAGATTACCATTTTTATTTGGTACTAACCAAACCTTTCCCGGCATTACCAAGCTTTTACTTAATGCAGACACTGAGATGAGATTTATTTATCTGGGGATTTTTGTTTTACACAAGTAAAATAGTTGGTGCAATGTTACACCCCATTCGTAAATTTACCCAGTTCATGAATTGGGTCATGAATTGGGCCAAATTCTAATCAAAAGCAAACTGGCCTGTCCTCTTGACCATTCTACGAACTGGGCAAAAATATTGCCCATTTCATGAACCGGCTGTTTTATTAATTGGTCCGCCCCAATCCTAACCCAATGTCGAAACTGGACGAATTTTCTCCTGGTCCGTAAAATGTACACGAGAAGAAAAGGTTTGTCTTTGAATTAATTTAACTTTTAATATTCTTAGAATGGAAGATTAGGCTAAGTTAGGTTGGGTTAGTTTAATAAAATATTTTAAAACAAAACTTAGTTGAGCTTGTAGTAGATAGTATAATTAGTTCCAGTTCTTGAAATGGGCAAAAATTAATGCAATTTTTGACCAGTTCGTGAAATGGACAAGTGAAGAGGCCAATTCGCGGAAAGAGCGGACACTTCCCCGATTAATGAAATGGGCAATTTCACTACTGGGGTGTAACACATATAACAATCTCCCCGCCCCGTACCAACCCTTCAGCATGTCCTAAGACTGTCTACCAAATATTTTAGGCGTCCCCAAACTTTGTATCAAATCTCTTTCACCCGCTTCGGTGGCCACGGGGTCTAACGCGCTAATCTCGTGTTTGGACTAGACTGCCGAATACGGGGATATCGGTGTTTGATCCTGGTCGGATGCACTGAAGTATTTGTTCCTAAACGGTTTCCACCTCCCTCCACGAAAATGCGGGTATATTTCCTCTAAATTAAGTCTTCCTAATCCCTAACCCATTAGTGTAATTAGTACATAGGCGTATAACCTTAAAAGGTAGTAGGACATGGTGCTAAAAGAAAAGTCTCATTCCATATTAATGGGGTATACCAATTCTTTTATGTGTTAAATATCGTCTTTATAATGTTATTGCTCGCAAAGTTTCCATAAAAAATCTAAGGCCTCAAGGCAGTCTTGATCGCATGGTTAGTGTTTCCTACAACTAATCAGAAGAACGGGATTCAATTCAAACCGGTTGAGGAGAAGGTGGTTCTCGCAAGTCGCGGTTTCCCTCGAGGTCAATGTCATCACAGTTTGTTATACTGAACCACCTTGCACGTATTTTCAACTGTATTTATCATGTTAACAAAAATAACAACTAACTACAGTCACAGCAGTAATTACTGATTATCCCAGTCCATGTCATAACTCTGAAATCTTAAGTAGTAAATGATCAAACATCTCTCCTAAACGTAATTTCTTGTAGAAAATATCAGCATTATATTTGTTATTTATTAACTGCTATTATAAGTTCTAGTCATAGAGGTTTTTATTAAGGAAATTGCTATAACAAAAGTAGTGTGTTGATTAGTTTTACGTATCGTCTTTTTTTTTCATATATATGAAACTTCTAAACAACCTTGACTCTAAAATGCAATCGTTCTTTCATTGAAACGGTTTAAACAATCACAAGGTTAATACTGTTATGGTTTATTATGGGTTGGGAGAATACAAGAATGTAAGTGGGTTAACGAACTTTGAATAATTATTTTATTAGAAGGACAGTTTAAAACTACACCATAGAAGAAGTTTTTTCTTTAATGATCATACTTTTTTAAACTAACCGATTCTTATTTAATAAGCAAAATAAAACTATATTTTATAAACAATTTTTCATTGGATTTAATATATTTGTTTTCTTGTATAAACCATAATTTTAGGACGTCCCTATAGCTCTTGAAATTTTCAAAAATTGAAGAATAACTTATAGAGATTTTAAATTAATAATTAATGTATCTATTTAGATATGTTAAACTTTTTTCAATTGTGGCTTTGGATCTTTTTATAATTTGCGGATTAGGTGCATATAGGCCATTCTTTATTTAAGGCCATAGATTAAGATAAACCATCAGAGAATATGCTTTGAGTTTATGATTTGTAAACAAAAGTATATCTTCTAGAGAATAAAAATGGTTTTAAATATGTTTCTTTAAGCAAGATATATTTGTAAATATATTTTTTTACTAAAAACATTAGATAGAAATTTGTTCCCATGTAAATTTCATACGAAACAATGAATAAATGTCAGATGGCACTTCACCTTAATTTAAAATACTAACATCTTTTCAAGTGTATCTCTGAAATGGCTTGAAATAATTAATCAATTTGAATTCGTTGTACAGTAGTTTTCTAAGTACCCAGAGACCCTAAAAATAAAGATATATTGTAAACAGGAATAACATAATGTGTTCAGGTTTTCCAATCACTATTAATCCTTGCGTTAATGCATTCTTTTTAATAAACAAAATAATAATAATAATAATAATAATAATAATAATAATAAGTAAACCAACAAATCCCACGCAAGGCGATTAGCAGATCACAAGTATCGCTGCATAGAGAGTAGAACCAATTTTTTACCTACTACTTTTCACTACCCATTAAGTTTGTATGCATGAACACTGTACAATACATTAATTGCATTAGTAGGATTGAGATAGGAAGGTTTAATTTAGATTAAATACACCCACATATACGTGGAGAGACAGAGAGAGAGAGAGAAATAGTGGAAGAACCATTTCATTCAGAGAGGGTACAATAGAAAAAATCTTGGTGAGGTTAGGCTTGTTAAAAACAAAAGAAATAATGCATATATATATGTATATATAAACAATTTTTGGGTATAAAAAAACAGTTTACATTTTTTCCTTTTTAAAATGACCATAAAATACTCTATCTTATTGAATAATTTAATATTAAGCTTTATCTGGAGATAAATTAACTGGTCATTTAGTTACTTGACATTGTTTATTATTTATAAACATAATAAAGAGATTGTAATATATAGAAGTGTCTGATAAAGTGTTTATTAAAAGAACAATAGTTCTACCATAGAAAATCTTTAAAAAAACTAATTTTAAAGAAAATGCCAGGAATGCACTTCACAATAAAAGATTATTAACGCTAAAATGTTATTAAATCAAAGACTTGGATGACATGTCAAGGTATCTCGATAAATATAATTATTTTATATTAGTTGCAGGTGCCTGGCGTTGTCCGCATCTTACTACTCATTCAGCCTATATTCTTATTCCTTATTAACTGCACAAATCATTTATCACGCGAGTCAAGTCTTCAGGATTGTATTATATGTTACATTAAAAAATACATTATAAGTCACAATCGTACATAAGTTAATTTCTTGACAATATTTTAAAAGATCACTCATCACTAAACTACCCTAAAATGATTTTTATTAAATTAACGAACGTCAATTTTTATCTTCCATATAAAGCACTTCCTTGATACCCATTTTGATCAAAAATTTTAAAGCCATTTTGGAAAATTATAGTAATGTCGCGATCTACCCCGTTTGTCAGGATAGCTTGTGGGAAGGGGTAAGTTGCGGGCAAGGTAATTGTGTGGGTTCAATATAATAAGTAGGGTTATGAATTTTAGTTTGATCGAAGTTGCTATATGATAATACCAAACATGTCATTTAGATGAAATATAAAGAAATGAAGAGAGTGGACGCCCACGCTCGTGGTAATAACTGGCTGAACTCGTGGAAACTTAGACCAATGGAACTGACTGACACTGTGCGTGACCGTAAAGAGATTATTTTTTTTTTAGCGAAATTTCAATCTGTGACCTGAAATTTGATCTTACCCGCCTCGGTGGCGTTAGTCTCGTGTTGAACCAAACTGCTGAGGACGGGGAGATCGAGGTTCGAATCTCAGTCTGGTGAACTGGGGGTGGTTTTTTCCTTAATGGTTTTCTACTCTCCCTCCACGCAAATGCGGCTTCACTCCATCTAATATTCAACCTTCCCAATTCCTAATCCATTAGTGTAATTAGTACTTAAGCGTATAACCAAAAAGGGTAGTAAGACGCGGTGCTAAAAAAAATTGATCGTGGGAATGCATTAACATTAGAAACTCCTCATGTAGATGCTTTCCTTTTCACTAACCTAGCTTAACTTTACTTTACCAAACAAATAACCAAACCTAGCATAAAATCACCTAAACTAACCTAACCTAACCTAGTCTAATCTGGCCTAACCACAACCTTAGAATTTGACATTATCCCAGTGCAGGTGGATAATGTCAATTTATTTGGATAAACCTTGATAAACATAATACAATCACCTCTCCCTTAACATTATCTGAATAATATTGATTGTATTTAAGTTCGAACCTTACCCGTAGCATAAATTTATATATATATATATATATATATATATATACACACACACCACGCAAGTGAATTGGTGTATTTCACAACAAATAATAGTCAAGACTATTGACTGCCTATTATTTAAAGTTCAAATGTTTCTGAATTTTAACTAAGTAATGATAATAGTTTTCAGTAAAGAACTAATCAACTCTTCTTAGTTAATAGACACCATTTAACTTGATTTGGTAGTTTCTCACGAAATTGTGTATATATATATATAATAGTAAATGCCTCTAATTAATGAGGATTCATGACCAAATTGAAGCCATAAATAAAAAAAGTTATGAAACAGACCTTGTATTTGATATCTTCCAAGCCATGATAATTATAGTATTGACGGTGATATCGTATCGTGATCGTAACTTTGAAACTTTTCACGAGTGCAATAATTTATCCTTATATGACAGAGTATAAAATTACCTCAGTGCCACAATCTCAGTTTTACTAAATTACTGATGTTGAACTTTCTAAGAGTCTTGGTTTTGGAGTTATCCGTGCAAATGGTCAATTGGTCTAGGGCGTAAGGCTTTGTTAAAGATGTATTATTTAAAAGTAAAAAATGCACCTAGGATGCACACCATCAGATTTTCTTATGTACTTAATCAAAGTTTTTTGGTCTAAAAGTTACAATGTTAACATATATCGATTATTATGTTCTTTGCTACTTTAGAATTTAGGCTGCCTTTTAAATGGGAGAGGGCGTCTGTTTGCTTGAAGAACTATATATGTGTAGGTATATGTAGAATAAAATCAACCAATGCTGTGGACTGAAACTTTTATTTGCCAAATAAATCGTCTTTACCTACTTATGATAATACGAAACAACCTACGAAATTATAAAAACAGTTAACAGTATATCATCTCCTGTAAATTCATTTTCAATTTCAAGTTGAAATATCTCCCATATTTTCTCCTTCTCACGCGATTTATGACGTCAGACTCTCAGTGTATAATATAAACTTTGTATATTTGTCTAGTTAAACATGGTTTTCTTAAGCATTCTTTGCAAGTGTTAGCTTTTGGAATCTATAATCTTTTAGGCTTCTGAGAAACAAATTCCATTTTAAATTCAGTGTAACGGGTTTTCACTGTTTTGAAATACAAACCTTTTTGTACAATGTGAACATATTTGGTTTTCTCATGTTGCATTCTAAATACATTCCGTTTGAAGTTTTTCTTGAGAATGTGACGATTTGGACGGAAACATGCGAATGTGGTTTTTCACTATTTCACAGTGATCATCAAATATTGGGTTAGTTATTGTACTATCGCGTATCCTGCTGTCAAGAGATGTCAACTCAAAACCTGTTAAAAATGTTAGCCCAAGCTAGCATCCTCTTGTTAAAATAAATAATATTTAAGTGTTAAATTTACATGGTTTATTTAACCAATGGTTTGGACAGGTTCTTGAACAGCTAAACAAACACTTAACATTTAGTAGGTTAACAGATTTCACGAATATAAGTTACCATAATCTTTCCACTATCTCAACAATTCTATTACTTTCTCATATAGAGAAGGTACTATATTCGTTAGATTGTTTTACCTAAAGGTTATTATGAGTCTTGACGTAGTATCTTCCTAAACAAAACATCGAAAATTTTAACATTTTTTTCTTCTGTCTGCATGCATATCCTGCCTATACCTGGGGCTACAGCAAAAATAGTGTTTAAAGATTTATTTCTAACTTGATATTTATATGTTATAAGGTCATATCTTGAATAATTATGATCACGATTTTGATTCTAGTTTTAAAATTAAGGTTAGTTTAATGAATATTGATACAGAAAATTTAAAAATGTTCAAAAACGGTACTATTGATTTGGTTTAAAGCTGATTTCTAGGAGGAAGTCTCAACGTATAAGGGAATAGCCTAGGTTACTTTTATAATTTAGTACTAAATATTTTACTAAGTGCATAAGACTTAAAAGGAAGAAGATGAATTTTGATGAAATTCAGAAAAATTTGCTAGAGAAAGTACGGGTAAATTAAAGGTAAAGCCACAACCTGAAAAACTACTTCCAAGTTAAAGTCGTGGGGGATCGAAACAGGTTGGCTTGATGAAAAAGACATCATTCTCGTATTTTCTAGTTTTCCATTGATGCGTAGATCAGGGGTTGAATCATGGTCTGGTGTTCTGGGATAATTTTTCATAAATAGCTATCCTCTAGGGAAATGAAGATACATTTCATATATACTCGTTATTCTTAATCCTTACCCCATAAATATAATATACAGATAGCCTGAAGTGGTGCAATGGGTAAGGAATAAATAAGGTAAATTATAGTAGAAGTGAAACCACATTTTTTTTAAACAAATAAGAGAAAACCATCTAAATGCATCCAGCTGGAATTTAAACCCTGACCTCTTCATCACCAGCAAATCAGAATAGACGAGATAAACACGTTGTTCGCGTGATCACCAGTGCGAATTTATATCATTTCAAGTGTTTGCCAATTAATCAATGATTACTGAAATACTAGACTAATTGAGTGCTGTGGTCAAATGGTTATCTAATCGCTTTTTACTTTCTCGCTATCTTACAGGTAGAGAAAGTATTGTGATCGCCAAAAAAATCGAACTCGAGATTTTGATGAATCTCGACGTTTCATGACCCGACAAATCCGAAAAATTGGTTTTAGAATTTCTGTCTGTCTATCTGTCTGTACTTCCAACTAAAGTCTAAATTATTTCGTCAATCACGCTAAAACTTGGTATCTAGGATTTTCATAGGTTTGCCCCGAGGGATTTTTGTAATTGGATATCTAACCCTAAAATTAAGGGTAGTTTACTGAAGGGCAGAAAGAGAAAAAGTCGATTTTCTCAAAATCGGCTCTAACAATTTTGATTAGATTTCATTTCTAAACATTTATAAATATTACAAATAAAATGGCCACTATTAATATTTCGGCAAAATGACTTTAAAGGCTCTGGTCTGATGCGTAAGTTATAATTTTTTATCATATTTCCGAAACTATTTGAGATATGAAATTACTGCTCATAAAAGATGTGTAGATCTATTTATAATACAAATATTTTATTCTAAGCAAATTTTTTATAAAACCAATAACTTTCACGCTTAGCGCCAGAAAATATATTTTTAAACTTTTCGAACAATAGTAAAGTATTGCGACCTTAAAATAAATGGTACGGCACACCGCACAGACTTTCTCTCTCTTTCTATAAACTCGTAAGATTTCTGAACGGAATAATGTACATTGTATCATCACCACTCCACATAAGAACACGCATAAAATAATATACAATGATATAGAATCAATGAGAAAAGAGGCGCATCTTTGTCCACCTAAAAGCATTTCAAACAGTTTAATGTCTTCCACAAGGGTCAACACTTCGTATTAAAATTTCGATTTCTGGTTAAAATTTTAACATTTTAAATGGTGTTGCAGATCTTCAAGTCATCGCATTGATATTTAATTATTCATTTATACATTTTGACAAATAAAAAATGTAAATATTGACTATTGAGTCTAAAATGGAGATAGATCATTGCTATGCAAACATTTCTCCTAAGAGATTTAAGGAAAAATAACATACTTTTTACTTTCTCTCTATCTTACAGGTAGAGAAAGTATTGTGATCGTCAAAAAAATCGAACTCGAGATTTTGATGAATTTTGACGTTTCATGACTTCCTGAATCCAAAAAAGTTGTTTTTGAATTTCCGTCTGTCTGTCTGTCTGTCTGTCTGTCTGTCTGTCTGTACCTCCAACTAGAGCCTAAACTATTTTACCGATTGAGCTGAAACTTGATATCTAGGGTTTTCATAGGGTTGCCCCGAGGGGTTTTTGGAATTGGATATCTACCCCTAAAATTAAGGGTAGTTTACTGAAGGGAAAAAAGAGAAAAAGTCGATTTTCTCAAAATAGGCTCTAACGATTTTGATTAAATTTCATTTATGAACATAAATAAATATTCCAAACAAAATGGCTACTCTCAATATTTCGGCAAAATCGTTTTAAGGGCTCCGGTCTGATGCGTAAATTAACATTTTTTATAATAGCTCCGAAACTATTTGAGATATGAAATTACTTAGCATTACAAATATGTATATATATTTAAAATACAAATATTTTATTCGAAACATATTTTTATAAAATCAATAACTTTCAATATATACGCCATTATATATATATTTTTAACTTTTTGGGCATTAAAGCTTAAGTATTGCGACCGTAAGAAAAACTAACCTGAAATGTTGATGGATGTCGACGTCTCATGACCCCCCGAACCCTTAAAAATAGTCTTTGCAATGCCGTCTGTCTGTGTGTCTATTAAAACTTAAAATTAAGGGTAGTTTACTGAAGGGCAAAAAGAGAAAAAGTCGATTTTCTCAAAATCGGCTCTAACGATTTTGATTAAATTTCATTTATGAACATAAATAAATATTACAAACAAAATGGCTACTCTCAATATTTCGGCAAAATCGTTTTAAGGGCTCCGGTCTGATGCGTAAATTAACATTTTTTATAATAGCTCCGAAACTATTTGAGATATGAAATTACTTAGCATTACAAATATGTATATATATTTATAATACAAATATTTTATTCGAAACATATTTTTATAAAATCAATAACTTTCAATATATACGCAATTATATATATATTTTTAACTTTTTGGGCATTAAAGCTTAAGTATTGCGACCGTAAGAAAAACTAACCTGAAATGTTGATGGATGTCGACGTCTCATGACCCCCCGAACCCTTAAAAATAGTCTTTGCAATGCCGTCTGTCTGTGTGTCTATTAAAACTTAAAGTTAAGGGTAATTTACTGAATGGCAAAAAGAGAAAAAGTCGATTTTCTCAAAATCGGCTCCAACGATTTTGATTAAATTTCATTTATAAACATTAATAAATATTCCAAACAAAATGGCTACCCTCAATATTTCGGCAAAATGGCTTTAAGGGCTCCGGTCTGACGCGTTAATTAACATTTTTTTAAATAGCTCCGAAACTATTTGAGATATGAAATTACTTAGCATTACAAATATGTATATATATTTATAATACAGATATTTTATCCGAAACATATTTTTATAAAATCAATAACTTTCAATATATACGCAATTATATGAATTTTTTTAACTTTTTGGACATTAAAGTTTAAGTATTGCGACCGTAAAAAAAAAACTAACCTGAAATGTTGATGGATGTCGACGTCTCATGACCCCCCGAACCCTAAAAAATAGTCTTTGCAATGCCGTCTGTCTGTGTGTCTATAAAAACTTAAAATTAATGGTAGTTTACTGAAGGACGAAAAGAGAAAAATTTGGTTTTCTCAAAATCTGCTTAAACGATTTTGATTAAAATTCGTATCTAGGCGTTGATTAAGATTATAAATAAACTGGCTATTTTCATTTTCCTATGAAAATGATTTTTAGGGTACATTACAGAAGCGTTAATTTCCGTATCTCCACAACTATTGGAGAAACTAGACAACTTATCATTGCAAAATTGTAGGACTATTAGAAATAAAAAACTTTTATTTGACATATATTTTTATAAAAACAGCAGTTTCTGAGATATTTGCAAATATATTAATACAATTTTGTGAGCTTTAGTTGTAAACATATACTACTTAAGTCTTAACGCAATAATACTCCAATGCCATAGAGTAATTAAATATAAGTAAGTATCTAAAAAAAGTATGTTATTTTTCCTTAAATCTCTTAGGAGAAATGTTTGCATAGCAATGATCTATCTCCATTTTAGACTCAATAGTCAATATTTACATTTTTTATTGGTCAAAATGTATAAATGAATAATTAAATATCAATGCGATGACTTGAAGATCTGCAACACCTTATAAAATGATAAAACTTTAACCTGAATCGAAATTTTAATACGAAGTGTTGACCCTTGTGGAAGACATTAAACTGTTTGAAATGCTCTTAGGTGGACAAAGATGCGCCTCTTTTCTCATTGATTATATATCATTGTATATTATTTTATGCGTGTTCTTATGTGGAGTGGTGATGATACAATGTACATTATTCCGTTCAGAAATCTTACGAGTTTATAGAAAGAGAGAGAAAGTCTGTGCGGTGTGCCGTACCATTTATTTTAGATACTTACTTATATTTAATTACTCTATGGCATTGGAGTATTATTGCGTTAAGGCTTAAGTAGTATATGATTACAACTAAAGCTCACAAAATTGTATTAATATATTTGCAAATATCTCAGAAACTGCTGTTTTTATAAAAATATATGTCAAATAAAAGTTTTTTATTTCTAATAGTCCTACAATTTTGCAATGATAAGTTGTTTAGTTTCTCCAATAGTTGTGGAGATACGGAAATTAACGCTTCTGTAATGTACCCTAAAAATCATTTTCATAGGAAAATGAAAATAGCCAGTTTATTTATAATCTTAATCAACGCCTAGATACGAATTTTAATCAAAATCGTTTAAGCAGATTTTGAGAAAACCAAATTTTTCTCTTTTCATCCTTCAGTAAACTACCCTTAATTTTAAGTTTTTAAAGACACACAGACAGACGGCATTGCAAAGACTATTTTTTAGGGTTGTGGGGGTCATGAGACGTCGACATCCATCAACATTTCAGGTTAGTTTTTTTTTTACGGTCGCAATACTTAAACTTTAATGTCCAAAAAGTTAAAAAAATTCATATAATTGCGTATATATTGAAAGTTATTGATTTTATAAAAATATGTTTCGGATAAAATATCTGTATTATAAATATATATACATATTTGTAATGCTAAGTAATTTCATATCTCAAATAGTTTCGGAGCTATTATAAAAAATGTTAATTTACGCTTCAGACCGGAGCCCTTAAAACGGTTTTGCCGAAATATTGAGAGTAGCCATTTTGTTTGGAATATTTATTTATGTTTATAAATGAAATTTAATCAAAATCGTTAGAGCCGATTTTGAGAAAATCGACTTTTTCTCTTTTTTCCCTTCAGTAAACTACCCTTAATTTTAAGTTTTAATAGACACACAGACAGACGGCATTGCAAAGACTATTTTTAAGGGTTCGGGGGGTCATGAGACGTCGAAATCCATCAACATTTCAGGTTAGTTTTTCTTACGGTCGCAATACTTAAGCTTTAATGCCCAAAAAGTTAAAAATATATATATAATTGCGTATATATTGAAAGTTATTGATTTTATAAAAATATGTTTCGAATAAAATATTTGTATTATAAATATATATACATATTTGTAATGCTAAGTAATTTCATATCTCAAATAGTTTCGGAGCTATTATAAAAAATGTTAATTTACGCATCAGACCGGAGCCCTTAAAACGATTTTGCCGAAATATTGAGAGTAGCCATTTTGTTGGGAATATTTATTAATGTTCATAAATGAAATTTAATCAAAATCGTTAGAGCCGATTTTGAGAAAATCGACTTTTTCTCTTTTTTCCCTTCAGTAAACTACCCTTAATTTTAGGGGTAGATATCCAATTCCAAAAATCCCTCGGGGCAACCCTATGAAAACCCTAGATATCAAGTTTCAGCTCAATCGGTAAAATAGTTTAGGCTCTAGTTGGAGGTACAGACAGACAGACAGACAGACAGACAGACGGAAATTCAAAAACCACTTTTTCGGATTCAGGAAGTCATGAAACGTCAAAATTCTTCAAAATCTCGAGTTCGATTTTTTTGACGATCACAATACTTTCTCTACCTGTAAGATAGAGAGAAAGTAAAAATCTAACGTGAAATGTTGATGGATGTCGACGTCTCATGACCCCCCGAACCCTAAAAAGTGGTCTTTGTCGTCTGTCTATGTGTCTGTTTAAACTTAAAATTAAAAGTAGTTTAATAAAGGGCGAAAAGAAAAAAAAAATCGACTTTTCTCAAAATTGGCTCAAACGATTTTGATTAAAATTCGTATCTAGACGTTGATTAAGATTATAAATAAACTTGCTATTTTCATCTTCCCATGAAAATGAATTTTAGGGTACTTTAAAGAAGCAGAAATTTTCGTATCTCCGCAACTATTTGAGATACTAAATAGCTTATCATTGCAAAATTGTAGTACTATTAAAAATAAAAAACTTTTATATGAAATATATTTTTATAAAACTAACAGTTTCTGAGATATCTGCAAATATATTAATACAATTTTGTGAGCTTTAGTTGTAAAGACATACTACTTAAGTTTTAACGCAATAATTCTCCAATGCCATAGAGTAATTAATTAATGTAGCCTAAATAAGTCTCTCAAAAAGTTTGTTATTTTTCCTTAAACCTCTTAAGAGAAATGTTTGTACAACAATTATCTATCTCCATTTTAGACTAAATAGTCAATGGTTACATTGTTTATTGATCAAATTTTATAAATGAGGAATTTAATAGCATTGCGATGATATGAAGATGTGCAACACCTAATAAAATGTCGAAAATTTTAACCAGAAGTCGAAATTTTAATACGAAGTGTTGACCCATGTGGACCCAATATTGAGCTTTTTTTATCGGTCCAAACATACAAATGAGGATATTAATTCTTTAAAAATAAAATTTGAAAATTTGAAACAGGGACTCAAAAAAGGTTTTACACAAGTATAATGCAATTTATGCTTGGGTTTGCCCGTGTATATCAGTTAGTTTCACATATATTACAAGTTTTGAGTAAATATCTTCATTTTTAAACAATGAAGTGAGAAAATCCTTGCGGGGTTCCGTACCATTTATTTTATTTTAGATATTTATTCATCCAAGCATAATTCTAAAACTTGTTTTATATGTTTAATACTTTTAATTAAAATTGCATTTTTTTAAAATAAATAAAAAATAAAAACTCACTAATCGGATTGTGAATCGATAAGTTATTTGTCTCACATTATAGGTTGTGTACAACACAACTTTCTTTACCCTTATTATAGGTTAAAAATATAGCTAAATTGGTTCAACATATTCAGTGCTGCCACACATATTTGCAAATAATGTTACCACAAATGACATGAAAATTAAAATTCCACGTCATCCTTAGTGGGGAGAGAGGGATTGTTCGATTGGCCCTACCTAAAAATAACTATAATAGTTGACAAACTGTTTACAAATATATCACAAAAATAGCTTGGATAAATAAATAGGAGTCTAGTACACAACTTTGGAAGAAAAGTTAACTCAGATTCGAATAGGTATATTTATATTATAAAAGATCGAAGGGTGGTTTCAACCACAACCCCATATCCCCCCTTTCCACCCTTAGGATTTATAAGGCTAGTAAATTTGCATATATAAGGGGCTGCTTGTTTGTAAGTCATGCATGGTATTCAAAATATAACAGTGAAATACCCACACTTTATAAGGGAGTGTTTATTATTAATTATATACCATTACTTATAATATCTCAATATTTGTTTCTTTAATTGTAAGAAATTACTTTTTTTTCCCCATGTAATATCAACTATCATCAATTACATGGAGGATGGTCTCGTTTCATGGAGGTATAGTGGCGTGTATAACACTTGATTACCATATTAAGGAGCAAACCAGTTTGTTACGTGTAGGTATTTCACGCTCCGCAGTAGGTCACGAAGAGCAAACCAATTTGTTTCGCCGGAACTCTTTCCTCACATTACCCGCTTCAATGGACGAATGGCATAAGGCGTCACACTAGCGTTAGACTGGCCTGCTGATGACGAGGAGATCGAGGTTCAAATCTCAGTAATCTCTATTGAGAATGATAAACGTGGTGAAAAATATTTCTTCCTAGCATTCCGTAGAGACACGTATTCTCTTTTTTAACGAGTTCAATAAGGAAGAAATTAATTTAAGAAAAGCTTCAAACTGGATTTGTACCAGGTTGGAATATTTAAAGTATTTTTTTTATACCCTTAGACTAAGTTACATAAATCTTTGACTTAAAAACTAACTTAAGAGAACACGCTTGAGAGTTCATTTCACTACTGATTAACCGGGATATTGGATATAAGATTACACTTGAACCAAAAAATGTATAAACGTGAGGATTCTTTACTTGATAAAAGTAAAATTGGGATCAGCTAAATAGTTTTCTCACTATAAAGTAGATATTTTTATTTTTTTAAAAACATATGTCAAAATGTTTAATTGGTTTCCACTCCACTGTTTAATAAAATAAAATCCAGCAAATTGCATCAAAAGGTTGCGTTTGGCTTAACCTGTATTACATACCTAAGTTAGGTTTTATCTGGGGGTAAATAGGGAGTCTTAGCCTAGCACTCCCAGGATGAACTGATGTAACCCGCTTTGCTGAACACATGGTATAAGGTGCTACCCTCGCAGTAGACTAGACTGCCGATGACGGGGAGATTGAGGTTCTTATATAGATCGGATGTACTGAGGTTTTTTTCCAAAATGGTTTCCCACTCTCCCTCCACGCAAATGCGGGTCTGATAAAAGTAGTCATTTATTTTCATTATTAATTATTGTATGATTATACTTGAGAAATACACAGACTCTGCCCCTCCCTTCTCCCTGCTCTCATCATCCCCGTGTATATTGTGTTATATAAAAACCATATATACATATTAAGTCAATTTTATAGTGCTAACTACACCCTTTCTGACAAAAATATTTAATAATTTATCTTAAATTAATCCTTAAACCAGGCATGTTCAACCTGTTCCCGACTAAGGACCGCATAAGTACTCGAGTAATCGTCCGGGGGCGCTAAATGAGGTTTATAGGACCTAATGCCCAAATAGAGTGAACATATACATACACATACACCAATACCCACGCCCACACCCTTGCTAATCCATACACCAATACACAAGTAACATTATAATAATTACAGTTACTCTGGAAACTACATGGAAGTTAGCATGCATATACGTCAGCTACGAGAGCCTAATATGTTGTTTATTTCTATAATTTAATGTATTTTGATTTTAGCTGGCAGACAGCACACAACGTTCTCGGGGGCCGCAAATGGCAAGTTTGACATGCCTGCCTTAAAAAAACACAACGGTCATAAATTCGTGTACGTCAGTTAATCTACCACTAAAAGAATATGGGTTAAACCCAACTGACTACTCCTGAGACCCCCAAACAATTTTGAATACTTTTCGAACAAATTATTGTTTGTTGAAGCTGGAAATGACTTTGGTATTGGTACTAATGGTTCACAATTCAAAAATAAACCTTGTTGGACCTAAGGGGTATTTTGAGATGAATTAATCACCATCCCAACAATTTTAATGTGTTTGATAGTTTAACTCAAAGGTGTAAAAGTATTATTATTATAATTATTGGCATCGCGTCTTACTATCCGTTCGGGTTGTACGCACCTACACTAATATGTAGTGTGTGTAGTGTAGGGTGATTGTGAGATGAAATGGAGGACCTACAGTTTAACGTGGAATCCGAACCACGATGGAAGCCTGGCATTCCACACATTCACAAATTGTGATTAATACACGTCTTGTCAGAGGTGAAAGAAGGGCTTGGTAATCAGATTAATCTGTGCCGAGACCGAGGATTGAATCCTGGACCCCCAACACATAAGTCCGCATGTCAAAGTCATTTAGATTTAGGCCATGTATCAGGGAGGAGTTTAGATAGACTAATCAGATTTACATAATACATTTTTATTTGATAAAAGTAAAGAAAGTATAATATTGTTTTACATATATTATTACTATTATTTATTAAGGTCACCCGGCTATATTGGTAACAGTCAAGAACGTAACTAGGGTAAAGTTTAAGGGGCTTCAATCCCTTCTGAAAAGTGTTGATTTTGTAAATGATTAATTATTTACTTACTGTTTGAACAATATTAAAATAAAGGTACAAAAAATCTTTAAAAGGTATCCATCCACTATTCTGATTATTAATGGGGTTATTGTTTGTAAGGCTCTTAACATAATTATGTAATTTGGTCATTGACACACTTATATATATATATGTGTGTCAATATATATATTATATGGTCAATATATTTATAAGTGTGTCACTATATAATATATATATATATATATATTTACGTGTGTCAATGACCCTTAACATAATTATGTTAAGAGCTTTACAAACAATGATACCATTAATAATCAGAATAGTGGATGGATACCTTTTAAAGAGATTTTTGTACCACTATTTTAATATTGTTCAAACAGTAAGTAAGTAATAATTTACAAAACCAACACTTTTCAGGGGGGATTGAAGCCCCCTCACTTAAATGCATTATATATATATATATATATGTATACAATAATTCATAATCTCTCGTGTCACACCCAATTTTGCACCACGTTTTATCTGGCCGGGATTCGAACTGGCAATGCTAATAAAGTTGAACATGGCATGAAGTGAATGATGAAATAATTCATATTTCAAACCATTAAATTAATATTTACTAACAGGGATATATGTTCTTACAGAGGGCTAGTTTAATTTCTGTTAAATTAAGTGACCATATAGGCATCCAAAAAATGTAATTAGCTATTATTTATAAATTTACAACTTTTTTAAAATACCTCTATACAGTATTTAGTCTTTATTCAATAAAAAACATTAGTTTTGACATTCGGGTAATTTTTTTTATCAACTTGCAATATGGCTTCTAGATGTATTTAATATTTGCAAATTTTCTTCACCTCCGACCGTTTGGGGATTAGTCCTCCTGGTCCCCCATACTCCAATAATATTAAGAATAGCTTCGGCCTATTATATATAGAGATAAATAGGGCAAGACCAATAACAATGTTTGTTTTAGAGCTCAAACTAGAAATTCTACAAACAGTTTTAAAAACGCACTAAAGCAAAACCCAAAAATCATGCTTAGTCCACTTAGCCCTTCAATACTATTTATAGGCCCAAACAAGACCAAGTCTGGCACTGTGGCTCCAAAGTAATGTAGGCTATTTTCATTTTGTACTTATCATTGTTTGGTGTTTCAGGCGCTGGTTCACGTGTCTACAGCATACTGCCATTGCGACAGGGAAATCGTGCAAGAAGTAATTTACCCTGGCAAACATGACCCTCACAAGATCCTAGACACGGTGGCTTGGATGCCTGACCATATATTAGAAGAAATAACTCCAAAGTGAGTTTAACCACAATATAATATTGCGTTTAATTACCAAGGACCTCAAGAATAACCTAAGCTAGATACCTCAGACATTAGATCAGCTTTCTTATGGAATCATGTGGCGTGTGTAGTTTCTTCTTTGAGTGGTAATGGACCCTTGACAAGTACCCATCTTGCTTTAGGTGAACCTGCATAATGTTAATCGAACTGGTGCATTCTTATTCACGTATTTCCGATATTGTGCAAGGCTCCACGTTGCTTTAAGTAACCTTGCATTATGATAATCTATCCGGTAAATTCTTATTCGTGTTCTTCCAGTTATTGTGCAAGGCCCCATGTTGCTTTAAGTGAAGTTTCATTATGGTAATCGATCCAGTAAATTCTTATTCATGTTATTCCGGTTTTTGTGCTAGACCCCATGTTGCTTTAGGTGAACTCGAAGTATGTTAATTAAACCGGTAGACTCTTATTCAGGTACTTCCGGCTATTGTGCAAGTCCTTGTGTTGCGTTGGATCAAATAGGCTCCATGTTGGTTTAGGTAAACTTGCTGTATGGTAATTGACTCGCTATTTTCTGATTCAGGTACTTCCGATTATTGTGCAAGGCTCTGTGTTGCATTAGGGGAACTTGCTCTATGGTAATCGATCCAGTAAATTTTGAGTTTTTATCTTTCCGGTTATTGTATTCAAATCAAAGCTAAGCATATTATTTGAACTTGATCAACCCAGGCACGGCATATATCCGAGTCTGTATATTACCACCCTCACAATTCATGAGAATAAAGTCTTGAATTATCCAGATGCTTGTCAGGATCCCTCTATGATGCACCCACTGGAAAACTCAACACCCATTTGGCTGTATTACTTAACCTACAAAGTTGAATCCCTGACACTTAATGATACATCACCAACTGAGGTATCATATATTGAGAATTGAGGGACCTGCTTTGTATCTCCTTACCTAGTTACAATCTGATGATAGAGGGGGATCTGTCTAGTGCGATACTACCTTTTGAAAATAGACATTAATATCAGCTATAGTATTAGAGTAGGCAGGATAAATCTTCAGCCAGAGGACTTAGAACAAAGATGGTTTTCGATGACAATAATATCATGTAAATGTAATGGAAGAAATAAATCAAAGATATTACATGTTTTAACAGAATTTGACAGATATTATAAATAAATTATATTTTACCAAAATTAGTAGATACACAATATATGCTAAATAGATTTACTACCAATACTTATATTTTAGGAGATTTATTGTAGAATCAAAAATTAATTATTCTGTACCTAAAAGAGTTAAGTAGATTCTAGGAATTACACGTTTTAACATTATAACATTAAATTGTTTATTTTTAATTATTTATAAACAATCATCATCATCAAATTTTTCCAGCCTGTGACAGGGTCATTTTAGTAAAATGACTCCATCGTTCTCTATCATTCCACCAATCCTTCCGTCTTTAAATGCTTCCATTCTTCTCCTCTCACTTGCACAGTTTTGTTATATACTCCTTTCATCTCTTTATTAGCTTTTCTTGCGGTATTTTTGCTACATACTTCATTTCCACAGTTTTCTTTGGTATCCTCTCCTTCTCCATCCTCATTACATGCCCATACCATCTGTCTTGTGCCCTCCACTATCTTGTGTACTCCATGCACCCCCACTCGTTTCCGGATGTCATTAAAAATATTGTCTCTTCTCATGACAGTTAACACGTTCCTTACAAATTTCATTCCCATGGCCTCAACTTTTCTAATCTCTCTAGCATTCAATGTCGCTGTTTCTGTTGCATGTATGACATTGGGTACTCTGTACAACACTTTCTTACACTTCAAGAGAACCACTCTTTTTCATAGCAGGTCTCTTACACACCTAGAGAATAACTCTCCCTGATGTCTTCTTCTCACTAGATCCTCTCTACTTCCACCTTTCACCTCAATCACGCTTCCAAGATAGTTTATGTTATGTACCCTTTCCAGCTCTACCATCGAACATTATAGCTTTAATTGGCCTTATCCTTTTACCTGTCATTACCTTTACCTCACACCTCACCATGTTAAATTTCATTCCACACTCTTTCACTTCCTAATGTAATTCCTGTAGCTGTTCCTCTACTTCATCTTCCTTCCCCTCACCCACCATACCATCAAGTCATTAGCAAATATCATGGCTTTAATTATTTACTCTTCGTGCTTTCCTACCACTTTCTTCATGACCATTTCCACTACCACTACAAATAGTAGTGGTTAGAGGGCACTCCCCTGCTTCTATCCATTTATTATTTAGAACCACTCCGTCCTCCCAGTCCTCCTCTTAACATAACTCTTGTTATCCTCACACATGATTTTCACTCTCATTACAACTCCTCTTTCCACTTCCACCTTTTTCATCGCCTTTCAAATTTTATTTATATCCTCACTATCATATGCCTTCTCCACATCCATAAATACCATTACCAAGTCTTTCCCAAATTCATACCTTCTTTCCATCAGTTTCTCTATAGAAAAGATAAAGTCTATTGTAGACCTATTTTCACTAAATCTATGCTGTTACTCTCGTCGCCTTACTTTAATTTTATTTCTTATTTTTTTTTCAGTATATTAAAAGATATTTTTGTACAGTGGCATATCAGCGTTATTCCCTCTGTACACCCCTTACTGTCTCCTTTCATGAAAATAGGTATTATAACTCCCTTTTCCCAATCTTCCGATACCTTTTTTTCCTTCCAAATTATTCTAAGCACCCCCATAATCATTGTATACCTGCTTCACCTGCGGCCCTTATCATTTTCACAGTCAGTTCGTCCACACCCTGTGCTTTTCCTTAATTCATCCACTTTAATGCATCCTCCACCTCTTTCCATTTAAGATCTCTTGCCTCCTCTAATGCTAATTCTTCCAGCTCCTCTGTTTCACTCTCATGCCTTTCCTCTTCCAGTTTGAAATATATCATCCATAGTTCCTTTTCTTCCCTCTTGTCTTGAACATTATTCCTTCTTCATCCATCATTTTAACTTCTTGCCTTTTATTTCACCTCATGTTTCTTACTTGGCTAAATAACACCTTCTTGGTTCCTTCCACGTCTCGTTCCGCCATTTATGTCCATTTTATCACTAATACTGTAATCAATAATAAATGTCCGGGAACTAACTTTACTCTAGGACCCTTGCAATGTTTATTATGCCATACAAATATTTTAACTTGAAATTATTGAGTTTTTAAAATAAAAACTTATTTATTTAGGTCTTACTACTATGATATTGTTAAATAATAAAAAAATTAAAATTATATTTAGTCCACACACACTTTATAAATATTCAAACGAATATAAATGGAAATCAAACAGTGTTTCCGAGTTGCAAACTTTTATTTAAAATGGATATAATGTGTCAAAGCATTATTATAAGAATTATTAATTTTTAGAGTACTCAATATTAATTACATCGTATTATTAAATATAATTTATTTGATTAAGGGTTTCTTATCCCTTTTTTAAACATAATTATTTTGAAACTCATGACTTAAATAATAAAACATTTTATTCACAAACGTAGCAGTCTTGAACGCAATGCAATCCAGAAATAAACTACCAATTTACAGTAAAAATCGATAGTTATCTAATATATTCTTATAAATGGCACTTAAGATCATATTCTTCCCGTATTAATCAGTCTTCATTAATGTTATGCCAATGAGGTGATCAAAATCTTTTATTATTTTGTTGTAGGATTGTATCGGGGCAGCCTAACACATATGCCTTCTCCAAGAATCTCAGTGAGAAGCTAGTTGCTGAATATGCCAGCAAGATTCCTATGGGTATTGCCAGACCTTCTATTGGTAAGTGCCCTTTCATCTGCATGCCCCCATATCCCCAACTTGTAGGTGTTTTGTGTACCCTTATATCAACAGTGGCTGTTAAAATTTGGACCAAGATTCCCTTAGACATTATGGAAAATAATATTGTGAAAAAAAAATCCTTCTATTTGTCAAGACCCCCTTCGATGGCTGCATGTTCTAGGACTCTAAGCCATCACACTCGTAATAGACTAGACTCGCGATAACAGGGAGATCGAGGTTCGAATACCAGTTGGATATGATGAGGGTGATTTTCCCTGAATGGGTTTCTGACTCCATCGACATGCAAATGCAGGCACACTTTCCATAAAATTATATCTTTCTCATACCTAACAGATTAGCGTAAAAGTACTGTAGGTAAGTGTATAGCCTTAACGGGGTAGCAAGTGGCGATGAAAAAAAAACTGATCAAGATCTAAACCTTGCTGCCCGATTAAGAATTAGGAGTGCCAATTGTATGTCGAACCTAGTTAATTTTGGCCCCATCCATTCTGTTAAATTTGTAATCTTTTACTATGTAAAAATGATACATATTCTTGAGTTTTACTAACAACAGAGCTCAATGAAGAAAGAAATTTTGTTCCCTAAGTCATTTTGAGCTCTACTTGAGAGATCAAATGATACGTAGCTTATAATAGCTTGTGTCTAGTATCTTGTTAAGTAGGGTTGAGATAAGTTAATATTCACTGAAAAGTGTTTTTGTTTGTAATTATACCAAATTGTATTTTTCTGTGATATACATTATACACATCTTCAATAGCTTAACTAGTACTTGAATAAAATGCTTATAAAAGAAACTAGTCATAAGTACTGTACATGAACTTGTTCTTATCAAATACATTTTTCAGCAATGAGTCCAATCTATTTCTGATTTGATTCCATTCGAATTTGAATATAATCTTATACAATCTTGACAGCGCATACTTCCGTATAGATAGTCATCTTGTCTGGCTTGCTCACTGAAAAGAAAAGTTAAAATAAATCCTGCCAGCAAGATGAATATTAAGTCAATCGTTCAAAAACTGTCTGTATAGGATATAACTTATTAAAAGTTTCTTCAGCGTCGATAATTAGTGTTCATATATTACGGTTTTATTCATAAAAATTTGAATGTACTTTAAATAAAGTTTCGATACGTTAAGACATCGGCTTACAAATATTTCACAATAACTACTTGTGAAATAAATTATAAAGTTTTAGATATTTTTACACGAAAATGAATAGATTACTCAATGAGGACATAGAGATTATTTTATTTATTTGAAGTATTTAACGTAAACTTTCTGAACCTAATGATTATATCAGCACACAAGAATTTCTATGATCAAGAGGGAAAGGGCACTCCAATTATGATGGGAAAGGTATTTACATCACATACCTTTCAGGGTTCGTTTACATGTCACACACTGCATGAGACCGATGGCTTAACTTCCCTCCGAAGGAAGTTGAAAGTCAAACCCTGACCTTCTTGTCACCAAAAACGCTGACTAGACGAGATAGATACCTTAATCTGTGTAACCACTGGTGCGAGCTCTGTTGAAATTAAAAGAGTACAGTCGAATTCAAGATGGTTTATAGTAAAACTCAATGTATCTACTAGGAATGTAATCTACAGGGAATACACATGGAGGTCACACATGTAGGTCACACATGTTTAGTTGTTATATAAAACTTTTCAATAATGGTTCCACGTATTTTACACTCTCACTAACTTGTTACCAAGATACCGTTGCTACATTTAACATTCTGCTGAATCACTCGACCTCTTTTGCCAATTCAATTAATCTTTGGCTCTACCTGGACTTCCCGCCAATTAGGTGAATCACAGAGACTTGACAACCGTTATAATCTTAGAGCCTTCACTCAAGTCATTCCACTTTGATATAGTGAAAGAACATTAAACAGAATACTGTAGTTATGATGATATTTTTAAAACCTCATTTCCCTCTATCAAAGTGTGGATGGCAGTCAACAAAAAGTTGTAGTAAGTTTGCAATGAGTGTGGGGTTGAAATAAAATTAAATTCACTATGAACTGCATCGATGGTCTCATTCTCGCATTGCCGGTTACGGGGAGATCGGGATTCGAGTCCAATTCAGGTGTATGTGTGATGGTTTTTCCTAAACGGTTTCCCACTATGAAACCTTGCAGATGCTTTTATATTTCTTCTAAAAAGTCTAAATCATACTTACATAATCCTTGCACAAATAGTGTAAACATGTGAATAGACTCGGTGTTAGTAAAACAACAAAAACATATTGATCTATACTCGTAACTTAATACATCAAGGCACTACACTGCATTAATGACAACGATACATTCGGGCGATTCAGGAGTTAATGAGATCTATCAAACACCTTATCTCAGTCGGTAGCGTGCCTGCTAACTGAGCTAAGGGTACTTGGTTTGATTTCCAGTATTGCCTAAAAATGTGTCACTAAGGGAGTTGAGATTTCCCCTCTGACAGTGATGAATTAACGGTTTGGGGTGTTGTGTCTGTTCTAGATTTAAGTAAATTTGTAGGTCTACACCAGCTTCAATGCCTATTGTGACAAGTAAAGTTAGGAAATGATACCCTCAGAACACCCGACCAGAATTCGAATCCCGATATCTCTGTCATCGGCAACCCACACTATTGTGGGAGTGACGCCTTAGACCACTAAAGTGGGTTGAGAATGTTGTTAAATTTTGTGAAACTACTAGAAATGAGGAAAAAGATACAAGTTTAATATATCACAGTTGTATAGTAGAAAATTATTTTTTAAGAAAATCATCAAACTATGCATATGTAGAACTTTTTGTTAACAGACACAATTTGTGTTAAGGATATGGGTTTAGATATAATTCTAAAAAATAAAATAAAATTCACATTTGTTTGCATGATAACGTTGTGATTATAAAACTAATAAACCTAGAAAAATGAGATTTTAAATAGATATTTTGGTGAATCTGAGTGAATGCATCCTTGATCTATATGTATTACGAACTGTACATTCATTGAGTGCCAGATTACTTGATCACTGGTTTGTGCTACTGAGAAGATATCTAATATCAGCATTATTAACTTACATATTTTTATTTATACTTATAGATTAGGATGAACCTTAGCAAAAGGTTTAATCAACGTAATTAGTTAGAAAACTACTAAGTTAAACGTGTGTAATCTGACGGGATGACTCGAAATAGAATCTAGCAATCTAGTCAATCACTTCATCGATGGACACGTGGAATAATCGTCTTTTCTGGTTTCCTGGTGACAGTCAAGGCCGGGTGTATTGAGGTAGTTTTTCCTAAATGGTTTCCCACTCTCCCTCCATGAAAATGTGGTTACACTCCTTATAAATTCTACCTTCCTAATCCCTAACTCATTCATGTAAATAAGCGGGTTTAAGACGTGGTGAACACAAAACAATAAACTCCGTTCTAGAACCCAAGCTTACATCATGATTTCATGTTAGCCAAAAACCATATTGACACTATTTGTCGTTTATAAACCATAAAATGAACGTTTCTTCTATAAAATATTCTTGTCATTAGCTGAAGTCTCCACTGGTTAAAAACCGTCGATATTTCATGAAAGAGTCAAATGTGATTGGAAATCAAGAGGGATGAAGGACCCTGTAGTTAGTACATAAGGTCTGCTATGAAAAGATAATTGTAACGCAAGCTAAAGGAAAATATATTATTACTATGTAAGAATACCATCCTAATATTGTGACAATGATATAATTCCATTGCTTAAGCTCATCTTCATCGGTGACCCACATATCACTGCAATGTAATTACCTCATGTTCATTGATTGCACGTTTTCCACTGAGCATGATTTTGAACTTACTAAATATGTACTGCTTTCAGTATCAAGCAATTAAACAAATGTTACCAACATTATGTTTATTAATTTTTCTTCCCTATGAAGAAAACCTTACCACTTAATGTGTGATGGTTCCGTATTTTTTTTAAATTTGCTCGATATTCTTTATTTAAAAATAATAATCTGGTCATGTTTAGAGAACTGTTTCTAAGAAGTATCAAAATGGGGAGAGGAAACTAACTATCATTCTTGCAATGCCATTTGTCATTCTGGCCAATATATTTTCCAAGATTTCTTGTTGTAATATGGATCATGTGTGTTGCAGTAACGGGAACGTGGAAAGAGCCCATGCCAGGTTGGGTAGATAATCTGAATGGGCCCACTGGTATTATGATTGGAGCGGGTAAAGGGGTAATACGTTCAATGCATTGTAAGCCCAACTACAACGGAGACTTCATGCCTGTAGATATCACCGTCAACACTATAATTGCTATGGCTTGGAAGATAGCAAATACCAGGTCTGTTTCATCAATTTTTTATTATTTATGGCTTCAATTTGGTCATGCATCCTCATTAATTAGAGGCATTTACTATTATATATACATAATTTGGTGAGAAAATACCAAATCAAGTTAAATGGTGTCTATTAACTAAGAAGAGTTGATTAGTTCTTTACTGCAAACTATTATCATTACTTAGTTAAAATTAAGAAACATTTGAACTTTAAATAATAGGCAATCAATAGTCTTGACTATTATTTGTTGTGAAACACACCAATTCACGTGCGTGGTGTTATATATATATATAAACTTATGCTACGGGTAAAGTCCAAACTTAGATACAGTCAATATTATTCAGATAATGTTAAGGGAGAGGTGATTGAATATTTTTTTTTTCAAGGTTAGTCCAAATAATATTGACATTATCCACCTGCACTGGGATAATGTCAAATTATAGGGTTGAGGTTAGGCCAGATTAGACTAGGTTAGGTTAGGTTAGTTTAGGTGATTTTATGCTAGGTTTGGTTATTTGCTAGGTAAAGTAAAGTTAAGCTAGGTTAGTGAAAAGGAAAGATCAACATGAGGAGTTTCTAATTTAATGCATTCCCACGATCAATTTTTTTAGCACCGCGTCTTACTACCCTTTTGGGTTATACGCTTAAGTACTAATTACACTAATGTATTAGCAATTGTGAGGTTAAATTTAGAGGGAGTGAAGCCGCATTTTCGTGAAGGGAGAGTGGAAAACCATTAAGGAAAAAACCACCCCCAGTTCATCAGACTGAGATTTGAAACTCAATCTCCCCGTCCTCAGCAGTTTGGTTCAACATGAGACTAACGCTTTAGTAAACTACGCCACCGAGGCGGGTACGATCAAATTTCAGGTCACAGATTGAAATTTCGCTACAAATATAATCCGTGTTGAAACGTGCTTGGATTTACAAATATTGCTCAGTGTTATCCAAGTCTTTCTGGCTAGTGACGAAATTATCCGGATTACTCAGATAATGTTAACATCTCCTGGCTAATCTCAACACTATCCAGATTTCGCATACCACCCGTAACATATATTATTATATATAGTGTATTTTCATTGATTTGTAAGGTTTTTAACTTATAAGATTCACTGTACAGAGAGTATCATGAAGTGTGTGATGTGTTCGGTACTAACCGCTGTAAGCTGTGATAGTAAATAGCATTGTTAGCTTTAACTTCAATTTACAAGTGATTTAGTGAGTACAAACCATGCTACGTTTTCATTATTAAAAATATTACACCTCATCCTCCCCTACAAAAAAAAAGGTACGATACAATCGCACTTACCTTCTAAATTTATGTATTAAGTTTTAGCTTTGAAGAAAATGTTCAAAAATAGGTTTAAAGTAAATTACCCGTAAGTAGGTTTTACTCACACACACTCAAACACATCACAATAAACAACACAATAAAACTCATAATTTATAAACTTTCACCAAAATTGTTTTAATATTTTTAACAAATTTCAAATTTTGAAATTTAAGCTATTTGTAAACTACCCTGAAATTATTTGTAATTTGTAAAAATAGAAGTATATTCTTATTTCGCATGAAAAAATATTCCCAGATACCCATATTGAGTTCAATCTTTAAGGTCACTTAAGAAAAATTTCATATTTTCTATAATTTGTCATAAGTAAACAACCATTAAATTAATTTATATAATAAAAATAGAGATACGCTGTTCATTATTATGTATAATAATCCCCCGATACCAATTTTGGATAAAACCAGTAAGGCCTATAGATGTTTTCAAAAATGTTCAAAATATACTATAAAAAAATATTTTAGAAGACCCAAATATCCAATTATTTATTATCTAAAAACTTAAAATATATCCATCGTGAATCAAATCGCTAGCCATTATCGAAAAATCTGTAATTACAAGAGATCACTTCTTAGTGAAATACCCTTGAGGACTGAGTTGAAAATAAATAAAGCATTTTGAGGTATAGCCAACCCTATAAATCTAAATATTAAACTTAAAGAAGATCCATCAAACTGTTTTGGATCCATTGCCAGGGACAAACTGTCAGATAAACAGACAGGCAGGCAGACAGACTGACATGGAGACAGGCAGAATATTAAAATCTACTTTTTTGGGTTCAGGTCTACATAAAACGTAAGGATTCTTCGTAAACTCGAGATAGATTCTTTTCACCATTACAATACTTTTTCTTGAGATGTGAAAAATAGTCAAAAACTTAATTTTCGTTTAATGTCATAACAGTAGTTTGCCCCTATATATCAATTTTTAACCGTATAAGGTATAAGGAAATGCCCTATAAGGTAAATATATGTAATCATTAATGCTAAAAGCCGTGTTTTGATTTCTCCCCAACCTTTAGTTTGATTTTCTCCCGCAAAAAACTTGAGCTGTATAAAATTTAAATTAAAAGTGTGCCAAAATTGAATTAAATCAGTTAATGCATTAAAAAGTATCGTGAGACATAGCCACCACAGACAGACACACAAATGCAAATTGGTCGAAATAAAATGGAGAACTCGCTTCACTTGTTCAATAAATAAAACCACATGATTATGTTTTTATTTTTTTCAAACTCTGACAATATTAGCTAGATAACTTATACAGGGATCCTACTATAAAAGATTAATTAAAAAATTCGATCCCGACTTGTTTTTTTTCCTCTGTCACCTAAGCAAGCGTGGGGCCCTGCATGGCCCCACCATTCACACACCCCTAAGGCAGCCTGTTTATAAGCTATATATTAAATCTATATAATGCTAAATATATTTAATTTAAGAAGTGTTAAATGATTTAAAGTTAGTCTTGCCTAAGTTAGATTAAGTAGGTATAAATACAACAGAGTTGTGTTGAGTCAAGCGGAGTTAGACCCCGTCTATCTCTATTGTATATTTTATACAAAGTGTGTTTCTCTATATACGACCATATAAAGGAATATAATGTAAAATATGATATAATAATCAGTCTTGAAATTCTGAACACCCTTACCTGAGTTTTACTGCCACAGTAATAAAAATATCAGACAAAAAAAATTGATTTACTAAGATAATAATAATATTTAGCACCGCTTCTTACTATCCGTTCGGGTTATACGCTTAAGTACTAATTATGCTAATGGATTAGGAATTGGGAGGGTTGAATGTAGAGGAAGTGAACCCGCATTTGCGTGGAGGGAGAGTGGAATATCTTTTAGGAAAAACCATCCCCAGTTCACCCAACCGAGATTCGAACCTCGATCTTCCCGTCCTCGGCAGTCGAGCTCAACACGACTAGCGCGTTAGCCAACTATCCCACCGAGGCGGGTGATTTATTAAGGAGTACGAAATGTATCACTTGCCATTATTTGAAATACTATAGTTATGTGGTTATTTTTGCAGCTAAAAACTTATTCATAATAAAATTGTAAATATTATATTAAAGTAGTATTGAACTATTTAAATGGTTTTCCTTATATTTCAATATTTTAACTAATTAAATATCAAAATATGTTATAAATCGTTGTGATCATTATTATAAAAACACAAGCACTTATCTTTTAGTAGGAATGACATTTGTCAAATACAGGAATAGCTTGATATATTTTTTGATTGTGTGTATTTGGCATATCCTAGTTTAGTAGTCAATTTGAATGCTTTTTGTTGCAGGCCGAAGACGCCTATGGTGGTGAACGTGACTCTATCAGGTGACAACCCTGTCACATTTGGTCACGTTCTTGAAGTTGGTCGAAAGTTGTTGTATGACTACCCTCTTGAGTACCCCTTATGGTATCCTGGGGGCAGCATGAAAAGCAACAAGTTGTTACACGATGTTTGTGTCCTTTTCTTCCACTTCTTGCCAGCTTACTTCATCGACTTCTTGCTCATGCTCCTTGGCAAGAAGCCTTTGTGAGTACAAAATTAGATTTATAATTGGTACAATATTGGTAAGGTATATGGCTTAGGTCTTTTCATATAATTTGTTAGAAATAACTAACCAACAACCCGCCTCGGTGGCCGCATGGTCTAAGGCACTACACTACACTACACTACACATACTAGACTGCCAATGACGGGGAGATCGAGATTCGAATCTCGGTCGGATGTACTGAGGGTGGTTCTTTCAAAATTGTTTACCACTTTCCCGCCACACAAATGCAGGTATACTTTATATAAATATAACCTTCCTAATCCCTAACTCATAAGCGTAATTAGTACATAAAGGTATAACCCGAACGGGTAGTAAGATACGGTGCTAAAGAAACTAAACAACAAATCGGTTATGTCTCGTTTTCCTGATGTGTTATCAAATTATATACATTGTACATTCGATAACTATGTATAGCTGTTAAACTAAGCTTCCTCTTTCACTCTTTCATTAAAAAATTTATGGCTGTCCTATAAACATTATTGTAAATAAATGTTTCTTACCAAGAAAACGCGGGACAAAGTTGTATGGCTCATTATTAAAAACTAACTTAACGAATACTAATGTTCCGGATTTGATTGCTTGGTCTGATAGTTGATTACATGCAATGGCTCAATAGTAAATGCACTATGTTTTTAACTTATAAAGTCTACATATTATATATATTATGGCTAATATAATAGAAGAAATACTGCTTTAGAGAGAAAATTATGCCTCAACATTATTAACCATGTTATAAATGTCTGTACGTAACAATGACTTCTGAAAAGCTGTCTGTCAACTGAAAGTTGACGCTGCTACAAACACACGCTTACTGATTCAACTGAAATAAAATCTACACTGTCAGATCTCATTTCTACAATAAATAAATACTTCGATTAAGAAGCCGGGGTCTATCCCTATATTGGGGAAAAATATATTTTAAAAACTCGAGATAACATTACTAACGATATGAGTTTCTTGTAAAAATATTCTTCATTAATATTTTCAAAGATAAGCATTGTCTTTTTGCCATGTGATAATCGCATACAGTTCTCAAAATATTTTGATCAAAATTAAGTATGATTGTTAAAGACTTAAGTTGGAAGGTTTAAATAATGCCCAGATACATGCATATTTAGACTTTATTAGGATGTAATTATTTTGAATTTCATTTTTACTGTAAACTCTGAAACACTCAACACAAAGTTGTCCACAACAGAAACATGGTGAATAGCCAATTTTCTTCCAAGCATTGCCAGAGATGTTAACCTTTAGTATTATAAATGATAATGCTTAGAATTGTTGGCATTGATTGTAAAGTCTTTGTTTCCTTTTATTAATGGTAGATTTATATCAAAACTCATAGAGAAAAATGTGTTACAGCATGGTCAAAGTGCAGCGACGTATCCAAGGTGGACTTCAGATGCTTCAATATTACACAACTAAGAAATTCGTGTTCCTAAACGAAAACCTTCATGCATTGAAACGTTCCATGACCCTTGAAGATCAATCTATTTTCTACATGAACGTGAATGAGTTGGACTGGGTGAGCTACACCAAAACGATGTTACTTGGCACTAGGGAATACTGCCTCAAGGAAGATCCCTCCACACTTCCATATGCACGGATCCACATGCGCAGGTTAGTTAATGGAAAGGTTGTTTGAGTCAAATCTATTACTAATATATACACTTGAACACTGTGACCAATTCTTCAACAAAATTAAGACGTGTAATAAGCAAGAGACATAATTATAATTACCATATAATTTTTAAAATGCTACGTATCAGCTTCCTATTCCATGGCCAGATATACTCTTTGAGTTAGACATGTGTTGTTGCACTCCCGAACTCACAAATCCGTTGTTGCCCAGACTAGAATACGAACATTAAAATCGTCATAAAGGGGATCCATTAGCATTGTAATAACGAAGGGAAAAATCAAAGGATAAGCTAGCACTTATCTAACAACAACATAATAATTAAAATAAACACATTCTGGTGAAATAGCTCAGTGATCCATGATGCACTTTGGAAAACAATTATGCTTAATATTCACTAGGTTTCTGTAACTTACTTACTCTATGGCATTAGGAACTCAAAATTTCACTGTCACATTTACAAAAATAAGCTGCCACCCTATCTTGAGCTAGTTCTATCCAGTCCACCTCATTACACAATCTTCTTTCAGGTCCATTATAATGTTATCCTCTAATCTGCAGCTAGGTCTTTAAAATGGTTTCTTCTCATTGGGTTTGCCAATCAATACCCTGAACATGGTTCTAGATTCTCCTTTTGTATGCTGTATATCCTGCCCAAAGTAATCAACTACCCTATATTATAAATATGTTTTAATTCTTTAAAATAGTTTACTAATGTGTTGAGCCATTTGTATTTTTAATGTATATTCAACTTATTAAAAAAATATTTAATGTATTGATAATTATTTATTATAACATTTATATATCAATTGGCTCACAATTTTCGCATTCCTAAAATATATTTAGAGATCAACACATAAGAAGTAAAAATTCAGAGTGTTAGCTTTCACACTAAAAAGGACTCCTTGATATAAGACTCAAATATTTATTTTTGGAGGTCTAATGAATGTTTAAGAATAATTTTGATTGTAAAGTTATCATCCATACAATCGTACACAACTTATTTAAAATCTCATCTTGTGTTTCAGAATGTATTGGTTGGACAAAGTGACGACAGTTTTGTTTCTGGCGCTGCTCATATGGCTGCTCCGCCCTATCTTCTCACGATTTTAGTATTTCGTCTTCACAAAGTCCTAGTTCATGAATGGTTATAAATAAATAACAGGAATGAATAAGATCAAGACATCATTGTAATTTTTGTTGAGATTAAAAAACTCAAAGAATTTTGAATCTGCAAAAAAATATACTTAAATCAAATTTACTGGAATGGCTCAGCTAGTTAAGCTAGTGAACTAATCCTGAGAGTAAGCAATACTTTTATTTCGGTGTTTTAAGTTATTTCAATATCGTTTTAAGTGCTTATTGTTGGGTGAATGAGCTTTGTACCAGGTCTCAAAGCTATTTCAAAACAAGTGTAACATCTTAATTTGAATAAAAGCACGAGAAATTAAGTTGTGAAACATATATTCTATTTATGTTTTATTTTGTATTTTAAATATATGAGACATATGTATAAAATAAAAAAGGATTATAGTTTATACAACTAATTTTGATGCTCTTTTTAATTTGATGTAAAATTAATTTTTAATAAGGTCAAATTTTAAAATGATGCTATACTAAAATAGCATGTGTTTGAAATATATTCATATCGTATTTTAAATAAAAAAAACTGGAAAATACCTTTCATTGTTATCAAATTTTAATTATTATTTTATCATTGTTAAATATCTAAGGTTGTCACCGAGTTCACATGTTTTTCCAAACAACAAACAAACAAAAAATGGTGAATATGAGCAAATTATAAAGTAATATCACCCCCTTTCCTGCAGGCCTAATCTGTCAGGATAGCTTGCGAGGAAGGGTAGGGACTATGGCAAAATAGATGTGGGTTCGAAATTATACTGATGGCTTTGGTTTATGGGGCTTATTAGTAGCACCAAATGTTTTGTTGAAAATATGTTACAAGAAGATATAAGGACTTTGATGTAGGAGCTTGTGAGAGAAATGGCTTACTGCGGAATACTTGACCGGCTTGACTGACATCCCTTACATATTCGAGCCCGATACCCTGGGCACGACGGTTGCCCTCTAGCACAAGTACCCTATAACCCGATGCTCTAATCCGCGCAGCCCTGAAAACGGGCAGGTTGATCCCATTGAGTAGATCTTACTGTTTCAGCCTCGACAACCCTAAAACAGAACCCTTGTACTGCGAATCAGTCCCAATTGCTGAGCACAACGGTGATAAGTTGTTGTGAGTTGTCAGAGTTATTTCCTAATGTTTACTAACTCATCACAACAAGCAAGCTAGATCAGTTCTTTCACTTGCTTCATTTCAACACTGTTATGTTAGTTTTAAACAAACATCCCAATCTAGGGCAGGGCTATTACAGTAAAATTATTAATCGTTATGATAAAGGAGAGTTTCTCTACTTATGTATATTTACTTATAATTATAGATTTACTAAATTGATTTGGATGAGGTTTTTCTCATATTATGTAGAGCTCTTCCAGGAAGGTTTTAAGCCATTGATAAATGATAGTGCCATTATGAGACTGAATAGGCCTACTTATGTAAAAAACAATACTTGTGATTGTTTTTCACATTTGAAGGATAGTTTCTGAACCTTTGTATGTTGTTTTATAGGCCTAACTAGCAAACTACGGAATTGATTTAGATAAGATTTATTTTAAAATTATATATGGATTTTTTCGGGAATATGTAACAACATACGTGTTTAGGGGATGACTTGATGTTAAGGCGACTGAACATTGATGTTAAGGCCAATAAAATTGATTATTTTTTATTAATAGAGTTTTGGTATCTACATTTGTTCAATTTTTAAGGCGATAGCTTAAAACTATATATCTTTATAAAGTTAGTTAAAAGGTACTTTTTTTTTTAGCAGCATGTCTTAGTAGCTATTAGGGCTATACGCTATATACTAGCTACACTAATTTGTTAGGGATAAGGAAAGTTTAGTTTAGAGGTAGTGTACCCACATTTGCGGGGGGGGGAGATTGAGAAACCATTAAGGGAAAACAACCTTTAGTACACCCGACCGTGATCAAACTCTGATCTCCTTGTCTTCAGAAGTGTAGTCTATTGCGAGAGAAGCGCCTTAGACCACGAGGCCACCGAAGCAGGTAAAAGTAGGCTTATATTATACAAATATAATTGGGGAGGAATATTCCATACAAATGTAGATACGATATGAAGGTAGCGCCTTGTGGCAAATACTTCTGAATGGATTAGCATGTGACGCAAATAAGTACACACATTGAGCCAAATACAATTGCAGTTGAACTTTTTTCGTTCGAAGTCCAATGGATATCTAAAAATAATTGAAATATCCGAAATTCAGATAAACCATTTGTATGAGTATCTAGGTTGCTGTTCACAATAAATCAATAACCTCAAATTATGAGGTATCGAGAGGCGTTTGAGAGGTGCAACACGTTATTTAAAAATTATTGACCTCGACTAAAGTAATTAAGGTGACCGGGTACCTTGTTACATCTGATTGAAGTTATATATGTTGATGGAAGTAGGACTACAACGGGCAGGTGTCCTTAAATTCACAGTTCACTTGGAAGTGGTGAGTCCCATTGAAGTCCAAGAGTCCATAAATATTGGAGAAAAATCTCACCCAAAATATGACCGGAGTTAGCCAACCACAAGGGTAATAGATTTGTGCATCGGTTGAGAAACATTGCGCTTAGTGGATACAGTCTCAACGATGTTTATATTGTACAAAAAGGTATCAGAGCTGGCGTCCACTGGAGACCCAGAATGCTAATATGAGGTTTTTCTTGGGTGTGAAAGTAGAGAGACTTTTCTCTGTGTTCTTCTGGACGGAGTTCAGAAGCTGTGGTGAATTGCAGGACTCATTTCCTAAGTTCAAAGCCCCCCCTTTGAGAGTAGTGTAGTGAGTTCGGTTTGTAAACTGAGCGCATCTTCGACGGCGTCGACCCAGCGATGATATCGTCCACAAAAGTTTGGTTTTGTAAGATGAATAAGCACGAGGGAAGAGATATCCTTCATCTTGGACCAATTGACTTAGAGTTCTTAGCACCAGAAATGGTGAGCTCGACATACCATAAGTAATGGTCGTTAACTGGTAAATGTAAAGTGGAGTGGCCGGATCGTCACGCCAATAAATGAGTTGATATTTCTGATCATCCGAGTGAACCTTGATTTGGCAATACATCTGACGAATATCACACGAGAACAAAAAAGAATGTCGTCGAAAGTGAAAAATGACGTCAAAAATGTCATTTTGAAGCTTTGCTCCAGGCAAGAGCGTATCATTAAGAGACACTTTAGTTGAGCACTAGCGTCAAACACTTCCCAAAGTTTCATGGTGGAACTGTTTTGTTTAAAAACACCGTGATGAGGTAAGAAGTAGTGTGGCACGTCTAGAGAGGGGTGAGTGTTACACAAAGTCATATGGCCAAAGTCGAGATAATCTTGCATGAATTCAGTGTACATGCTTTTAGTTGAGGCTGAGCTTGCAGTTTTCTTTCGAGTGAGTTAAATCTGTTTTTGGCAGCAATGTTTGATGTTCCAAGAGGGGAGTGAGATTCTTTGAAAGGAAGTTGCACGACATACCGTCCTTTGTCATTACGGGAGTGAGTGGAGAGAAAATGGTCTTCACACATTCTTTCTTCTTTAGTTGGTCAAGCTTCATAGGGTGGTTCTTCAGCTTGCCAAAAACGTTGTAAGGATTCATGAAGGTCATGATCTGAGGTTGAGAGGAGTTTCACCAGACCACCAAAATAATTTTGTTTGTTGTTGAGTGAGAGTGGCAAAGAAGGAGTGGTGCCCATAATGACATAACCCAATATTGATCCAAATGCCACAGGCAAGTTAGGGCTGAGAGTGTGGCGATCACCAGTGAGAGCATTGGCAAAGAGGTCAGCTCCAATTAGAATGTCAATTGGACTTGGGATATCAAACGTGGGGTCAGCTAAAACAAAGCTTTCGAGTTTTTGTTTGATATTAGGATCAATGTAGGTACGTGGCAAATCCGAAGTTATCTTGTCCAAGATTGTTACTGGATGTGAACGGGCTAGATCAGTGCCATTAATGGCGGACAGATTTAGGTTTGTCATTCCCTTGGTGTTTACATGACAAAGAGATATGTCATTTATGTCTTGTGACAAGTGGAACCGAGTAACATTCAAAAGCTGAGCACAGCGCTCGGTGATAAACTTCACTGAGCCGCAGAGTCTAGTATCCCTCGCACTATTTGTGGAGGGCTAAAAGGAGTAGTGAGTTTAACAAGAGTAATTGCTAAAAGCACTGTGGTCTTTGGTTGGCTTGTAAAACCAAAAAGGGAATAGGTGGAGTAGTATCCCTGAATGATTTCGATGAAGGGATTCTGTTGACTGGTGAACATCGTGACCTTGAGATGATTGTGGGTTTGAGGAGGAGGTCAAGTGAAGCAATGTATGGTGTCTTTTGTTACAGTGTATGCAGTTTCGCGTCGATTTACAGCCTCTTAAAGTGTGGGCATTTCCGAGACAATAAAAGCAAAATTTACTAGAACGTACGATGTCAAATCGTTCTTGTGAAGTCTTATTTTGAAATTGAAAACACTGATATATACTGTGTGTACTTTGGTGGCAAAATACACAATTATTTGGAGTTTTGCCCACGCCAGTCAGTAAGGCAGTAGACCTAGAGGTTGGTTGAGTGTATCAAGGTATTGAACTATATAATTGAAGTTTTGAAGTGACATGATTGTTGTGTGAGGGTTGGGAATTTCTGGTAGTAAATCTGGAAACTGCTGTTGCATTTTCTAAATGCTGGCATTCTGTTTCTAAGTATAAAATTAACTCAAGCGCATTTGGCATACTTGAATTAGTTCCACGAGAATCTTCAAACCACTTACGTGTTTCGTGGTCCAACTTTCACAAAAGAGAAGCGATTAAGAGCGTTTCCTTCGTAATATCATAATCTAGGGCAATCAGGGCTTGGCTAGTTTCGGAGTAGTTAGCCAAGAAATGTCTTAGACTGTCTAGAGAGCCGTGAGAAATATTGTTAAGGTCTAAAATCTTGTCAAGATGGAGAGAAACAAGTCGGCGCACCTGATGATATCTTTTTGAATTAGGTTCCAAGCGATTGAGTAATTATCATTGGAAATGGGGAGGCTTTGAATTACCTTGAGCACCTCACCTTGAAGAGAACTTAACAAATATTGGAACTTTTCTAGAGGAGTCAGTTGAGTGTATTGTTGTCTCAAACAAATTAGAAAACACCATCCATTTTTGCAGGTTTCCATTAAAAGTGGGCAAATTCAACATAGGCATTTGGACTATGTGGGCGTGAGGAACAGTGTTGGTCTTAAACAGTGGTTCCTGAATAGCTGGAATTAATAATTTAATTCGAAATCAATTGTTGTGTGTAAATTTAATATAGTCTTGCAAAGTGGCTACTAAAGTTTCATCAAAGTCTCTGAGATCAGATTCTAGAAACTTATCAAGAAGAGCACTGAATTTTACGGTTTTGATTTAGCTTCTTTTTGACTAGATTATAATCTTTGAGTTTGTGCGTCATTTAATTGTTGGAGTTCTTCGACCGAGTCAATGTAATTGTTGATTTTGGTCAACCTATTACTAATTAAGCCGCTTTGGCGTTGAAATGTACTAAACTTCATTGTTGAGAGTATTAGTTGGACTGTAAGAATACGAATAATTTTAGTGTGAATAAATTTAAAACACAATAAAACAATGGCAAAACGACAGTCACTGAGCAATTGTTTGTATGAGCAATTAACACTTAAGATTTTATTAAATTAATATGCATCAATATCAAGAGTGAGGGGAAATAGCGGTGGAAATAACCAGTAAACGGTACCTAACAACGAGCAGTGTTTTTAAGTGAAAATAGCGAATAATGGAATATTCAACAGAGTGTATTTTAAAAATTATGTCATCAATATATTGAACAGCTATATTCAAGTTCCTAGATTTTTTTTCATCTATGGTCATAAATATATGGCAATCATATATATGTCTGAGCTTTGATGCAACCTCAAATAATTAAAGTGGACCCCAGTTGTATACCACTATGACGTCACAGGGTATACAGGTGGGATAAACTAGGGTCGGCCTTGAAGTGAGGGCTGGCCAGTACTGAGTACAACGTGGTGTTAACACAACTAATTGTTTTAGGGAGTTTTCATGGAAACTATGGCGGTACAAATTATGAGAGTAAGATATTCTTGTGGCACAAATTCAGCACTAAATAATAGCATAGGTTTCAGAATTTGTGTCGTTATCGGTGCTACCAGCAGCACCCACTGTTTTTTTAAGTTTTCACGAAAACTGCAGTGGCACAAATTATGGGGATATGATATTCTTGTGGTACAAATTTCAGAACTAAATAAAGGCATAGGTTTTCTTGGCGTTTTCAGGAAAAACTATGACGGCACAAATAATGGGGATAGGATATTCTTGTGGCAAAAATTCAGCAATAAATATTGGCATAGGTTTAAGAATTTGTGCCGTTATGAGTGCTTCCAGCAGCACCCACTGTTTTTTGGTGCTTTCACGAAAACGATGGTGGTACAAATTATGGGGATAGGATATTATTGCGGCACAAATTAAGCACTAAATATTGACATAGGTTTCAGAATTCGTGCCGTTATCGGTGCTGCTACGTGAAGTTGGCAGCACCCAGAGTTTTTTTTAAAGTTTTCACGAAAACTATGGCAGCACAAATTATGGGGATAGGATATTCTTGTGGCACAAATTCAGCACTAAATATTGGCATAGGTTTCATAATTTGTACCGTTAGGGGTGCTGCCAACTTCACGGACTTGCGTAGTTGGATAACGCGCTAGCTTTGTGTTGAGCTAGACTGCCTAGGACGGGGAGATCGAGATTCGAATCTCAGTCGGGTGAACTGGAAAAGGCTTTTCCTAAATGGTTTTCCACTCTCACTTCACGCAAATGTGGACTCACTTGCTCTAAATTCAACCTACCCTTATTCCTAATCCACTGGCGTAATTAGTACTTAGGCGTTCACCCGAACGGTTAGTATGACATGGTGCTAAATAAAAAATAATAAATAATCCACTTAATTAGGCCTATTTATTTCCACAAACTATTTGTCACAACACAATAGTAGATATTAGCCATTGTCAATCCAAGAGAATTTAACACGGGTGGAATCAAACACGGCAGAATAAACGAGTTGGTTGCGATCAGACCAAGAGAAGTTTCATCGATCTGTTACTTCTTGTGGTATTTTCGTTGATCCTGATCATTACTATCTTAGAGCTAGCCCAGACAGCTTAGTTGGTGATGATACTCTAATTGAAGTCAAATGTTTGCCCTCACTCAATCAACTAAAAAGAGACAACCCATCAGTCACAGCTATCTGAGATGTAATCAAAATTAAGAAATTAGGTGTGTACTTTAACGATGATGTAGAGCTAGCATTGGAGATAATTTATTCTTATTTTTACCAAATTCAAGGACAGCTAAATATTACAAGTAGATATTTATTCATTCTGATTTTACGTTGTGATTACGATACAGAATTTATCAGTGTGGAGAGCATGGGCGCCCGCAGTAACGGACAAAGGGGGCACTTACCCTCCTCCCTGAAATTATTTTTCTTGTCTTACAATTTTTGTTTTTCAACATTTAACATCGTTATATATTATCATCATATCCACTAGATGCATTTCCGAATAAAACCTGACACTACATTTTAAAAAAACCGTCGACATTTCTTCATAATCTTCTCGTCTGAGAACAGAGAAAACAAAGGATATCAAGTGCTGCTGTATTTTTAGTATCTTAACAGTGCAATTTTAATGCCAGTAACCATTAGAAGCTTTTCCAGGCGCGCGCGCTCGCGCGCGTGTGTATGAATATATTTTGCCCCCCTTGGAAAAATTTCTGTGGGTGCCCATGGTGGAGAGGAATATAGAATTTTGGCTTCAAAAAATACTTCCAGAACCAAATGAATTTTACTTTGAATCTATCCTCTCCAAGATTGCAGATCCTAGGAATACAAGAGGAATGCCAAGCAGAGATCCAAAATACATCAAAGATGCGTAAGCAAGAAGGAAAACAACTAAACATAAGACGAAATAAAACTGAATCAAACATGTGAGGTATATTTATATTGAACGATGTAAAACATATTACAATAACTTATCAATAATATAAGGAAAAATGATATTAAGAAACATCAAATATTAAAAAAAAAAAAATATTGATTCCCTGTTGATTTCTGAGCATCTTCCCTTTTCTTTCTAAAACTTTTGTGTTTGCTAGTAAATTTAAATAATCTTGTTAACATAATATTAACTATTCTAACGCAGACTTTTATTTATAGCGTTAATATATTGTTGTTGCGCAACATATGATTTTGAAACGTTGCAAAGTTGTGAATAACCAACTTTTACAGCTAGCTCAATGATTTGTGCTAGACTCCTGAAAAAAAAAAAATTGGAAATACAAGTTTATTCTTGGTTAGGGCAAAGAATAAAAGTTATGAACAATAAATTAAATTAGGAATCAAATTATTAAATATGAAAGACTGACCCTCCTGGATTTGTGGGCTTCTTATTCACATCTTTCTAGCGGAAGGACACGTAAGCTCCCCCTCTGGTGACAAAGTCAAGTAACAATATTTTAATAATTTGTGCCCCTATTAGCACCACATAGTAGCCATTATAATGCTTTGTGAATTCAAAAGCTAACATTCCTATACAAAGTGATGCATAGTTAGCAGAGCTAAATGTAAACTTTTGTTATTCCATTGACCATATTTATTTGTATTTTTATCAATGCGTCTTATTAATATATTTATTTATGTTTGGAAACAAAAGAAGTTGTACTTATATTATTGTGTGCGACTAATAAAATAATAAACAGATGTTTTTGAAATGTATCACTTGTTGGTAGGGCACATCGAGAACCCCGAGCTATAGATTCAGATACATCAGAATTAATGTTCACAGTATAATTGTACAATCTACATGTTATATAAAGCACAATCTGAAGAAATAAGATAAAGTTTATTTTTATCTTTGAAAAAATATCTGTGGTAAGAAGAGGAAAATAATTTGGGGTCCCCAGCCAGCAGTGGGTCCAAATACATTAAAATTTATAATATACATGAAGTGGCTCCATTTAGGCCTAAAACTGACCCTCTTTCGTAACGAGAGAGTACCATCGGCCAATAATTGTCCAATTTCTGGGGACAGTGACCACATCCAGCCGATCCTAGAAAAGTAATCATATACAACATGTACAATTATCACAAAAATCAAATTAATTTACAATAATATATTAGAATTCGTGAAAGAAGAGGGAGCAAAATAATTTATATTAAATATTGTAATTATGTTACCTTAATTTTCTAAATGTATAATAATCAAAGAAGTATCGATTGAGTATACAAGGCACCTGTAATCTAAATTTAAATACATAATTAGTAATAATCTGAACTTAAATAAATGTTACGGAACTCCACACGGACTTTCTCGCTCTATATTTTAAAAATTGAGATATTTACACAAAACTCGTAATATATGTGAAACAAAATAACACACTAGCAAATCCAAGAATAAATTGCACTATATTTACGTAAAAAAATTTTTTGAGTCCCGATTTTAAATTTTATGATTTTATTTTCAAAGAATTAATGTCCTAATTTGTATGTTTGGACCAATAAAAAGGATCATATTCGGTCCACAATGGTCAACACTTCATATTAAATTTCGACTTCTGGTTAAAACTTTAATATTTTATTAGGTGTTGCACATCTTCAGGTCGTCGAATTCCTATTAAATTCATCATTTATAAATTTTGAACAATAAAAAAAATGAATTTGACCGAGTCTAAAATGAAGGAGATAGATCATTGTTGTACAAACATTTATCCTAAAGAGGTTAAAGGAAAAATAACACAAACTTTTTGAGAGACTTACTTGTATTTGATTACTCTCTGGCATTAGATAATTATTGCATTAAAACTTAAATAATATATCTCCACAACTAAAGCTCATAAAATTGTATTAAAATATTGCCAATATCTAAGAAACTATTGATTTATAAAAATGTATTTCAAGTAAAAGATTTTTTATTTTAATATTGCTACAATTTTTTAATGATAAGTTATTTAGAAAATAGTTGCGGAGATACGGAAATTTCCGCTTCTGTAAAGTACCCTAAAAGTCATTTTCATTGGAAAATGAAAATAGCCATTTTATTTACTATCTTAATCAACTCTAGATACGAATTTTAATCAAAATCGTTAGAGCCGATTTTGAGAAATTCGATTGTTTCTTTTTTTGCCCTTTATTAAACTACTCTTAATTTTAATTTTAAACAGACACACAGACAGACGTCATTGCAAAAACCACTTTTTAGTGTTTGGGGGGTAATGAGACGTCGACCTCATCCACATTTCAAGTAAGATTTTTTTTGACGATCACAATACTTTCTCAACCTTTAAGATAGCGAGAAAGTAAAAATAATCTTAAAATCAATAATATCAGTGGTTCTATTTAAAAAAAAAACATTAACAGCTAGTAAATGAAAATTACTTATAATTCACTATAAAAAATTAGCTTTTTTACTCGAGTAAATTATTAGTGACTGTTTCTTGCTCAGTGTATTCTGTCGCAAATGAATAAGATTACATATTTGATATTTTGTGTATCATTCACAATTTTACAAGAAAGATATAATAACAAATAGAGCGTGCAATCAAATGCAATTTAAAGTATTTAACATTAACAGATAGGGACGGTATAAAGTTGGCTTAAATACTTTGTTGTTGATATAATAGGCTTTTACGCTACATTTAATGTATTTCAATATTAATTAAGAACGGATTTATTTGAGAAATTTTAATTAATCGTCCTTGAAAAAAATAAAGAAGATTTTTCAAATATTTAATAAACAAAGTAGAAAAACACAACAATGTTCACCATTGAAAATGTTTAAGAATGTTGTAATAATAGACAAATAGTTGAACTCAGATGTGTTTGCAAATATATTCATGGACAATAAATTACAAAGCTAATAATAGTAAATCATAAGAAATAAAAAATATGCTTAGTGACCGTCTTTCTGTGTATCGAAAACCTAGCAGCGCAAATAACTCGTAACTAAACACATCCTACTGTGAAAACTATTGATAATAAAGGAATGAATCTTATTTCAAAATAAAATTAAGTTCATGATGAATATTTGGCACTCTTATAGTACCCATCTATTTCAATTAGGAAAAAACTTTTTAACAGAATGAAAATATGTGTGCAATCAAAATTGTATTATAGCTTTTTTCAAAACGAACTCGTTAGAATATGAGAATGTTAATAAGATTATAGTGGCTTATAAGGCTTTTGTGAATAATTCCGAAAATATTATGGTTATAGTCAAAATGTTCCGGATAAACGGTGAGTTAAGTTTGGGGGTGTTCTAATATTTGATCGTGGAAGCCATGATGTATTATTCTCAACTCGGTGCACCCGAGGAAGCTGTCATGAAAGGAGACGAAATATAAGTAAAGGAACCGTTCCCTCTTTTTTCCCTTTGTCTACCAACAAGCATATGCGCGAGAAAGCGACATAAACCCCACCCTTTGATTGCCTTTACTCAATTACACGGTTGCAAGTTAACAAGAAAGATCTCTTTGGTAAGTTTAAAATAGTTGTAAGGTATTTTTCCGTATAGGTGCTGCATTCTAGTCAAATCTGCCAACACAATGTCTGTTTAATATAGCGGTCTCGATGGCTCAGTAGGTATTTTATTTGTGTAGCATCATTATTACTATTACTTTTTTCATTTATTTATTTTGTACTATTAGTTTGTTTTGCGAATCCCTTTCAATTGAACAATTTTAATTTTTTCAAACCAAATGTAATAAAATAAATTTATTGATATGAAATAAACATTTTGCCTTTTTTAATGTTCATTGTTGATAACAACATCAACTCTATTATTTACAGTTGGTTGAAAAATAAGTTTTTATTAAAATCTGTTCAAGTGATAACGGTTGAGTATCTAATATTTTTCTTAGCTATTTCTTTAAACTCTAAAATTAACCCAACCAATTAAAGTGGATATTTTAAGGAAATATAAATAAAAATGAAAAGTTTGGAATGGTCATCTTTATTTCGATTATAAGACAAAACTAAATAATTTTTTTTCACAATTTACACAATTATACTTTGCATATACAAAGCTACACTTAATGTAAAAAAAACTATTATATTCGCTTTCTAATATTAGCTACCTTAATAATATGGCATAATATTAACATGATGAAAAAACCTTTATGTTCAGTTTATCAAGCAAAAAAAAACTGATAACATTTGTTTAAGATAAAATAATAATTGTAGAGTGGTTTCCAACCTAGTGGTCACATATTTCTAGCCAGGAGGGGAAGGGAGAGGTTTGCAATGTTTGTTGAGGCAAATATTTGTTGTTATGCAAAATTCAAATTGAAAGGTTCGTGGATAAAATGATAAAACCTAAATTATTGCTTAGGTTCTTTTTGGCTATTCCAGGCTAGTAGCTGTGTGTATAGAGAGTTTACTGTAGTAATCTCTTGTTTAGGTGAGCATAACTTCAAATATACCAATACTTTTGTGATATCTTAATTGCATTTATAAAATCATTATACAGGCAATGTATTTTTGGTTTGTCGGTGATGAGGTCAGGATTCAAACGCTAAACTGGTTGTAATTTTTCTTAAAGAGTTCCCCTCTCCCTCACATAAATAAGGGTATAGGGTTTCCCTAAATTACACCCACTCCATCAGTGTAATTAAATTAGGATAACCCGGGCTGGTAGAAGACATAGCAAACATGTTTTGTTTTAAATGAATTTGAATGCTTGTAGGTTATCAAGGGGCTGTGATGATCTCGGACAAAAATTGGGGTCAAACCTTACAATGTTTTGGAAACTATTGGAACAGTATTAACCCTTTAATCTTCAAGCATGGATGGGTGTCAATTTTTCAAAATTCTTTTGGCTAATTTTGCTAAAGGAATGAATATGTGAACAAATACTCATGCTTAATTCTTGGCGATTCTTGATCAAGTAAAGATTGATAAACTCAATTTCTGCCCTATAATGAGCCACCTTTGACGCAAACTTTCACAACATACAGCGATAATGTTGACTAACAAATATTTAATCATCAATCCATCGGCTGTTTTGCTAATTTTCAAGTGTGAAATACAAAGTTTAAACATTTGTAATCTGTTTTTATTTTTTATTCTCAGACATTTTGGAGTATGTTTCTTTCTATCACTTTGACATAATTGTCTTGAGTTTAATAAAATACTATTTTGACAAGGAAGTTAAAATATGAGTAAAAAACATTATTGTGATGCTGATGTTAATTGAATAAAAAAATAAAAAAACAACAGCAAGTTGAAAAGTCTTGTCGGATGATTCAAATAAAGTCAGGGAGTAGTTTCAGAACACGCAACAGTCTGATATAATTATGAGAAATTTTGTGTGACAAATGAAAGGACAACATGTAAAACAGGCATGTCAAACTTGCGGCCTGCGGGGCGAATGTGGGCCGTGGACCTTTTGTTGAACCATTATTCCGCCATCTTATAAATGTTGTAGTTACATCATTTTAATTATTACATTTGGAAATCAGGTATTATTTGGGAAAATCTAGTCAGTGAGTTTATTGTACTGAATGTTTATCCTTTACATGATTAACAAAAGTTAATTTAAATCTAAATATTGGCAATTTTTGCACACTTTAATTAAATGTGTGTGAATAGCTCATGAAGAGAAACAAAACACCCGAAAAATAATAGCTTATGGACATAGATTTGTTATTAATTATGAAAGTGACTTCAAAACAAGATTTAAAGCCCAACATTCACTCCCTTACTAGATAAACGAGTTATTTTTATTATCGAAAGACAAGATTGCCTAGGTTTCTCTGTGTGAGTTCATTTGCAGACCTATGTTTACTAAGGCTTTTTTACTCATTTTAATGAGTTGGCCTATTCCAAAAGCTTATATTTCTGAATCCCATTTTTTAAACATGTTCTTAGTTTCTTGAGTGTATTTTTATTGAGTCCAGGATATTTTCAAATTTCATAAATTGTGCTATTTTGATAGATTAGTAATTAAAAAATTCCTTTTAAATGTGCGAATGGTGCAACCAGGAAGAGGGAAGACAGGGAGGTACTAGGGTATGTGCTCTACTCCCCTTTCCCCCCCCTCCCATTTATATGTATCGAGAAGTGTAGGCTTGTGTTTACTAGAGTCTAAAAATAAAAACATAATTGTTTATGCAATTACAAATCATGTTTTCTATGCATAGTATCAGGAAAGAAGTTAAGGGGTGGGCAACATGTTTGGGAAATTATATTGTAAACATTATAAAATGTGTACCTACTAAAAATAAGCAAATAACTATAGAGTAGTTACCAGTGAATCATAGAATTTGTCACTAAATATAACTAAATTCCAGGTTGGAACCCACCTAATAACAAAATGGGACCCTACAGGTGAACATGACTGTTATTAGCTAACAATTTATTGATAATTTTGTACAGAGCAAATAGGAACAAAGGTTTTAGTGTGAATAATTGATTTTCAAAAGAGTGTTAGTGATTAAGTTTGATAAAAATCTATGTATGGTGGATTAAAAGATTAACTCAACGATCATTATAAGAAGTCCGTTCAAAAGTATGAGTTAAGATTATTAAAAGAGTTAGTGAATGTTTTTAAATAATTGAGGAAAGCTAAGTTATAGCCTTTGACAGAAATTTCTAGTTCTAGGTTTCACGCCCATGTTAACAATAGTGCCAAAAGTCACATAAGTGGATGAGTCTTTTTATTATTTAGTTTTAAAGATTTTTTATTTTTATTCTATTCGATACTCTATTTTATGTTCGCAAAAATGTATGGCAAAAATCCATGTAAGTTTTTATTTTAATATTTAAAAACAAAAAAACAAAGCGAAAATGGGACGGATGATGAGTACCTATATTGTTGTTGTAATGTTTAAAATGTATAATACAACCTCCGTGAAAAAGTGTACAACAAGTGTTCCTGGAGGTAGCCCAGCCCTATTCATTCAGCACCAGGATTAACGAGGCGAATTGTGCAGACAAATAAGCTAAATTATTAGCTGTATCGTACTCTGATGTTAAAAAAAAAATGTGGCTTAAATAATATTACCTCAATATGTCAGATGTTGGAATTCTGAAAAACGCCAAGGCTGGATTTATCTTGGACGATGCGAAGCACCCTTTCACTGAGCATGTGCGAACGTAAGACATCGCTTTTGATTCAACGTAGGTCCAAATAAAATACAAACCACTGAGTTTAGCAGCAACACGATAAATAGAAATACCACTATAAACGAAAGTCAAATATAAATACTTAAATATATATAGGACTACACACAAATGAAAAATAACCCTAATTACTGATATAAACAAAAGACAATCATTGTAGATGATGGAAAATAAAACTATAAAAATTAAAGTATATATAAGAACAAATTAATCAAATCAACAAAATTATATTATAATGTAATTTAAGGTCAGAAATATCTCTTAATTAAAAAACCTAAAAATAGTGACATTAAAATGGCATCCAATAATTCTAGAATGTTTGATAAATTTAAAACAATATTTAAAAAAAATATTTAATGGGAAAAATAAATTTTAATAAAGGATACAATTTATGCTAATAATAATGGCATATTTAATACAGTGTGAAAAGGATAAACAAGTGATTTAAATTAAAAATTAATGTATAAGAGTACAATGTAATTCAACTGGTGCGAGCTCTGCACAAACTGACAACACTAAAAAGAGTTTGTGGGGGTAAGAGAGGAGGGAAGAAACATCATACAATAAATTGCTATCACAGTGTCAACCTCATACTCAACTGATTGTAGTGATGGGCACAATAGAGTAAAAAGAATCAAGTAGCTCAATTGTGTTGTGTAATCGGGAGTACTCGATTCTTCCGGGATTACTCGAGTAACTTAACTCGGACCTTGTTATTCATTTATTCTCTCTTTTCTTACTAGCTAAGGGATAATCGACCTTATTGGCTGGACTATTTACCATTCTATTTCCATTAAAAGAAATATTCCCTTAAAGCTCATTTTTCACCAACGTAAAAATGATCCTTTATGGTTTAAATGTTGCACATGCGTTTTCAATACAAAATACTTGCAGATGTAAGGTACACAATCGAAATGCATGCTAGCTAAGCGTATCACATTTCTGATTTTTTTTTAAAGTACTCGATGAAAGTTACTCGATTTATTTTACTCGGCACCTCGGCAGTCTTATTTCCACAATCGCACAAACGAAACTAATAATAGTCTTTCTTAATTATTTTATTGATTATAATTTCTCCTTAGTAAAATATGACTATTTATAAATTGAAATTAATTAGAGTAAGTTACAAAATATAAAAAAAACTGTTTTCACTTTTAAAAAAGTACAATTATTATAAATTTCTTTAACATGAATGTATAAAGAAAAGTTTATTTTATTAAAAAGAGCACAAAACTTTTTGTTTTTTGGTGAGACACTTCTTAAAACGCATACTTTCATATTGACTGCATGCAACGTGAAACCTGAAAATAAGGGGGTGGAGGTCACTGTCAGTGTCGACTGCCTATCACAGGAAGAGATTATTGACATATTATTAGTATCGAATTCCATTGCAAGACTCTCGAGTAATGTTGTCCAACCGATTACCACGTAACGATTCGAGTAGATGATTCGCTAAAAATTACTCGAGTAATTTTACTCTATTACTCGATTCTTAGAATTACTCGATTGTGCCCATCACTAACTGATTGGTCTGCTCCCTCGCCATGACTCATATCAGGTTGGAAATCTGTATTGGGGAGAACTATAAACCTACATTTAACATATTTCAAAAATTTAAGCCATTTGAGAGAATTACCATTTTTTACAATGGTCCATTCCCCTTAAGGCGAAGTCCATTATAGCAAGATGATAGGATGATGCGCGAGAATGATGATGGTGGAAATCAAAGGTGACCGACAGTTTATCGTGAGTTCCGAACCACGGTGGGAGCCTCGCATCCCACAAATTCACAAAGGGTGAAAGCACGCCCTTTGTCAGAGGTGAAGGAAGGGTTTGTTAATCAGATAGATCTGTGCTAGTACTAGGCTTTGAGCCCCGGACCCCTAACATATAAGTCTGACACCTAGCCCCTATACCGCCAGGTCCCCCTGTTTAAATATTATGTACCGTGTTCTATTAGATATTCAACACCAGTGAAGATACACAAAAGTAGGCTGTAATCCTGTCCTTTTAATTCTCAATACATTAACTTATGGTTTTACTTGATCATCTACTTTTTTTTTTTGTGTATTTATTTATGAAACTATATTTATGTGAAAGTGAATTAAAGCAATGTTTTCTATTTAAAAAAATATTTATTCTTATAAAACAATTTTATTTACAGGTAACTTTTAGAGTGGATTAAACAAACACATAATATAACTAAACATATTGTTTTTAATTGAGTGATACAAACATCCTAGCCTGACTTTGGCCAATATCTTTAACTTTAATATAAGGTACATTGTCTGTCCTGCCGGTTAGCGGGATTGATTTGCTTGATTAAACTAACATGTAGCTTGTAGGCGTATAATCAGAGATTGAAATTAATCATGCGTGGCTAGTGGACGGTTGTCACTGTCAAGCCAGGTTTTGACAGGATTCTATTGGTAAATTAGATCCACCCTCTTGTTATCAATTTTCCTAAAAATACACAAAATAATGTAGCTAATAAACGAATGTATGTATATTGGCTTTAAAGGGTACGTTTAATAGTGAATAAGAAGGAACAATTTACTAATACAGTCCTGTCAAGCATAGCTTGCTTTGGTAATACCCCCACGCGCCACCCTTTTACCAGATTAATATAAACTATATTTACATATACAGAACAAAAAATATATATACAACTTTATTTTAAATAAACATAAAACATCTTTAAATCGTCTTTGAAAGTCTCAAATAGTAAAAAATAAATAAAAAAAATCAATAAATCAGGAGAATTTTGTGACAATGTAAAGAATTATAATCCCAATTAATGCTCCAGCACACTGCAAACCTAATGTCTTCATGGCTTTCTTCTTACTCGTTTCCAGGTCAGTTTGAATCATCTGATTGAGTTCCGGCAACTAAAATAATAAGTATATTATTAACTTAGCACTACTTCTGCCTCAAGCTATCAAATAATTTATTACATTCTAAGGAATAATGGTACTAATATGATAGATGAGTACAAGTACAATGGTTTTAAAGTTCCTATTGTCAGTAGGCTGTATAGTATACCGTGATTTTTAAATGTTTACAAAATTGCAAAGTAAATTGGTAGTTCAAATTACAAACAATGGTGAACGCTTAAGTTAGATAATGTTAGTAGTGTGCTGGCCCCCTCATTCCAGACACCCCTCTATGTCATCTTTTTGTATGTTTATTGGACTTATGTAATGGTTATGCTTATAATCTTATATAAGATCATTTTTTGACTGGACTTGACCATTAATTCCACTCTCCGCGTTAGGTATTTCATCCACCCCCTTTCTGCCTATAATATTTTAATATACCCCTTTCATTTCATATAATTTACGTATTACGTAATAAAGTTATTTCTATCGGACTATATTTAACTTAGTTTCCAGCATAAGCATAAAACTCGTTGTAATAATATATCTTACTTTAAGGTGTGAGGTGTCCTGGGGAAGGGGCATAATCCTTTTTAGAAAACGCCAGGGTGTTTTGTGCACCAGAGACCAAGCCCCTACAACTACAATGTTCTGGGAAGTATTACCTTCACGTGCCATGCCTAGATCCCCCGTGAAGTTAGAGAGAGAGAAGAGAGAGAGAGAGAGAGAGATAGAGAAGTTTGTATTTTTTATTTCTTATTGCGTGCAAGTGCGGTGCGTAGTGACCTCTCCCAACAAGTATACAAATGATTAACTTTTCTTGTGTGGATGTATGAAACGTTACTAAGTTTACCTTAACTCAAATCAACAAAATATGTAAGTTACTCCATAGAGAGGTGACACAGACTTGTTTCCGAACATGAACTCTGTTATTAGCATACATAGCATTGTACAGGGTGTTTTGCTTAATTTCTGCCCCTGAGTTTCCCCTATAAATTTCAAACTAATGGACGTAATTGGTGTATAAGAAGCACTCAGGGGTCAAGAGTGAGTGAAACGCCTGTATAACTAGCTTAAGGATGTTACCAATAAGTACGACTATTCTATTATAATTATGGGAGGTTATTGAAACTTTATCAACACAAACATGGCCCATATTGATGGCATGATATTGGTACTAGAGATTTAAAAAAAAACACACTTGTTTACACTGGCTTTGATTAAAATAAAATTTCAACATTTCTTCCCAATCACATGTAAAAAAAGTATAAAAGTCTCAAACTCACCCACTCCCCCCACTTCCCATGCAACACTCAAAACCTGGTTGAACTCAAAGTCTAGGGAATGTAATTAAACTAATTGTGGCTCTGGCCAAGCAGGCGAGAGGGAAGGCTGCCAGTCATCTTTTTTCTGGTGCGAAGCAAATAGACCAGAGCCAACTTACTGGCTGAATTTTTTTATTCATGTGCCATGCAGACAAATCTAAAAGCATCAAACTTTTGCAAGATATAATATTTCCTCTTATTCCAATTTATTTTTTAGAGGGTACACCTGGCTTTATTTGAATGAGTCACCACTGCTTTTAATGTAACTTCTTTAGTGCTTAATATCTCATAATGTGATCTGGCTTAACTCAAATACACGTATTTATTAAGTATTTATAGCCTGCGTCGGTGGCCGCATTATCTAAGGCTTCACGGTCGTGTTAGACAAGACTGCCGATGATAGTAAGATCGGGATTCGATTCCCAGTTGGGTGTACTGAGGGAGATTTTTCCTAGAAGGTCTTACACTCTCCCATAACATATGTTTTCTTATTACTACATTACCATTTAATCATAATATAAAATCCGAAATGTGATTACTAGTTATTAAATATGATAATTAATACCTAAAAATAGTTGTTAAATAATGAGTAGACCCAATAATTAAAGGGATATTTTAATTAATTAATTAATTAATTAATTAATTAATTTTAGCACCGCGTCTTACTACCCGTTCGGTTTATACGCTTAAGTACTAATTACACTAATGGATTAGGAATTGGGAAGGTTGAATTTAGCGGGAGTGAACCCGCATATGTGTGGAGATAGAGTGGAAAACCATTTAGGAAAAACCACCCCCAGTTTACCCGACCGAGATTCGAACCTCGATCTCCCCGTCCTCGGTGGTCTGGCTCAACACGACTGGCGCGTTAGCCAACTACGCCACCGAGGCGGGTAAGGAATATTTTAAAACATGTAAATTAATAAAACTAATTAAATATGAACGAATTATTAGAAATAATTAAATAAATTCCACTTGTGGGAAAAAGTACAAATAGGACAGAAGTCACAGTTATAAGAACACGCATAGCTGCCTCATGTTCAATTTTTTTTTGTGCGGGGCTGCTTGAACATTTCTGATGTTTACGAGAAACAGATATTACTCTGAATTATCCTTGAATTTCTTGCTACTTGCTAGTTAATTTTAATAGATTGAGCACCTTTATCGTCTTTAACATAAATTACAATAACTTCCCTAAAAATTATAAAATTCATACTAGAGTAGTTCATATCAAGACCACAATTAATACCTTCAATATCACAAAATCCTCCCGCAGGTATTAAAAGGTATTTACCATACATCTAGTTAGTTATACCTAAATGTATTTGTTGTTAACTTAACCAAACGATTTAACAAAATAATGTGAGCATCTTTTTACAGCTTTTCCAAGAAATAAACAATTCCTAGCAATCAATCTATACCAACTCTCCAAAACCATCCATAGAAAGAAGAAATTATTCTCCCTTAGTGAAGGCGGAAGACCTCCCTCCCACTTCTGACGAATGGAGTTTATAATAGTCCTGATAAAACTCCTGCTTGTAAGAGGCAAATAAAAGAGTATAGCGGGGAAAGCATCACTGGTGCTCTCATGGAATTCCTCAACATCAAATGACTTATTAAAAGTAAGCCCCAAGACAAAGGATCTGTGACATGCCAAAGACTTACATGGCAGCCAATCACAAACGTGGTTTTTTGGAAACTAGTTTGAACCCAAACTTTTGTGTTTATTAATGTATTTTTCTGTTCAAGTGACCATTAATACAGTGTGTTTTGTGGGAACATTATGGAAAATGTACTGGGTGGGGATACCCAAAAAACTTATGTTATACTTTAAAAAGGATTATAGCAGAAGAAAGGGTGATATATATAAAATGGCTAGTGCTTGTGACTCACTGTATGTTTTTTCATAATTAAAAGAACAAATGAAATTAATTTTCAGATTTTTAGCCCTTTTGAGATGTTAATAATGGTATTAATTACTCCATTAATAACAGGAAGTTTAAGAACGGACTAGTCTAAACTGTGAACTTGGTTCAGTATGTATGTCTTCTTACCATGTAAATGTTCCCTTATGTCAAAGGCATCTTTCCCGCTATTGGCTCAAGGAAAGGTGTTGTTTGGACCTGATCAGTATTGATGATAGTGAAATTCTGAAAATGCTGAGTGATCAGGTTCTTCGCCTATGTACTCTACGCAAAATATTTTATCCCCCAAATAAAAAAAGCGTCCAAACTATCTGATGATCCTCACATTTGGTAAAGGGTAAACGGAAAGTACGTCTGTTAACAAGTGATTTAACTATAGACAGGAACATCTTGTCTAGTCCTATCATTTCCCCATGTTTAAGAAAGATCTATTGATTCAGGAGCCACGTATTTAACGCCATTATATTTCAATCGGGGAAGCATGCAAAGAGTTTAAGTAAATAAAGAGAAATATACTGTTTTGTTTGGGTCTAAAGCTGCTCAGATAGTTCAAAAGAAGTATGCATACACAGTCACGAAGACAAAGGAATTGCCTTGTCATTTAAAGTCAATGCTAAACAATAATTGTTGCTTCAGTGAAATGACAAACGGCCGCATCTGAACTCAATGAAATAATGTTTGTGTGAACATGAACTTCTCTAGGCCTGAATAATCTACCAAAACAAAATATTCCTCCTCCAAGGTGAAAAGTCTTTCCTTATCACTACATAATGTAGGAGAACCAGTAGATAATATAATATATAGGTCTAGGCTAAGTCATTTATAAAAATGGCGGACATCGATGCTGCAACACCTATCCCCTATGGCTTCCCCACCGCCTCCTCCCCTGACCACCAACATCCTACGGAGCCCCGATGACCCCTTTATTATTTTATTTTTTCTTCCCACCCTCACCACACCAAGAATCCATAACGGCGAATTAAACCCTCTCTCCTTCGCTTATGAACTCTAAGCATAAAGGTTTTCCATTCTCTTTCCAGGCAAGTGCTGGTACACTACACCTACGCTCTACACACTATACGGTAGCCTAACCTACTACTCGCAGGCGTAACAACACAACAACCAAACCCCTGACGGAAAGCACGCTCCAGCAACCTGACGCTAGACAGCTTGACCCTTGTAACCCCCTCATAGCACTGCTATCCTACAAGCCACCTCCCTTGTCAAGCCTTATTACCCCTGTAACCCTTCTCTCTTTGACATGTGACTGACGACTTGACGAGTTGACTCCATGTGACAAATGAATTGCCGGCGTCCTGGCGCTAGACAGCTTAGCCTTGTAACGTTAAGGTGGGATGGAAGGGCTGAATAAAGCGTGAAAGTATTGCCTATTTCTGGCACAGTTTCCGGAATTATGAAACATCGCAGAATTGTGGGGTATTTTTTATCTTGTAAATCAAATAAAGTTCTATGTTTGTATTGGAAGATATTTGAATATATCTCAGTAATTAATTTAGTAAATTGATTCAAAGTTGGCACTTTTTCCCTTGTGAGTAGGATCAAATTTCTTCCTATACAAACACAGTGCTTAAGCTAAAATAAAGGTATGTATTTTTTTCCAATTGATAAACCTGATGGAATTATCATAATTAATGATAGACAATTGTATAAAATAGTTCAGCGATGTCCTGCTAGGATCTCTACGATCGAATACCTACCCCCACCATACACACCTTTCAACTCACCCCTCAGATTTTACACCAGCTCTCTTTCTTTGGCCTCGACAGGTACTATTCACGATGCAGGTAGAAGCAGATTAACACCCCCCTCTACCTTCTCCCTTCCCCCCACCTCAGGCCATCCTAATATACCACGGCCTGGGCGCACTTGAGACAAAATAATATTGGTCTTTTCTTACACATCTCGCCGTGTTTGTTTTGAATGGATGCTTTCAACTCTGAATAAGAGTGCGTGGCATCAAGTTTAAAATATAACCGTAGAGTAAATAATCATTTACATGCACTTTCAAATAATGTTAGTCGTAGTGGTTTTATTTAAACTTTCAAATATTTAATTAGTATAGTTATATCGTTGCATAAACTGTTGTAATAAAACTGTTTATATTTAAAAATATATAACACTTGTGTTGAATATGAAAAATTACTAATTATTTTCAACACAATAAAAAACATTATAGGTCTACTAAAATAAAAAAGTTATTTTTCATTTATGTATGTGCTTTTTTATAAATCATACCAAGTGGTGAAATATTGATTTGACAAAAAATTGTTATAATCCATTACAACCATGTCTGAAGAAAATTCAACTTCAATACAGAAATATACTTTATCATCTAAACAAAGCAAACATTCGTCTCGCTTCACTGTTAAAAAATCAAAACGTTTAAAACTATCAGGAAAACCTAAGAAAAGACGATTACTGGACCAACTTGGAGAGTACTGGAGAAATAAACAGTAAATACAGATTTTATGTTATTGTTGGAAAATGTGTCATATGATCTAGAATGAATTTGATAACTTTTTACTTCATCGAACCCGCCTCTGTGGCTGAGTGGTCTAACGCGTCATTCTCGTGTTGGACTTGGCTGCCGAGGATCGAGGTTCGAATCTCGCTCGGGTGAACTGAGGGTGGTTTTTTCTAAATGTTTTTCCACTCTCCCTCCACGAAAATGCGGGTTCACTTCCTATAATATCATCCTATCCCATCCTTAACCAATAGAGTAATTAGTACTTAAGCGTATAGCCCGAACGGGTAGTAAGACGCGGTGCAAAAACAAAAAATACTTCATCGAGATCACTCGGAGAGAAAGTACCTATTGTTATAGTAAAAAAAATCGAACTTGAAATTTTGATGAATGTCGATGTTTCATGACCCCCTGAATACGAAAAAATGTTTTTTGCAATGGTGTCTGTCTGTTACTGGGGCAAGAACCGAAACCTTTTTACTGATAGGACTGAAACTTCGTATATAAGATTTTCATAAGGTTTTACAGAGGGGTTTTTGTAATGAGTTATCTACCTCTAAAATTAAGGATAGTTTACTGAAGGAATAAACAACAAAAAGTAGATTTTCTCTAAATTGACTCTAACGATTTTAATAAAAAATCATCTTCCGCGGTGGTCTAGTAGTTAGCATGCTCGCCTCTGGACCCAAGGTTCGCGGGTTCAATTCCCCCCGAGGGTGATGGATTTTTAGGGTGGGAAAATCCGTAGCATGCCTTCCTTCGGAAGGGAAGTAAAGCCGCGGGTCCCGTGTCGTTGTTTCCGACACGTTAAAGAACCCAACACCCTGACAGAGAGGGTCACTTGGCTAAATGCTATCGACCTTTTCACGCTTACGTAGAAATAACATTATATGACCTGTATTTGTGTCGATACGTCGGTAATAATCCAATAATAATAATAACATTATATTAACAGTTTAAAAATACAATATGGATAAATTCGTAAATGGAAACTGAACCTGTGAATTGTGATACTGTAATATGTTTTTAGAAATGGTTAAAATCTTTGTAGCCTACATGAAGTTTGGAAGTGGGTACAGTAATTGAAATTATTATTGTATGTAGGTAAACACTAAGTATTGTATAAGAAAGAGGTGAAGGGGCAGTTGATATTATCATATACCCCCACCCCCACCAACTGCAAATCCTGGCTGTGAAGAAGAATGTGTAAACACAGACCTGTTAACCAGTGGCGTACACAGTGGCAGAGGGAAGGCTGAGGATCCGATTTTGGTTCAAATTAGTTTAACATTTGCATTCTTTGAAATCAACATTTATCCCGGGGGGTCACCAATTTTTAGGTGGCATCGCTGATTCTCTATCTTTCTTATCTCTTACTTCGAATACAAATTTCCCAATATTACAGTAATTGAAATGTATAATTGTGCAATTATGAAAATTATTATGTAAAAAGCTTCCCCATCCTAAAACTATTGGTTCTTCTATGTCCCCTCCCATCCCTCATAATTTATTTGTTGGGGCGTCATTTTAAAATTGAATGCTTTTAGACTTTTATGATTATTTATCCCTTTACCTGACTGCCAAATTTCAGTTTCCTAACTATAATTATTTCTGTTTCTGTTCTGTTTTGAGACCCATTTTGAAATTTTTAATTTCTCTAATTTTTTGATTATTTGGATGGGTTCTTCTACATAGAAAACCTTGCCAAATTTTAGTCTACTATAACTTTTGATATTTTGGTTTATTTTTTTAGCAATTCCTCATACCCCTCCGATTTACTCAAGTCCCATTTTGAAATTTACCATTTTTATACTTTTCTGAAGTGACCTGGTGGTCTAGGGTTAAGACATTGGACTTCGGCGCTGGGTGTTCGGGGCTCAATTCACGCCCCCAGCACAGAGTTATCTAATTGCCAAACCCTCACTTCACCTCTGACAAAATGTGTATTATTCACAATTAGTTTATGGGAGGAATGCCAGGCCTCTCCCGTGGTTCGGATTCCACGTTAAACTGTAGGTCCTCCATTTCATCTCATAATCACCCTATCATTTCACATTAGCGTAAGTGCGTATAGCCCGAACGGGTAGTAAGATGCGGTGCTAATAATAAATAATAATAATAATAATAATAATAATAATAATAATATACTTTTCTGTTATATGGGATGACCCCTCAACCTGCTTTCCAAAATCCAGATTTCCAGCTTTTCAGCTCATCGACATAGAACATGTGATTTCCGGGCCCTTTTATGCCCCTTTAGAGGAAGTAATTTGAAAAAAACTTTAAAAACTTCTAATCCAATTCTAAAAAGGAAACTCCCGTGTAAATTTCAAGGCTCTACGTCCACTGGCTCAAAAGATACAGCAGTGAATTTTGAAAACATTAGACCCCTTACTCTTTTCATCGCCTTAGAGTTCGAATGTTAAAAAAAAAAGTCTTAACCCATGTCTAAGGCCTTAAACGAACCTTCATGCATAATTCCAAGTCCAGGGATTGTGGAGATATGGTGCTGAGTAAGTGGGTGGGTTTAGCCTATAGAGATATAGTTGTTATGAATATAGTTTTTGTATATTGGCTATGGGCACCCTGGAATTAGTTGGAACTTTTTCTCTTAATTTGATTAGTATCCCATCGATTTCAGGGTACCCATATCAAATATACAAAAACTATTATTATAACTATGTAGAAAATGAAACTTGTACTGGAGCAATATATTATTTATTTAAAATAAAAATATAATTGATTCAAAAACTAAAAAAATACTGACCGTGGTCCTTTTTATACCACCTTTTAAGAGGTTGAAGCCCCTTCGAAATTATTTTTATATTCTCCTCTCCTACCCCCAACCCCTCTTCCTCGTTCCACCGAACAATCAGCCCCCACTTCACACAGACATATTTTATTGTGATATAAAAATGATAGAATTAAATCGGTTTTCCGGAAACTTACTAAAAAAAATTTTCTTCTGGAACCCTACAGTAGAACACAATGCTGAGACAACATCTTACTAAATGAAAGCGGGCATTTTTCAAAAGAGAAATATAGTAATTTTTGTGTGCATGAATATTCCAACTTTAGTGACTTCAATGAAATAAAGGGTACGGGGCACCGCACAGACTTTCTTGCTTTTTTTTTTACCTACAAAATTATGCAATCTGCTAATAACTCGGAAACTGGGAGCTAATCTTCGTTACCTTGCGAAGTATAGTGCATAAGATAGGTCCATAGCATAGTCCATCAAGGTAAGACTCATCTTTCAGAATAAACGGAGTGTGCCTTCCATATTCAAATGTAGCAACATTAAATTTCTCCAAATAGCATACATTAAATAATGGCAACTGTTACAAAAATATGTTTATTCTGCACCTAAGTCATCTTGAACAAGATCGAAAAGCTTTATTTTAAAAACATATTTGCCTATAACTGTAAAAATAAAAGTTTTATAAAATATTCTTTCAAATAAAAGTATTTTATCTTTAGTAGTACTACAACTTTACAACGACATGTTATTTCATATCTCAAATATTACAGGATATATAATCAAAACTGGAGATATCGTCATCATTAAAGTACCCCTTAAGTTATATGGTCCGAAAAGCTAAATCTGCCATTTTGTAGGGAATATTAATCTGTGGTCTAACTTGTCAATATCGGGGTTGCTGGAAAAAATTATGACTGCCGCCAAATATCTTGTGCTAAGCTCCCGAAGTCTGATCAATGACATGGATAGCAATGCAGTTGAACAGTATAATGGAGCTGTGGCCAAATTCATTGGTTGTAAAAGAATTAATTATTCCCTTAAAGGTAGTTATAACGCAAGATGTGCTGGTGCTGTTGTTCAGCATAATAATGGTTCTTCGCAGTTTATTCTACATAAATATATGTGTGAAAGAAGCCCTGGAACATTTTGCAAACGTGTTCAAATGAGAAGAAAGCTACAATCAATTACTAAGAAGGAACGTCCAAAGACTAAACCAAATGTGGCAAGGTCACTATTTCGTAATCAAAAATCTGAAAATAAAGATTATGGTCCAAATGCACAGCGTCCTGACCTGTGTAAAGATGAATACATAAGAGAAAGTCAGATTTTCCTTGACGCTCTTAAAAAAACAGATGAGGAACGTGCTATTTTGCAAAATATGACAACTCTTCAACGAGAGAGTGGCAAATGGATGGAAGAACGCCGGAAGTTGTTGACTGCATCCAGTTTTGGAACAGTCTGCAAACGTAGAGAAAGCACTGGCTGTGAAAAACTAGTTAAAACACTTTCGTACGGAGGGTCAGCACCGACACACTCTATGTTGTATGGAATTAATAATGAGGGCAATGCACTACGTCAACTAGAACTTGAGGCAAAAATTCAAATCAAGCCAGCGGGTCTTTTCGTTGATAGTGACATTCCTTTTCTGGGGGCTACACCCGATGGCTTAATAGGGCAAGATGGGTTGGTTGAAGTTAAGTGTCCATCATCTGCATCGAACATGACTCCAGAAGAGGGTATTGTTGAAGGAAAGGTACAAGGCCTCGTTTTGGAAGATGGAAATATAGTTTTGAATAAAAAAACAACTATTTTTTTCAAATCCAAGGCCAGCTTCATATATCAAAAAGAAAATATTGTTTATTTGCCATATGAACAATGAAAGATATAACGAGATGATGAATTTTGGAAACGAGAAATGGAACAAAAACTCGTTAGATTTTATATGGATTGCTTACTGCCAGAATTTATAAATCCTCGGAATTCAAGAACAATGCCGATAAGAAATCCTGATTATATAGTCAAAGCACAAAAGAAACTTTTATCTAAGAAATGCAAAGCGCCTCTTCAACAATAAATATTAGTTTGATGAAACAATAAGGTTATCCTTATTAAAAAAATAAATTTAAAAAATTGGATATTGTACAGTTAGGATGTGCAAAACATACACATAATTACATTTTATTGTATGGTAAAGTATTTTCAAAATGATGGCATGTAATAATTTAAGACATTAGTTATTGGAAAAAATTAACATTAGTGAAAATAAAAAGGCTTTAGTCAGATCATATAGGTATTATAGTTCGGGGGAAATCATTATAATTATGTACTGTACATAAAAAATTTGTATTATTTATAAAATGTAAACATGCAATATTTTGATAAGTGACGGTGAGTTATTGGTATAATATTGACAATACGGCCTTTTAAAATGTTTGGGTGAAATTATATGTACTGTACATAAAAAATATGTATTACTTCAAAAATTTGTATTATAGTGCTTATGTTACTATATTGAGCCAGCCGACTTATAATTTTTTGGCCCATGGTGGGAGGGGGGTTGACTCCAATCAACCCTTATATAGCTACTCCACTGATCCCAGTCACACTATCACTACCCCACCCCCCTTCCTGGCGCTAACACAATAGACTATAAGCGGAATTAGGGACGGGAACACAGGAGCATTTGTGCCCCCCCCCCTCTACCCCACGAAGACCATAACTACACCACCTAATATGATATATTAAATCAAAATAATTTATAGTTTTATTATTATAAATAGGTCAAAAAGTCACTTTTAACACTTAAATTTTACCAAATTTGAACACAGGATCAGCTCAAAACGTCACTTTTAACGCTTGAATTTACAAATTTTCCTGGGGGATGGCTCCTACACCTCGCTAGGGATAATTCCCCCCCCCCCCTTCCAGAAAATAATTCTAAATCCGCCCCTGCAATAGACTCACCCAGTCATCCGAACATAAATCTGTTTTGGACTTTCACCGATAATCCTATAAAATACTTTAATAAGGAAGTACGGAACTTTTACATATTGTGAAACAGAGTCTTCACATTGCTTGTAAATCAATAAATCAGCTTACTCTTGCGCGTTTATTAGTGTATTTTTTGAGTTACCAATGAGGGGTTGTAACCCCCTGTAACCTCCCCCTGGCTACACCTCTGAATTAATACATAAGCGTATAATCCGAACGTGTAGTGAGAAGGGGTGCTTATACACAAACACGTAAGACCCGCTACCTTTAGGCTTAAACAAAGAATAGGCCCTGAATATTTATTACATTTATAACATTTATAACATTAAGGGTGACGTGTTGTGCAACATTAGTGCTGTGATTATCTATACAAGTAAAGTTAAATTGACTACGTGGAAAGTTCAATGTGTGTATACTGTGCATTGTTTAAATTGTGTTTTAGTTTGATTATTATTTTAATTGTAGGATCACTGTGCAGTACTACAGTGAGTACTAAATATGTTATTATTTTTATATAGAAAAATGAATAACAAAAACAAAGCATTTATTTCAAATATTTCCAATATTCGTATCAATATTTGCGTTTAAAAATTTGATATTATTTCTAATATCAATAAGTTTATATTAATTATTCCAATATCAATAAGCGTATATTAATTATTACTGCGCATCATATGTTTTGACTAATAAATAAACCATATAAAAAGGTTTATAATTGTTGCTCGGAGTGCCGATGGATGTAAAAACCAGACTAATGTTAATAATTTTACAAATTATGAAATTTTAATTTTTGATACAACAATTAATTTGAACATTCCAAAAAAAGACTGTTATTTCATAGTTTTCACTTTTGTCGGCAGTCCCTATGACTGCCTATTTTTTTACATTAAAAATTTATTATTAAAAATTGTGTTTTTCTTTATAAGGATATAGTATAGTTCTATAAATTAGCAATATTATTATTTTTTACTATCAATATAATAGTTATTATTAAATATTACAATTTTCATTTTTTTAAATGTATTAGACTTATAATTGGAGGTGCTTTATGAGAATAAATCGCCCCCCCCCCCCTCCTCAACCCCACACACCTGCATCTGAATCAGCTCTTGCCATCATTATATTCTCATTCAAAAGCCTCCATGTCAGAAGGACAAATACCTGCCAAGTTGAACTGGGGGTAAACCCTTTTATTTGTAAACAAGTGGTGTGTTCTCACTCCTGGGTGATTCCAGGAAACTTATGTTGGTAAATGACATGACAATAAGAGGAGGGGGGTGAAGAAAGGTTTGGCGTTGACGAGTGGGGGAAACCAAGCTAGCTGCATGGTAAGAGGGGAGATTGTTTCTTCCCCTTCATCTAAAACTGAGAGCTCCAAGGCAGTCCCTTCCATCCCACCTTAAGTAACCCTCTCAAACTCCACACCCAGACCCATCCCCCTTTCATCACACTCGATTCCCCCACACCTAGAACCCATAACGGTGAATTTCCCTATTCTAGCCAACCACTCCTCAAAATTCTACACTCTCTCCCTCCCCCTCTATACCCCTCATCCTTACACCACCAAACCATCCTCCACAAATAATAATATGTTGTAGATATATTGTATAAATCCTAGGGTGTTGATTTCGGAAAAGAATATCCAATCCACAAATACTTCCCCTCCCTTCCCATTATTTGTTTTTAGAGTCAACACGGTTTGTAAATAATGTTTTGTCTTATAAGTAAAGGTTCTTGTTTTAGGTTGTTTTGTACACAAGGAAATTGTTTAGGAAACCATTCACACAACACGACTAGTTTAAAATTACTTTTGAATATTTATCTATTGATCTTCTTAAAAATAAAATTTATACTGCTTCTACATTTACTTACCAAGTCTGCTAATGAAACATATAGAAAAAGCCCACCAGCAAAAGCAAAAATGAAGTTGACTTGAAGTTCTCCAAGAATTATTCCCAGAGCAAGGCCTCCAAATGACGTACAGGCCGACAAGAAGTTGAACAACAAAGCCTTCTTCACATGCATCCCAGAATTCACCAAAATTGCAAAGTCACCTAGGTAATAATACAAAAACTTATTTGAGGGCTATTCCAGCTATTTCAGAGAGATATAATTGTACTACTATAAAGCCACATGGCTGAGTCACTCACTCATTCACTGAAATTAATGTTTACCCACTTACAAATGAGCTAGAAAATTGAAATCTAGCAATTTTATAGCTTCTAGCCTGTAACCGACGGGAGAATTCCAAAAAGTTAAAACATTTAAATTGTAGCCTCCGAAAAAAATTCAAAATGACGGACTTTAAATTTGGTGCTGTATATACAATACAATACCGGTAGCTTTAAGTTATTATTTTAAAAACAACGCTGGAATTACATTAATTTACATCCACTTGCAAAAAAAAAAAAAAAAACTCATCGAGGGTTTGGGGGCGGAGCCCCTAACGAGCATAGCGAGTAATACAGAGAAAGATATAATCACTGCATGTAAACTCTTTCACTCAATATCATAATTAATTTCTTTCTGGTTTTTAATATTTAGAATTGGAATCAATACACCTGGAGTCATGTGACCAAATTAACTGGATCTAACACTGAAATTTACTTAAGAATGTAACTACCCAATACCGCTTAATTTAGGCTAAAAGTTAATCTTTATCAAAATATGGGTGAACCAAGAATCCATAATGAGTAACCACCATTATAATATTTACTTAAATTATGTTTTTAAGGCTCTTAATATCAGATTCAGGGGCCGAACGGTATAAAGCGTCACTTTCATGTTATACTGGCTTGCTGATGACGGTAATATCAGGGTTATATACTGGTAGGGTCGACTGAGTGTGGTTTCTTCGAAATTGTTTCCCAATTTACTTTAACGCAAATGTGGGTATATTATCTCTTAAATGCGCCCTTCCTTATCCCTGCCCCATTAGAGTAACTATCATATATACGTATAGCCTTAATAAGTAGTAAGACGCGGTGATAAAAAAAAGGGGGCTACTAATAACTGAGACCTCATTTACAGAGGAGTCAGAATCCCTCGTACTACACTATTTTGCACTTCATCAGGAATAAGTAACTTCAACCTGATTATTATAAGCTATCAAAGATACCAGGGTTGCTTACTCGATGCATTGAGGTCTAAACTTAACTATATACATTTTAGAATCATGTAGGGCTATACGCATTTGCACTAATTACGCAAGTGAGTAAGGGATGAGGAAGGTTGAATTTAGATGAAGTATGCCTATACTCCCAATGTCATGGAAGGAGAGTGAAAAAAATTTAGGAAAAGCACCCTCAGCACACCCTTTTGGGATTCGAATTACAGTCTTCCCGTCATCGGCAATCCAATATATTAAGAGAGTGACGCCATAGATCATATGACCACCAAATCGCCTCCTAGATATCTTGAACATGGTATAGAGCTGGAGATAGGTAATACAAATGTCATACAATTAAGATAAATATTTTCTAACAGGATAAATATTTCCTAAAAAGTTTGTATTAAATTATAATTGGCTCTGTGTGCATTTAAAAACTTTAATCAGTTAATTTATAGACATATTTATTCAAAATATTTATAATCTTTGAAATAGAACTGCCTTTTAAACATTTTCGTAAATTTATTTATTATTTACTTATAAACTAGAGATTAGTGTCTAAATATAGCACAGATGAATAATATTTTATTTTAAATACCACTCTCAAAAAATGAAATTTATGGGACTAATTATTTAAAGTAGTGCTCTTAGCTACCACATTAGCATTCTAAATAGCTTCAAAGACATTTAATATGCATCTATTTTCTTGGCCTCTAGTGGATGAGAGAACAGGACCCCTCAACCCCTCACCACCACCATAAACTCAACGAAATTATATCTTGACTACGGCCTTGTTCTTTCCCCTTAAAAACTAAGTCATTAATTATTACTATTAGGAAAAACATAGTACTAAAATTAACCTACCAAGTTCATGGGGAAACTCTTCACATGCTATGGCTATGCTCATGCTGAGGCCAGTACTCAAACTCTGGGAGAAGCCAGCCCCTATCGACATACCATCTATGAAGTTGTGTAGACCATCTCCAAAAATAATCATCATGGCTACTGGTGCAATCTTGGTTGTCACTTTCTGTATCACACAATCTATATGATTAAACCTATACCGTAAGATGTTTGTTACAACAACTCCTCCTACATTTCTGAACCAATCTGATCCGTTGAGGTCCTCGAATTTTTTCGTCTTGACGCGATGTGTTGATTAGAAAATAACTGTCAGAATTTTAAAAATTGCGTTCAGGAAGAAGTTTGTAATTTTATATAAAAATTCATAAAGTTTTTGAATATATAAAAAGTCAGCTAACTTTTTACTGAGCATGATTCTTAAAATTATGAACATTAGTTGCAAATCCACCCGGTTGGACGGAAAATGTAAGACATCAATGTTTAAAATTGGTTTACATTTTTAGGAGGAGTTGTGGTGATCATCATATTTCTAATATTAAACTAATATTAAAGTACCCAGCTCTGCCAGGGAAAGATATTTTATGTTAAAAAGAGTTTGAAGGTTAAAAGCGTTTAAAAAGTACATAAAGGGCAGCAAGGGTAGCAAAGATAAAAAGTAAATGTAGTTAAGTACGTTTTTAAATTGATAAAAGGGTAAATAATAAGGGTTAAACGTGTAAAAAAGGGATTAAAATAGCAATAATAAAAATGAAAAAATAGTGTATGATTTTAGGGTAAAAGTTAAAATGTTGTAAAAAAAGAACAAAAAGGATCAAAAGTAAATCGAATCTAGACTATTTTAACATTCTTTTACCCTATTCATGCCATTTTTTACCCTTATTTTCCCATTCACCCATTTTACCCCATTTAAACCTTTTATCCTTTTTACCCTTTTCACCCCTGTTGCCCTTTTTGCTCTTTTCACACTGTTTACATACTTTACACTTTTTGTCTCATTTTCTCCTTTACACCTTTAAGCCTTGTATACTTTTTATTTTTACTAGATTTTATTTCTTCCTATTTACTTACATTTCTAACTTTTTATTATTTTTATTAAACATATTTTTTACAATTTTTGTCTTTTTTCACTGTTCATACCATTTTAGACACGACTTAGCCAGAGATAAATATTTTATCGTAAAAACTGTAAAATGTTTAAAAATGTGCACAGACTGCAAAAAGGGCATAGAGGATATAAAGTAAATATAATTTAATTTATTTAAAGGGGTAAGTAAAAATATTAGAAATTGAAAAAAGGATTAAAAGGTTGATAATACCAAAAATGGCAAAAAGAAAAAAGGCAAAAGGGGAAAATGTCAATAATGTCAAAAAGAGCAAAAATGTTAAAAATAGTAAAACGGGTAAAAAAATGTAAAGGGGCAAAAAAGTAGATCTAATCAAAATTAAAAGGTGTATAAGGAAAGGAGGGGGAATACCACTCTTCACAATATCTCAAAACCCTTTGCTGAAACTAAACTCCAAACACGCTGTACTCTAGTGGATGAAGTATAAAATTAATTCCAGCATCAGTCACAGCCATTATTTCAAACATGTGCGTTATAATAATATTTTTGTGATTTTATTTGTTTTCATCTAGTATATACGTACCACCCATAGTAAGGGGCATGAATCCTATAAAATGTTAGAATAGAACAGCTGGTTGGGATGAGAAATGTGGCCATACTTCACGAGATACGAAGGCTCGTCGAGGAGATGGAATTAGACGTTAAGGGCCTGCAGGAAACATCCACCAAGAATGGGAAGATTCCACACATACCAGTCACTACGAGGATTATAAGAACTAGGATCAAACCATGGAATGTTGTCATTGTGTTTAAAAGATACATTACAGTGACTAGGATCACACAATCCAGTGATAAGCACGTTATATGTGTAGAAATCAAAACCAACATGGGCAGGCAAGTTTTAATGACTACGTACTTTCAACCAGTGATGAAATAGTACCATACTAGGAGAAACTGAAAGAGATTGAAAGTGCATGTCCAGGAGTTCCATCAATATACGCTGCAGTTGCTAACTCCAAGTCGCCCATGTGGGTTAGTTCTAGATCTGGTGAGATAGGGGAAGCACTAGAAGGAGCAATATATTCCAGGTGACTTGAAGCTGCTTTTGAGGCTAACAACACAGCCATATAGATTCAACCCTATGCAACATCGCAGTCACCAACATGATAAGAGGATGGAAGGTAATCGTGTATGCTATCAGTAGTGACCACAACCTCATACATTTCGATCTAATCGTGGAGAGAAAAGACAATGGGATAAATATAGGAGAAGGATGACGTCGATATAACATCACCAAAGAATACTAGACTGGTACTGCTGACTCCGGTGACACCAGGGAACAACGTTAACAGGAAAGATGAAAAGCTAATGCAGTCTTTGCAGGATGGGATGAGGGTGGTGATACCTCTTTTGAGAGAAGACTGTAGATTTACCAAAAACCATGGAACGTCCGATCTTAGAGTCCGCGTGGGGACGCCCGAACAGCCATAAATATTTACATAAGAGAGCAGGACCTGCGAAGTAAGCCAATTATTCTGGGCGCATACAAAATGAAGAAGAACACGTTTGAGCGTGATTTGGTAATATTAAAGGAAGCGAGCTGGGAGACGTATGTTAATGAACAACAGGAGAATAGGTCGTGGGGAGTTCCATTTAAAATATCTACGGGTAAACTAAGATCCCCGGGCCTATGTTACGACACTACAGCGACCAGACAAAACAAAGACTACTTGCTGGGAAGAATCGTTGGAGCTGTTCCTGGAGACGTTTCTCCCTGATGACACAGTAAAAGACGAAGACAAACAACATGAAGACACCAGAAGAATGATGACTGACTTATACGATGACGAGACTGAAAGTGGATCCAGTAGCCCATGAGGAGGTTAAGAGGTTCATAGCTTCAATGAAGGAAAATAAATCACCTGTATTAGACGGTATCAAGGTCAAGATGCTGCAGAAAACTGCAGCTCGGATGTCTCCATGTGTCGTCCAATTGCTGAATGATTGACTGGTACAGGGAAGAATATCGAATATCTGGAAACAAAGTGAGGTAGTCATTCTAAGCAGGGGAGAGTACAAAAAACCTTGTTACCTAAGTCATATGCTTGTTAAACACCTGTGGCAAGTTACAAGAAAAGATCCTCTGCACAAGACTACAGAAACACAATGAGGTGGTAGGAATGCACTAGAAGCAGTATGGCTTCGGGATGGAGGTGGGGGGAAGTTCCACTGAAGACGCGATAGCAAATTGGTATGGACCTAATAGACAATTCAAGAGCTAAGTAAACGGTCGGTAAATTTGTTGACATCTCAGTGCATTTGACAACCTGTGAAGGCCAGCACTGTTTAAAAGGCTGAAAAAAAATGTGCCCGGGTAAACTTTATGATAACTTCCTCGACTATTGCAAGTACAGGTACACAACACTGAGGAATCCAAGAGTACTCTAAGCAAGATAAAGACCAAGGACTCCCCCCAAGTGTCAGTAAGTGTGCTGGTATTCTGGGATGTTGGTCTAGAACCTGGGTATTAGACATGTAGGTGCTCCCGGGAACAGTGGGACTGGTGGTCTTCACAAAGATATGCTAATAGTGATTGAAGGTCAATAGATATTTTTGTTAGAAAACAAGGCGAACCAGGTACTACAGGGTCTAGATACCTAGTGCAAGAAGATAAAACTAAAATCAGCACCATCAAAGACCACCTACATGTTGTTCAAAGGGAGACTCCTGAGAAATCCTTCACTGAAGATCAGCCTCCAGGTAATCAGGTGGAGCAAGACCACTAGATATCTGGGTGTGACTTTGGTTAAAAAGCGAAACTTCCAGACCCACATGAAACTGGTATGTGGCAAAGTAAAGTCTGTGATGATTTAAATATTCAGCAAAGGGCAGATAAGGTTTTTATATTCTTAAGTATACCATAAAGAGTATCAGGAAGCTTTTATTGTCTTCATTGTGGAATGCGGGGAGAGCGTTTTGGCACACCGTTTGAAGAACGTCTTACTATAAAAAATGCTAAGGAGACTTCAGAAGGATATACCTCTGAAGTTCTCCAGTGCATATTTGACGACATCCACTGACACGCTGAATATAACACTGAGTATAGGTCCACTGGACCTGGAGGTAAGACGTAAAGGTGCACTGTACTGGCTGAAGAACCATAACTTCCACCGAGAAGAAACGGACCATATCAGAGATGGTAAGGGGGCCTTCAACATGTTTCCAAGTGTAAAGGAACGTCTGAGGTACAAACACCGACAACCTACCCAGGGTCTTGTGCACCACATAATAGGACATGGGCTGTAAAAGATCTTCTGCAGGGTCACGAACTGACAGAGACAAGAAAATGTGACTGTGGAGAGGAGGTAATAGATGTGCACATTTTTTGGAAATGTAGTAACACCCAATATTTTAGGAACAAGCAACATGCTATACTCCAGGAACGCCGTATCTACGACATCCTATGTGACCGCGTCCTATTGAAATTTATTGACGAGATTAAACGAGAATTTAACTCAAGGAACGTGAAGACTGCATTGGAAGACTAAAATAAGAAAGACCAAGACAGTACAGAAAAGAAGAAGAAGAAGAAACTTTAAGGAAGATGAGGACAACGAAATAGATGAGGACAGTGATTGAGAGTGTATAGCCAGTAGGAAGATCTGGAAGTCACAAACCATCTAGGACTTAGGTTGGTAAGCTACGGGATGCTGAAATAGCCATAAGTCTCCCTCTCTTTATGTTTCCTGGAGAGGTCTACCGGGATTCAAGAGGCAGCAATGATTTTGACGACCAGCAGGCAAATATATACCGACGTTAAGACCAGCATGATAAGGATAACTGGATCGTCTAAGAAGCCCCAATGTCCTAGAAACACTTAGCAACTAGTGTAATTCGAGGTCGGCACCAGTGGATGACCAGGACATCAATTGGCCTGAAGACTGTATGTCTAGCAGTCAAATATTTCAGCCAATAGAGGGCCAATACCATCGATAAAAGCACCCCTTAAGTTAACCAGTAAACCGTGTAAGATCCACTCGTGAAAATGCAGAAAACTGCATTAGTTTTAATTAGATTTATATTAGTTAGATTAGTATATAGTACATAGTAATTATTATTAAGGAGCCTCATTCCTATATAGAAGTAAAAATAAATGGAATAAATTAACAATAAATAGGGGAGTATTAGAAAATAAATTAAGAAACATGACTCAAAATATAGTAGTTGAAATTCGAATTAAAGATTAAATACAGAAATAAATAAATAAATAATGTTTTCATATAATTCTTCAATTTAATATTTGTACGACTAAGCATTGCATAATTTGTATCAATACTTAAGATTTTTTTACGTTTATACATATAAAAACTTGTGTACACACATACACACACACACACACACACACAAGTTTTTCTTCCAAAATATATTAGCTTTTGATAGTAATATCTTTAAATGGGATGCCATTACCACATTTACTCTCTTTACTTTAATACAAGTACCAGTAACTAGCTCTCGCAATGCTTATACTGCCCGCTTCAGTGGCCTCGAGGTCTAACCATTGATCTCTATAATATAACTTGTGGACATCTGTGGCTGAAATTTTCGAGTTGTCGTCTGCGTACCATTGTGTAGGAGAGAAAAAAACTTCTGGTATCTCTTTCTATCTTACAACCATACAAGGCAATATGGCATTTTGACACCGTTTCTTAATTTGATTGAATATATGAGATACATCAATGTGTGAGTAGTTAAATTAAATAAATGTGTTAGTAAAAGCTTTGAAGAGCATATAAAAGTTTGAAACTGGTTAGTTTTTTTCTTTAAATAAGTTGATGTAGCCTAATATATACGATTATTTTTTAAGAAAGCTCGCTTGTAAGGCTTTATCTCGTACCAGAATCCTACCCTATAGTTGTGTTTAAGTAGGATAAAAGACCTTCCAGAAGGAAATTTCTAATTCCGTTCTAAATGGCAGTTCATCCTACCAAAATATTATATATATGATAGTATTCAGGTACAAAATAAAGCTTTACAAATTGGGATTATTACTAAAATCAGGGTTTAGTAGATACTATACTTCCTACAAGCCTATAACCTAAATTATCATTTGAACGTAAGACTTATACACAAAGTATGTCATTCAAACAAATGTAATACAGTTTTTAGCTGACTTGTTTCACAATAGTTAGCGAACTTTCAACATAACATGGTTTCTGAAAGATATGAGCCAACTTTAAAAAAAAATGGTATTATAATAATACTTTCCAAAAGCCTATAGCCTAAGTGATAGTTTGAATGTATAGCAACTATACCAAGTTTGTCATTCAAACAAAAGTATTCCAAGTTTTAAGATACCTTATTCATTATATTTATCGAACTTTCAATATATTATGGTTTCTGAAACCAAAATACAAGCTAATAGCCAACTTTAAATATAAGTGTAATCTTGGCAAACTGTAAACAATATTGATGATAACAACATATTTAAATATGTTAATGATTTTATTCATATTTGTACAGTATTACTTGTAAACAGTGGTGGCTGGTCACTTTAGAAGATGGAGGGCACGGCCTGTTTATTTCATTAATTATTTCTAAATAATACATTTAAAAGAAGACACAAATTTCGGAATACATTTTAATAAATATTAATTTATTTAAACTCAAAAATTAATATCACAAACAACATGCAAAGTTAAAACAAAAATTAAACTCACTCCAAGGAACCTGGATCTGTTGTAGAAAATCTGCAGCTCTGTAATGTGCATAAATATTTAGGTATGTATGTTCAATGTCCTCACAAGCTCACAACATTAATATGTAGGATACACAATATTTACATTATTTACACTTGTGGGAAATGATTTAATACGCAATAAACAAAGAAATTATTTATATACGTGTTCCATACTCCTCTCCTTTAAGTTAATGAACTTTTCCATAACTCTGTCGTCAAAGTCCTTCATTTGTGTGATAAGCTCCTTGTTGATGGCTACCATCGCTAGAGCATTCAGTCTCTCATTTGTCGTTGTAATCCTGAGGAAAGTCTTTATTCTTTTCAACGTTGAAAACCAACGTTCAGATTCAGCAGATGTCAGTGGGGTTGTTATGATGATTTTTAGAAGCTTCGTCACCTAACTGAAATAATGTTATTTTTCCCTATGAAGTTCAATATTTGTATTGCCCCTTTAATGTCAAAGTTCTGTTGTCTGTATTATAGTTCTCAATTCAAATCGGAGTTTTTCTTTTTCTAAGAAAGGGTAGTTTTGGATTACTCGCGTGAGTCTTTCTTCCGGAAAGCAAGTAGAACATTGGGGAAATGACTCATTGCATAACAAAAAAGCTGCCTCCAAATGACTAGTAAAAGTGAATCTGCCTCTTACATGAGTTTTAATGATATCACACACTCCTTTGGCATCTCCCACTCTGGTGCTACATTCAACATTACTTTTCCTTTTTATTGGTTGCTCAGGGAACTCTTCGTTTATTTAATTTTTTATTTCATTCACTTACCCCCTCTCTTTCTGCATCTCATTATCAAAAATGCAAATGCCATTTTGCCACTTTGCAATGTCTCTGTTCCTGGTTTGTAGTTGTTGGTACAATACATCCATGTGAGGTAAAATTTTATGGAAAAGAGTTAGCCAGAACATGAAATTTGGGTCCTGAAAATCCCTTCTGTGGCTACTCGCCTCGTTAACAGTAGGACTATGTTTTTCACTTTTCCTCAAGAACTTTGAAGCATTCCTCTAACTTATTTCTATTTTCGTACACAAACTAAACAGTTCGAATGTTGTAGTTACATCTCTTTGTAGCAACTCTGGGTAGTCTGACTTTTACTACTTGCTCTAAAACGTCAGATTGTAGAGATGAGTGCAAAAAAAAAAAAATGCGGGAATGGCAGAAAGGTTTGAGAAAAACCTCGAACTTTGTTGTTTGCACTGGTTGATTTTTCCAATATCAAATTTAGCTGATGAGTGTAACAATGTACAAACTAGGCAAATGGGTATGCTTCTCTAATCTTGGCCTGTACAACACCACAGAGCCAATCATAACATTAGCACCGTCATACATCTGTTCTATTAATCTTCCTTTTAAAGTGTCTTGAAGAGGTTTGATGTGGTCCATTATGTATTTTGCTAAGGTTTCTGCACATCTTCCTTCAGGAATAAAAAAAACCAAAACCTCTCACAAGCCAACCCCTCAAACACATACCTAAAAACTAATACAACTTGACAATGGTTCGTTACATCTGTAGTCATCATCACATTCGATGGATACAAATTCAGAATCTCGAATATGATTTTCTATTTCCTCCCTACAGACATTAATTATGCAGTCCAGTATGTCATTTTGTATTATTTTCGATGTTCCTTTGAATACAGTGGCCGATTTAAATAGTCTTTTAATACCAAATCCTACTCACCAGTATAATTAATTAGACCTCTATAGACACCAGGATTTGTAGATGATACTGATTCGTCATGGCCTCTAAGAGGTAATTCAAAAACACCACAGGATTTAACACATGAAATAAACTTTTTTGATATGTGCATATTTTTTTCAACGTGAGTATTGTGGGTTTTTTTTAACGTTTTCTCTGTATTGTGAGTCTAGACTAGACGATATGTTTACTTTGTCTAGCAAAGAAAGATCAACGATATTATTCATGTGATACGAAGATACTTGGTGTTTCTTAATTTTTTCTGTTAAATGTTTTATATCATTGACGCATTTTAATATCCACAAGCATTCACCACTGTTTCTGGGAGAAAATAAAATACACAAAGATTTTTCCACATCACAGCCGCAAATCCAGCCATTTCTTTTGGTATGCATCTTTGGACTTGAGCTGCCTTTTAAAAACTCGATTTTAAATTTTCTTCGTTTCACTTTGTTCCATACAGAATTCAAGACATGACCTACCTAATGATTTCAACTTTCTTTTTTGATCAAGAGTTTAATCTTGAAACATTTGTTGTCTTAAGCGCCTGAATTGAACTATTCATATTAGCCTAGTTACAAAAAATATTGAAACATATAACTCAAATAAACACTATCCTAAAATAACCCTACATAATATTATTATAAACACACACGCCACACACAGCCTCAAGACGCAGGAACACGCAGGATGACTGACAACAATTATTGCTGGTTCACGCTATACACATTATCTCACAAGCTTTCAACCTTAGGGCGCGTAAGGGAGTGCGCCTTCACACGAAGAATAGGCAGGGCTAGCTAGCCGTAGCAGGATGTTGACAGTAGGTGAAGGGGTGGGGAGGTTTGGTTTCATAATGCAAGGCGCTGACCGCCACGCGCCTGACTGCAGGCCATTTCAAAAACATTGCCTGCTATTACTTACACCGAAGACATATTTTTCTTGAAAATATTATGGCTAGATAAAATTGTCATGAGAGTGCGAGTAATAACTTTAGAGGAACTGGGGGTTCGTGGGTATGGGGGGCGCGCGCCTTGACGCCCTGGGGACGAGCTGCCCCTGCCTGTAAAAATGAATGGTATATCCTTTCATGTAAATGTTTCTTCAGGAAAATGTGGTATAGTACTTCACTATTTTTAAACAATAACACTTTTATTCATCAGAGACATGTTTTCGCATAGGAACATTGAAAGAACCCGTTAAATCTGTCCCCCACACTGTGTAGCAGACGATAAACTTGAGCGTCACGCTTTTGTTCTTGGCAATGTGTATGTGCATGTCCATCCAGTTATATTATAGAGATCAATGGGTCTAACAGGTTACTTTCGCAGTAGGCTAGACTGCCGATGATGGGGAGATCGAGGTTCAAGTCTCACTCGGGTGTAAGGAGGGTAGTTTTCTAAATCTGTTTTCCACCCTCCCTCCACGCAAATATGGATACACCTTCTTTAAATATAGTATCTCTAATCCATAAAACCATTAACGTAATTGGTAAATAAGCGTATAATCCAAAAGGGTAATAAGACGCGATGCTAAAAATAAAAATCTATACTGGATTCCTGTAAAAATACTATTAAATAGGGCACAAAAAAATCACGAATAAATAAATTTGAATTTATTTATAAAAACTACATTTGCTTGCATTGTTGTTGAGTTAAACTTATTCTATTGTACTGGCTACATTGTGGACATTCAATATTGTTCTTAACTTTTCATTCTTAAAATAATAACTATTGTTAAGAAATTACTCATTTACCTTACTAGTAGAATTTTTGTTGTTATCGGTACAATGGTTTTCAATAAATCTTCTTCTTCCAAGTGGATCTCATTTTTATCCGTTCTACTGCCATCAGATTCCACTTTTTCAATAATGTCAGCCTATACACAAACAAACATGTTTTATTTTACAAGATGTATCATTCAGAAATATATTATACATCATGCACATTAAGAATATGTAATTAAAATTTAAGTAAATGTTTGTTTGACTAGAAAAAAAAACCAGTCAGTTATAATTTAGTTAGGTAAGGTGTTTTTCACTTAAGAAATAAATAAAAAAGCCCTCTCAGTTTATCCTGAAAGTTATCAGTACTACCTTAATTAATAACATCATAGCTTTTTTTTTAAAGTTACACCATTGTATAAACCAATGAAGGCAAGCTTCCTACCTTTCATTGTTTAGATGGGTACCTCTTTTATGTAAGAACATTTTCTTTACTAACGCAATCCAATGTCGCCAGGATTGCTTTAGTGACTCACTAATTACTCTAACAAGACCAGTACTTGGGGTGTTTCTTTCACATTATTTAGCTTCCCTTTCTCTCTCTTGGCAAATGCTGTCTTGTTTCTTGTTCTTGTTTACATTGATGATATCAAACAAATACAAAGAAGTTATAAACTATGGAAATTAATGTACTATTATGTACAATTCGTTTATCATGAGAGTTATCAAACCTACCTTGCTTGGTTCTTTTATAGTGTGACAAAATATAGTGCCATATTGTAGTTTAGGGATGTACAAACTTACATATAGGAGGCCAAAATGAGCATTAAAATGTTTGGTGGGCTAAATACTTATTTTGTTTATTTTTCTTCAAAATTCATTTGAATAAAATTATAAACACACTCATATAAAACTTATATGATTTAGTTTAATTATATTGATAATGCAAAACTATTATAAATACCTTCGGGGATTAGGTTTGTTTTTAAGTTCGTTCAGAAATTTAAATAATGGAGTATGAAATGAGTGAGACTGTGAATAAGCTTCCAGCATTTTTTCATAATCTGGGTTAAATTTTGATGAGGTTTCTAAGATCACTATTCCCAAGTTTCTTTGCTTAAAACATGTGTTCGCATGAATATAAGGATTCAAACATTGCCATATATTGGGCATGATTTTCCAAGTTAAGAATAGTCGATTCTGGAATATTTTTTTAAAAATCGAGTTGGTTTTTTTTTTGTTTAGAAAAGCCTGCTTCACAAAGCAACATATTTAAATTATTTATCCCATGGGCAGGAGTGAACACACACAGGCCATATTTTGCCCATCCCTGCTTGAGTCATTCAAGTTAAGAGTGTTACCTTTTGACGTAAACGGAGTGTAAAACATTTTAAAAATGCAACATTACAATCTATTTTAAAAGCTATTGAGGTGACCTGGTGGTCTAGGGGTAAGGTGTCAGACTTCTGTGCTGAAGGTCCGGGGTTCAATCCTCGGTCCCGGCACAGATTTATCTGATTTCCAAACCCTTCCTTCACCTCTGACAAGATGTGTATTAATCACAACTTGTGAATGTGAGGAATGTCAGGCCTCCACCGTGGTTTGGATTCCACGTTAAACTGTAGGTCCTCCATTTCATCTCACAATCACCCTACCATTGCACATTAGCGTAAGTGCGTATAACCCGAACGGGTAGTAAGACGCGGTGCTAATAATAATAATAATAATAATAATAATAATAATAATAATAAAAGCTATTGTGTTTAATTCTATAATGATTTGTTAGTTGTTTGTTTGAATTTCAAACGCATTGAAATATTTTAGATATAAAATCTGGTTTGAATTAAATAAATAGTTAGTTTTTTGTAAGGCTCTTCAAAAATATTCCTTAATAATAGATAAAAAGATAAAACTCACTTTTTTGTCGTGTAACATTATCCTAAAAAAGACCTCGAATAGGTATAGGGCCCAAACACTGCCCAGCATGCATAATGAGGTGTCGATATAATTGTCGATGTAGTCCATGAGTCGAAATGCCTACGACATAACAGAAACAGTTATATTAACATTTCTCATCCAAGAATAATCATGGATTTAACTCTAAGTGTATACAATATTACGTAATAAATGTATTCAAGTCTATATGAAAGATAAAATGTAGGCCTACATTTTACTTTCTTTGACACCTCGGAGAGAAAGTATTGTGATCGTCAAAAATATCGAACTCGAAATTTTGATAAATGTCGGCGTTTCATAACACCTTGAAAACAAAAAAGTGGTTCTCGCAATGCCGTCTATCTGTCTGTTTGTACCTCAGGCTAGAACCGAAACTATTTTACCGATTGGGCTAAAACTTGATATCTGGGGTTTTCATGAGGTTCCCCGAGGGGTTTTCGGAATTAGATATACAACCCTAAAATAATTGAGGGTAGTATACTGAAGGGCAAAAAGAGAAAAACTTGATTTTCTCAAATTTCACTCTAACGATTTTGATTAAATTTTATCTCTAGACACTGTTTATCATTATAAACAAGATGACAACTCTCAGTTTCTTGTGAGAATGAATATGAGGATACTTTACATGAAGTAAATGTTCCAATTTCCATCATTTGTCCGGAATTATTTGAGATATAAGATAACATATCATTGTAAAGTTGTATTACTATTAAAGATAAACATATTTTATTTGAAATATATTTCTATAAAACCAATAGTTTCTGAATTATAAGCAAATATATATACTTTATATTTAGGTCTTTGAAAATGAATTTGATTCTTATGCTCTTTGATAGGCAAAGATATTTCTCTTTTCTCAATTTTTCTGTAACAGTACTCCTAGTTCCTAATGCCATTAAGTAAATAAATAACAGTGTATATTATTTCATTTATGATCTTTAGTGGAGTATTTCTACAACAATGCATATGCATATTATTTCGTTTCACAAATCCTGCGAGTTTTTAGTAAATGTATATTTTAAGATAAAAGAGAGATAAAGTCTGTGCGGTGCTGCGCACAATTTATTTCTACAAGGTGGGTTGGGAGGCAGAGTGGGTTAAATTACGTAGTCTCGAGTTTTTGTAATAAAAAATTATTTTTGGCCTAGATACATAAAATTTGGTTCATAGAAAGGACAAGTTTAATTTTATACATAAAGTAATCAAAGGTTTTTTAATAGGTGATCAAACCAGGCCCAGTACCAGGGTAAAGCGTGGGCCCCCCTCTCTTTGTTCTACTAAATTTTAGAGGCAGCGAAACCTTATTTGTCTAGAAGGGGTAAATTTATTTAGTAAATAAAAATGATTTTTGAGGGTAAATGACCCCAAATATAAACGGGAGCTGAGGACCCTAGGTGAATATTTGAAAATAGGAAATTTCAGAAGATATTTGAGGTAGCTCTCGTCTGAATTTTTTTTAATTATACTTATCTTTAAGTTATTTGAAGTGGTCCCTCTCTAGACCTTTTTTTAAAATATGAAAGTCCCTATAAGCTATTTAAAGTGATCCACAACCGGAAAATGTTTGAAAATTGGATGCCCCTAAAATATATTTAGAGTGGTCTTCACTTGTATTTTTTTATTTGAATGCCTTTCATCATTATTATTTGAAGTTGTCCTTCCTTGCCAAAGATTTGAAATTTGAATGCCTCCAAATGGTATTCGGAGTTTGATAAAATACTATTTTTCAGCTTGGTATTCGATAATACCAAAAGTGAGTGAAATAAATCTGGAGAGAGTCAAGTTTATTCCAGGAGAGAGGGAGAGTTTATTCCAATTGGGAGGAAGGACACACAAATTATTTCCCAATTAGAGAGACCCCCACCCTCCCTTCCACTCTGTTATTCCATCCCTGATCGAATTAGATTTGTACATAGTTTTAAAAATCGTTGGTCACTATTACAAAACAAACCCAATGTATGTAAACTAATCCGTAATTGATCATTGAAATGTTATGCCCATGATAAAATGCTTAAATCTAAATGGAACTTGAATCAATACCCGACTCTCTTCATGCACCAAATTTAATATAAGAACAAAATAATAGACTGTGTAAAACCTCCGAACATTTCTAAACGAATGCCAAAACTAAATCGAGCCAATGATGATCTGTATGATCTGGGAGTCCCTTGCCTGGTACCATGGTACTAATAGCACCCTCCCACCCTCCATGATGGAGGGTCTGGTAACGATGAACAGAAACATTTAATTGAAGAAAAATAACTTGGTCTAATTATTCAATGCCCATGGGAGATATTCTAGAACTGTTTATATTACTACTTTGTGTATAGCTAAACAAGATGTAAGAATCAAATAGCCAAAGCTATTATGTATGCTTTTAGTTAGGATTACTTCATCTAGATATCTAATTATGAAAATTGAAAAATGACACCATGGGCACGGGAATCGAACCCGGCACATTTTCTTAGTACGCCAATGCTCTAACACTGGGCTATCCAGTAATCATACCGCGAGCAGGGTCATTCTTCCCTCATATCTTTAAGGTAGAGTCTATGATGGACGTGCGGAAATCGTCGGCTACAAATGTGTAATTTTATTAAATCACGAGCTATCAGATAATGCAGCCACCTTCGAGATCATTGGGTATAAGCCAAGGTCTGGATCGATTTCCATGTCCAGGTGTCAATTTTCAATTTTCAGAAACAATATGTATCTACTGAAGCAATATTTTATTTATTTTAACAAAAAATTTTTTTTCATTAAAATAATGTAAAAATACGGAATTTAACTTGCGTTACATTTCATCCTAACCAAAAAACTACAATGGGAAATGCAGTGGAAACGGCTGGGCTACATATCACAATAACACTCGCGTGCTTCTCAGCTCAATAAACACATGAGAGGTTTCTTCACTTGCCTAATGTATCCTTCAATCTTACTAAAAGGTTAATTATCAACACCGGCAGTAAATATAATGATAATAAGGGCATCACTATTTTCGTTGCACATAACACTCTTTGTAACGCATACAAATCAATTTGGATAAAATAAAGCGTGTGGGGGAGTGACAGATTAAAATTTAATATTGTCAATTTCAGGGCCATACAGATTTTTTTTTCGGGACCAAATAAAAACGATATATTTTTAAATATCAAATAATTTTATCGAATAAAAATTAATTCAAACTTTTTTTAAGATGTTACCTTTTACAAAATAGCATAATTTATTAAACAAAATCCCAACTTCTTTCTTTTTTCATAGCAAACTCGTTAATGACTGTTCAGTTGGAATGTTACAGACATTAGAGCTAATCCATTGAGACGTTCCTGTCCAGAGGATTTCCTAAGGTATGGTTTGAGTCTTCTCAAAAATGAGAATGTTCTCTCAGCAGTAATATTGTTACTGGCCAGGTTACAAATATGTTCAGCAATATAAAAATATTCTGGTACCGTAAAGTTCATATTGCACTCACAAAGAGTTTCAATTTCTACAATCCACTTGAATTTAGGGGAAGTATTTAAAATTTGAAATTTACTCATGGTATGTTTTTATATGGCTTGTGTTTTGTGCACTAAGATACAAAAAAAAAGGTATGACTAAATTTGTGAATACTAGATTCATTATAAACTATTTTAGTGTATTTCAGTATGAATAATTGCATCCAAAAATTATTTGGAAGGACTCTAAGATATTGTAATACTACTTTTTGCATTGGATGATGGGAATCTAGCACTTATTATTAATAAAATAGTAATAATAATATTAATACATAATTAATATTGATAGTAAAATAAAGGAAAAGAAATTTATATTATTAATCATCATCATCATCATCTTCCTTAGAATTATAGATACAAACATATTTTTAAATGCAAATTGAATATGGTATAATTGTATTTGTATATGTATGAGCTACAATGTGTTTATATCTGACTACTTAGCTCAAGTCTTCTCTACTTACTGAGCTACGTTCGATTCATGGCATGGCTAGAAACGTTATCATTTGTTATATGGGGATTTACACTTTCACAACGATGAATTGACCACCGGCTGACTTTGTGTGGTGCCTGCATTAAAATTAAGTTATTGTATTAGTAGTATGTATACTTATTTAATAAGTTGGTATGGACCATTCATGTTACATACACCTATTAAAATGAAAATTTCCAAACAAGTGTGTATGTAATTTACCAATTATGATTTAACTCAACATTTTCTTGAAACCATATTTGGTTTTCTGAATTTACCCTCTCAAAAATCTAAATCAACAACTGTTGGGGACTTTTATAATATTTTCATTGCTTCAAAAATTATGCATTAACAATTTACTACTTAAGCGTAGGACTTGAATACACGTGTACAAATTTTTATGTAACCATGAATATATTTATGGAAAGTCCCCAACAATATTTGTTTTGGGTTTAGTACAGAAAATACAAAAATCAAAACGCTCAGAAAAATCTAAAAGTATTAGGAGAAACTTTATGCGGCATGGGGGGGGGGGGGGTGATGGAACGTGAGATTAGGTCCGTAAATTTACAATCACTGTAACAAAATAAAGAAAATAATGCTGCAGTAGATAAGTTTAATTTTCTTCGAGTATTAATCTCAGAAATTCTCAAATATTGGTCAAAGGCATCGTGAAATTTTAACAGAATATTTTATCCTTCGTTAATTAGTTTCTGTTTAAATGTTATTTTGATCACAAGAAATATTCAGGAATGGTTGAAATGACTTAAGGTAGAAAATTAAACTAACCGTATCTACCTTAGTAATAATTTATATATTCAAGCCAAAAATGTTTTTTGTTAAAAAAACTGAAAAAGTACCGACTATAACTGCCTTCCCTTTTACCTCATCTTTACTTTCCCACTGGTAGATAAAGTAGATTTTTATTAAGTATTCCATCTGTGAAGGGTAATATATAGAGTAGCCAAAAACTGTGTATTAGCCAAATTCAGATAATAGCTGTACACCGTAAATTCAGGCGATTCCCATTCCTGTTTTTCTTACCTCCGGGATGAGTTGAAGAGTGGATGTGGCTGTAAGTGACCCTGCTGCAAGTCCTAACAGTAGCCGCATTAACGTAGAATAGAACTTGGTGTCGAGAAATGGCAGGAAGATTCCTCCAAACAGACCGGAAAGACTGATGATCCCCACTGCCAAAAGGCCGAACCCCCATACTGGAACAAGTTGATTTATTTAGTTATGTTTTTCTTAGAAAACAGTTTATTATAACCCTATAACAAGCCAAAACTGTTTAAATATTATGTAATCAGATAATTCCAAATACACGCAGAAAGGGCATGGCTGTGCCCAAAGAGGTTGGGTGATTTAGAGGTTCAACAAACCCCAAAAGGACAAATAAAAATATATAAATCGGTGTAGAGTCAAATTTTCTTAGGAAGACGGCTGACAGCTAAAAAAGTTACTAGATTTGCTTTAACGTATTAATGCATCAGGTAATTTTATATGCAGCTAGTGTTAGGGGAAACCGCGATTTTAGAAAAGCGTGGTTTTTCGGGTTTCATTTTTTAATACCCCAGCTACTGTTTTTCAGTTTTCTATTGTTTTACACCTTAAATTTTCAAGATTTTTATATAAAAAAAGAAATCCCAATTTTTTAATGATTAAATATCTTAATTTTGTTCTTTATCAAAGTGAAAAATACTATGGTCACGGTAGGCCTATAAGGAGGCCATATTCCCCCAATAATATATCAGTTGAATGCTTTTATTGAAAGTCAATTGTCTTATTTAATAATGTTTAATTTGTACATGTAAAGTAGAGCTAAAGTTGCAATAAAGACAATTTATACTGGATCTGGGGTGACCTGGTGGTCTAGGGGTAAGGTGTCAGACTTCTGTGCTGAGGGTCCGGGGTTTAATCCTCGGTCCCGGCATAGATTTATCTGATTGCCAAACCCTTACTTCACCTCTGACAAGATGTGTATTAATCACAACTTGTGAATGTGAGGAATGCCAGGCCTCTACCGTGGTTCGGATTCCACGTTAAACTGTAGGTCCTCCATTTCATCTCACAATCACCCTACCATAGCACATTAGCGTAAGTGCGTATAACCCGAACGGGTATTAAGACGCGGTGCTAATAATAATAATAATAATAATAATAATAATAATAATAATAATAATAATAATATACTGGATCTGTGGCTAATGCGCTAGTCGTGTTGAGCTCGACCGTCGAGGACGGGGAGATCGAGGTTCGATTCTCGGTCGGGTGAACTGGGGGTAGTTTTTCCTAAATGGCTTTCCACTCTCCCTCCATGCAAATGCGGGTTCACTTCCTCTATATTCAACCCTCCCAATTCCTAATCCATTAGAGTAATTAGTACTTAAGCGTATAACCCGAACGGGTAATAAGACGCGTTGCTAAGTAATATAAATAATATACTGGATCTGAACACTTTTCAATGGTCTGTCAAACTTATACGATTTTAAATAGAAAATTAATTTTATTAAATTTTTTTAAAGAAATATCAACCATTTTGAACACTCTTTACATTGTTTGTTTGATTAAGTATTTGTAATTTTTGCTGATGATTTTGTTCCAGAAAAACCAGAGCCTTTACTGATTTATCAGATAAGCGTGACTGAAGTTTAGTACAAAACTTACTATTCAACAAAAATGTCCTTTTGGCATATGTTGATTTTGGTTTTCATTGAAAGTGCTTTGTAAAGATAATGAAAGCTATTCATCCTTTGAAACATTTTTTTAAACATTGAACATTTTTGTTTTAGGGATTGATTTTGATTCATTGGCTTTTTAAGAGCTTTTAGTATATCTTTTATGACTTCACGAATTTCTTCATGAAGCGACAATGGTATAATAATTATACTTTCTCTGTTTGCTACTGCTTCTTCTAATGTTTATACATTTTCAATACACCTTTCGTTAAAAATAACACGAATAGCTAAACTGCGCACACAAATGCTGTGACGGACTAAGAGTCTTTAGTCTTTCACAATAATAGATTATACAGTTTTTCACTGTTACTAAATATCTTCCCTATAAACCATAAAAAAATCTACCAGTAACAATATGTTTATACTTACCATGATCTCAGATTATGTGAACTACATTTTGATTACATGCATAATCTTATTACAACTCCCGAGCTGATGGCGTGTTCAACGGGCCTATTCGATTCTACCCACTCTTTCAAATTTAGTGAAGACTTGAGAATAAATAAGGAATGTCGCGCGTAAGCACATGAAACTCCCCACCACAGTACTCTTTTCTAGTCAAGTTAAGTATCACGGGATTGACTTCCACTTCTCTACTACACTGGAATGACGCATGGGGAAATAAGACTACTCCTTCCTCACCCCTCCTGAACCCGTTATTTTGATTGTATAAATTTGGGTGTTCAGCTCACTAAATGCAACCTATTATTCAATCAATGACCAAAGAAGACATGCCGCTACGTTTGATTGTGGATGCCTGCTGCTCAACGCTGAGCTAATGTCTGTGAGTATGGTACCGATGGTCTCGCCGACTAGGTGGAGATTTACCTTTTGGGAATTATAGGTATGCTTCTCAAAAAGGCTTAGTCGCTTTACGTCGGCTTGAACGTGTTAAAATATGGCTTAAGTTTTGTTTTTGTTGGATGGCAGGCACTTTGTCAATTTATTTAAAGTCAATTTATAATGTATATATATATTATATATATATATATATAATATATATATATATTTAGCACCGCATCTTACTACCCGTTCGGGTTATACGCTTAAGTACTAATTACTCTAATGGATTAGGAATTGGGAGGGTTGAATTTAGAATAAGTGAACCTGCATTTGCGTGGAGAGAGAGTGGTAAACCATTTAGGAAAAAAACCCAGTTCACCCGACCTAGATTCTAACCTCGATCTCCCCGTCCTCGGCGGTCGAGCTCAACACGACTAGCGCGTTAGCCAACTACGGCACCGAGGTGGGTAATTTATAATGTAATAATGCTATTTGTCTAGGAGTAGCTTTCTCGCTCAGAGTATTGCATTATGTTGCTGGGATGCAGTGCTTACTAGAGTACTATATTTTTTGTAGGAAACATAGCTTAATTGTTTGCACGAGGAAATGTATAAGTCGTAAATTAATGTAATATCTCTTTGGTATCCTAAAGAGCCAGTATATCTATTTTCTAGCATTATAATTTATATATGTTAAGGGTGTCCTAATACTTTGTATTATTATCTGTGGCAGTTTAGGTCTAGGTAACTTTGTTTTATTGCGGAAGGGTTCTACCATTATTAATATAGGTGGATTTGACCACCATTATGACTTGGGACAGTGTGGATAACGACTATAGAGTTATTGATGATACCTGGGTCCAACTGTATATTGTCTCACACCCTCTGTTCAGAGAATACAGTAGGTTTAGGTAGATTTGTCCACCCTTTATTTTTATGGCCTCTGGGCTTTTGTATGTCCTAGTATGGGCTTTGATTACTTTTGCGTAACAATCATTGCTGGAGCATTACTTATTGGGGTTAGGTTACTCAACTTCCACTAAGGCTAAACTTAATTACCTGGATATGCCAACTGTGTACGGACTTTCAATATAATAGATCTGATTCACGTTTAAAGTGCAGTGTTGACACAGAATATTTATCTATACTGTAGTCCCATTCGGGTATTAATATATAATAATGATACCATATGGTTTGATATTATTAAGACTTTATTATTTTTACTAAATTTTATGTTCTTGACTAAAATAATTAAAATATTTGTTTTTGGAAGTTTACAATTCAATATTACAAAAAATGGACGATAGTTATTAGTACCCTGTTCTGTTATATTCACGAAAATAATCTTAGGGCTTGGTTATTAACTCACCCTGTGTATTTAAACAATGTATTAAATAAATGAATTTAAATTGACTTTCCCTATTTGTATCTCCCTGTTTCCTTACCCAATTTAAGTGTTCCTTCACTACATTGTATTATTATTAAACAGTGTAACATATGGGGCTGTAGTGGTAGAGTGAGGTTGTTTATTTAAGGATAGCCAGGGAACACTTACTGCGGTCATCCTTCATTACTTTTTGGATAAAGTTAGATCGTGTGTCTACTGCGCGTCTCGTGGCGTGTGTCAATGGTGCCACTAGTAAGCTAAGTTTTCCTAGCGACGCAGTACATGTGCAGCGCAGTACGCAATGCGTTCGACGCAATGCGCTTGGAACTTGAATAATACTTGTGGTTTCCTTAACGACGCAATGCGTAGTGCATCAACATGATGCGCGCGACGCAACATCCCGATTGCTTTTGGAGCAGTCAAGTGAAACCTGCGTAGCACATTAAGACGTATTTGTCTGTTTATTGAGGTCATTTGTATTAAAGTCAATTTGTTTGAAATGGGAGTTAAGAGGCAACAAGGTACTAATCCCCGCTTTTCTTTCATTGATGACGAAGAATTAAAAATTTGATTTCTGAACATTATATATATGGAGATATATAGGAGATACTTTATATGGTGTTTCATTAGTGTTGATATCTTTCAAATCTTATATACGAATAACCTCATGTATTAAACACAAATACCTTTTGCACTGTGAAACTCTACTCACATTGTATAATTTAGTAAAATATGTCCCTGAGATTCATAAATAGCTAAAACATTATTTGAATTATTTTGTTTAAGCTCTCCATACGGTGTGTAAAAATATTCCAATAAAATTTCTGGGCTTTTTCAAATGTCTAATAATAAATACTCGTAATTGGGGGAAAAAATTAAATTTTAGAAAATGTTAATCAAACGCATTTAAAATGCCTACGAAATCACAAAATGAATGAAAATTAAAATTAAAATTAAAGCCCACAAAAGGAAAACTTTTTCAATGACTGATCGTATTTATTATTAATATTGCTATACGATATGAAATGACAGATCAGATTTCCTAAAATCTCGTAACGTTACTTTTCTACCTTTTTTACATTACTTCTTTCTTTTTCTAGTATAATATTGTGTTTTGTTTTAATCAAACATTTTTCTGGTAACCTTTATATTTACTTATTAAATTTTGTACTTTATTTATAGGCTCTATACAGAACAGTACTAGTAATAAAATAAAGTATCTATATAAAATAAAAAAAATTCGTAAATTGTTTCCTTTTTGTAGGTGTTTTCATTAATGTTGTCTAAAATACATTCTGTATCATTTTCACTTATTGGCTTTTCCAAGCTTTCTATCTATTAATGTAAAAAATAATTTAAGACAACTAGTTGAAAAATTACATCATGACATGATTATTGAAAAAGTACTCTTAAATTAGCATGCCAGTGCTCTATCGCTAAGCTAATAAAGATTAATCCCATTCTCTGGATCATTTTTTCATTTATAGCTTGATAACGAGTTTATTTATTATGAACGTGTGCAATTCATCGGCTACTTGGAACTATAGTTGATACCACAACCCCGATGACTTGTTAGTGTGTTTCATGTCCAGTTACATAAAGGACAATTAGTGTAAGCATGAGGCTGAATAACGCTTCACCGGTACCTGTGGTTTCAACGATAGCTCCAAGTAGCCGATAAATTCCAAACGTCCATCATATACTGCCTTAAACTATGAGGATTAATAACTCTGAGCCATGGCACAAGTCCTGGATTGTTCAGTGATAGAGAATTTGTCAGCTAGGTTGAGGGCCTCGGGTTCGATTCTCGTGTCCAGGTGTAATTTTCTAACGTAATGTAGCAGTGACGCTGTGTACAAAAAGCTTCATAATACTTATTTCCTTACTAGAGCTCAATAAGTCGTTCTCAAGCTATGAATTGTGTTCACCACCCTATTTCAACTCTAACTTAGCAATAATTGGATCATCGCCATTTCTTCCAGATACAACATAGTGCTGAAGTAAGCTAGAGGCTTGCCTGTTGCTCAGCGGTGGCTCGCGTGGTAAAAGATAAATGTTATTGTTATTAATATTATTATTTATTTAATTTTTTAAAATTTTATTGCACGATAAAACACTTGATTAAATGAAAACTTTTGGCCGTTTATGATCAAATATTCTTGGGTTATATACTTAAGTTTTAGCAGTTTCACGCTTTAATTTTTTTTACCGTCTGTTCTGTTAATACATTTTAATTAAAAGTTAAACGTATAATAAATGTAGAATTTAGAGTAAAATTATTTTTATGGTGGAAAAGTGGGAAACTATTCGTAACATGGCACCTTACTGGCCTATACCCAGCCAGGATTCGAACCCTGACTTTTATTTCACTAGTAAACAAAAAAAGAGGAACTATGATGCCTTAATCAACGTGCTCACCTGTGGGAAGGACTTTAATCAGTAAATAATTAATCACTTTTTATTTATACACATTCAAAAATAATACTTTACAACTTATCTGATAGACCGTTGATAATAAATTTAACCTTTATTGGCAATTAAAAAAGATATTTTTTTCTTCCAATCGTAAATACGTTTATTTGTTTTTCATTATGATACATAAAATAACATTCATATTCAAAGTGTTAAACATATTTGGGTAGTGGATGTATTCAGAAATAATTTTTGTCATTTTTCAACTGTCAGAAAAAGTTTAAGAGACCTCATATTAGACCTCGTTGTATTACTGTCCAATGAATTTTCCAACTCATGAGTTCTGTTACTGAGAAACAGCTGACACAGATTGATAAATGCTAGGTCTTGTCCAAGGCCAATTTCATTAAGAGAATGTGTTTGGTTACGTTTGAAAGAATGTGAACCATATTAACAACTAAAATTCTTATATATACTGTATATATATATATATATGAATAAATATTTTTCCCTTTATATATTTATTTACACATTCGTATGTACATTTATACATCTACACGTTTATATATATATACATAAATATATATGTGTATATTTACACATATTTATACATACACATAAATAAATATGTACATAGGTATATATATATATAACACTCCTTTTACCCTGAAATCTAACAAGCGTACCTTGAGGGATTATAATATGGTGCAGGTTAAAAGATAGGGTAACATTGTAATCGTCCTAGGTAAGACTGCTTGCTACCATTCAGCAAAACGGAGTACATAATAAATACAAATGTAACAAATATTTGTATACAAATATAAATGTGTCTAAAAAGAGATAACATATTATGTATGTGTGAGTGTTTCAGAGTAGATTTTGTTAAGGTTTGCCAAAATGACGAGATTAAAGTCATCTCTGGTCGCTAAGACTCGTTCACCTCCGATCACTAACCTTGGACCACGAGTCGTCTAACACGTTAAGTTCCTGTTCGGGGCTGTTAGCCATTCTATCAGAAAATTATAAAGTGGTTACATTTAGTCAAGAACAGTTTATGTAGTCCAATCTCGGCATTCAGCCAATCTCCTTTTATAAACGTAAGGTGATGAATGTTGATCTAGTCTTCGAAACTTAACCTCAAAACACCAACAGGCTTCACGTTCTGCGGTTATGACAAGCACAGGCTCAACAAACATTAAGATAGAGGAGAGAGTTTACAAATCTTGGATAAAAGTAATATTTTACATTACCAAACGGCTATACCCGGATTAGATCACATTGAAACTAAGTCCATAAAAGTTCCACCAACACAACATGAGCTACGTATCTCTGCAACGTACACGACTCCCAAACACACGTTGGCCAATGAGAACCTAGGCTGCCTATCTGCACACCGAGATGTCTCTGCCAAGGGCGATTTATATTGTAAAACTAAAATTGGATCAGCAAACTAACAAAAGAAAACAGTCGTAACTCCATCTGACTATAAATCCGTATCCGTGTGAAACTTACTTTTCATCCCACTAATTTCTAACGCCTTTCAGATGTTATTTACTTTTTTTTTTTTAAGATTTGAATTAATCTACCGGAAGAACTTACTGATCCATCCAAATAGTTTAAGACGTTGGAATCGAAACAAAAACCTCCCGTTATTCTTTGAAGACGGGAGACTACGTACAGTGCATACGGGAAGACTAAGTATTTTGCCTACTGTCCACTGTTTTAAGACCAATTCATATCAAATAACTAATCACAGGACAAAGCCTTCCCTCGGGATGTAATAGTAGTTGTGAGACTTTATGTTCAGGTCCCATACTTGAAATGTTTCCCTCGCTGTAACGAATGATTGAACAGAAATAGACTAGACGATCAAAACAATTAAAATATGGAGAGCTCCAAAAGCTGACCACGTCATAAAGGAGAGGTTGGGACAATCTCCCGAAATAGTGACTTTGTTTCTGAGGAAAGTATTCACAAAGGTAACGGCAGAAGGTTACTTCCCAGAAACATGGAAATAAACATATTATTCTCCCTAAAACTAGAACAATCCACAAAAATTGAAGATCCACTAGCACGATTAGCTTCATCAGAAAGTTGTTTGAGACATCATTGATCAAACGATTTCATTTTTTCAAATAATAACAAATATAATATCCTTTACATCAATTTTGAATTCCTTAATTGAAGTTTTATGATCTACATTAAATTGAGCCTTGTTGAGGATGCAGTAGGCTGATTCAACCTTAAAAAACCATCCAACGTAATTCCGGAGTTCAAATCCTGGTCGGGTGTAATAAGGTTGGTTATTCTTAAATGGTTTTACACTCTCCCTCCACCCAAATGTGGGTAAATTACCCCTAAATTCAACCTTTATCATCCATAACTCACTAGCGTAATTAGCGTGTAGCCTGAACAAGTAGTAAGACGCGGTGCTAGAAAAAATATTATTTAGTTTAAAGTTATCAATTTTGGCTACAAAAAATCTTTGTATTTTCTAAACGACAATTCTAATGAAAATTATACTGGTCCAGGTTAAATGGGGTATTTGTTTACCAACGAATCTTACTTATATATACGGCCTTAAAACACCACAATTATGTCAAGTGCACTCTTAGGAACTTAAACTACAGATAATATGTGGCTATGTATATACTCTTATATTAGTGGTTACTAAGGCGTTATGAATTAATTAAAAATTATTTTTTTACAATCTGTACTCTCTTGATTAAGATAGATTTGTTCTAAAATAAGTATTGTCATGGACGTTCTTTAACATTTTCATTGTATCAAAACAATAATAATGTGTTGATAAAATAAATTGAGGTTTTAATAATAAATCATACAACTTCAATAAACATGATAGTACTTTTATATAGCAATGAAGTGAAGCTTTTCAAAAATTAAGTATCAAATTCTTGATATTTTAAATATTGTTTAGTGAAATCCTTTCAAAGATTATAATTATGGTTATCAATAGAATATTGAGATTTTTATTTATTATCTTAAAGTGACACCGAAAGAATGTATTCAGAAAACAAGATCGATTCTCAACGTCTAAGAAAGCAGCATTTCTTCATAGACAGATCGGCCTCTAATCAATAGTTAGTAAGTATACGTTTACCATCGTACTTGATTTGGAGTCAAACAACACACTGTCATCACTATTTTTATTAAAGTGAAAGACTCATTTCTACTATCCCCTAATATCATATTGGTACACATCACAATAATTGTACTATTCATTCCTTTTATTTCATAAAAGGGCAAACGATATGTAGCCATAAAGCACCGCTTAATTTGGAAGAGATATTTTGCTAGGATTTGCTGGTCATATCAAAATGTTCCAATATTTCCTTCCAGAATACTGTTAAAATTCTGTTATCAAATACTGAAGTTACTTTTTCTTAGATTTGCTATATATGCTTGCAGAAATCATAGTATGAAGTCAACAGTGATCTGCAAAATTCCCACCTTACTGATCAACGTGTATTTGAGAGTGATTTCTCTTTAAAGATGTTTCGTCAGGATTATCGCAGTCACTTCTCACACTTTCTTGTATACGCCCTTTTCTGTAACGTCAATCGATCTTTATTAAAAACACAACTTCTATTAAAACAATTTTATCAACATTGTTTGAGTATAGATCAATTATTTAAGATTTTAAAGCTTTGTTTCAAATTTTGTTCTTTAACGAAAAGATTTGATTTTATTCCTAAATATTATCATTTTGACGGCAAGGAAGAAGTGAGGCAGAAGCTTGCTCTGGACTGCTCTCATATGACGTTTTCCCCTCTAAGGTACAATCTGAAACTTGCCCATTGATAAACAACTCTCCTCTGTTCAGTTGGTGTATTATTTCTCATCCTATAGCACTATACCTCAGCGTAGCTAGGTGTACTCCATTCTAACTCAGTGCATGCTTGTCGATGTGCTCAATAAAATGAGCTCAACTGCTCAAAAATATCTTGAAACACACACTCAAATGTATATTTTCTCAAGGAAACTTAGCGTTAGTAAAAACGTTAAAGTGAACTTCATCCTAATGTCAAAGAACGTAAGAGAGGTTTGCTCTGTGCGATTTTTTTTAGCACCAAGTCTTACTATCCAGTAGGGCTTTACGCGTATGTACTAATTACGCTAATAGTTTAGGGATGAGGAAGATTGAATTTAGAGGAAGTGTACTCGCGTTTATGTGGAGAGAGTGGGAATCCCTTTACTAAAACCACCCTTTGTACACCTGGTCAGGATCGAACCACGAGCTCTCCGTCATTGGCATTCTAGTCTATTGCGAGTGTAGTACCTTCAATTATGCAACCACCAAAGCGGGTCCTGTGTGGTTGTCCATTGGTTTGTATGTATGCACCCTTCGTTTACTCTGTACGGTAGCAAGCTTACCTTGCATTATTCCACTCTGGTATATTCTATAATATAGGGTCATAGTGTTATCCTCTAAGGTAAGACAGCTGCCTTTCAGAGTAAATGATGTGTACGTAAACACTTCACACGTCACAAATCGCACTCAAACTCACTCCAATATATATGTATTCTCTTCGCCTATTATCAAAATATAACCCTATTGAAATTCATTACTGACATCCTGGGTTCTGTTTCAAAAAGGTTTTACTCTAGCATTATTAGAAAATAAAGGTTAATATTATTATTATTATTTTGTTTAGTAATAATATTGTCAAATATTATCAGTTACCTACTAGTGAACGGTTCCTAAACAAGAGTTATATTTATTAGTATAGTTACTTGTCTGTTTCATAAAGCAACAAGTATAATAAAATCAATATATATTATTAGTCTTATTTCATGAGTATATTTTGCCTAGTTATAGTATTGTATTGTTGAAACAAGTGTTAATGCTTTGTGGTAAAAGTGAATTGTATCAAAATATTGATATTTTCCTGATGGGGGTGTGCCGGGAGACTTCACCTATCCTTTTAAATCCTGGCTAATATCTCCTGTTATCCAAAATGTTGACTGTTAGTCTCAACAGACGAATAAGAAGTGTGATAGAGTGCGCAAAAGGATACCTTAAGGAAAAATTCCATGGCCTCAGTAACACTATGCCCATATTTGAATGTAAATTCATCAACGCCTGTGTAATCAGCCCTTTTTAAAATGTCAAGAGGACTCCCAGACAACTACATGGTTTTAAAATGGAAAATTTGAACCTGCAGGACAAAGATGTTTAGGAACAAGCAGATGATGGACAGGGTTCAATTCAAGAACAAGATAAATTACAGTTCCTGTACAACTACTTCAACTGAAAACGTTACACTTGTGTTGTGATAAAACTACACCCTGAAGTTGACCATATTTTTGCTATTTTGTAAATAAGAACGACTCATTAATCTGTGTTTTAGCTACGCTACTCTTTGTCTTTATTATAATACATGTCTCTTTGAATCAACCCTTCTTAATAATTATAAATCTCTCCTTATTGTTTATGACATAGTTTCCATTTTTATTAACTATAATAACCCCTATTGAAATAAGGAAGTTGAATCGGAACCGGAACCAAGACCGATGATCGAAATTAACAGATATTTTTAAGGAACGAGAACCGGAAAAGAAACCCAAAAAGTTAATTGCTTAAAGGTACGAAAATACTGTGGATTAAAATCTAGCTAGACAGCATTTAATCTAGTGTGAGCTATTCTAAATTTTGTGTAAATTGCAGCCTAATTTTACTCTATCGAGCATTAAGTTAGACTACCTTAGAGCGACTCTACCTGGACTTCTTAATCTGATATGTAGGCTACACTGGACTCCCGGACTAGAGTGCAACTAGGTAGATTGGCCTCGTATTCAGTACTCTGAGAAATTGGTTAAATGACGCGTATCAGAGAAGTGGCTGTAATATCATAAATACGGAAAGGACAATGGAGTGAGAAAATTAGGTCATTGGTGAGGAAGCGGATAGCATGAGGAAATGAGGAATGTGCACATGGGAAGTTATTAAGGAAGTTTCGGTATGGAGATACACATTCAAATTTCTTGCTAATGTCTCCAAGGACTACGAATATATGTTGGAAAAGGTTGCCCCTAAGATAACTAAACAAGATACACATCTCATAAAAGCAATATTGGTATCAGAAAGGCTCACTCTGACACTACGATTTCTAGCATCTTGTATGTCTTACACAGAAAATTCATGACATTATCCTTTAATAAACATAAGTGGAAATAGTGAACATAATACTTAATAATTATGTATTTGTTCTACTCTACAGGAGACAGCTACTATTCACTCATGTATTTGTGTTGGATACCGGATACAATTTCAAAAATCATACCTGATCTACGCAAAGCATTGTTTGAAGTATTTAAAGACGATTATATGAAGGTAAGTAAGAAGTATCATACGTCTCATATAAATTAGTTCGAGTACTTACATTTACACTAGCTTGATTGGATAAATTATTATAAGGTAAAAAGTAAGTAGATCCTGAAGATTGGTTGGAACGTTCATGGGATGAATATTGGGGTACAGGAGTAAATATAGATGATCGTATTGCACATGTATATGCACCACCTGGCACATTTGAAACTGCAAATGGTTTCATTCATGGTACATGTAAAATGAAGGGATGCCTGAAACTTACGTTCTATCCTCTAGGACGGTCAGTTGCCAGAAATGCCAAAGAGATCCGGGAACAGTTCAGATAATTCTTCTTGTCTAAGGAAGGCGAAGTTGCGTGGCAATATAAACACATATAAGAGTATAGGAAATAATCTCATGAAACCATTGAATATTAGTGTTATACTATTTTTTCCCGTGAAATAGTTCCTGGATGAAAACAATTTTAATTGTTTTTTTTGTGGAACATTATAAAGTTTCAATAAGATAATCTGAATATTTTTTATGGTAAATATTTATAGGTATGACACTAGGAAAAAGTGGAACTGAACCTTTTTTATGCAAGACAGTAAACGGGAAATTGCAAAATACAGTAGTTTAGCGTTGCATAATAGGATTGATCCGTATATTTATAGTGGAATTACATGCGATTTGAGAGCTATATTATAAGGTGTTCCTGTACAGTTTGCCAATGCACACAATGTATTTAATTTGATAAGGAAGTTATAGCCTAGCATGGAAATAGATTATATTGTTGTATTTTGTTTATTGGGGGCACCTTCCAACAACTATTTTAGACAAACTAAAACTTCATTATCAGTAACTGGTCAAAAGAGGTATTTACTACCCATACTTCCAATGCATTGATTGTATTCATGATTTACAACCATGAACTGTAAACTGTCATAGAATTCCCAATTACTTTTCCACATTATGTCATATGCTCCATTGCCACTTTTCTTTTACTTCATTTTCCTTTATTACGAGTTCATTTGGAACAGAAGATTATGCCATTTCCTGCTATCTTCTTTCCTCTACCATTTCCAAAGATTCAGGCTTTGCTTTTTTTTTTATGCCTACCTCAATATTATTTAACGCCAACATTTCATTATTCAGGATAACTTTCAAAACATTAAATCAATACTACTGTTTTGGTTGTATCACACGCCACTTTAGCCTTCATCATTTCCCCCAAGAGCAGCTAGTCTATTTGTTCGCGTATGTAGAGCTAGAGAGAGCTAGAGACTCTCACTGATGTTCTCTTGCTACCGTTTACACCGTCTCACTACACAGACTACTAGAGATTAGACCTGCTCTCGCTAGGGCACTCTCGCGTCTGTTTACAAACCGAGACTTCATTTAGACAGCTCTAGCTAGATTAGCTATCAATGAAAACTCTACTGTGTACTCGTACCTTATTAACCATAGTTAATATATATTTATTTAGGTCAATATAGGTTCTTATCGGTTCCAAAGGTTTCTTACGTTTGGTAAAAAAAATTTATTGAATTGCATTTTATGCCCCTCTTTCTTAAACTTAATCATTATTTGAAAATAAAAACTTTCCTTTTTCTCCGGAATTTTTGTGAGAGTAGGATATACTTATTTTCCAGAGGATTTAGGAATGATTATTCTAATATATTATTATTCTAATATTCTAATAATAAGTCTAAATAAGAATACGAAGAAATTTGCTTAAAAGTGTTATTCCCAATAGTTAAACAATTTTAGTGGTTGTTAGATGGCCAGTTTTCATGGAAGGGTAAAGGTGAAGAGTCAAAAATTATTAATATTTTCACTCATCCTTCAAATATCAAGTAATAAGTCGTCTAAAGTTTGTGTTCATTGTTTGTAGTTAAGAAACGCTTTTATAGTGTATATTAATAATTGAATTATTTGATGGATGGAGCGAAATAAATATTACTTAGTGCAGAATTTATTTAAATAACATAGGGAGTGAGTGACACATCCCTAATATTATTAAGATGATTTTTAAGGTAGATTACATCAAGTTTTTATATTGTAACCCTGCAAACTCATTCATTTTGGTGTGTCTACAAATTAAGGACTTAAAGAAATCAATAACATTTTAAATCTAAAATGTTTGAATTGAAATCTACATTATTGCCGTAACATTATTTTAATATCTTGTTAATAAAGCCTAAAGTAATGTTTTATACATAAAAAGAATTGACAGACACACTATATAGCTGATTTACATTTTTAAGACAAACAAACTAAAATCATATATGTCTACACTATTTCCTTTTGGCTCCAACATGGTAAGTAAATGGTTTGATTGCATTAAACCAGCTTTAGATAGTTTATTTAACTTTATTTAAATTGAAAATACTCTTAAAATATAATATTTTTTAAATATTAATTTAAAAATAAAATGAAATTATTTTCAAAAGGTATAAAATACAATTTAATGGCATCAGCCTACAATAAACCATACCAAACGAGTGACCTCCATCTTCCATCTTTTGGCGAAGATAGTGTCATGTATTAAGCACAGCAAACCCTTCTGCCATTAGTCTCAGTTTTCTAGACTGGTGCCACTACTTCTTTATTCAAGTACCTCCTCATTTGTCCTCACGAGGCTGAGCTTGACTCCGTTCAGACCCACTGCTCTAAAGAAAATCTGGAAGCTCCGGGGATCGAACCCGAGGCCTCTGGATCTGGAGCTAGGAAATTAAGCACTATACCACAGAGGTCATTTTTTGTTTATTTTTTGTGGTTCTGGCAAACAAAAATAAAATTAAGTAAAATAATCTCCAGTTCAAATGGAGCCCTGAATTTTAAATAAATTGTGTTATTGTTAAACTCCTAAATTATTTGTGTTTTTTATATTAATAATTCGTGTTTTATTTACAAATATTTTAATTGGACTAAGCCTAGTAAACATACATGTTTAAAAACCGAAAACTAATTAAGAATCGAATGGAACAGGATCTTTTATTTTTTTAGAACTGGAACCATAACTGGAATCTTCATTATTTGTTTTGGAGAGACGGAATAGGAACCAGAACCTATAAGTATTTGGGTTTGTCTCCCTGATTGAAACCACTATTAAAACAATATTAAATACATATCCACAGAATCAAAAACGCTAGTATCAAATTGCCAAATTTAGCTTTGAATGCCAACAAACATATCTTATCACCCGTTACACCACCAAACATAACCTTCAATTCAATCAGCTGGCAAATTAACTTGGTAATAGAGCTCATGAACTAATAATATTACCTAAAATATTAGTCAATAATACAAGTAATTTTATTAGAATTTCCAAAACATTTATGAAACGGAATTTTGTTTAACTAAAAAGATATTTCAATTAGTCAAACAGTTTACGGTCAATTTATTTAAAAAATATGATTTTTTTTAGCACAGCAGCTTACTACATATTCAGGTTACACGGTTATTTATTAATTAAATTAGTGGGCTAGTTATGAGTAAAATTAATTTAAAGGAAGTGTACCCACATTTCTGTGGAGAGAGAGAATGGGAAATCATTTAGGAAAACTACCCTCAGTACACCTGACCGAGATCGAGCCACGATCTCTCCGTTATCGGCAGTTTAGTCGATTGTCAAAGTAGCACCTTAGACCATACGGCTACCGAAGTAGGTTTATTTTATTTTGTTGTTCTTTTTGCTTGATCGGTTTACAGATTGTTATTTCTCATCCAGCTAGAAATTCTTTTCAAAAAATTGGGTTTACACTGAGTACTATTTTTGTAAATATTGTTTTTCCTTAAAATATATCTTTATTTTCTTTTCATTTCCATCTAAAATAAGTTTTTCGTCAAATTGAAACCTCAACGTAAAAATAGTTTGGTAACAAAAGATAAATTTCTAATATATAGCTATTCCATATAAAAGCGTTTAAATAAATATTAGTTCTATCTTATTACTATTATAAATGCGAAAGTTGGTGTGTTTGGATGTTTGTTACTCAATCACACCAAAACTACTGAACGGATTCGAATGAAACTTGGTACGTAGGTAGAGTATGTCCTGGAATAACATATAGGACTATTCCTAAACATTTGATTTTACATTAATTTTACAATACTTATGTTTAAACTTTTCCTATATAAGAGATAAGACACATTGTAATTAAACTGCTGAATGAATTCGAATGAAACTTGGTACGTAGGTAGAGTATGTCCTGGAATAACATATTTTATAGGATTATTCCCAACCTTTGATTTTACATTAATTTTACAATACTAATGTTTAAACTTTTCGTTTATAAGAGATAAGACACATTGTAATTAAACTGCTGAACGGATTCGAATGAAACTTGGTACGTAGGTATATTATGTCCTGGAATAACATATAGGACTATTACCAACCTTTGATTTTACATTAATTTTACAACACTAATGTTTAAACTTTTCGTATATAAGAGATAAGACATATTGTAACTAAACTGCTGAACGGATTCGAATGAAACTTGGTAGTATGTCCTGGAATAACATATAGGACTATTTCTAAACCTTTGATATTACATTAATTTTACAATACTTATGTTTAAACTTTTCGTTTACAAAGATATATTATGATTTTAGATTTACGAGTAAATATGAATGTGATTATAATTAAAATGTTAAAGTAGAGCTAGCATAATAAGGAAATATTATTTACACCTAGAGCTGAGAAAAACGCATAGATATTTGAAAAAATAAAGCTTGATTTATGACCAAAACAGTTTAGTTAAAAATTAAAAGATTTTATCAATTATTGTGGGCGAAGCCGCGACGGGTAAAAGCTAGTACAAAATAAAAGCAAATAAGTGGTATCCTTTTTGATTTTGACAAGTATTTTACTTCTTTCTTGTAAATTTCAATAGGTTAGGTAATGTTATGTCTTGCTTGTCATAATATTTTTGGGCTTTAGGTTAGTGACACGTTAGTTCAAGAATCAGTGATCTGATCTAATGAGCGTTAATGAGTATCATAATTAAGGCATAAAATTAGTTTTTTAAGTAGCAGACTATAAACATACTTGGAAATTAACGTGGCTACAAATTTCTACTTCTTGAATCACAGAGTATGTATACCTACGTTAAAATGAAAATATAATAAATGTCACTCCAAGTAATTTTAAGAAAAAAATTTGACATTACAAGTTAAACAACAAAAGAATTTAATGTTATAAAGATGTTTTAATAGATAGTGGTGTCAATTTTAAATTTATTTTAGCTAAAGCAATGCTATCTTTATTTTCCATTGTTTCATTTTTCATTCTAAGCATCCAATCGAAAGCGGTATCACTGGGCCAAGGCCCTGATATCATTGGTTAATAAATGGGACATAATTGGTGAATTGGAACGATTATCATACATTTAATCCTTCCAACGAAGTCCTATAACCAACTTAAAAGTCACAGATTAAAACTCGAATGTTGTAGCTGCATAAACCTAGGGTCGATACAAGGGTGGAGCCTGAAATTAATTAAATTTATAATAAAAAATCTTAAGTTTTCAATTTGGTTGAGATTTAAAAGTTACAATGCTAATTCCAAACAACAAAGTTGGTTAATTTTTCGATTCTCTCGTGATATAAAACTAAACACTCACCTTCGGCGAGAGACGGTCTTTCAATGACTGACGAGACAACGCTGAATCTGTTCGTTGAGTTTTGTTCACTATGTAGAAATGTCGACTGAGCTCTGGAAGTTTGTGACACCAACTGTCAAGATTACAAAAATATTCTGTATCGATGAAATTGCATTATGATAATATGAATAGAATAACAACCAATAATATATTGAAGCCGATTTTATAAGACTTTTCCAAAAGGACATGAATCTTATCATATAATTGATTGAGGTTTAAAACTGGTTTAAAATTTAACTTTCAGCAAACTAAATATTTCCTGAGAGTAAAATTATTTATTTTTATTATAAAATCTCTTTGATTTGCTCAATCCCAAACCAGTATGATCCATTTTAGATTGACTTCAACATTTGCTATTACTGCTTTGAAGTGGTCATGCATGAATGAATAATCAATCATATTGACTTCATTACAAAGCATTTTACCAAACAGGTAATAAATACTGTCTAACTGAAGGTAAAAACCTCGTATTGTCAAAAGTTCTTAGTAAATATTTTAAAATGCTCTTTAGCTGGAGGTGGAAGCCATATATTGGCATGGGTCATATTGATCAACCATATGCTTTCACTTGCTTAGACCTGTTTGAAGATAGAACATTTATTGACAGTAGCATCTTTTGTTTATAATGGTTTATTTACTCATAAGCGTCCAGCTGTTAAAGGCCACACATGAGGAATGACAATGACCTTGACCACTTTTCCGGAGGAAAAGACAAATAACCACACTTTTTTTTATATAGACACCTGTTATTGAGCTAGGCTTGAAATTCTAGCAATAGACAACACTGATTTTTCTTTTCTCAATGTGTTTTTGTTTTTCGGATGATTTATGTGAAGCAAATACTTGTCCAAGTAATTTAAAAAATCAAGATCCATACATTCAGATTAAATTACATTGTTCTCATACAAGCTCGCATACAAATATTCTACGAAAAAATGTGGTTTCCAAAATTCAACAATACCCTAATATTGAGCTTTTTGAACTCAAGGTTTGCTTTAATGTACAATATATTTTCATCACACTTCTAGTGGCCTGCCGCTGATCAGAGGTAAATGTATCACATTTATAAAACTTCCCGTGGTCTAGCTATGAAAGTAACCAGCTGACATCAGCTTAATGTGTCTGGTATTTTGTGTCTAAATATATTTAATCATCCATACCAACGAGCTAGTAGCCGTCAACCGTAATTCATTGCATCCAAGACCTTATTCAATTGACTAATTAAGTGAGAAATGAGTTGATCACTTCTGCCTGTCCCACTCAGAAGAATACTGTATAAATAAATTAATTTTCAAGTATGCGTCTATCATAAGGTGGGAATATATGTAGACCAAGTCCCAGCTAGTTGTTTAGTTTGTTTGCTTCCATTACACACACACACACACACACACACACACACACACACACACACACACACACACACACACACACACACACAAGTATTATTCTGATTTGATAAGTTGAGGGTAAATCAGTTAGTCCGCTGGCGTTAATAAAGAAATGCTTCTTCCTAATTTCAGCTTGTAAAGGTTTAGTATTGTATTCTTTCAATGTAGATCAGTAGATCAGTTAAATTCTGCACGTCTTTGACTGGGCTGGCTAAAACGGGCTGAGCACAAAAATAGTATAACATATCAATACTTGACCTATTCGTTCTATCCTAGATTTCTGTGTTTTCTTGGCACTGTGCTGTTGCTGTGATTGTTTTTTGTCCTATGAACTTTTGGATCAGAAAGTAGTGGCCAATCTCAGAACATGTCCTACTCGATACGCTCTCACTGCAAGGTAGTTTGAAGTGAGGATTTTCTTCACGAGATTTTCTACCCTTGTGAAAAACTGACTTCCTCATCCTCTGAATAGGGATGCTTGTGGTCACATACGAATGGCTTGATGCGTTGCCAGGAGCAAGAATATTTGAAAAATAGCCTGAAGAACACTGTCGTTAGAAAAGCTTTTAAAAGTTTTTGAATTTGTCTTTACGCTTCCCTAATTATCTTTTTTATATAGGCTAAGAGAATGTTGCGCCTATGTGTAGATGAGGACACTATCTGTTCATTTTCCAATGAACTATTCGGGGACTTCCGTTATTTATCTTGACTTTGAGAATATTGTCATTTTGAATGACAAATCAAAAATAAAACAATTAATTCTTTCAAAATTGGGAATCTATACTTTGTGTTTCAAATGTGTGGTAAGTGCTCAACAATTATTTTGCTCTTATAAAATTGATAAAGCTTACATTTTAATTTGAGACAGGGCCTTGATCTTTGTGGAAGGGTTTATTTTCCACACAAGCCCTTTGTGGCCTCAGAAGGGAATTGTTTCCGGACCTTTCGGACCTTTGCCTTGTGGTGCTCTAGCCAATTTATAATTTAGAGAACAAATATTAAAGTTCCTAAAACCACATGCAGCCCAAGCGTTTCTAGATTACACCTAGACTTGATGTTGCCAAAGTTATTTTTCTCGCGTTTTTTTGTTTTTGTTATTTGCATCTGAGAAAGCTATCTGCTGGCCTCAGCCACAACTATTAGCAAAGATAATTACAAAGTTTCAAGGTAATATTAACGCAACACAACCTTAGAAACCTTTCAACGTTTAAGCCTAGGTGTCCCTTTGTCCAACGGTTCAAATGAAGACAAAAGCATTCCTTCTAAATAACTAAACTTCAACAAACAAAGAAACATAACTTTCAAAGGCTTTATTCAGGATTTCTCATTGTTTGCGTTGACAAAAAAAATTAATAAATTAATGTATTACTAAATTGGCTTAGTAATAAAACTATTATAACCAGGTATCATTATTTGCCAAAACGGTAGGGGAGGCGTAAAAGCTTGGAACCTACGGACAATAATTTCTTCAACTGTGGGCCTGAATACATTTTGATTTAGATAAAAATGACCTTTTTGACAGTTATTAAAGTTATTGTAGCCATTCTCACATATGCATATTTCAAGGCAATCTGCTAATCTGCTAATGTCACTTTTCATATATAATATCAATACCTATGAATTAATACTAATATTAAAATATAAATTTAATCAATAGTGATCTCAAAAAAGTGGATTTTTTTTACTTTCCTTCTTACCAGAATCATACTACAGACAGTTAAGTCTTAAGAGTGACTTGGCAGTAAGACGCGGTGCTAAAATATATATATATATATATATATATATATATATATAGACTTGTTCAGGCACTAACATGGGAATTCGTGGGCAAAATGGATATTTTTCCTGAAAAGGTCATTTTCGCTTCCAGCGCTAGTCCTAACGTTATGATTAACATCGATAAAGCAAGACGCCAAAATATGTGTAAGATATTTGAAAATATTTACTCTGCTTAAAATATTCTAAATAGAAAACATTTAGACAATTTTTTGGTCAAACAGTTAGCAATATGGCCCCTTCTAATTATTGTAATGATTGAATTTATGCCAGTACTTATAATGATGCATAGTCCTGATATATAATTTATAAAATATTAAGGAATCACGCCAGGGTTTGGAGTTGTGTTGAGGATTTTAAACGTTCCCGTTTTTTTATACATATTTTCACTGCTGTTCATCACTTTTTATTATCAATAACCAACTTGCCCTCTCATCCTTACTCAGCTGGATGAAAGCCCTCTCTTATCGTAACACTGGATTTCACAAGTTCTTAATGAATCATTTCTCCCCTGAAAATAAACATAGTTTGCCATTGATATTTTTCAAGAAAATTACACAAACAGTGAATATTAATAATCTTATTTTAACAACGACATAAGTTTTAATATATTGAAAGATCATTATCGTCAACCAATATAGACAAACGATTTTAACCTTTCCTTCTTAAAATTTGGTGCTATGTGTAGCTACGTGTGACCCAGTAATACGGGGCCTTATAGTATAGGAATGGATAAAATCCCAAAATGAAATAAAATAAATACTAATTTCTAAATTTACTAGATTATCTAACTAGAAATTACCAAACAGTAAATATATCCTGATAATACTGGGCTAGAGCTGAGTTGGTAGCTTCTAATTACATTTGTTGGTTCCTTTTGAGAGGAATTTTGCCTTGGCTACAAAAAAAAATATTTGCTCAGTTGGTAAAAAATATGAGTTCTTAAAATTTTCTGGGACCTCCGGGATGCGAAAGGTATCTGGTACATAGTGGGTGAACTACGGCCTACCTTTACCTTCAACAATGATAACCATAAGTTGAGAGGTTACTAGGAACACACCAGGACACATGCTAAGACGACACAGCATTGCACAAAAGTAATACAAAACAACGATTAAATAATTATTTTAATAAGGTGAAGAATAAATAAATAAAACAACAACGTAAGGATAAAATGTGGTATTATATTGTTAATTTGCATGTTAATATTTCCCTTTTGTCATATCCACAAATCCTACGTGAAAACTGGTTTTTAAAGTATAAAAATTCTAATAGTAACGATAAATAAATGGTACGGCACACCGCACAGACTTTCTCTCTCTTTCTATAAACTCGTAAGATTTCTGAACGGAATAATGTACATTGTATCATCACCACTCCACATAAGAACACGCATGAAATAATATACAATGATATAGAATCAATGAGAAAAGAGGCGCATCTTTGTCCACCTAAGAACATTTCAAACAGTTTAATGTCTTCCACAAGGGTCAACACTTCGTATTAAAATTTCGATTTCTGGTTAAAATTTTAACATTTTAAAAGGTGTTGCAGATCTTCAAGTCATCGCATTGATATTTAATTATTCATTTATACATTTTGACTAATAAAAAATGTAAATATTGACTATTGAGTCTAAAATGGAGATAGATCATTGCTATGCAAACATTTCTCCTAAGAGATTTAAGGAAAAATAACATACTTTTTTTAGATACTTACTTATATTTAATTACTCTATGGCATTGGAGTATTATTGCGTTAAGACTTAAGTAGTATATGTTTACAACTAAAGCTCACAAAATTGTATTAATATATTTGCAAATATCTCAGAAACTGCTGTTTTTATAAAAATATATGTCAAATAAAAGTTTTTTATTTCTAATAGTCCTACAATTTTGCAATGATAAGTTGTTTAGTTTCTCTAATAGTTGTGGAGATACGGAAATTAACGCTTCTGTAATGTACCCTAAAAATCATTTTCATAGGAAAATGAAAATAGCCAGTTTATTTATAATCTTAATCAACGCCTAGATACGAATTTTAATCAAAATCGTTTAAGCGGATTTTGAGAAAACCAAATTATTCTCTTTTCGTCCTTCAGTAAACTACCCTTAATTTTAAGTTTTTATAGACACACAGAGAGACGGCATTGCAAAGACTATTTTTTAGGGTTCGGGGGGTCATGAGACGTCGACATTCATCAACATTTCAGGTTAGTTTTTTTTTTTACGGTCGCAATACTTAAACTTTTATGTCCAAAAAGTTAAAAAAAATTCATATAATTGCGTATATATTGAAAGTTATTGATTTTATAAAAATATGTTTCGGATAAAATATCTGTATTATAAATATATATACATATTTGTAATGCTAAGTAATTTCATATCTCAAATAGTTTCGGAGCTATTTAAAAAAATGTTAATTTACGCATCAGACCGGAGCCCTTAAAGCCATTTTGCCGAAATATTGAGGGTAGCCATTTTGTTTGGAATATTTATTAATGTTTATAAATGAAATTTAATCAAAATCGTTAGAGCCGATTTTGAGAAAATCGACTTTTTCTCTTTTTGCCCTTCAGTAAACTACCCTTAATTTTAAGTTTTAATAGACACACAGACAGACGGCATTGCAAAGACTATTTTTAAGGGTTCGGGGGGTCATGAGACGTCGACATCCATCAACATTTCAGGTTAGTTTTTCTTACGGTCGCAATACTTCAGCTTTAATGCCCAAAAAGTTAAAAATATATATATAATTGCGTATATATTGAAAGTTATTGATTTTATAAAAATATGTTTCGAATAAAATATTTGTATTATAAATATATATACATATTTGTAATGCTAAGTAATTTCATATCTCAAATAGTTTCGGAGCTATTATAAAAAATGTTAATTTACGCATCAGACCGGAGCCCTTAAAACGATTTTGCCGAAATATTGAGAGTAGCCATTTTGTTTGGAATATTTATTTATGTTCATAAATGAAATTTAATCAAAATCGTTAGAGCCGATTTTGAGAAAATCGACTTTTTCTCTTTTTGCCCTTCAGTAAACTACCCTTAATTTTAAGTTTTAATAGACACACAGACAGACGGCATTGCAAAGACTATTTTTAAGGGTTCGGGGGGTCATGAGACGTCGACATCCATCAACATTTCAGGTTAGTTTTTCTTACGGTCGCAATACTTAAGCTTTAATGCCCAAAAAGTTAAAAATATATATATAATTGCGTATATATTGAAAGTTATTGATTTTATAAAAATATGTTTCGAATAAAATATTTGTATTATAAATATATATACATATTTTTAGTGCTAAGTAATTTCATATCTCAAATAGTTTCGGAGCTATTATAAAAAATGTAAATTTACGCATCAGACCGGAGCCCTTAAAACGATTTTGCCGAAATATTGAGAGTAGCCATTTTGTTTGGAATATTTATTTATGTTCATAAATGAAATTTAATCAAAATCGTTAGAGCCGATTTTGAGAAAATCGACTTTTTCTCTTTTTGCCCTTCAGTAAACTACCCTTAATTTTAGGGGTAGATATCCAATTCCAAAAACCCCTCGGGGCAACCCTATGAAAACCCTAGATATCAAGTTTCAGCTCAATCGGTAAAATAGTTTAGGCTCTATTTGGAGGTACAGACAGACAGACAGACAGACAGACGGAAATTCAAAAACCACTTTTTCGGATTCAGGAAGTCATGAAACGTCAAAATTCATCAAAATCTCGAGTTCGATTTTTTTGACGATCACAATACTTTCTCTACCTGTAAGATAGAGAGAAAGTAAAAAATATAAATAATGTGGAGTAAATATCTATTCATTGGTGTTTATAATATTCATCTTAAATTAAACGTAGAAAAATTTGTTGGATATTATCGATAAAAAAAAAGTAAAAAAGAAAATGTTGTCTTACAAAGACTAAATTTACTATAAGATAATTCATTTAGTAAAAGGAATATTATAATGTTGAAGAATTAAATTTGTCAGACATTTAAAAAAAATATATCTATATATATGGTTCAATATGGTTGAAAATTATAATACTAAGAAAATGTGATGATTATATTAAAATATTTCTGAAAGACATATTATAAATAAATGGTACGGCACACCGCACAGACTTTCTCTCTCTTTCTATAAACTCGTAAGATTTCTGAACGGAATAATGTACATTGTATCATCACCACTCCACATAAGAACACGCATAAAATAATATACAATGATATAGAATCAATGAGAAAAGAGGCGCATCTTTGTCCACCTAAGAACATTTCAAACAGTTTAATGTCTTCCACAAGGTTCAACACTTCGTATTAAAATTTCGATTTCTGGTTAAAATTTTAAAATTTTAAAAGGTGTTGCAGATCTTCAAGTCATCGCATTGATATTTAATAAAAAATGTAAATATTGACTATTGAGTCTAAAATGGAGATAGATCATTGCTATGCAAACATTTCTCCTAAGAGATTTAAGGAAAAATAACATACTTTTTTTAGATACTTACTTATATTTAATTACTCTATGGCATTGGAGTATTATTGCGTTAAGACTTAAGTAGTATATGTTTACAACTAAAGCTCACAAAATTGTATTAATATATTTGCAAATATCTCAGAAACTGCTGTTTTTATAAAAATATATGTCAAATAAAAGTTTTTTATTTCTAATAGTCCTACAATTTTGCAATGATAAGTTGTTTAGTTTCTCCAATAGTTGTGGAGATACGGAAATTAACGCTTCTGTAATGTACCCTAAAAATCATTTTCATAGGAAAATGAAAATAGCCAGTTTATTTATAATCTTAATCAACGCCTAGATACGAATTTTAATCAAAATCGTTTAAGCAGATTTTGAGAAAACAAAATTTTTCTCTTTTCGTCCTTCAGTAAACTACCCTTAATTTTAAGTTTTTATAGACACACAGAGAGACGGCATTGCAAAGACTATTTTTTAGGGTTCGGGGGGTCATGAGACGTCGACATCCATCAACATTTCAGGTTAGTTTTTTTTTACGGTCGCAATACTTAAACTTTAGTGTCCAAAAAGTTAAAAAAATTCATATAATTGCGTATATATTGAAAGTTATTGATTTTATAAAAATATGTTTCGGATAAAATATCTGTATTATAAATATATATACATATTTGTAATGCTAAGTAATTTCATATCTCAAATAGTTTCGGAGCTATTTAAAAAAATGTTAATTGACGCATCAGACCGGAGCCCTTAAAGCCATTTTGCCAAAATATTGAGGGTAGCCATTTTGTTTGGAATATTTATTAATGTTTATAAATGAAATTTAATCAAAATCGTTAGAGCCGATTTTGAGAAAATCGACTTTTTCTCTTTTTGCCATTCAGTAAACTACCCTTAATTTTAAGTTTTAATAGACACACAGACAGACGGCATTGCAAAGACTATTTTTAAGGGTTCGGGGGGTCATGAGACTTCGACATCCATCAACATTTCAGGTTAGTTTTTCTTACGGTCGCAATACTTAAGCTTTAATGCCCAAAAAGTTAAAAATATATATATAATTGCGTATATATTGAAAGTTATTGATTTTATTACAATATGTTTCGAATAAAATATTTGTATTATAAATATATATACATATTTGTAATGCTAAGTAATTTCATATCTCAAATAGTTTCGGAGCTATTTAAAAAAATGATAATTTACGCATCAGACCGGAGCCCTTAAAGCCATTTTGCCGAAATATTGAGGGTAGCCATTTTGTTTGGAATATTTATTAATGTTTATAAATGAAATTTAATCAAAATCGTTAGAGCCGATTTTGAGAAAATCGACTTTTTCTCTTTTTGCCATTCAGTAAACTACCCTTAATTTTAAGTTTTAATAGACACACAGACAGACGGCATTGCAAAGACTATTTTTAAGGGTTCGGGGGGTCATGAGACGTCGACATCCATCAACATTTCAGGTTAGTTTTTCTTACGGTCGCAATACTTAAGCTTTAATGCCCAAAAAGTTAAAAATATATATATAATTGCGTATATATTGAAAGTTATTGATTTTATAAAAATATGTTTCGAATAAAATATTTGTATTATAAAAATATATACATATTTGTAATGCTAAGTAATTTCATATCTCAAATAGTTTCGGAGCTATTATAAAAAATGTTAATTTACGCGTCAGACCGGAGCCCTTAAAACGATTTTGCCGAAATATTGAGAGTAGCCATTTTGTTTGGAATATTTATTTATGTTCATAAATGAAATTTAATCAAAATCGTTAAAGCCGATTTTGAGAAAATCGACTTTTTCTCTTTTTGCCCTTCAGTAAACTACCCTTAATTTTAGGGGTAGATATCCAATTCCAAAAACCCCTCGGGGCAACCCTATGAAAACCCTAGATATCAAGTTTCAGCTCAATCGGTAAAATAGTTTAGGCTCTAGTTGGAGGTACAGACAGACAGACAGACAGACAGACAGACAGACGGAAATTCAAAAACCACTTTTTCAGATTCAGGAAGTCATGAAACGTCAAAATTCATCAAAATCTCGAGTTCGATTTTTTTGACGATCACAATACTTTCTCTACCTGTAAGATAGAGAGAAAGTAAAAATAAACTTTCTAAATGTTTTTAATAGTTGCTGAAAAATACTCTAAGCCGAGTGTTGGCGAAAACAAAGGATAGGAGAAATTAGGCCTATGTTGCACCCATTTTAAAAAGCTTAGTTTATGAATCCATTGATCTCTATAAATAAACAATTACCATTGTTCTGGTTTTATTTGTTAGTGTCCTAGCGTATTGCAGGGGTGCATTTCGGTTTTATACGTATATAAAAATTAAAAAACTAAATATAAAAAATATCAATTTCTGGTTTAAGTAAAATAGTGTTCCTAATTTCGCACAGGGTGTGCGATATTAGGCTCTTAATTATGTTACCTTTCAAATTATGTTAGGCCTGGTAAATGTACGTCAAGCAAGCATTTAATTCTAAGAAACTGCTTTAATATGAGGCCGTTATATTTAAAAAATGTTGTATTACAAAATTCATATATAAAAATATATCCAAATTAATAGGCCTTAAAGCTCAGAAATATAGAAATTGTCACATGGAATACTCATTTAAATTTTTTTACCCCCAGCGTTGAGCATCCAAGCTTCCAAACAAAAGTCACAGATAAATGACTCTCCCCCGTATCCCCCCCCCCCCCATCTGTTGAATATGACTGGTTACAGTAAGGGCATTCACAATCATCTTCACTGTCCTCTTCATCTGTGGATACAGTCAGAGGCTCAGCCAACTCTTTGTGCCGGGCTAATTGAAATAAGCTCAAACTGTTAATTGTTTCTACCTCGCACAAAGTAAATACCAACTCTGCAAGAACAACGGATCAAATTGGACTTATCATGACCTAGCCGATGTAGTTGTGTTGTGTGATCGTCACTGATGGGCCACATTTAACTATATTAGAGTGGTTACTTACAAACAAAAAACCATACTGAAATAAATTATTTCATGTTTTCCATCTCTCATCAACTACTCGTCACGCATGCGCTGATGCCTGCTGCAGGCACCCTACCCTCCGAGCGCTATTGCTCCAAGACGTGATGTAACATTAGCAATACTAGTTAATGCTACAAGGTTACTACCCCTCCCAAATAAACCAATACATATAGACATCCTGCAATAGTAGCACTAGCAACACTAGCTAATTTACATTAATACTACCCACTCCAAATAGTGCCGATACTCATAGACATCTTGCAATATCAAAGATTACAAAACTTACTATATCTAATATATGTGCTTTAATCACTCATTGTATCTTCTGGCTTAGCTCGAGTTCCATGACGAACCTGTTCACACCGAAGTTTATGATGAAGAGAAGACAGTCAAGCTATGAACGATTGTTCAACAAGATATTTCAATAGGGGGATCTAGAAATGCGCTGATTGGCCCTGCTGGACGACAAACGGGCCACTCACAATCTTAACGGTCAACTCACCAGATGTCCGGTCCACGTGATTTGATGTCGTGCCAAGTTTTAACTGTCGACTCTCCAGAAGTCTAGTGTACGTGACTGGATGGACGTACCAAGATTCAACGGCCAACTCACCAGGTGTCCAGCCTACGTGACTTGAACACGTGTCAAGTTTTAACTGCAACTAACCAGATGTCCGGTGTATGTGACTGGATGGATGTACCAAAATTCAATGGCCAGTTCACTAGGTGTCCATCCTACGTGACTTGAACACGTGCCAAGTTTAACTGCAACTAACCAGATGTCCGGCCTACGTACGTGACTTGGGCTCGTGCCTAGTTTGGCAGCTGCTAACAAGAGAGTTATGCTGTTAGCATGTGTTCGCAAGGTAGCGTTGTATTTTTAATATGAAAATCTCCCAGCTCTTTATCCATCAACTAGACCTATATAATGATAGAGCTCAGCTTGCATAGTTTACTATTACATCCGACACTTCCACGAGATGTCCTATTCTGGACTTAGAAATAATCAGCTAACATGGTAGACTATTATATCCGACACAACCACGAGAGGTCCTGGTCTAGACTTGGATATAATCGTTCCAGGATGGCAATATATAAACTCTATATATTTTATTAATTGTTTAAAATCTAAACGACCTTTAGTGGGTTTGAGTGTTTAAACACTTAGATTAGTTTTGTGATTGAAATCGTTTAGGCGTCTGTAATTTCTCACTAGAAGATTTATTTTTGAAAGTAAATTTGTTTTATGGAACACTTAATGTTTCCTTTTGCCACTTGGGCGCTAGTCTCTTCGTAATTTTTAGAGAGGTTAATAGGTAGCCACTTTTGATTTGATTTCTAGCTTGGAATATTTAGTTTAAATATAATTTTTTATTGCACTTGTGGTTATCAATAATTGTTTGAACTTAAAATTTGATCATGTAGACTTATTTACTTTGAATAAATTACTAAAGTAATTAATTTTTGTTAGTTTATAAGCTGTAACTTTAACATTTACCGATTCGTTTAGTGAGAAATTACAAGTATTGTATTGTAATATTGCTTTATTTTCTATTATCATGTTAAATATTAACATGTCGGAATCTTCTCAATTACTTCAAAGGTGGTGGAATTAATAGTCCCACAGTAGTTTAAGTTAAGTCGGGATGTCAAACATTTGTGTAACTTATAAATAACAGAAATTATATTTAAATTTAAATTAATCTTAAAATTTAGATTCGCTTAGTCTGAATTCACAATGGTGATTCAGGCGCGTTGTTAACCATTTAAAAGAGGCTCTTTAAGCTCTTTATTATTATAGTAAGGATCCAAAGGTTTAATGGTTTAAACTATTTTATAAATATTAGAATTGATATTTAAATTTAAATTTAATCTTAAAATTTAAATTTGTTTAGTCAGAATTACCAATGGTGATTCAGGCGTGTTGTTAATCCTTTAAAAGAGGCTCTTTAAGCTCTTTATTATTATATATACAATTTTTTATTGTTATTGGTTCTCTTCCAGACTAATTCATATAAATGAATAATTTACTCTAAGATTATGAAATATATTTTCAAATGTACTGCGCAAGTGCAGTCTTTGCCATATGTATATGTTTTTCAACACTCTTGAGGGCTATTGTGACCTCTAGCTATTAGACGTGGAGGTGGAGAACGTTACAGTGATTGGTAGACCCCCACCACCACCTTTTTCATTCCTATCCTACTCTGGCATCAATCTGGGAGCCTATTTAACATCATATATCATCTAAAATAGACACAGAACATTATTCATTCTCCTCGGCTGAACATGTTAATAACGTTTTCTTTCTTCGTCTAATCTACTAGCTACAAGAGACAACTGCCCAGGACGCCATGGCGTCCAACTCCGCCGTGGCTACGATTGGCTCCAGCTAGCCCCCGCCACAATAAGGACATTTTCTGAGTATCAACATGGTCAGTCTACCCTGCTAGGGAGATGGTCCGTTTTATTTAGCACAATACAATTGTTATCCCTTTCGGGATCATAAGTTTATTTTCAGCAGTCGTATTGAGTAGGATTTGTTTACCTTAGTCAAGATGTTTTTTGTATATCAATATGTAGTTGTCCGTCGCTTAGCGACTCCGTTCTATACATGTATAAGGTTAAGATTTAATTAATATTTATTAGTTCAATTTGCCTAGGTATGCCTATTCCTAGCTTACAGGGCATTTGGTACCTTCAGAACAAAGCTAGTTTATAGTGGCATAGTATACCTTGTAAGAATAGTTTTACCAGTTTGGCATAGCGCCACTTGATGAGTTGGCTAGAGATTTTAGAAAATATATATATATTTAACAGTACAATGTGTAGACCTGTTTACCTCTCTTGGGCTCCCCTCTAACGGTTTAGCAGTTACCTGCTTGTCGCTTTAGTGTTGTTATGGGCTATTGAATGTTATATCCTAGTCACTCTGAAGTTGTTCTGTTAGTTTAGATGGGACTTTCTGTCACCTATTACAGGGGAACGTCAACTCTAGAAAAATAGGGGTTAGCTATTAGCAGTTTATGGCCTAATTAGGCCTTTTCCCCCAGTAAATACTCTCATGTTCTCTTTTTTATTATTCTTTCTCTATGTTACTTGTTTGCCAGACATGTCCTTGCTTGGCCTCTTGGACTCCAACATTTGACTGATTTTTGTACCGCTTAGACGGGTTCCTTAAGATTATGTGAAAGAACACGACAGTGTTCTAATGTATACCTTTCTTACAAGTTTTGATAAATGGGATATTTTTGTGTACTTATGATTATTTTAATGTTGTCCTAATTAGAACATCTATATCCCAAGTGTAAGGGATATCTCTTGCAGCCTCTACCGGTGGTCTTAATGTTCACTTAGTTTGTAAACAGTAATGAAGAGGCAACTAACTATGAGAGGGTAGTCGCCAAGTTCCCAGAATATATAGTTATATGGAACATCTTGAGCCATATGATTTACCATTTGTATTAATGGGATGATGAATTTGCCTCCTGTCACTAACTACATTCTATCTTGCCTTATATTGTATTTATCTAAACGATCTCACTTATAGCAGCCTGTTTATAACTTTCGAATCTATGCTCGTACTCTAGTTTATCTTGTTGCAGGTTTTTTACTCTAAGTTGACCGCCTAATTTAGCTTATTGCATTAATGCTAATAATACCTCATAAAGCTTTATTAACTTGTGCGCTCTCATTAAGGCTCATTGTAACAGACCAGATATAAAGCTCATCAAAACATATTTCCTATACTACTTTGATCACTCATTCTACTTTGTTGTATAATCAGAGAGCACACCACGACACCCACTTAAGACTTTAATTTTTTATATGTAAAATTTTGTCAATTAAATCAAATATTGTATGCCATGTACTTGTACCTTTATTCATAATTTGACCCCGGCCCCTTTGGGTGGGTTCATCTTCCTCACTTGATTCTGAAGATGACACTTTCAGCGTCTTCCTTTTCTTTGTCGCATTTGTTTCCTTTCTTTTGTCTTTTGGAAATGTATCCTTTTGCTAGTTCGTTTTATCCCTTCAGATGCTGATTATATCCCTGGTTCAACATTATTCTTGCTTCCCTTTAGCGTCCTTCTTTTTTTCTTTATTTGTAATGTCTTCTAACAGCTGGTTTTTGTAAGGCGATCTTGTAAGTACAGCGGCAGGACAGCTTGGTCTTCCTCTGGCTTTAGTGGTTCGGGCTTGTACTTTTAAGGAAGGAAGAGGACTGTTATCATCTGGCATTATTTTAGGACTCCCTAGAGGCGATGAATGAACACTGTTAAAACCAAGATATTGGATGCCGCTAGAACTAGGTTGTTGGATGTCTCTATAACCAGGATGTTGGATGCCGCTCAAACCAGTTTGTTGGATTCCACTGGAATAAATTTGTTGGATTGGCTAGAATCAGGTTGTTGGATGCTATTAGAACCAGGTTGTTGAATTCCGCTATAACCAGGTTGTTGGATGCTACTAGTTCCAGTTTATTGGATGTTGGTTGTTGGATCAGAAGTATCGTCAACAACAGCAAACTAATGCGCTTGAAAAATTTCACGGTTTAGAGGAAACAAGCAAGTTTTTCTGAAGCCATGTTCTTCTGTCGCAACTGTAGCTGATTTGTTGTAAGCTTGACCCAACAGTCTTTCTATTTGATAGTGAGTTACATTCTACCTATGTATTGCTTGAGCTAAGATTCTATTGCTTGCGCGTAGTAAGACTTAAAAGGTGCCATGAAAGCTCTGTCAAGCGGCTGCATTTTGTGTGAGCAATGAGGTGTCAAACTTACAATTTGCACCCCATTATCTCGGGCAAGATCTAATAGTGGCAGGTTTCTGGTATGTGAATAATGGCCATACAATACCAAAACCACAGGATCGTCTTTGGTGGGCTTCAAATTGGCCAAGAACCTCTCCTGACACCATTTCAGGAAACTTTCCATTTATATCCTTCCAGATTTATAGCACGCTATAGTACTTCCGTTTGGAGCCCCATCAAGGAGCTCTGGTTTCGTATTTTTTTTAAGAAGCACCAGGAGTGGTGGAATAAAGGGGCCCGTTGCACTTATGCATGAAGGGGAAACTAGCCTATTATGGCATACCAGTATAAAATGACAGTCAGTGTTTCGTTTATATGACGTGGGTAGTGCCACCGGGAATATAATTAGTAGCAAGATAGGTTGGCAACAGTGGTCCTCTGTTGATGGCGAGAGTGACGCAGCTTTATTAACGACGAGAGAAAATAATATTTGAAAGCTATGTCATCCAAATATATTTTAAGGTGATTTCAAGTCGTCGATTATAGGAGAACTTTATATTATTATTTTTTTATCTTTCACCACCTAATGCTCATCAATGAAGGCTTATATTACTCACTATAATTGAATAACATAAATACTTGACACCTTTAGGGTGAGGAAAAAGATTTGGTAGCAACCATGTGCTCAGGGTAAAATGACATAGTTTGACCAAGGGCAATATGACTATGTAATTTTACCTTAGTGTTTTTAATGTGAAAGAAGGTTTTTAATCTAAATGCTTTTCAAATAAATTTACATACATTAAATAATAAATATTATTTACAGGGAGTAAAGGAAATTAATCGTTAGGACATTGTTGCAATATTTTTAAATTTTTTTCCAACCTATCACATTATAGATATTTTTACCAGCAGAAGGGGAAAATTAAAATTGTTATGGATGTATCCGTGGTTGGGTGAACATACTTCAATTAATTAAATTAGTTCACGGTTGATTCCCGTGTATACTAATCTACCAGAGCAGTTGGGATTAGAATGTACCCTGTGTATGAAGGTAGGGATAAAAAAAGGAAGTTAAGAGGAATTTCACCATGGATCACTTAAGCGAAGTTTGAAAAACAGATTAGAAATCAGAACATAGATAAAAAAAATCTACCTCTAGTCAGGAGTGAAAACACGTTGAGAATGTATGATTTCAAAAAGCCTAATATATATATATATATATATATAAAATTATATATATATATATAATATAATATAATAATAAGCCAGTAAAACATTGGTAACTGTCTAACTTCTAAGGTCAAGGGCTAATCCATGGCCCGTTGTCAAGGGGGGCGATTGATTTTCATCAGGCTCCTTCAAGTAAAAATTTAATAATTCTAACTAATCAAGTTTTTAATGTATAATAATTTTAATAATAATAACAATACTGCTAGTTTATAAAAAAATTAAATAACAATTAAAAGATGATTTGTAATTAAAAATACAAATTTGGTTTGCAAATTTGATATTTTAATACAAAAAAAATACGAAAATACAGTTTCACAATAAAAGTAATAAATATGTACGGTACATGGGCCTAGAATGTTTGAATGTTTTAGTAGGTAATAATAGAAAAATATATATTTTAATACAATAATTGGTTACTATACTTATCATTGTAATCTAATTACTGGATGGTTTTAATTTTAAGCCACTTGAAAAGTTATTGATTAGGTCTTGTAGGAGATAATATGAGAGAGTTGCTAAGAGTCAGTGATTATTTTTACAACATTAAAGTATTAGTTTCAATATCTTTGAATATTTTCTATATGGGGGGAGGGAATCACCCCCATTACCACTCCGGATCCACCACTGTCTAAGATTAGTAAATTTACTTTAAATATGGCATTTTTTATATTATAAATGATAACACTATGTTGCTTCAAAGTCTGATGCAAACATTCATTTATTGGAATGCTTAGCTTTTGTGTGTGTGTGTGTTTATTATAAGCTCTCAAATGTCACCGTATATTCAATCTTATCTTTTTCTTGAATAGCAGAACAATTTTGTTTTAAAGAAACATGTGTATGAAAAATCCTAAAGTGGATGATAACAAAAGCAAACAACATGTCTGATTGTATTACATTTCAAGTATCACTTATACGTGTGATCATGTGTTCTCTATTTCATCACACGCACGAAGTATGCTACAACACCTTTCCTCCTCCAACAATTTTTCCGCGCACAAAGAAGCACAATTCATTTTCCTTAGAGTAGACATCATTTTGCTATTTTCTGGTATTTAAGAAGGCCGAGTTCATTAGCTGTGAAAGGATGGCTCAACCTCAAAAAATCAATTAATTCAGGAATATTTGATTTACAAAAATAGCGTATGGTTAAATTTACTGTAAATTTTTATAGAATATTAAAATTTAGGAAAACAGTGTAACTTATAATATGTGGGGGGAAATATTTTTGTTAAAGTCAATTTCTATTTCAACTGATCTAAAACTCTTTTGTGAGTACATAATTTAAATTTGATTATCTCATTCATATGGACCATTTTAAACATAACATTGATGCCACATAACCTTTCAAATAGTTTAAGTTAAATAATGTGTTGGTGTTTAGGATTAATAATTTCAGTCATCAATTAAATACTCTCAACAAGGAGCACAACATTATGTAACCATATTGTTTGAATGTCAAATATTTTTATTTGTTTAAATCTTTAATTCTTTGAATTTATCAAAAGATTAAATTATCTATGTCTAGATAAATTTCTCTCCAAGATGGTATGACTAAACATTGTATAATATTGTATTTTATCCTATTCTCCATTGTTTAAGTACATAGGATTTCTAATATTACTACTAGTAAAAATAATAATAGTAATAATTTCAATTTCCTTTATTATAGTGCAGTCCAATAGTCATGACACCTATGACAGGCCAGCATTGTAAAGTATACAAGTATCTTACAAGCACGTATACGTAATAAACTAAGAAAATAAGATAAACAATCATAGCTAAATAATTATACATACTTATGAATAGTTCAAAAATATAGTAAAATAATATGATTATAAAAAAATTAACTATAATAAAAAATAACTAAACAATTTTAAAAGCGTAAGTATTTAAAAAGTAGTAACAATTAGCAAACAAGAATATAACCTGAATGGGTAGATATTATGCGGTGTTTAAGAAAATGAAAGAATAAAAAATAAGTTAACAAATAAAGCAGAAGTATGTAAATTTAAATATTTGAGGTAGATCCTCTACAGCAGTGTGGTCCAACTGGTGGCCCATGCTCACAGAAAATGTGGCCCCGAGATGTGAAATAAATTCAAATAAAAATATTAATTTAAAAAGGTCAGTGTTGCACTTTAGTATGTATTTATTTGATTAGTAAAAATATGTATAAATATATATATCTATAATACTAAGTTGTTTTGTGAAAGTGTGTGTGTGTGTGCATATTTCATTATGCATTTTTTTGTTATTAACATTTATTGTTATAAACATTTTTAGTAAAATTTGAAATATTCTACCAACAAAATATACAATTTAAGTATAAAGAATGAAAGTGATTAGTTATTAAGTTGTCGACCTCGGTTGTCTTGGGGTAAAATGCTCGCCTCAGGACCCGATGTTCATGGATTCAAACCCAGCCTGGGCGCACAGATTTTTCTTGAGCGATAAAAATCTGCAGCGCAACTTACTTCGGAGGGGAAGGTAAAGCCGTTGATCTCATGTCGATTGTGGCATGTACAAGAACCCTGGAATTATGTTCTGGTAGAACTGGTAGGCCCTTTCACTCTCACTCATAGACATTTCTCGTGTGCTGATATAATCAGTCGGTTCAGGAAGTGCACATTAAGTAATACAAATAAATTATTAAGGGTTGATTTTCTACCTTTATTAATTTGATGGGATTACTAAATAAATATTTAGCCCGCGGTGTAAATTGATAATCTGATTTTGGCCCTTGGGATGAAAAACGTTGGACCACCCTGTTCTACAGGATAAATTCTGATGAAGGAGTTCATTAAATAACTCTTGGGTTTGCTTTTCTTTTATGATAAAAGTTAAATTTGACAAATCTAGAAGGCGCTATGCATAGGGCTTACAAAAACACATAGGGCCCATCTTCTAAGCGTTATTCAAAGAAAATAATTTTGGATTTTGGATGAGAGGCTCGAGAAGGGACATGAATACCTACATGATCAAGGGCGAATTTAAAAGAAATTTTACTGTTGAAAATATTAGAAACAAAAAGGGTATCACAATAAAGTCTACGCGAGAAGATTTTTTGGAACCCGAAGAGGTTTCGAACTCTGTCATAATCATAATAAATCTGGTTAATAAGGAATTGATCACAGCACGCAGTGACAAATTTTCATTGATCGTTTCCTAACCTGAGATAGTCAGTTAAGTTAATGGAATTACTAGCAACAGTATCATATTATAGCTTATATCTAACAAGGGCATAGTGCAGACATAAAAAAACTGTCAAATTTCTTAAATGATGAGGTAATAAATCTAATAAGTCCAAGTAATTTCAATGATTGAGATATTATATGGTCAACATGATTTTGGGAGTAGAGTTTGTTATATAGTAGAACACCTAGATAATTAAATCTAAAAGGGAAATGAACTATTGATCCATTTATAAGTAAAAAATATAGGATTAGTTTTCCTCGTAAAAGATATAGCTTTAGTCTTGGATTTATTAAATAGACTTTCCATTTTCAAGAGACCATTGTAAAAATATATATATATATATCATTTTATAAGCCTTAATAATCTGCAATTGATTTGGTACTTTTAAAGAGTTTTACATCATCTGCAAAGAGTATATAACTAGATGAGTTTAAATGTTTACCAATATCATCAATTAACACGTTAAAGAGAAGAAGACCTAAATTAGAACCCTGATGTATACTACAAAGGGGCTGAAATGTGGTGAACTTGGCGGTGTGTAAATCAATTTTAATAGCAAATGATCTAACATGCAAATAACTGCTAAATAAATTTACAAATGAGTGAGATAGGCCGAAATTAAAAAGTTTTAAGAGAATAATAATATCTGACACAAGTCAAAAGCCTTACTTTGGTAAAATAAATAACATCAACATGGCCTTGGGTTTTGAGAGGCAACATGCCCCAGACATTCTACCAAATGTGTGACATTAGATTTATTTTTTATAAATCCATGTTGGATTTTCTTTGAAATTATTCCTTACGTGGTGGAAATTATGATCCATTATTTTTTCTCGATTACTCTAGAAAACGTTTGTTTTTGAGCTTTTTTTAAAAAAAATAGGTATGACAACAGATGGTTTACACGTAGGGAAAATGTTTCATTTGACAGGCTAATGTTAAAGATATGTGCTAACATTGGACTAAAAATGCCGTGAGCATGTAACTCCATCCATCTCGGCACATCTAGAAAAACTCAGCTTTTTAATACTTAGCAACATCCAAGGATGTAGTGTGGCATGGATACAAGCACACGCTAGTTTCAATAACGGGGCAGGGTAAGGCTGGTAAGGCTGAATTATTTACGGAAAGAAAGTAGGTCCCAAACTAGTTTGAAGTTATTAAAGGAGCCATTATAAATATGTCATGAATCTATAGGTTTGACAAGGATACTTTATTCACACGATTTTTTTTAATTCCCAAAAATCCTTAGGTTTGCTTTTAATACTATTTTGACAAAAGGGGAGACCAACCACAACAATACCTACATGGCGTGTATTAAGAAATCTCCTCCTAGCCAGGAAAGTTTGGCAAGAGTGTTCGTGGAAGATGGGCTTCCCCCTCCACAACCCCTTCACGTCGAGGACCGTGGAACTTTTTGGAAGAACCGTGAGCTCTACAACAAATCGCAGAGTTGGCCAACAACATCCCAGAAATTGACGACGACTGGACAATCACACCACTATAAAGAGATACATGGGACAACCTCCTTCTCTCAGTCCTGGAACTCCAAGAGAAGGTTGAAGCAGTGGAAATTTGCTATCCAATAGAAGATGCGATCAATGATCTTGCCCGGCTGATTCATGAATAGCATCGATATAGAGGACGTAGCCCACTGGCAGTCATCGAAGAACAAGATATATTTACACCCGTATCAAGTCGGACCCCAGCTGATCGTGATTCAACCGACCCAACCGACATTATCAGCGATGAAGACAGCACACCAGATGCGTCACCAGCTCCAGTGTGGTCTTCAGCTCACCTCACACTGGGGCCGTCATCACCAGACCCAGAGATGCTCCACATACATTCCAGCGAAACGCTTCATCAACCATGATGGACACAGTCATCAAAGATTGGACGGCCATAGATTACTTAAAGTCAACACTGAGGTATGCAATGCTTCCCACTTTTTGCTATCCACAAATCAAATGGAAAAATCAGGATCATTTATGACTTTAGCACATGGACCTAATTTTAATTGTGCCCACCGTTTTTGTTAAATTCAGCTGGAATAGCTTTGCAAACCCTCCCGGAGAGTGCCTGGATGGTCAATTTTGATCTGGCCAACGGATTGTTTCAGGTTCATCTTAGTCAGGATTCCCTAAGGTTCTTCGGTGTCTATTACAAGAGGGTTAGGTATTCCTTTTCTCGTTTACCTATGGGGAATTCCCTGTCACCCTCAATACTACAGCAGCTAATAAGTGAAGCTACCATGGCAGTGTAAAAAAAACTCTAAGATGTGAAGTGTATTGTGTATTTAGATGATTTGCTGTTTTAGTTTCTAAATGTGGGAAAACTGGAACAAGTTATAGAGGAGCTGACTGCTCTGGGATTCACCCTCAACATGGAAAAGTCCAAGATGACACCAGTTCAACGGTTAATCTACCTGGGCTTTGACATCTACACACCTAACAATGAACTTCACCTAACCACACAGTCCAAAGCTAGAATAAAAACCTTCCTCAACGACGTTCCATCTGCCAACTATAAAGATCTGCAAAGAATCGGTGGCTATCTGAGTTGGATCAGATACAATCTGAACTGTCCAGCCTTTGCAACAGCCAGGATCCATCGCAAGCTTCTTGGCATAGCTAAACGTCTCCTCTAACTGGAGTAGGGGACCCGAAAAGCAAGGAAGAAACCAGAAGACACGCCTGTGGCAGTTTTTTCAGATGCTACTCCATTTCCAGCTCTAGCATACCACTCAGCCTCTGACTCATCAGTTATCAAACGATTCACAACTCGCCAAGAGATCAACTGACTTGAGGTGATTGCAGCCTTGATGGGCCTGTGCTGGTGTGCCCGTGAATTTAATCCAACAGAAATCCACCAAGGGGTGTATAATACTACAGCCCTCCACTCAACCATAACAGGTAGATGCCTAGTATTCAATTTTCCCAAGTTGGTCAAGCTCTACCTTAGGGCCATGGACATGCTTAGAAACGTGTCTCTAGATACGTTTTGGATTGCCTCCGAACTGAACTCAGCAGACCCCGGCTCACGGTACCTCACTCTCCAGATCTTGCTGGAAGATCCCAGCCTCGCCGACGTCATGAAAGAGTATGTAGTACCAGATGTATAAATGTATATAATGTATTTCCTGTTTGTAATTATGAATAAAACTTTCGGCCAGTACTCCTCTTCTGCGGGCGGCTGTCAGGGGGACCTTCCCCAATGTTCCAAAGCGCCCGCTTCGTATAAAATCTTGGAGCATGGGGGTAGACCGGACAGTCGTTTGCGGAAGGGGAGACCAAATTCAAATGGCTCTATCTATAGTCGAAGTTGTTTTAAGTAGTTTATGAGAGTGTGAAAAATGTGTTTGTTTGTTTGGACTTTAAAAAAATTGTTCACCTAATATAGTATTTAGCCATAGAAGAAGACCAAATCGGATATTTGGAGGAATTTTGAATAGTAATTTGAGGAATATGCGTTTTGATTTTCCTTTGGACTAATTTGTTGAAATTAACTTTGGCCAAATTAACATCAGTGGTTTAATAAATAAGAGTTCAATCAGAAGTGGCCAGGTAATTATAAAGATTAAATTAATCACCACCTGCATAATCGATATATGTGGTGGGGGTAGCATTATTTTTAGTAGCAATAGATACATCTAGTGTAATCAGTAAGGGCGGATGAGCTTTATCAATATTTACTAGTGAGTGAGAGCTATTGGCTACCAAGGGTTGTGGAAATAAGCAAAAACAAGGTCTAAAGGCTAATGCCATTTTTATCAGTTTTTTTTTTTTAGCATCGCGTCTTACTGCACGTTCGTGTTATACGCCTATATACTTATTACACTAATGGTTTAGGGACTAGGAAAGTTTAATTGAGATGAAGTGTACCCGAATTTGTGTGTAAGAAGAGTGGAAAACTATTTAGTAAAAATCAGCCTCAGTGCATCCGACCGGGATCGAACTCTGATATCCCCGTCTTTGGCAGCCTAGTATAGCACGAGATAGTATAGCACGAAAGTAGTGCATTAGACCACGCGGCCACCGAAGCGGGTATCAATTTCGTTAAATTGTTCAAACCATATTATATTAGTCGATGAAAGAAGCTGGATAGCTTTTAATTTTATGTAGAAATGAGATATTTTGATCATTATATTATTTTCATTCAATTTAAAGCAGTTAAAATCACATAAAAATATTATTCTAAAGCGGTTGTTGGCTAGAGAACCTTTAAGAAATGTAATGTAACTAAAAAAAATTGACTTGTTTAGGGAGCAAATGTGTTCCTAATTAACAATTTTTTGTTATCAAAGGTTGGTATTTCAATCCAGACACTTTCCATATTATTTTTAAGATCACTTCTTCTGACACCACGAAGAAAGAGTCACTAATAGAAATAAGAACACCACCACCCCTTGAGACAGTAGCTTCATCATATAACCTATCAGATTTATAAATATTATAGTTAGGTGGAAAGTAATTTTTACTAACATACTCACTAGAGATCCACGTTTAAATCTAACGAATAATATAGAATTAATTCAATCAAACATTAGTAGATAATTCACAAGCTTTAGCTCTAAGACCATTAACATTTTGATAATAGAGTGAAATTTCATTAGTATTCACCAGTCCTCCATTGACAATCACGAGTGGGGTTATAGATGTATCCTCTTGTGAGTCAAGGTCAGATGCAGCTGTAGTTTTCGCAGGGACAGATACACAGGGGGACTCTTTATCATACTGATAGTAGATGATAGCTCTGGTAGAAACCTCCTGCAGAAAGGCGCAATAAGGCAACCAAAAGACCAAATATCACCATTGTTGCTCAAGGGTAAATCATTTTCTTTAACATAAATATGGAAGGAAAACATTTTGTTTTCTATTTTGAATAGACAAGGTATTTAAGATCTTTGGTCAAATAAGACGTAATGTCTAGGAAAGAAACTACAGGATAAAAACGGGTGACAATTGTAGATTTTTAAAACGATTTTGTTAATTGTTTGCAGGTCAGTGGCTATCTTATAACCAACCAGCCAATTATTTACACGCTAGCGCTGAACCGGTGGATTCTCGCGCCTGTTGGAATTTGCTACTTGTTTTTAAGACGCGCCACAACCATAAATTAATCGTCAGCGTTTGCTGACGTGACCTGCGATCCAAATGATGATTGCGTAACAATCTTGGAGTCGATAACAGAGATTGTTTTATTGGAATTTAAAGCTTGGCTAAAAGTTAATCAAGTGATGTCTATGAATAAGATAGGTGAGAAGTAGATGGGGTGGAATCAATTTGAGTACTGTGAAGATAAAGATAATTGAGATTCAACTGAAACTAAACATAACGGGGATTTACAAGATAAAAACTCCTAAATTGGGGCTTTTAAAAGAGCGTTATCGTTGCTCAATTTATATAACCGAGGAGACCATAAACCATGTTGATCAGGGAATTTACCAGATGTATTGTAGCTGCTTCCTAACCAGCTGATGGACACATCTCCTTAAAATACTTCTTTATTTGAGGAATGGGCCTATCTGGCCACTCTGGAAGAGAGGGTGCAGAAGTAGATTTGGTGAGGATATTACCCCCAAACAAATCTTTGGCTTTTTTGGTACATGGATCACACTTGAAAATAGATACCCCACTTTTCCTTTAAGAAACCCTTGTACACTGCTTCATTCATTTTGAGGCAGTCTAGATGAAACTTTGATTTACAAGGGCCATAACACCAAATAAATCTTTGTCGACCAAAAAATTCACGGGATCAAATTGCACTTGTGGAGCTTAGTAAAAACATGTCCACACCATTTCAAGTGCCAAACGAATAGTATTATTACTAATAATAATAATAACAACAACAACAATTAATAATAATAATAATAATAATAATAATAATAATAATAATAATATAATGGACCTTCTTCATTTTGGGAGTTAAAATTTTAATATAACATAAATTATCATTTAGTATGGATTTGCTGGCATTCACAGCTATTCATTTAATATAGTCAAAATAAATGGTACGGCGCACCGCACAGACTTTCTCTCTCTTTCTATAAACTCGTAAGATTCTGAACGGAATAAAATTTTATATTTTATAGGGTTTACATCTTCAAGTCATCGCATTGATATTAATTATTCATTTATACATTTTGGACAATATATTATTATTATTATTATTTTATTAGCACCGCGTCTTACTACCCGTTCGGTTATACGCACTTACGCTAATGTGCAATGGTAGGGGATTGTGAGATGAATGGAGGACTACAGTTTAACGTGGAATCCGACCACGGTGGAGGCCTGCATTCTCACATTCACAAGTGTGATTAATACACGTCTTGTCAGAGGTTTTTGACCAATAAAAAATGTAAATATTGACTATTGAGTCTAAAATGGAGATAGATCATTGCTGTGCAAACATTTCTCCTAAGAGTTTTAAGGAAAATTAACATACTTTTTTTTAAATACTTACTTATATTTAATTACTCTATGGCATTGGAGAATTATTGCGTTAAGACTTAAGTAGTATATATGTTTACAACTAAAGCTCACAAAATTGTATTAATATATTTGCAAATATCTCAGAAACTGTTGGTTTTATAAAAATATATGTCAAATAAAAGTTTTTCTATTTCTAATAGTCCTACAATTTTGCAATGATAAGTTGTTTAGTTTCTCAAATAGTTGTGGAGATACGGAAATTAACGCTTTGGTAAAGTACCCTAAAAATAATTTTCATAGGAAAATGAAATTATCCAGTTTATTTATAATCTTAATCAACCCTAAATACGAATTTTAATCAAAATCGTTTGAGCAGATTTTGAGAAAACTATTTTTTTCTCTTTTCGCCCTTTATAAAACTACTCTTAATTTTAAGTTTTAATAGACACACAGAGAGACGGCATTGCAAAGACTATTTTTTAGGGTTCGGGGGGTCATGAGACGTCGACATCCATCAACATTTCAGGTTATTTTTTTTTTACGGTCGCAATACTTAATGTCCAAAAAGTTAAATATATATATATATAATTGCGTATAGATTGAGAGTTATTGATTTTATAAAAGTATGTTTCGAATAAATTATTTGTATTATAAATATATATACATATTTGTAATGCTAAGTAATTTCATATCTCAAATAGTTTCGGAGCTATTATAAAAAATGTTAATTTACGCATCAGACCGGAGCCCTTAAAGCCATTTTTCCGAAATATTGAGAGTATCCATTTTGTTTGGAATATTTATTAATGTTTATAAATGAAATTTAATCAAAATCATAAGAGCCGATTTTGAGAAAATCTACTTTTTATCTTTTTTCCCTTCAGTAAAATACCCTTATTTCTAGGGGTAAATATCCAATTCCAAAAACTCCTTGGGGTAACCCTATGAAAACCCTAGATATCAAGTTTTAGCTCAATCGGTAAAATAGTTTAGGCTCTAGTTGGAGGTACAGACAGACAGACAGACCGAAATTCAAAAACCACTTTTTCGGATTCAGGGAGTTATGTAACGTCAATATTCATCAAACTCTCGAGTTCGATTTTTTTGACGATCACCATACTTTCTCTACCTGTAAGATAGAGAGAAAGTAAAAAGTTAAGTGTAAATGGGAGTCAAACCCGTGCGTGCTGTGCAAAAGGTCCCAGGTTCAATACTTGAGTACAAGTGCACTTTTTCAAATGAGAAGTTAGTTAGGCCAAATTACAATTAATCGTAAGAACAAAAAGCCGTCATTCATAAACCAGTTTACGTGTTTATTACTTTCTCTCTATCTTACAGGTAGAGAAAGTATGGTGATCGTCAAAAAAATCGAACTCGAGATTTTGATGAATCTTGACGTTTCATGACTCCCTGAATCCGAAAAAGTTGTTTTTGAATTTCCGTCTGTCTGTCTGTCTGTCTGGACCTCCAACTAGAGCCTAAACTATTTTACCGATTGAGCTAAAACTTGATATCTAGGGTTTTCATAGGGTTCCCCCGAGGGGTTTTTGGAATTGGATATCTACTCCTAGAATTAAGGGTATTTTACTGAAGGGCAAAAAGAGAAAAAGTCGATTTTCTCAAAATCGGCTCTAACAATTTTGATTAAATTTCATTTATAAACATTAATATATATTCCAAACAAAATGGCTACTCTCAATATTTCGGCAAAATGGATTTAAGGGCTCCGGTCTGATGCGTTAATTAACATTTTTTTATAATATCTCCGAAACTGTTTGAGATATGAAATTACTTTGCATCACAAATATGTATATATATATTTATAATACAAATATTTTATTCGAAACATATTTTTATAAAATCAATAACTTTCAATCTATACGCAATTATATATATATATTTTTTTAACTTTTTGGACATTAAAGTTTAAGTATTGCAACCGTAAAAAAAACTAACCTGAAATGTTGATGGATGTCGACGTCTCATGACCCCCGAACCCTAAAAAATAGTCTTTGCAATGCCGTCTGTCTGTGTGTATGTTAAAACTTAAAATTAAGCGTAGTTTTATAAAGGGCGAAAAGAAAAAATAGGTTTTCTCAAAATCTGCTCAAACGATTTTGATTAAAATTCGTATCTAGGCGTTGATTAATATTATAAATAAACTGGCTATTTTCATTTTTCTATGAAAATGATTTTTAGGGTACTTTACAGAACCTAGAGAGGAAAGACGGCATAGTTATTGTGTACCATAATGTCCGATCTCTGCACAAAAAAAATGGCAAACATCCTTGCAGATGACTGGTATTCACGCTGTGACATATTGATAATGTCTGAACTGAAACAATCCCGTCTGAAACTGAAACAATCCCACAAGACTTTCTCCAAATTCCTAATTTTAAGATATTTTTCAGATCTGATAGTGTTAGTGTCCGACGCCCAAGAGTATTATTATGTTTGGCAAAGAAAGACATGAAAATTCAAACATGTAAGCACATTTCAATAGAAAACTCTGTTTTCGGAATAGATATTATAGGTTTTAAAATTGGGAATGTCACTATCATCACAGGGTACAATTACCTAGTACACCTAACATTGAGTTTGTCACTGCTATTAACAAATTAATCCCTTCTGATAAATCTGATGTAATACTATTAGGAGATTTTAACTATAATATTATTGGACATAAAGACTATTTTTTGTTGGAATTAATGAGCAAATATAGTTTAAAACCCATTCTGAAGTCTGACGAGTCTACGACAAACAACGATACGCAGATAGATTACATTTTCAGTAATATGACGATAACCAGATTTGGAGTGTACGAAAGTTGTTTTACAGACCATAAACCAATTTACTGCGAATTTATAAATTAGTTTCCCGACACTCCGATCTATTTATTATCTGTAAATACATAAATCTTTATTTTTTATATTATTAAAATTAGAGGTCAAATCTTCTGTCCTGTTTTCAAGTGTTATTACTTCCTACTAATTTGATTTTACCTTTACACAAGCAACAACAAATAGTCAATAAATAGTATTCACTATAGCTAATATTGCACTTTCACATTCTTTCATTAGTTATTGATTCCTTAGATTTCTTTCTTCTTCCCTCCATTTATCTCTAGTAATATAATTTTCATAAATTGTGACATGTAAAGCAGATCCGAGTTTCCAAGCTGTCAGCAAATGGTTCAAATAATATTTTATTAAGGACTTTAAAACATTAAACTGTTTGAAATGCTCTTAGGTGGACAAAGATGCGCCTCTTTTCTCATTGATTAGATATCATTGTATATTATTTTATGCGTGTTCTTATGTGGAGTGGTGATGATACAATGTACATTATTCCGTTCAGAAATCTTACGAGTTTATAGAAAGAGAGAGAAAGTCTGTGCGGTGCGCCGTACCATTTATTTTTTATTTGTGTTAAACGCTTTAGAGAAATGTTATTTCAGAAAAGTTGCTTGCATGGCAACCTAATCTACGAAAGTACATTTAATGTCAGCCCTAGCACATGACTATATATCTGTGAAAATAAAGCACGATTTTAATTGTGTTAATTGGAGTCTCAGGTTATACAAGACCCCAGAAATTCTACATCCGTTTGCCCCATAGAATCATAGGGGATAAGTTAACCGAGTAGAAAAATAACTATCCTTTAGTTCTAGCTCAATTTACATTTATTTATATAAATATAATAAAATTATACATTTATAGTTGTCTTGGATTTAATATTCTTACATTTCTCTAAAATAAAGTAGTGGGAATTTTGACACTTCAATCACCGAGCCTTAATATGGGGATGTAGGGAACGCGAGATAAGACCAATGTTTTTGCAGTTTTTATAGCAAAACATTTGTTTTGCTAAAACAAATAAAACATTGCTTTAGTACAAATATAAAAGTTAATTTTCTTCACAAGGTGATACCAACTGTTGTAGAATATCTGCCATGAACATAGTAGTATTATATGACAAACTTTTTAAATGAAGAGAAAAAGTTGTTGATAAGTTCAAGGATACCCTTAACAGATATTCAAGAAATGTTGGGGTTACCATTTGAAGAAAATTAAACTCTATGTTCGTACTAAAGCAATGTTTGATTTCTTTTGACCAAAAATGTCTGCTATAAAAATTGCTAAAACACTTACCCTTTCTAGCGTCCTCTACATCCCCACCATAAGTTGGGATGGGTGTGAAAGCAATCTTATGCGGTTTTTACAACAACAAAAACTTTTTTGGTCAAATTAAATAAAATATGGTTTCGGCAGATACATTTAATTTTCTGCAGATAGCTAGTTAAACAGCTATCTTATATTCGTCACGAACATAATGGCATTTAAGGTATTTCTACCATCAAAATTGTATTGTACAATTTTAACAAGAGTATACTTACAAGCCAGAAATAACAATTCAATGATTTCAAATCAATACAGTTCACCAGTCATAAGGGGTCAAACTTGATATTCTATGCTATTTACCTACCGTTGTTAAGGTAAAGTAGTCAATATAAGGGGTTAGGCTAGGGTTGAAATTTAGTATAACTAGAGTCATATGAGGTGTACATAATAAAATTTTTATAATATTAATAATATTATTTTAATATTAATATATGTTATTAATATTAATATGTACATCTATTAATAATATTAATATTTCCTTGAAATATTTATTATATTAGTATTGTAAACATTATATATATTCCATTGTATACTTTTCATATGAATGTCTAGTTATACTAAATTTCAGACTCATACATTAATTACTTTACCTTAACAACGGTACGAAAAATCATATAACAGCAAGTGAGACCCCTTATAACTGGTGAACTTTAATGATTTGAAATCATTGAATTGCTATTTATGGCTTGTAAATATATTCTTGTTAAAATTATTCGATAAAATTGTTGTGGTCGAATGAACTTAAACAGAAACTTAGTTAAATGAAAATGCCAAATTTTTCTGGTCTAATCCCGCGATGGCCATGACAAATATTCAAAAACTTTTGATATTACTAGACGTATAAAATCAAACTAAATTTATACACTGAAGCATTATTGTATTTGTTTTGGCCAAAAAAAAATTTACACAAGAACTGTAAAAGTACGGACCTTAATCACGTTCAATTCCACTTCACTTTAAAGTACAAGCAAAATTCTAGTATTATTTTATTCTACATTAAATTGTGGTGTGAATGACGATCCATTGGGGTAAGGTAAGAAAACAAGAGACAAGAGCCTTTTAAAATATTTAATGTGCCCGCAATAGGCAATCATTTTATGTACGTGACATTTAGTTGTATTTATTTCTCTTTTTTTAACTTAATTTATTTTTAGTGTATGTTTAATGATGTCAATTTCATAATACTGAACGATATATTCTTAGCTTTACAGATTACGCCGTAAAGTAGGAGTGTGCAAAGCTTCAAAACTTTGGGCCAGTTTCATAGTCAGATTTACTACGCCTCAAGTGCGGCGCTATACTAAATACAAGACGTCACCTACCTGAAATTGATTGGAATGGGCCAGTTTCATATGCAAAACTGGCTCATTCCATTTTGGTCTAGGTAGGTGTCGTCCTGTGTTTAGTATCAACTCACACTTTAGGCAGGGCGCACACTAACGAAACTAGTTTCGTGAAACGCGTTTCATGAAATCAGTTTCACATCTGCACGCAAATAGGTGAAACGAAACTTCAGTTTCAGTCAAGATGTCAGATGATGAGGATGTGTTTGTACTTTGGTGGTGGTTTCGAAATAAAAAAAGAAAGCTAAGGTACTGGGTTCATCCTCTTATATCTGATAGGAGACACTGCAGTTATATAGTAGCCAAAGAATTGTGTGCAGACCCTGATAAATTTAGAAGATTTTATAGAATGAGTAAATCAGCTTTTGAGCACTTGTTGTCTAAAGTCGGCCCTCAAATAACGAAGAAGGACACTAACTACAGGATGGCATTAGGAGCACTCCTACTCCTTTAAATTGTAATCGTACAAGCACGGATGTTTTTCAATAGCTTCTACCAATTTGGTGTTATAAATGGTGTCTTCTTTTGCCATTGTCAAGGAATAACACTTGCACACTGCTGGTCTTGGCTGTAGTTCAAATGAAACTATCCTTCCTGAAACCGTTCTGGCGAGTTTCATAAAACCACGGTTGCGCAATCGTATGAAACTATAGTTGCGTAACAAAACTCAGCTTCGATTTCGCTTCGAAACAAATCCTGGCTTCGAAGCTTCATCAGTAAAAATATTGATAGCTAAAATACTCACTTTATGTTCAAATTTAGCCATTCTGAGCTGTTTCATGTATTATAAATTAATATTGATGTGGAAAAAAATTGGAAGTAATTGAATTGAATATTATGATAATAACTCTATTTGTCAGATTAACACGGAATATTACAAACAATTGTAAATAAAACATTTTCTAAGTAATTTCAGTGTATAAAGTAATATAAATAATCACAGTATTATATTTTTTCAAAGCATAAAACAATTCTAAGAAAATATTCGAACTTCGATTTGGCTTCGAGAATATTCCATATAATCAATTCGAGTTCACCTAGTATTGAAAAAGTGGACTTCGCGCACCCCTAGACCATAGTATAATCTGTCAAGATAAGCCTCCATTCAGCGTAAACCAAGTCTACATTAACATGTGTGTGTATATATATATATATATATATATATATATATATATATATGTATATATATATATATATATATATATATGTATATATATATTATATATATATTTATTTTGCACCGTGTCTTACTATCCGTTCGGGCTATACGCCTAAGTACTAATTAAGCTAATGAGATAGGGAAGGTTGAATTTAGAGGAAGTGAGCCCACATTTGCGTGGAAGGAGAGTGGAAAATAATTTAAGAAAAACTCCTCCTATTTCACCCTAATGAGATTCGATCCTCAATCACCCCGTCCTCGGCAGTCTAGCTTAACATGACTAGTGCGTTATCTAACTACGCCACCGAGGCGGGTGTGGATCTATATAGATGTAGGCCTGTATAATTTAAATGTATATATTAGGGGTGGACGCTATCTATTTGTACTAATATAGGGTGCAAGATCATGGTCGGTTTGGAGACCATTGGTTTATGGGACTATTTTCCATCCGTTTATTTATTAGTAAAATTTTTAGAGGGTTCCTGAAAAAGAAATGTTTTTAATTATTATAATTTTCACATGCTAAGTAAGAGTAATTAGGAGTTAACTCATAATGTGATCGTAGGCCTTAAAAGCCACTTAAGTTAAGAAGCTATAAAAATATATTTTCTTTATTTGACTAAAATTAAAACATCCATCAGCCGCATTGGTGATTTAAGATGAAACTCTAGCCAAAAACTGGACTGCCAATGACGAAAAGTTAGGGTTCGAAACCAGGTTGGGTATTTTGAGGGTGGGTGTTCCCCCCCAATTTTATTGTTCCCTAATCTCCCGTGACGTAAATACGGGTACACTTCCTTTGAATTATATCTTACGCCCCCCTACCACATTATTATTATTATATTATTATTAGGTGTTCTGTCTTACGACAGGACCATTCCTTTTGTCAGTGAATCTTAGACCTCCAATGCGCCCTGTCTTCTGCCTCTCCTTCAACTCCACCACATTATTGTAACTAAATGCAAATAACCCTGACAATCAAAAATAATCCAAGCGAACATTAATACTAGTGTGTAGAAGTTCACAAATCATTCTAAATGTATTAAAGCTTTATATTAACTGTTTTAAAAGTATTTTGAGATTATTAAATATTCAAATAATGTTCCCGTATTTTCAGTTTATAAATATACAGATCATTAACATAGCCACATATTAATGCAAGTACGTGTTTAGAAAGTGGATTAGGATCTTTAAAAATAGTACAGCAAAAGAGTTAAAGAAAATATAAAGTTATCTTAAAAATAAACAATACTTTAAAATCTACACCCCAAATGTGGCATAAATAATTTCAGGATGTATCTATAAAAAAAACTATATGATTTATAAATAAATTGAACTACTTAGTTTAGTGTTAGATTATTAAAATAAAATAAAATATTTACACTTTTAAAAATACTGATATCTAATTTTATAGCCATTTTAGCAATTATTATGACTTCTAGTACGAACTAATTTTTTTAATTATATATATATGTATTAAAAAAATTAAATTATATATATATAATTTTGAATTAAGATGTCAGGCAAAATATATCAATCCTCAAAATATATTTTCATCATATAGGGTTTATTTGGAATGATTAACTTGGTGCTTCTTTTAAAATTTAGGATTCAAATAAAATATTAAATAATAAAAGAGTAATGATTAAAAAGTTTATCGTTCTCCCTTCCGTACAAATAATTGATTTTAACTGTATTGGGAATGCATGAAAAATGATCTGAACAAAAACATTATATATATAGGATATTTCTTTGTACAAGACAAGTTAACTTCCTAAAAATGTACAGCTTTAAACTCTAACTGGAATGGGATCATATTGAGGGTAAACCTTTATTGATCTTTGAAAAAACTCTCACTGAAGGCATCATGTCTTATATGAACCATAAACTACTAGGCTATTCCCCACGTAGGACACTTTTAAAATCGTAGGATCTTAGCCAGTAGTTTTACCAGGTGGAGGGGAAGTGGATGGGATGGAGTATATAGGAGCAGAAGTAGCAGGGGGGATGAGGTTATCAGGGGGGGCAGGGTAGAAGGAAAGGTTTAAGACCCCAGACTCTAATCTTTATGCCCTAAAATATTTAAAGATCTTGAGATTTTCAACTATATCTGATCACCGTCCTCATCTTGGTATTTTTTGTCGTTATTTTATACAGCTAAAAATATTTATTGAGCGTTTTATCTAAAAAATTAAAAATGTAATTATTTTTTTTCTTATTATTCTTTAATTTTTTAAATTTAACTATAAAATATACACATACATTAGATTTAAATATTATAATAATTATGTATCTATTTTTATACTTGTTATTAAATATTTCTGCTAATAACGACAGCTACGTTAAAATAATACATATAATTTTTACTTTAAAATATAAATATAATTTTATGCTCATAAAAATTACTACCCGCTTAGTGTTTAAAAAAATATCAACCACTCGTATAGCGTTGAGCCCCTTCCCCCATCCCAAACCCTAAGTCACAATCTTGCATACGTCACTACTCTAAGCCACTCGTATATTGCAAATCCTTCAAATACTCCAAGTATTCATAAGGAAGTCAAACCAGGTGTCATGCTCTCAGTGACGTCTTCTTAAACAACAATATTATGACTTACCTTATCAATACACAAAGTCCGATTAGGCTCGTGAGTCCAATATTCGACCACGTGGCGTACGATATGTTCCAACTCGGCCCACGTGAGATTCTGCTCCTGCTGCAACTGTTGATAGCGTGGGATACTCGATTCAATGTTTTTAACGTAGACATCCTCCGTCCATGCGGGGACTACCCTCCAAACCAACAGAACATAACACATCGTTACTCTTCCAGGCATCTTAACTGGTAGAAGATTCGTCAAGGTCATAAAATAAGCACGCAATCTAGCCTGTTGAAAATAAATAAACGTTCACTTAAACTCATCTGTAAGAAAGCGTTGACTAGAATATCTCAGAGTCTTACTGATGGTATCTTAAAAATAATCACGGTTGTCAGGATCGCTACAATAGTCATCGCACCATCGCAGAGATGAGATATGTGACTTGACTGCCATGTGTTAGCTCTCCTGATATAAAACACTCGGTACGATTAGATAGCAGCGATTAGACTACATTATTTCGCGGTTCGCCTACTGCCTACACCCACTACCGTAAGCTTGCGTGGGTGTCAGCATCATAATGATATATGACGAATTCTGCCACCCCCATGCGCTAGTAGCTTTCATAAAGTAGGTACAGTACCTAAGCAAAAGGGGCCGAACTATAACACTGCGTTTTACTGCACGTCCAAGCTATTTACATATTTATAACGCTAATAGGAGTAGGAATTGGGAAGGTAGTGTTTGAATCTGAGAGTAAATGTATCCGGATTTATGATTCTAATACAACATGACAATAATCTGGATTTCATAGATAGTAATATTGACCCAAAATACCAGGTAGCTACAACATAAGTTGTAACTACATTAATTACCACAATAGTTATATAAACTAATAGAAGGTTAATATATAACTGTAAATTAACGTATTTTAAGGCTATAATGGTTAAATATACATACTATAAGGAAAAAACACCTAGACCTTACCTCTCTAGTCATTATTTTTTTCGGAATGCCAGGGAAACTGGTTTTATATGGGTGTTTTAGCTTAAAGTAGAATATTGGGGCATGGGAAATATTTTTTACCTATAAACGCTTTAGTACAGGATAAAATACAAAAGAATGGTCCGCTATAATGTAGTTAGAATACAAGGGCATGATGAGAGTAATATTTTCCGATGCTCCAGGCTGATTACAGTGCTCCTGCGGTCGAGACTAGGCTAGAACCCAGTACCCCTACAGCTCGATGCTCGGAAGTCTATTCCCTCCCCTTACTCCTCCTAGCGTATACCCTCTCTTTGGATTGCGGGTAGCTCTTTGATCATCACATCATTTAGCCCCCCTTCCACTACCAGGGGTGTTTCTACAACCATGTCGTGCCCTTTACTGTTTAAATTTATATATATATATATATTAAGAATTAATAGCCAGAGCTATTATTTATGCTTGTTAGTAGGAATTACTCCATCTAGATATCATATTCTGAAAATTGAAAAATGACATCTGGACACGGGAATCGTACCCGGGACCTCTGGCTTAGTACGCCAATGCTCTAACCACTGAGCTATCCAGGATTCGTCCCGTGCCCAGGATTTCCGCTAAGTCCATCATAGACTCTGCCTTAAAATATGAGTGAAGAATGACCCTGGATACGGGACGAATCCTGGATAGCTCAGTGGTTAGAGCATTGGCGTACTAAACCAGAGGTCCCGGGTTCGATTCCCGTGTCCAGGTGTCATTTTTCAATTTTCAGAATATATATATTGCTTATTTTTATCTCTCTTAACTACTACTATCCTCTCCTCTATTATTAGGGGTGTTTCCGGGCTTCCTCTTTCCACCCTCTATCGAATATATATTCTCTTTTATATTATCCGTCCATGTCATATCCTTTACAGTTAAAATTTTGAGATGTATATTATATTATGCATAGTTTTATATCTCTTTAACCACTATTACTACCCTGACTTGTATTGTGAAAAGATAGGAACTACAAATAAATAACACACCTCTTAAAAAGACATATATTCTTAAGATTAACATACATACAGTGTAAATAGGTCCATGTATTTCATATAATAATATAGTATTTTACTGTAGGCCTACAGTTAAATCCCTCTCCAGTTCACTTGCGCACTTCACCATTTAAAAATTTGCAACTGACCTCCCCAGATAAGTCAGTCCTCGTTGCCAGGCGTTGAACTGAAGTCTGTACACACGGACAAAGTTTGTCTCGGACAGGATCACTCGTCCTACATGCTCAAGTTTAAGTTCGATAAAGTTCGGTTTATCGGTGCCGTCGTTCTCATATTATTATTATTCTACTTCTTCTTCGTCCTCCTCGAAACAAAGAACATTATAGCTCTCTTATGCCGGGATCACGATCAACTTAGCGTTAACTTAACGTAACTTAACGTAAAGTTTACTTGAAGTTAACTTAACGTATGTGTGATCACGATTCACGTAACTTAACGTAACAACTCAAGCCAAACATCTTCATTCTCGAGTATGATCTGTGATTTGTACTAGTTTTACAGTGATGATCTGTGAATGTTTATAGTTTTCAATCAATATAATAAATATCTATTACAATTTTTTTGGGATAAATTTAGCTTTCCTATTTTAGTGTAATTATTTTGTTTCAATGTCTGATCATTAGAACTTAAGCTAAAGAGTAAACATTAGTCATAATACCAACAAATGAGTTACTAAATATCCCTAATAATGTCACTCGCATAATGATTGGCTGGCTAGATCACGTGATACCCTTCAAGTAACGTAAAGTAAAGTAAAAGACCTCCCAGGACATCTCTTACGTTAAGTTAACTGCAAGTCAACGTTAAGTTAAGTGCATCATGATCGCTTCCATTTAAACATACAAGGAGGTTCTTTACGTTAAGTTACGTTAAGTTACGTTAAGTTACGTTAAGTTAAGTTTAAGTTGATCGTGATCCCGGCATTACTTCTTGAAATCTGTTGAACACTTAACACGGTTGTATTCTTCTTTCTCGAGTCTGTCCAATGCCTCGCAAAGATTGTCTTCAACCAGAAGCTCCTCCTCAGCTGCCTCAACGTATCCTATTTATAGTATTTATGTGCTGTCTCCAAACTTTATTCTTTAGACTAGACAGTTAAGGGTGCAGTTCTCGATGGATTGACTGAGCTCCCACTTGCCAGGATTAAGACGTTGTACGAATTGCCGTATCCTTTGTCGTCTTTCTCGGCTTTTAAAACTTTATAATCTACATTAGTTATCGAGAGAGTTTCTTTAAGGAATCACGGGACCTAGCCTCTTGAAACCAAGAATTGTAGCCTTGGGTTGAAGTCAAGTTCTAGGTGTAACTCCTGTTACGCAGCTTTCTAAATATCATGATATTTTGAGTATTTGTTGATAATTATCCCCTTTGGACTACACACTCCTCTATATTTTGTTCGTAGAGGAAGTTATGATATGCACGTGTATTTATGTAACTTTTTGTTAGTCACAATAAATAACTTTTTTAGTTACCGGTAGAACCCTTTTTTCCTATTTTCTAAAATTTGATCATGTCTTCTTTTATCCAGCTTACTTAGAATATTATCACTTTTGTTTTAAGAAATCGCCAAAGTGTTATGAGCGAAACTGGAACATTTTTGGTTATAGGCATTTGCTTCGTGTCTTCTAATATCTTCTTTGGCGTCTTTCCACCATTTAAAAGGGGCGTTAACAAATACCCCCAACTTAACATGGTTTCCCTTGCCTACCTCAGAATCTTTAGTGGAAATAATACAAATTTTTACAAAAGGCCTTTTAATTTAATTCCGAATACGAAGGTCATTGGAATTCCGGCAGCCATTATTTCTGAAATTTTAAGTTTCGTTGTACAAGTGGAAACTTAAATAGATCATTAGAAACCCAAGCATTTTGAAGAAAATTATAATTATTCTCTGCATCCGTACATGATTTCCCCACCAATAGCTCAATATTAAGAGTGTTTGGCGTTGCAGAGACCGAGTACTTACGATTATCAGGTTCCGGGCAGGGGCTACATACAAGTAGAGTGGGCCTATTACTTGAGTGTGCTGATAATGTTACCACTGAACTTTCAGAAAATTCCATTTAACGGCGGTACCCACAGGTTTATTTCCACTGTCTTCTTCACTTCTGAGCTTGTCTCACTAACATCTGGGCAATTCTCTTTACTTTGTTTACTAAAAAAAAGTTGAAAGGTCCCCTTGTCTTTTACTCATATTTTTCCACAACACACAACCATCCATAATACAAACAACTATCAACGAACTAGCTCACTCAGTCCAGCATCTTCATATAAGATTCAATCCCACTAAGGGTTTCCAACACTCCAGTCTGTAGGACTGTAGGGAGAGAAAATAATATATTATACACTAAAGGCGCTTAATACACAAGTGGCGATACTAACGCGTAAGTTCACAATTATATTATATTGGCATCATTGGTTGACTGTGAGATTTTCACAAAATTTATTTACATTATTTAGAGTTTAATATTTAATTAAAATGGGATTGAAGGGGGAATTTTGGGGGGAAGGAATATATCCCGATATCCCTGTCTACAAGCCTGTGACCCACTCGGGTGTACTGAGGCTGGTTTTTCCTAAATGGTTTTCCATTATCTCTCAACGCAAACGTGAGTACACTTCCTTTAAATTCAAAGTTACTCATCCCTAATACATTAACGTAATTAATACATGTGTGTACAACCCAAACGGGTGGTATGACACGTTGATAAAAAAAAGTATTAATCAAGAGTTAAATGTGCAAATCCTCACGTCTTCAATAACTCTCTTTAATTTACTTCACTAGACCGTTGAACATGTGTGTAATTTCTTAGCTCTTATCGGATATCTTGATGATTGTTAGCTGTGATTTAAAACTATATCAACCAGTTGGTTCTATCCCATTTGATGGTGAATACACTTAAATAACATCTGTCAAGTATAATGCAGTGTGACCCCGCGTTGGTGAGCATTCTGACTAAACGTGAAGCTCACCTAGCCTAGTTTTCTGATTATGGGAAGGTCGGGGTTCGATTTCCGGTCTATTGTACTGAGGGTGATTTTTCCTAAATTGTTTCCCACTCACTCTCCCCGCAAATGTGGGTATAATACTCTAAATATTCTACCTTTCTCTTCCCTAACTCAATAGTGTATATAAATGAAGATAACTCTGTTAGGTGTTGAGACTTAGTGTGAAAAAGAATATTTGTGTAATAATATTAAAAACATGATGCGTATGTATATTGCATATATTGTGTTAATAAATTTTGATTTTATTACTTCATCTACAACATATTTGGTATTTACTCGTTTTTTCTAAACAATGAGTCATCAAACAAATTAATGTTTTTATATTGCATCTTCTACCGTCCGGGCTATCCGAATTTAGTTAGGCTAATGGGTTATAGATAAGGAATGTAGAATTTAGAGGCAATGTACCCTCATCTGCGTGGAGGGAGAGTGTTGAAACATTTAATAAAAACTCTTTCAGTACAACTGGCCGGGATTCAAACCTCCAAAAAACCTGTCACCTGCAAACTATAACATTATGTGGGATTTGCAACTAATTAAAATAATCCTGAAAACAGCGAAAGCGCACAAGAGGGAGAAATCTCATATCAAAAGCTTTCAGGGTAAGACTACAACTGCATAACATGGCAACGTAATAAACATGTACTATTGACAACCCCCTTACTATTTTTAGCCTGGGAGGCGTGAAGCATTTCCGGGATGGGGTGGGGGAGGGAGTGAAACAATTCGGAAATAACGTTTATAAACATATAGAAATTGATTATTTTTTTAACTTTTCCAAAGTAATTTAGATAGTTATTTCTTGTGGTATCGGCAACCAGTTGTAAAAATTTGGTGGTCAGCCAAAACTGTCCATACACGTGTTTATTTTTAAGCTCGCAAGCCTCGGATCCACCCCACAATCCTCACTTCCAACCTTCCCCTAAGCCAGAAGTTCCCAAGCTTTTTAGACTAAAGGAGCCCTTGCATCAAAAAGAATATATGCTGGAGCCCTCATAGCCTATTTTACACTAATATTATGAATATTCAATAATGACAGATAGCCTTTACTAGTAGAAAAGTAGACAACAGATGGAAAATCTCACATGTTCTGGCTGCACCTTTGTCAAGTGTCCTTTATTCAGATTTTAAAAATTGGCAATCCTAATTACGAATGCCATTTTAAAGTATGAAAAACAAAGAGACAATATTATTAAATTGCCTCACAGAGCCTGAGATAACTGGCACAGTCCAAGGACCCCGTGGGCACAATTTAAAAAACGCGGCCGTGTGCAATATCATCGAATCTTCACTTTGAATCTAAAAAAAACCAAACAATGTTGTCAACTTGAAGTGGATAGTGATTTGCTGTGTGCTTTGTCTAACAACAAACCCAATGTTCAAGAACTTATGAGATAAAAACAGAGCCAACCATCACGTTAATTTTAAGTCATTTTTTTCTACCATTATCATGCCAGTGTTAAATTGATTTTTGTAAAAATAAAGAAGTGACTAAAGTTATTTTTTATAAATATCCCAAAAAAGGGGGGAGGGCCTGTAAATTTTAATATCCACCCAGGGGCATCAGCTTAAAGAGGTTGGGAGCCACTGCGTTAGAATTATTTATTTATTTATTTATTTATTTATTTAATTAATATTGTGTTATTGTGCTCAAGTGATGACGGAAATGAGCTATCACGTTGAATGTATTTCTCCAAAATATAATCGGAAAACGCTAAAAGCTTTTCTACATTTGGTGCTAGTTAGGTTAGGTTAGGTTAGGTTTTGCCTTATGGGGCTCAGAGAATAGCAACAATGGTGTCATTTTTATACACCTACCTTGGGCGCTTTTGGTATACTCTAAAGCAGGTTCATAAATTTGGCTTGTGCACTTTCAGTACGCAGTCTAAGTACCCACAAGTGCCGGTAACAACAAATTGTATTGAATACAAAAAATGTAACTTTTGTAAATAATGGCAGAGACTGTGAAGCTCATTTTAATGATAACAGTTAAATCCATGAATCTAAGAACTGTTTTCACTCGAATGAGCTTAATAGTCTAGGGCTTAGAGTAATTTTTATTATTAAAAAAATTCTCTTTTTAATCATTTCTACTTTGATCACGTGGGCTACTAACGAATCTTAGTACGTGGGTTTCTAGTCCCTTCTGACATACTTTCCTCTCCAACATTTCTCATTGCCCGTTCCACATCTCCCGAGAATAGCATTCAACGAGTCGAGATAAAGAAACTATATTTAGAATTTATTTTGAAGAGTACATCTAGACACTTGAATTAAACCCACGATCATACACTTAGTAGGGTTTAAAATTGGAAATTGACAAAAAAAGTTGCTAAAACTATCCGTAAACTTGGCTAACACAAAATCTAATTTAAAAAACAAATTCCTGTACCTAATGCATTTAATAACCTTGAGCACATTCAGAATTCCTGTATCAAATAATTTGGGTCAATATGTCAAAGAGATATTAACTAATATGCTTACACAGTACTAGAAATAAAAAGTTAGTTCAGTAAATCTATGATAATCTGTTTTAAAATTATTTTAAAATTTGCTTTCGCAAGAGATTCAAATATTCAGAGTTTTAAATTATTATTTTTTTCATTTCATCTCACAGCCCTTTTGGGCTATAAGCACTTGTACTAATTATGCTGATGTGCTATATGCTAGGAAGATTGAATTCAGAGGAAGTGCACCCACATTTACCTGAAAGGAGAGTGGGAAATGTAGGCAGTAGCGAAGGAACTTTTTATTTGGGGGGGGGGGGTAGAAATAACCATGTGCTCTTATAGGGGATAACACTTTTGAGATTAAAAAAAGAACAGGAAAATGTAATACAGCTGTACCTCACACTACGCGAGTGATTGGTTCTGATAAATAATCGCGTAACACGAAAACGCAAGTGAAATGATTTTAACATGAGTGAGATAGGGATTACTCCAAAGGAAATAAAAACCTAAAACTGGTAAATGAATGCCATTTTTAAAATTTATATAACTAGTACAATGCATTAGGTAGCCTACACCCATTGTAAATCTTCATTCCCCTGAATTGTAAACAAACACAATTTTTAATCAATGTATCTAATTAATACAATGCTACAGGTACACTTACTGCTAATCTTCAATCACATGATAAAATAACTGGATTTGGCAAATCTGGATTATCACTATCTTGCTCTTGACGGTAGGCTCTTGCTCTCTTGACGGCCCTTGGACGGGAAGCTCTTGATCTTTTGAAGGTCTTGGGACGGTAAGCTCTTGCACTCTTGAAGGTCCTGGGATGGTAGGTTCTTGCATTTTTTTAAGGCCCTGGGATGGTAAGCTCTTGCTGGCATGAAGGCCCTAGGATGGTAGGCTCTTGCTTTCTTGAAAGACCTTGGATGGTAGGCTTTTATCTCTTTGGAAGACCCTTGAACGGTAAGATCTTGCTCTCTTGAAGATCCTGGGACGGTAGACTCTTGATCTCTTGAAGACCTTGGGACGGTAGACTCGTGCTCTCTTGAAGGTCCTTGGATGGTAAGCTCTTGCTCTCTTAAAGGCCCTAGGATGGTAGACTCTTGCTCTCTTGAAGGCCCTTGGACGGTAAGCTCTTGCTCTCTTGAAAGCCCTAGGACGGTAAGCTCTTGCTGGCATGAAGGCCCTAGGACAGTAAGCTTTTGCTGGAATGAAAGCCCTGGGACGGCAAACTCTTGCTCTCTTGACGGCCCGGGAATGGTAGGATTTTGCTCTCTTGAAGGCCCTTGGATGGTAGGCTCTAGCTCTTCGAAATACCCTTGGACGGTAAGATCTTGCTCTCGTGAAGGTCCAGGGAAGGTAGACTCTTGATATCTTGAAGGTCCTGGAATGGTAAGCTCTTGCTGGCATGAAGGCCCTAGGACGGTAAGCTCTTACTGGTATGAAGGCCCTGGGACGGTATGCTCTTGCTCTCGTTAAGACCCTTGAATGGTAGGCTTTAGTACTTTGAAAGACCCTTGGACGATACGCTTCTGCTTTCTTGAAGGTCCTGGGACGTTAAGCTCTTGCTCTCTTGAATGCCCTGGGATGATAGGCTCTTGATTTCTTGAAGGCCCTGGGATGGTAGACTTTTGCTCTCTTAAAGGACCTGGGATGGTAGACTCTTGCTCTCTTGAAGGCCCTGGGACGCTAAGCTCTTGCTGGCGTAAAGGCCCTAGGATGGTAAGCTCTTGCTGGCATAAAGGCCTTAGGACGGTAAGCTCATGCTCTCTTGAATGCCCTGGGGTGGTAGGCTCTTGTTCTCTTGAAAGCCCTGGGACGGTAGACTCTTGCTCTCTTGAAGGCCCCGGAATGGTAAGCTTTTGCTGTTTTGAAGGCCCTGGGTCTTTAGACTGACAATTTTCAATTTCTTTGATGAAATGGTAAGACTCAACTGACGGGCAGCATTTTCCCTCTCTCTATATAGAGTTATTTATAGAAAGCCAAAGAACTCTGGATCTTTCTGGAAACCTTGGTGTTTCTATCCATGTTAGGGTCATTATCTTCAATGATTCTAATTGCACTGTCAATGTGCTTAAATAAATCAGCAAATTGTTTTGTTGAAAGTTTAATAGGCTCAACAACATAAGGCTCTTACTCTTCATTATTTATGCCATTCTCCAATTCTAGAAGATCTTCATTGGTAATTTCTGTTGAGTGGGATTGGAGCAATTCACCCATATTTTCCTGGTCTACGTCCTCAAATCCAACATCTTGCTAAGTCAACGATGCCATGTCTTGAATTGGAAAGCCCGTGGTCAGGATCAAAATCATGAAAATCAGAAACTTCAGGCCAAACATTTTTTCAAACTCCTTTCATACAGGACTGTTTAACTTCTCCCCATGCATATCCAATATTGTCATTACCACCCCCCTAACACCAAACTGTACAGTAGAGATCAATGCTTTCACTGAAATTTGTGTACACAAGGTCCCACCACCACCGCACAGGATGACTGCGAAATTCCAGCTGACCATGCACTATTTTTTTTATTTCTTTGAATCGTGTTATAGCGAAAACGTGTAAAGTTAGATCGCGTATAACGAGGAATACCTGTATTTAATGGTCCCACTCTGCATTTTTCTCATTTATTTTTGTCATTCCAAACATTAGAATTAATACACACAAAACATATTAAGAAAAATGTTATCTGATGCAGCTCAACTAAAAATTATGAAACACTGAAATTTAAAGTATATTTCCATACACGTTTGCCCTATATTTGTTACTAGCTATAAAACCACTAACCAGTTTTGCAATTTCAATTTTGTTGAGCCTCTCAGGTGATTTAGTCTACATTGCCTCATCGTGGAGCGAAGATAGTTTTTAATGCATTTAAACAATGAAAAACTTTCTGCAGTAGCTGATGTAGCTGGTATCACTATCAGAGTTTTCAAAATCTCTTCAGTGTATGCTCCAAGCATATTTTATTTCTACTATGTTAACATAGTATGAGCATTGTATCTTGCCTCAATAAGAAGTTTACATTATTTAATACGTTTGCTATATTATTTGAGGGGGGTAAAAATTATACTTTTTACCCCCTCAATCTTTAGGGTGGGTAAAATTTACCCCCGTACCCTCTAGTTCCTGCGCCACTGAATGTAGGCCTACATACATTTTTATACTAAACTATTTAATTTTCTTATAACATTAACGATTATGACCAATTAAGGTAACTTTGTTAAATCTCAAATATTATTTGAAAGTAGGCCCTACTTAATAAATTTGCGACATAGAAGTTTAAAGACGATATAGTTTTCTTATGCGATATACTGAAAATTGCCGTGAAATTGACCAGCTATCGATACCTTTTTTAGACCCTTCGGCCACCGAAGAGGGTTCATAACTTGTACATGTACTCGTACATTCACAACGAATGAACGTGTGTTCACTAATTTGTGGGTATCTTATATAAAGTATGTGATCCCAAAAGGTGTTATCTTTAATATGTGATAGCCTCTAACTAAAGAACAAACATCATGGATATTATTGTTAGGCCTATTACTCTGATTAGTACTACTGACTGACCGCATGATATGACAATCATGAACGTGGAAAATAAACATGACTACTAGTGGTCTAGTGTGAGCCAAGTGATTAGCACTGCTAAATCTGACGACGTAATATCACAGACATATGGCGGGGAAAATATTAGTTTGGTCAGGTGGATCTAAGGAAAATAATTAGGCATAGTATTTGCATAAGCTACTATAATATAAAGATAAGCGAGGAACATCAATTACTTATTACTTACCTCTTTTATATCGATTAGTGAGAGTCGTGACCTACCCGGCACCTTCACAACTGTCAGAATATTAATTATTGTGATAACTATACATTAATTAATGCCTCACCCACTAATATAATACAAATATACGAGTTGTATCGAGTTGCTTCCCAAGTATCCCCCCTTGATCGAGTTGCGTCCTGAATAGGTGACAGATACAAGCACACTACCACCTGAGTTGCATCCGAAGTATGTAACATATATATTTTACTGTCACCAGGGTTGCGTCCGAAGGAGTTAAGTCTCTAAGTAATAGAAATTATATTGGAGGGATAAACGAAAGTGTGTCCAGAATGATACATTAAAGTATAATTCAGTCAATTCCACAGTAAAATGTTACATAAAACATCCTAACCTAACCTAGCCTAAACTAGTGAGAAAACAGCATATAGAATTTAAATAGGTGTGGAATGTTTGCCGTATTATTATTGAAAACAACTGATGAATTTATGGCTCTAGTAATATAGTAAGTTGCCCAAATATTGACCTGGTATGGAATAGTGCTCTATCGTATTTGCATAATGCTGTAATCTGTTGGTTGAGACCAAATCTTTTTGAGAAGTTGGACCCAAATTAGCATAGTTTCAAACAGTCTTAAAAAATGTTCGTGGTGGCTGTTATAGTGAATATTGTTTTCTTTCAGAACAAAAGTCTTTCACCTAAACTCGTTGAAGTGATTATTGTAGCTAAGTGGTAGGTTTTATTCATGATTATTTTATTATAACTGATCAATACAAGATGCATATTTGCAACTTAAAATCTAGAACAGTCTAAAGTGTATGTTTGAATTTTTAAATAATGAAAAACAAAATGACATTGATTTCCCTAATAGTGATTACTGCTTTGTGACAAATATTGAGTATTCTATATTTGGATCACATTTAAAATACGCTTCAATAATTCTGTTTTTCTTTTTTAATCTATAATTGTTATTAAATTATTATTTAATAATTTCCTCAACAAACTTTTGCCTAGTTATAAGGGTGCATTTACAGTATATATAATATAGCCTAGTTATTATTTTAGATGATTTCTCATCGTGTAATACGTACTTGGGATGATGTTAACATGAGCGCTGCTATAATAGCTATTCAATCCAAAGAAAAGGGCTTTCTAAAAGCCCAACAGACCTACCAAGTTTCACGTGGAACATTGTTTTGTCTGGTTAAGCTGTTGAAATCTGATTCAACACTTGGCATTGAAGACGTTGTGTCAATAACTTTGGGCCGAAAACCAACATTTCCTCCAAATCTAGATTTGCAGTTGGCTAATCATTGTTTTAAAATTGAGGGAAAATACCTTGGTCTATCTGTGAGGGACATTAGGAGGTTGGCAAGTTAGCTACTGCCAATAATATTATCAATCCCTTTAACAGGGATATCAAAAGTGCAGGTAGGAAATTGTTTAATCAGTTCTTGAAGCGTCATCCTCAATTATCTCTTTGGACTCCCAAGGTAGTCAGTGAACCGGGTGAGAGGTTTTAATCAAGACTTTGAAAAGTTTTATAATTTACAATAAAGTGAATACAGTAAGCATAAATACCCGGCACATCGAGTTTTTAACTGCGATGAAACAGGATTGACAGTTGTGCAATCTAAGAAAGTAAGAGTGTTACCAAGAAAAGGCAAGAAACAAATTGGTAGTATTACTTCAGCTGAACTAGGAAGTCTTGTTACAGTGGTGACTTGCATGAGTACTGGTGGAATATTCATTCCCACGTTCATCTTTTTCCCGCGTACAAATATGAAGCATGAGCACACAGATGGTGCATCACCTGGATCTATTTTTGATTACCAGAAGTCGGGATGAATTCAGATTAATATGTTTACAACGTGGTTTAAACATTTTGTTTCAATAACAAAACCATCACTTGGAAATCCTTTGATTTTATTGCTTGATGGACACTATACTCTCATTCTCACAATTTGGATATCATAAAACATGCTCATAAGACTCATGTTGTGATTGTTTGCTTGCCTACACATAGTTCCCATAAGCCGTAACCTCTGGATATAGCGTTCATGCACCCTTTAAAAGTTTATTATTTTGAATAAATTCGTAAGGGGTTTGCTAATCACAGGAATCTGATAAGACCAGTGACGCAATATCAAGTGGTTGAGATATTTGGGCGAGCTTATAGGGCTGCTACAGTAGAAACCACAATCAAGAGTTTTAAAAAATCTGGAAAATATCGATTCGATAAAGATATTTTTCGTGACTATGACTTTCCGAGAGAAAATTGTATCCAAAACATTAAAAAGGTTTATGACAAATCACCTAATGTTAGTGTAGACATTGATCCTATCCCAATTTTAACAATCGCAGCAGCAAGTAATCGTGGGCCAAAACAAGGATCTGCGATGGTTTTAGCAATCACTCCAAATAAAAATCTCCTACAGGCGAAAAAACTATAAAGTAGTGATACTTCAGGGAGCTTATCTTCACATCAACGTGGTGCCACACGTGCACTTTTGTCGGTCGACCAAAAGAAAGAAGGAATCGAAAATTGAGTACAATGATTCATCAGATACTAATGATGATTTGGAAATTTCTGCAGGAAATTGATAAAAATTGTGATCACAGAGTTCAACTGAATGGGTGAAATGCCAAAGTTGTAAAAACTGGGCTCATATAAATTGTGCCGGAAATCCTAAAAAACATTTTGTTTGTTATAAATGTTCTAAATAGTCAATTGATTTATTCATTTTGATAATGTTTTAAATCAATTTTAAATGGCTTATTAATATTTTCCATTTAAATATATTTTATTATTTTTAAATGTTGTTAATAGATTTTTACAATACCATTCCAGATTAAGGCCATGGTGTGGACAGTACGGAATACTAGTAGAAAGTGAATTGAACACATAAGTAACATATTTATTCTTGTAGAGTTATAATAAAAACTGTCTTAGTTGTGCGAAGCCTAATAATCGATGCCATGCTTAATTTTGAATAAAAATCCAGAACTCAAAACTTAGTCAATATTCGGACACTTCACTCTATAGTTAAATTGATGAGACGCAGCTGGACGCGACATGGTACCCCTCCATTAGATGGGTCTGTTGGTCGTCGTACGCAACTCATTACCTAACTTGCACTCATAATGATCTCAAAGCAATTTTTGGGCGCAATTCTATCTCCCCGAAATAGACACTGCGACTTTGTGTTTAAAAGTAAATATTTACGGAGCTGTGATAGTTACCCTCACTTGTCATGAGCGTTTAACATCACTTTGATATTGAGATAAGCTAGGAAGTGATTCAATAAACAAATCTAAATTTACTAATGTCATACGTATTTTATACGTAATAGCTTATTTGTAGGATACCCAAATGTAGCCGGTGCCCGAACACAATATTATATATTCGAGCATCGACCACTAAGTGAACCGCAAATACCGAGAACGATTGGGGTCATCTATTAAGCTAGTAATTACGTATCTGAACAAGGACTTTCCGTGAGAGAACGCTGCATGGTGTCACAAAAGTAATGAGCTACCGAATGCCTTACCCCTGTTATGATACAGGATGATTCAAAAGTCTCCATAAAAAGGATTTTTTTGTTGTATCTTGTAGGTAGTGTGAGAAAATTCCTTTATCTAAATACAAATAAAGCAATCCTCCTGGTTGGTTCTGGAAACAATAGGAAGGTATCTGCCAAGTAAAACGGACTATCCCGAACGAAGACCTATTGCACATGACACAGTGGCAAAACTTGTCGCGTGAACGACTAAAGAAGAAGTGGAAGGCCCCTACAGCGTTGATTGAGGAGAGAGCAACAATGGTGCTGTCTGATTTCTCCGAAATTCCCCGAAAGAGCACCCGAAGAATAACGGCTGATATCAAGGTAAGTTAATCAATCATCCACATTGTGAAAAAACAAAATGCAGACGTGGCAGCACCTCAGTGAGAACTACCCGGACAATCACCTTAAATTCTGTGAATGGGCGCAAAGTCGCCTGTCTGACGATCCCAGTTTTGTTGTGGGGTATCTTGTTTTCGGAAGAAGCTAATTTTTATGTCCACGGTGAAGTGAATTGGCAGAATATGAGATATTGGAGCGACAAAAATCCTCATTGGTATGAACTTATGAACATGCAGAGTGGCGGGAAGGTGATGATGTGGTTTGAGGTATGGAACACTTCAAGATCATTGGATCAGTATGTGACGTTGTCACAGACATAAAACAAATAAGGACGATCTGGCTCACCTAATCTTGGTCCCCTTTTGACTGGGCCGGACTGGACTGGGCTCGACTTCACGAAACACGCGCACTCAACTCCATTCTACATCACGCGGCTTACTGACCGTCCGAGGCTCGAGGTCCGATTAGAGCAAGACTCAGACATCTGAACATCGAGATGCGCTAACCCAGATGCGCCGACGGTTGTGTTCGAATGAAACAAGACTCATCCACCAGCGCGTGATTTGAAATTATGACGAGAATAATCGAGACGTTTGTCGAAGCAGTGTACTCCCCTCTCCCTTCGTCCCCTGTGTGATTCCCGCCGTTTGTGAACACGTGATTGACTTTGTACCGTATATAACGGATGGACTGTCTTGTAATGTGACTCATTTTTCTGCACTCAATTAGGTGAGACACTTGTCTTAGATTTAGGCGTAGGTTGTTGTTCGACGTTTTCAAAATTATGTTTGGGTTAATTTGTTCAAAATTTAAGTTTCGACTTTAAATATATATCTTGGTTACTAATAAATGTATTTCTCTGAGACTGCAGGATTTGCCTGTCAGCCATTATGGTTTATCCGCTAGCTTTGTTTCTTTTAACTTAACGTTGTGTCCGCCTCACGGACGGGTTGGAACTTTAGTATGTCGCCATCTTGGGGCACTAATGAAACCTTTGTATGTCGCCATCTTGGGGCGCTAACGAAACTTTTGTATGTCGCCATCTTGGGGCGCTAGTTGTTTTGATAAATGTGTAACTTATTTAAATTGTTGTATTGCTTACTAAAATTTAAAGATTGATTATGATGGTATTAACTCTAGTTGTTACTCAACTCGGGGGGCGCGAGCCCGTGCACCCAGCACGTTGGTCATAATAGTAATAATGATTAGATTGAACTAAATTGATTAGGATCTATTGTAACTGGTTAGGTTTAGGTAAACCAAGCATGGCTTTTCTCTGTTGCGCCTTGCATTGGCAGTTTTTTATATAACGAGATACTTATGTCGATGTAGTGTCAACATCGCCAGGTCGTGTAGACCTATACATTTTGCTTGTATTTAACTTTCTTGCTAATTTAGTCGCCTTCTGCATGGGTCAATTTAATTATGTTTTGTTTGGTATTAATCATTCTGTTGTCTCTTAAAGACTTGGGGTCTTGCCCCTTTATTTATTGTTTACTTCGGGCCTTATCGGCCAGTCACTCGACTTTCCTAGAGTGCCTCGCTCACGTATGTCTGCTAGTTGTTTGTAAAATAAAATAAACTCTCTTGTAACTAACCTACCTTTTATTTATAGCATATAGAACCTATCAAATCAAAGGGGGGGTTACAAGAGAGAAGCTGCGCCACTCTGCTCTAGCAGAGTTGAGTGGGGCACTTAATAGGGTATTAGGTAGAGTTAGGAGAGGAAATAGGGTCCTCCTGTCTGCAGTATTGTTGAATGATTGATATTGTACTAATCCTTGTTTGTTTATGTTTCATGACTGCGTGACCATGGAGACCACTCCTGCAGCTGCCATGTCTTCTCTGACCACATCTAAGACTGCTGTCTACCGCCTGAGCCGGGACGAGTTGACAGCTGAGCTGACTTCAAGGGGCGTCTCCTTCCCTCCCAATGCTACTGTGGGTGAGCTCAGATCTAAGCTATGTGGGGAGATTAGCGGGACTGGGGAGGCTGAGACTGACTCGGGTATGGATAGGATTGAGGATGGGAATCCACCCCCCTTAGCGCCTATCGCTCCACCTCCACCCCCTTCGCTAGTTAAATGTCAGAACAAAGTACTTATGGAGATTTTAAATCGTACCCCTGTTTGCGACGGTCAAGATCACGCTACGCTGTTTAAATTTATGGTTGAGATCAACAGAGCATATTGTCTAAAGTTAGTGAGCGATAGTGAATTTTTGATTCTGTGTTTGGCTAAAACTTCTGGTTTTTTAACCCAGTTGTTCTCTCGTGGGATTCAAAATGGTTTATCTTGGAGATCCCTTACTGATCTCATTTTAGAAGCGCTGCTACCCAGTAGGGCTAGAGAAAGGTTATGTAAGGAAGTTATTCACAGGTTTCAATATCCCCACGAATCGTTGAGAGATTTTGTTTTATCTATCACGGAGGCAGCTCAAGTTCTCAATAGTGGCCTGAGGGAAAATCAGATCGTTGATATTATTCTAGAGAATGTGTCGCCCCTCACCCGGCGACATTTCGTATTTACATGTAAGCCCTGTACGGTACTTGAACTTTTCTCTCTAGCATCTTCGATTGAAAACACCCTGCTCGCCGAACAGGAGTATTTGAGTGTGCATGCGCCAGCGGCTTTAGACCGCAGACGCACGGGTTCAACTCCCGAACCTATGAATACGGCCTTATCTTTAGCGCCTGTACTGCCGAGTGATCGCGGTGTTAACACTCCTAGGGACAACTTCAGGCCTTCTAGTTCAGACAACCGTGCGCCCCGCGACCTCTCGCGCGTGAGATGTTTTCGGTGTAGAAGACTAGGTCACGTACAGAGACAGTGTAGATCGGGAAACTTATAGGGCGCGGTCGTAGTCGTGGTCCGGTCGTGCCCACTTGTATTAAACCACGTGCTCCCACCCCTGTAGTTCGGATCCAGGTAGCCCAAAATGATTCCGTTGCTCTTTTAGATACAGGAGCCAGTCACTCGTTTATATGCCGTGAGTTTTTGCGCCAGTTAGAGGGTAAAACAAAAATCGATTATAGGTCGATAGGTCCTAAAGTTTACGCCGTGGCTAATGGACAGACTATCTTGGTCGATTGTAAAGTAGTGCTCTCTATTAAGATAGAAAGATTTGCTTGGAAACGTCCATTCTTTGTTATGCCAGAACTTCCCTTTGATGTTATTCTAGGAACTGACTTCATGTTCGAGACTGGAGTCAAACTTGACCTGAGACGCTTAGGAATATCTTTTAGTTTTGAACCTAGTTTGTTTATTCCATTTTGTGTTGGGCACCATCCTCGCAGGTTGTTCTCGATTGTCGAGGAACGTGAAGCGATAGATCGTTTGATAGCTCGATTCCCTGACGTCATCACTGACAGATGGGGCAAGTGCGACATTTTGCCGTACGACATTGTGGCGCAGGACCACATTCCTGTTAGATCTGGTCCCTACTCCTGTGCGCCTCCCAAACTCGAGATATTTAGAAATCTTATCATGGACTTGGAACAAAAGGAGGTTATTCGTCCCTCCAAATCCCCATACGCAAGTCCTGCGTTCATTATTCCCAGGAAAGGTCATGGGCATCGCTTAATTGTCGATTATAGAAAGCTTAACAAAAAAATAGTGTTCGACCCATACCCCATGCCCAGCATAGAGTCCGCCTTCCAACATCTTGGCGGAGCCAAATATTACAGTTTGATAGACCTTAATGCCAGCTTCCTGCAATGTGCTCTTTCAGAGTCGTCTAAGAAATTTACGGCGTTTATCACCCCCTGGCAAGTCTACGAGTTTAACCGAGTGCCATTAGGGATAAGTTGCGGGGGGCAAGCGCTGAGTAGAGTCTTAGACCATATTTTGGCAGACCTGAAATACAAATTCGTGTTTAACTACCTTGATGATATCTGCGTCTACAGCAAATCTTTTGATGACCATTTGCGCCATGTTGAGGTAGTGTTGAGGCGCCTGCGCGAGGCTGGATTGACTGTAAACCCGGAGAAAGTCACATGGGCGAAGAGATCCATCCCGTATCTTGGCTATATCATTTCTGAGGGTAACCTGCTTGTTGACCCGGATCGGGTTAAGCCCATCTTGGATTTTCCCGCCCCAAAAAACATAAAAGGGGTATTACGGTTTCTAGGTATGTGCGCCTACTACGCTAGGTTCATCCCTAACTTCTCTGACTTAGCCAACCCCCTTAACTCCTTGAAGAAAAAGGGTGCCACCTTTATTTGGGGTTCTGCCCAACAGCAGGCTTTCGTTGCGCTTAAGCGCCACCTTGTGTCACCTGCCGTACTACGCATGCCTGACTTTTCTCTGCCTTTCCAACTCCATGTTGATGCCTCCTCTGTAGCGCTAGGGGCGGTTCTCTCTCAAACGACGTCTGAGGGGAGTAGACCAGTAGCTTTCGCCAGCAGAACTTTGAGCCCTGCCGAAAGAAAGTACAGCATATATGAGAAGGAATGTCTTAGCTGTATCTTCGGTATCGACAAGTTCGCTGACTATCTAGAGCTTCGCCAGTTTGAGTTGTATACTGACAACATGGCCCTCAGCTGGATGTGGAATCACCCGAAACAGCTAGGGAAAATTGGACGGTGGGTTTGGAAGCTATCCAGGTTTAAGTTTACTACCCATCACGTTGCTGGGAAGCTTAATGTTGTCGCTGACGCTTTGTCTAGGATGTGTGAGGATAAGGAACCTGTAGGAGAATGTAAGGAAGAAGGCTCGTTATTTGTTATCCATACGATTCCCGAATCCTTTATCTCAATCAAAGACCATCAGTTGACGGATCCGTATTGCAGACAGATCGTTGACAGGATCAAGCGTGGAGAGAAGATTGGGAACTACGAGATTTATAGAGACCTCCTAGTAGTTCGTGTCAAGGGTAGGATAAGATATTTTGTGCCAGAGAAACTTAGGCCTATGTTACTTAAATATTTCCACGACTCCCTTTTTGGCGGCCATTGCGGTGTCCTTAAGACCGAACGCAAGATTTCTAAGGAATTTTTTTGGCCCTTAATGCCTAGAGACGTTAGGGATTGGGTGCGCAAATGTGAGCCGTGTCAACTGGCCAAACCGGCACGTAATTCTAAAATAGGGTTTCACTCCGCGGATGTTGCTAAGCAACCGTGGGAGAAAGTTTTTGTTGATTTCGTCGGCCCCCTTACCCGCTCTACCCAAGGGAACACCTCTATACTCGTTGCCATGGACGCCTTCTCTAAATTCGTCATACTCATCCCCCTAAGGAACATGAAGGCAAGGACAACTGTTAATGCTCTGTGCAGACGTGTTTGGGCGATTTTAGGGACCCCAAGGGTCATAGTAAGTGATAATGGACCGTGTTTCCGTTCTAAAGCTTTCGGAGATATGTGTTTCTCGTGGGGGATAAGACACGTTACCACTAGCCCGTACAACCCATCGCCGAACCATGTAGAGAGGTTTAATCGTAATCTGAACGTTGCTTTGACGATCTTTCACCACCAGGATCACACCCACTGGGACCAGGACTTAGACGTTTTGAACATTGCTTTTAACGCCGCTTTCCATGAGTCAGTCAAAGCCACTCCTTCCTCTATCCTCCTCAATAGGGACCTGAACCACCCATTATTGTTTAACTGGGATATTGACCCACTGCTTAATGACGCGGGTGATTGTTCTTATGAAAAGAAATGTGAGATAGCTTTTTCTAACCTCCTGAAGTCCCAAAGGAAGGTTGCCGCCACCTATAACCGAGGGCGTATCCCTGTCCCATTTAAACTTGGGGACATTGTTGTGTGCAAGTGTTTTCCTGTTAGCTCAGCTGCTGACAAGTCTTCGGCGAAGATGGCGTATAAGTGGAGTGGTCCCTGGTCAATTGAAAGATTTCTTACACCTGTTTCCGTATTGTTAAAAGAAGTATCCGACCCATCTTTGACACGTAGAGCACATGTCAGCCACCTAAAGGCTGCAGGGAAATGAGTCAATTGACCCCGTGCTGTGTGTCGTCTGTTTGTTTAAGTGTACCTTAATGATTTAATTTTGCATTCTTAATGTACATATTTCCAGGTATCTATATTGTCATATATATATAATTTAAATTAGGAAAGGGGTACCACCCCCTGGTATTGTTAGGATAATTTTTGTGGTACTGTAGGGTCTAGGTATGGCTCTAGGCAGAAACTTGTGTTGGACTGTTAGAAATGAAGCGTGTGCCGGGTCCAAAGTACATTGTGCAGAACGTTCACCCCACCGACTGGACTACCTCTAAGTGCGTGTGAAGCGGCAAACCCACCTTTCCTCATTCGTGGAAAGTCGTCGCTAAACAGAGTTGTGGGTATCTCTGTGACTCGTACCGGTAGACAATGTTGGTGCTACGAAACTGCCACAATAGCTTTCAAGAATGGTTGTGCTAACTGATAAACTTTATAATTGTATGTGGTGTTCACGTGTAAACTTTTGTTCTCAGAGACTTCACCTATTCGGCCTTCCGTCCTTCCCATTTCTGCCCTGTCCTTTCCTCCCCCTCCTTTGTTCTTGTACACTCAGCGGCAGTCGATGATCGCCAAGCTGGGCGTGGCGATGAAGCTTCCGTGGTGGTTAAAGCGGGCCACCATACGAGCATATGCTGTCTCCCTGTCAACTCGGGACGACGGTGTGTTGGAGTGAGCGTGTGAAGCAGAGGTCAGCCCCGGAGTCCAGTTATTCGCCATCTCCCGAACCTGCATCTGGCCAGCTAACATGGCCTCGAGGGGTACGAGCCGCCTCCCGCCCTCTAGTCAGCGGTGAACATCGAGGAAGGCGCCTCCCCGTGTCTTCACCCAAGGCTAAGGACGTCCTTCATCTCTGTCCAAGGGGGGACATTGTGACGTTGTCACAGACATAAAACAAATAAGGACGATCTGGCTCACCTAATCTTGGTCCCCTTTTGACTGGGCCGGACTGGACTGGGCTCGACTTCACGAAACACGCGCACTCAACTCCATTCTACATCACGCGGCTTACTGACCGTCCGAGGCTCGAGGTCCGATTAGAGCAAGACTCAGACATCTGAACATCGAGATGCGCTAACCCAGATGCGCCGACGGTTGTGTTCGAATGAAACAAGACTCATCCACCAGCGCGTGATTTGAAATTATGACGAGAATAATCGAGACGTTTGTCGAAGCAGTGTACTCCCCTCTCCCTTCGTCCCCTGTGTGATTCCCGCCGTTTGTGAACACGTGATTGACTTTGTACCGTATATAACGGATGGACTGTCTTGTAATGTGACTCATTTTTCTGCACTCAATTAGGTGAGACACTTGTCTTAGATTTAGGCGTAGGTTGTTGTTCGACGTTTTCAAAATTATGTTTGGGTTAATTTGTTCAAAATTTAAGATTCGACTTTAAATATATATCTTGGTTACTAATAAATGTATTTCTCTGAGACTGCAGGATTTGCCTGTCAGCCATTATGGTTTATCCGCTAGCTTTGTTTCTTTTAACTTAACGTTGTGTCCGCCTCACGGACGGGTTGGAACTTTAGTATGTCGCCATCTTGGGGCACTAATGAAACCTTTGTATGTCGCCATCTTGGGGCGCTAACGAAACTTTTGTATGTCGCCATCTTGGGGCGCTAGTTGTTTTGATAAATGTGTAACTTATTTAAATTGTTGTATTGCTTACTAAAATTTAAAGATTGATTATGATGGTATTAACTCTAGTTGTTACTCAACTCGGGGGGCGCGAGCCCGTGCACCCAGCACGTTGGTCATAATAGTAATAATGATTAGATTGAACTAAATTGATTAGGATCTATTGTAACTGGTTAGGTTTAGGTAAACCAAGCATGGCTTTTCTCTGTTGCGCCTTGCATTGGCAGTTTTTTATATAACGAGATACTTATGTCGATGTAGTGTCAACATCGCCAGGTCGTGTAGACCTATACATTTTGCTTGTATTTAACTTTCTTGCTAATTTAGTCGCCTTCTGCATGGGTCAATTTAATTATGTTTTGTTTGGTATTAATCATTCTGTTGTCTCTTAAAGACTTGGGGTCTTGCCCCTTTATTTATTGTTTACTTCGGGCCTTATCGGCCAGTCACTCGACTTTCCTAGAGTGCCTCGCTCACGTATGTCTGCTAGTTGTTTGTAAAATAAAATAAACTCTCTTGTAACTAACCTACCTTTTATTTATAGCAATAAGAACCTATCAAATCAAAGGGGGGGTTACAAGTATTCATTAATCGAAATTTGGATTCAAATACCTACCTCAGCATACTGGAAAAATCCCTCATACCATTAATCCTAAATGAGTCCGACGAATTCACAAACTTTTTCCAACATGACGGGTGCCTCCTAATAAGGAAAATACGTCTAAGACTGGTTTTATGAGTAGTTTACGCAATGGATCGGCCACCGGGGACCAGTGGAGTGGCCACCAAGATCCCCAGACCCGACGCCTGGAATTTTAACTGTGAGAACATTTGAAAGCACAGGTGTACCAGGAGAAAATTGTGAACACTCCCCACTTGCATCAGTGAATTATAAAGGTTTGCTATTTAATTACACCGGATGTGCTTTGAAAGGTTCAAAGGGAATGGGCAAACTGAATTGACTCATGCATTGTCCAGGATGGTGAACATGTTGAGCATATTTTGTAACACTGTAATCAATAAATCAGATTTCCCTATGCATGTAGACTTTTGAATCACCCTGTATAAATAGATGTGAAAACTATGCATTACTCAACATCCTCAGAAATGCTATAATAATACCTGGTGTCTTCACTACTGTTAGAATATAATTAGAGGTTATATAGTGAATTACCTTTTGCCTTACACACTGTTATAATATTAATAAGTGTGAGAGTATTGAATTATATAATACTCCATTCCCTGTTATAATATATTAAGGTGTGGCGCCGCACACTTATGCCCGAAGAAAAACATAAATAAAATTATTACTCTCTAAAATATTTATATTCTAATGTTCTGCTTGCGGACCAGTGGAAGGATATTGGTTGTTGCTGTCTTTGTTTTAGAATCCATGCGGCCGCCGTCCTCTCGGTTATTTCCGTATACTTTCATGGTGTGTGTGTGTGTGTGTGTGTGTGTGTGTGTGTGTGTGTGTGTGTGTGTGTGTGGTGTGTGTGTGTGTGGTGTGTGGTGTGGTTTGGCTTGCCTGTTTGGAGTTACGTCTACTGGAAAGTTGGTAGACGTGTGGTATAGGAGGGACAGGGGACAGGCTGGAGCTATATATGTCGGAATGCATGCTGCTTGTTCACAGCTCCCGTCAGTTTTAATGCAAGAGAGTAGTGGGACGTAACCCACGTGCAGTGCTTATTCGTGTTTGTTATTTGCCAGGAGTGCAGAATATTACAGTGACAGTGAGTTTCAAGTTTTAAACTATTTATATTTAGGAGATAATTGACATATACCGAAAATGTTGGACGACACTGGTAAAAAGAAGTTTTCTTCACTAAGTTTTAGGGAAAAACTATCATTTGTGAGTAATGGTAAGCCATGTCCCGAGTTTCCACTCTTAAAAACAGTACATATAACGAAGACAAAAGTTTACACACACCATTTTTCAATAGCTCATTACAAAACGGTGGAATGGTTAACTGGTTTAGAAAAGAGGAATAAATTGTCTGCTGGCCTTGTTTTCTATTTTATTCAGAAGGAAGAGTATGGAGAAAGATGGTTTTGATTATCTTAACCACCTAAGTATAGCTACGCAGAGACACAGAAATACTAAAAACCATGTTCAATGTTTTTTCAATTGAAAATATTTGGCCAACAAAGAGTATACTTCATGCTTAATTATCATATCGATAAAAGTATCAGCCAACATAATCAATTTCTAAAAAAGAATCGCGATATTTTGAAACGCCTTATTGATGCGGTACGCTTCCTTTCCGAGGACATGACGAATGTCTCTCAACTCTTTCAACAGAGGCAACTATTTTGAGTTTTTGGATGCACTTCAGCAATATAACCCTCTTTTGGAACATCAATTACAGAGATCTACATTTTTCCGTAGAGCCTCTCCAGCTGTGCAAAATTATCTCATTCAAGCTATCTCTGAAGTCCTCATTGATGAAATAAAGAAGTACGTCCAAGTTTCAACATTTGCTGCCATACTTTTAGAAGAAAGTTGTTATAGAACGTGCATTTTTATTTTCTAGGTTCTGATTTGCTGAAGTAAAGTATGGAATCATATTGCATAATTTGCAAGGAAATTGCAGAAAAATACTGTGTCACTCTTCAAAACTATTAATTATGTGAGTCGGATTAAGGGTAATGACAATTAAGCGTTTTCTGGTCGTCATGTTCACATCAGTTGCAGGAAAAGGTATTCACATAAAATAAATTTAAATAAAGTTTTGGAAGATAAGATAGGAGTATCCTGTAGCAAGCGAAAACCACGCATTGCTCAAAAAATATACAATCCAAAAAAGTTATTACCTATTTTGTGGAACACACGTTGATTTTGCTAGTAAATATTGAGCATGAAGTGAATGTCAAAAAGTGAGACCTGTTGTATTTGCTGACTCAATTAAAAAATGCTGCGAAGATAAAAGAGATGAGTAGTCCATTGTGGTTATTGGTCACATAGAGTACTTCACGTCAAACCTTCATGCAGCTAAATGGTCTATCATAAAACATATAGTGGGAATTTTATATCAGTAAGACGGATTCCACAGGAATATAGGACTGATTTCTCTGATGCAAAAAAAAATCTAAATTAGACAGACAAGAAAAAGAAGATCAACGACTTGGTTTTCTACGCACCTGTACTTATTTTGAGAATAACGACGAAGAGCAGCTCACTACCAATGAATTAATGAACATCATGGATTGTTTCAATGAGGCAATTAACGTGTAAGATGACACGTCAATTTGGAACTGCATTGTTAAAGCAATTTTTCAAATATTCAAATTTGAAAAATTGGTCATCAGTAAACTATTCATTCAAAAAATCACTCATCATTAAACTATTCTTAGTTTAAGGGTTACGGTTGAAAAAATATTTTAAAGTATAGACCTCTAAAACCTAAATTCAAGTTTGAACATAAGGCCCAGCCATCAAACCGTGTTGGATCCGTAGTCAGGGACATAATGACAAACTGACAAATAGTTATGGGGACAGATATAATTGTAAAATCTATTTTTTGGGATTCGTGTTCACATAAAACCAAAAGATTCGTCATAATCTCTTGATTGTTTTATTCACGATCACAATACTTTATCTTGATATGAGAAAATAAAAATTATGAGATTCATGAATTACCAAATGCTTCACCCACCGTTATAATATTAATATAAGGGAAAGTCATGTATTACGAGGAACAGTGTTAGAATATTAATAAGTTGGAGTTATGAATAATTACCTAATGACTTAGTACTCAATAATAAAATATCACTGTCATAATATAAATAACTGTGAGAGTTTACCTACTCAATAACCTCCACTGTTAAAATATATTTAAGTGTGTGAGTTATGTATTATCTAATAGCCTACCCACTATTATGATGTAAATAAATAACATATTCATGAATTACCTAATAACTTAACAATGTTGCCTACTTGGTGAATTCGAAGCTATTTTGTAAAGCGGATTGCATCATAACTTGCCACACTCAAGCATGAAATCTTTGGCCTCGTTCACAGGCAAGGAAAGAACAGAACCACAGCCGCTAGGTTAAACATGTTGCGCTCCTTTTCGAGGCTTTACTCCTTCAACGTTGGGATTGCTAGGTGCGATCCCCAGTGACTACAGCGCAATAAATTGAGCATTTTTTTAAACGACTCACTTTAAACTCGAATGTACCAAAAGTCAGATACAAAATATGAGCTCCTTGAGTTAACCTGTCAGCTGACGGTCACCGAGCAAGCTTCAGGTAGCACCCTTCCCCGTCTTTACCCCCCCCCCCCTCATCCCTAAGTAACATAATCCTGCCACATAAATAAGTTTACTCTGACTGCAAATTACAAAGAAAACTTGAAACACAATGGACCCTTTTTTTTAAACTAAGGGACTGGCTGTCAACTGCAATTATTTGTTAAGGAGCACTGAGGAGAATTGCAGACGTCTAGAAATACCAAATTATTTAAGAAGTGGTTAGATATTTTTTAATATTGTTTTCACCAAAATGAGGGTGAAAGTTCTGACCAGTTAAATAGTTTAAATTTTAATTATAAAGTGTTTTTAAATGTGCAATATCTTATATAGAAACGTATAAACGAATCCCACAAATTGTGACCCTATCAAAACATGACTATTTCCTTCCTTTTATTATTATAGACTACGATGTAGCACTGTGGCTTATAAAATACGACTATAATCTAGTCTAGTCCATTAAATATTTATGTCACCTTTCAGTGTAAACCGATTGTAGTCTACATAAATATTATTTTGATACGTGAGATACAAAATAAATAGGTATCTCCAAATACTTTCATATTTACTATTTAACATATTTTGTTATTAAATGAATGGTATTTTAATTAGGAACAAAAGAGTATGAAATACACATACAATTTTAACGTTATTTTATCATCACAAATTAAGATTATATACTTATTTGTTTTACCGTTCGATCTTTAAATGTGTTGCTGGCTATCTTGCATACAAGATAGAACAGAAAAATCACTGTAAACTCTGGATGAATTCATTAACAAAGTGTGATGCCAACATGGAGTCATGACACAATTATCTGATTTTTCATAGAGCATATCTCAATAAAGGGCATGATGACTTAGGGAATCTCAAATACCCTACAGATATGTTCACACACATATCCTAGAAACATTTATTGAGCAATTTCCTTATGTGTAACACAAATAAGGTATTGTACATAAAATGTTAGGAAAGGCATTGAAGAAAATAAGGATAATATACCCTCATTGGCTTAAGCAATGCAGAAAGCACAAGCTATTTTGCACAAAGCCACCTCCTTAAAGTTAGAATCCACAATCACTTGCTGTGGACTACAAAGGAGAATATTTAAAGTTTAGGGAAACCGACGTAGAAAATATGGAACGTATTACACCAATAATTCATCTCGTTGAGTGAACTTTGGATAGTTGAGTACTTGTGACTTTAAGCTGATTTTGATCCCAATTAAATGTAATAAATTAACTGTGTTTTGACATATTTCTATGAATCTATACTCTTGTCTCAAAAGTAATATTTGTAGCGAGTTCCATTTTGAAACTTTGAAATAATGTAAGGATTTATAAGTAGCTTTAATTTTGAATAATTGTGATTATTTTACAAACAAAACCAACTGTTTGGCTTAAACTTTAGATCAACAGCTTTGGCTTTTAAATAGTAGGTTTTGATAGGAGGTTTGTTTCAATAAAACACTTTAGTTGTTAAAGTATGTAAAAGATCAAATATGCACAGGTATCTAACTAAACACTCTTCATAAGAAACTATAACTATAGTTGATAGGTTAAAAATAAATACCATATTCAAATAATTGGACATTAGGACTGTATGGACTCAAAAACTTACATAAGTGGCCAATGTAATATTTACTACTTTTTGCTTCTTAAATTGTGATTATTTTACTCCATAGTGTCATTGAGCCTTTAATTGAAAGTAGTTTTAAGAATGTATAGAAATGTGCTTGCACCAATGAAGCGTATAAGACTTTGATTTGTACGTAATGTAGCATGTCACTCAAGTGAAATGACATCTACAAACCGTAATCTACACAAAAATACTAAACTGAAATAAAGGAATGCAAAGGAGAGAATTAAAACTGATATTCTGCAATAATATAATTTGTATTCTACTTACATTAAATGGATGTTCCCGGATACAAACTCCATGCTTCGACAAACTATTCTGCAAGTATGGTGGAAGCGAGGGCGTGACAGTTTTAACAGATGTCTGAACCCTTGAACACTCGATGTTGAAGCGGGACCTGACTGTCGTTGGTTCAATGCCTCGAGCTACGAGTGCTTATGCCCTAGCGGACTTCCTTGGCAACTCTTTCTCCACTATTCCCACTTCCCCCTTCCTTCCTTTTGCCTCATTACATGCCCATATTTGGTCCTGTTTAGAGTCAGAAAAAAGAGTATATAACGGGTGACCCCTAGGTTCACAGGAATGAAGTTCATCATATTATATCCTCGAATGAGGAACTTCTGCTGCAGCACCTAAAGGAGATGCGGGTGGCCTTGATGTTTGGGTCGTGGGTCTCACCACCTTGATGCTTAGGGAATCTAGTCACTTTAACTTTTAATATTTTAAAAATAGTATAATCATTAAGTCGAAATAAAAAATTTTGAATTAGGCGGGAGTTGAAAACGAAACCTTTGTACCTTTAGGAATGCTTGCTAACCACTAGACTATCTGGAAATATAAGTAATTTATGATAAATGGAGTTAGATTAAAAAATAATGTTTTGTTAAAAACTAATGGAATGAGTGAAAATAATTATCGTATTTGTCAACAACAACTCTTTTAAAAAATAAAGGACTATGCTTTTATCGAGCACTCGCTATATGGTAACACCCTGGGAAACTAAAACGTATTTTGGTTTTATAAATTTTAATCTGAAGGGACTATACATTAAATATAACTTAGAGGAAGATAAATATAAATAACCAAAATATCATTCTTGACTAGGTTTTATCTATTATGATCGAGTGATAGATATGATGTGAAAATATTAGATGCATCTTACAATTTCTAAAATGAACTTTACACATGACTAACAATTATATGAAGTAGAAAAACAAAAGTTGTTGTGTAAACAATAAACACAATATTACAAAGAAATATTCAAGAAGAATTTTCTCAGTACAATATCCAAATACATCTCTCAATCTTTCAAAATATGCTCTTCGCATAAGTAGCTCTTTAATTTGGAAACATGAAAAATACTTGATGCGTAAACGAATTTCACCATAAAGAAAATAATAGTAAAGTTTTCGTTGTACAACATTTTACTATTTGAAATATATATATATTTTGTAAAACCATAATATTCTGGCAGATGGAAGGCATCGATTTTGAATCGATATAAATCTAACAAGGTCTAAAGTATTTTGAAAAGTACCTTAGGAAGGGAAATGTGTAATCTTTTGTTTGAAGGGTGAAATGTTAGAAAGGTTTTGAAGACATTAAAAATTCCTATATAAAAGGTAATACAATGAAAATCGTATACTTCATTTTTCGAATTTCACCTAAGTAGAGATATGTCCGACAGTGCATCGACATTGTCAAATTCTTCGGATGAGGAATTTGATGCGTTATACAAAGACTCGTGATATCTATACCAGTGGGCGCAGGAGGCGGCTGAGTGCGGTAGTGTCCAACACGGGCTTCAAAGAGTGATGGACATATATCTCGATGAGACGGGGCGGGAGGACATCCTGTTTAATCTAGATTATATTCCTGAAGCGAGCAATCGATCTCCTTCCGCGTCACCATCTGAAGAGGAGGAGGACGAAGAGCACCCTACTCCTCCGCTATTTGAAGACGAGACTTCAGAGGAGGATGAAGATGAGGAAGACGATCGCTCGACGATTATAATACCACCTCACGCACTATGTCAAGTAAACGAGGTCTCATCCACCATGAACGATTAGTCAAGCTATTTAAAATTTAAGTTTCCAACATTTCCTGCTCTATTTTTTTATTACAAACGTTAATAATTTACGCGTAACACATTTAAATGTTATAGCTGTCTTTAAAAAAAGGGTTAGCAAATAAATAATTTATTAATGTATTTCTTTAACTTGAACAGTCACATCTACTTCGTTTCCATCTTTGAAGATGTAATATACAGTTGAGGTTATTTCATAAGCTGATATAAATCATAAATGTTTTAAAACTCATCTTATCTCCACTTCACACATAGCATTAATTCAGTTGTGTGCTGATGAGATAATTAAATCTTTTCTTACAATGTAACCTCAAGTTTGATTCAAAACATTGTTGATAATGAATACATTTTCAGAAATAATTTCAAAGATTTATCTTTCTTATAATCATCGGTGAGGGAACAAACTAAAGTTTTATCATATTTTTATAAAGTTTCGTGTATCAACAGAGAGTTGTTATCATATCTACGTTTTGCAGAATATACCGTTGGCTGTCAAGAGTGAAGATAAAAATAATAAAACAGGGACTCTTTAAATAAACATCTTTAACTAAACTCTCAAGTGTTCTACTTAATCTTTATCCTTGTTAAGTGTGTGAGTTCAATGTTATGCTTAAAGTCTATTCATTTTTATCAAGTTTTCAAAGGTTGAAAAAACAATTATTTACCAATTTAGACTAAGCCTCATCTTTACCTCTTTCTCGAAGAAATATATATTTAACATAATATATGTCTCTCTCCACTACTGAACCAAGCAGCATTATCACCATTATAGACTGGCAAATGTAATGATTAATTGTCATTCTTGTCTTAAACATTTTCCTCAATAAAAAATATTTGGTGTTCCATAGTAAATCCATTCAAGGACAGCTTCTATGATTAGTTTAAAAGTATAGTTTTTCAGCCTTAAATATTTTACACATTTAAAATTCCGTAGTGTAACCATTCTGATAAATAAGAATAACCTACATTTTTTTTTACAAATACCAAATAATTTCGGGTAATTTGTAAATAATTTATTTTTGAAAATTTAAATTTTGCTAAATATATTAGAACAATTTGGTTTAAAATTTGATATTTACAGATTGATTATTGTGATCAACAAAATGATGTGTTTGTTTTTATGAAGAAAACATAGTACTTTTTAATTGATCATATATTTCAATCATAAATATTATTATAGAACCCTAACAAACTTTGTTTCTGTAAAATAATATTTATTTCATATATATTTTTATTACATGTTACAAATAGTTTGTCTCATTAAAAATATTACAACTAGATTTATAAATTACATTATTATTGTTATTTAACCGGAGCTCCTCAAGCAGGTGCACTAAATTTGAATATATATTATAAATATTTACATGAATAATATTTAAAACAATCCTTACCTGTCTTTATTAGTAGCATTTTCTCCTACAGAGTTTGCAACATTTTAAAATATATATTTATTACCTATGTATCTTAGCGTGTGTCGTGGTTTTTATCCCGTTAAAGTGTAAGATATACTCTTAAATATATAATATGAAACTCTCTTTTTTTTAATATATAAATATTATAAGTATACTTTTCGTGGTGTGAGCTATATTTGTAAAACTTTTATTTGCGTCACTACTAATTGATGTTAAGCATCAAATGTAAATGATGGTTCAAGTAATCCGTTTAATAAGGAATCCAAGAGAATTAATGTATTTAAAATCTCTTTTCGGACGAATGGTGGCACCTTTACCCCACCCCACTGAAATTCACTACTCTTTATGGTCTACAAAATTTTTTATAGTAAAAGTAAATATTCAGGGTAAACTAAACAAATCCACGCCATAGTACTCAATATTATAGAGTCATTCATCAGCGTCGAGCGTATTTAGGGATGTTTTTACTAAGAGACTTTCCATTCTCCCTCCGTGCAAATATGTGCACACTTCTTCTAGATTTAAACTTACCAATTATCAATCCGCTAGCGTTATTAATACTTAAGGTGTTCGAGGTTCAAATCTCGGTCGGGTAAATTAGGGTGTTTTTTCACTCTCCCTCTACGCAAATGCGGGCTCAGACCTCCCAATTATCAATCTGTTAGCATAATTAGTACAGAAGCGTGTGGCAGCCAGTGGACCAGGATTCGAATCCCCCTGCGTTTTAGTATATTGTGAGAGTGCTGTCTTGGACCTGGTGGTAGTTTTTCACTCTCCCTCTAAGCGAATGCGGGCTCACTTCTGCACTATTTAATATTTTATTCCGGCAAAGCTGTCACGTGTATATTGCCAGCGCTTTCTGTCACAACGTATTTTAGGGACAGAACGGATGAAACACCATATTCTTCTCTCGGGTTTGGCAAGTACAGGGCATGAAGCACCCGGTGAAAGATATCAGGGTTCGAATCTATGTTGGGGATTTGAATAATTGCCGAGGTGTACTGTTGGTAGTACTCACTAAATAGTTTCCCACTCTCCCTCCAAGCAAACGCCGGAACATTTCCTTACTCCCCCTCCACGCAAATGTGGATTCAACCATCCCAATTCCAAATCCAGCTGGACTCACGGTTCTGCTTCTTCTTTCAATCTGTTGTAAAATTTGGTTTGGTTGAAGAGCCAACCTCTTAAAGATTGTTAGCTCTCTAAAAAGAGTGCATAGTAATAGATAACCGTCTCGGTGGCGCAGTTGGTTAACGCGCCAGATTCGTGTTTAGCTAAACTGCCGAATATGGGGGAGATCGAGCCTCAAATCTCAGTCGGGTGAACTAGGGTGGTTTTTCCACTCTCTCTCCACGCACAATGCGGGTGCAACTTTTCCAATTCCTAGTCCATTAGCGTAAATAGTACTTAAGCGAACCCGAACGGTTAGTAGTACGTGGTGCTAAAAAAGAGTAATTGATAGCAAACTCATGCTAATCTGCACGGCCGTGGTTTAGGGGGGTGGATCGCTGGTTTGGTGCCACAGGGGGACAAGGGATTTCTCCACTGATCGTCCCCATCCCCTTCTTATCTACAACCCTCCCGCTGTTATATCGCATGAGGGTGACTTTAATTTAGGTCGATACCCGTGGTCATTAAGGGACTCTAGTTTGAGCCCATGCCGGCACTTGGAAGGTTTTGTTTTGACTATTTTGTTTATGATTTCAGCCTCTCATAGTTAAATAATAACGTCACAGCAATTACAATTTATAAATGAAAAAATGAATGTGTGTGTGTGTGTGTGTGTGTGTGTGTGTGTGTGTGGTTGTGTGTGTGTGTGTGTGTGTGTGTGTGTGTGTGTCTGTGAGACACCTTACCTTAGAGCCCATTAGTTTAAATTATAAAATACTCACATTTACCATTCTGCATTTAATATTTCATTCTTGCATTGTTTCCACATGTATATTGTCATCTCCTTCCTGTCTTTGATTCTCCAACCAACATATTCTAGAGATTTAAAAAATAATAACAACATTTTATTGCTAGTTTTTATTGACAATAACAATTAATTAATTTAAAACATCCATAGCGTGCAGCCATAACAACAAGAACATAGAGTGATTTTTTTTTTGCCAATTAGGTCTTGTGACCAATACAAGTAATTAAGATTTGAGTGCAACATGAATTATATAATTATGATAGCAAGAAAAACCATATAATCACTCTTTTAGCTAATTAAAAAATATCAGGAAAGATTATCATTTTTACCATCTAGAAAAAGAGTAGGAGTCACCTCTAAAATTGTTCAGGACACGCTGAGAGGCGCTAGAACTCATATTGACAATGTCTCCACAGTTTTTACCGGGCAATCTTACTCTTCCCACATCTTCAATCACAATAACGTTCGGTTCATTGGTGGTCTCTTCCGATAGCACAACGTTATAACTTTTGTTTTTCTCAAGTTCGTTTAAGCACTTGACACGGTTGTATTCTTCTTTCTCGATCTGGTCTAACGTACTGCACAATACCTCCTCGTCCCAACAGGCATCCTGGTGAGCAGTATTTTGAGGTGTTTGATGACATTGATGTTTGTGCCGAATAAGGTTGGAGAGCTTTGCTTAGGACTTCTGATAAATCCCGCATTTAAATGAGATAATGGCAATTGAAGATGCAGCGAAAGAAATATCCCTGGGAGAAAATTCACTTTCGCTCAAGCGGCAACGCCCTCTACGCACAAATAACGTTCCCACTCTAACGTTTTTCAAAAGGTCTACCACTAGCTCCGATGACGCCAGCAGAGTGCCATCGGGCGTTTCACCCATAATTTTAACGTTTGTACATTGTTAAATCCTCAAGATTTACGGATTCTTCGGACTTTACCATCTCCTTCGCTGGTGGTGGGCACGAGGGTGACTCTGGCTGTGAGTACTCTGATGTCTGGTAGACAGACGACTCTGGCGGTGAGTAATCTGATGTCTGGTAGGCAGATGGCTCTGGCGGTGGGCACGTGGGTGACTCTGGCTGTGAGTACTCTGATGACTGGTAGACAGACGACTCTGGCGGTGGGTACTCGGGTGACTCTGGTGGCGGGTACGCTGGTGACTCTGGGTGCAGGCGGTGGCTGCGGCTGCGGCGTCGTGAAGGTTTGTGGCGGGTGATATGAAGCTTGGAAGGGTGGTGGAGGCCTAGGCAACACGGTCACAACGTCCCCTTTGCGGAAATTGTACACAGCACATGTCATATCACACAGGTAAGTCTCCTCTATTTTCTCGTAGGGTAGTACTTCAGTCGCTCTTATCGTGTGACAGGTAGAGTCGCAGAACTCGATGTAGCCTCACTTCTCTCTGTCTTGGTTCACTACTTTGTAAATTACATGTCTATCGCCCACATCCACATTGTGAATATTTTCTACAGTCATATAGGCACGACCCGCAATCGTATGACCCATAAACGTTAAATTAATATAGCCAGTTCTAATTATGGTGAGTGTAACCGAGATCTAAACGTGCTGTATGGTTTGCAGGGTCCATCACGCGATACGATGCACATGTATTAAGGGCCCGGCTGCCCGATGATGTTGTTGTTAACTGCTTAACTCTTAAACGCGTTCAAAGTTTATAATGGTAGGTGAACCGGGTTTTACTCCGGCACTGGTAAATACCAATTGTTCGTTGTTAAGCTCACACAGGTCTTCATCTAATAGAGTACCAAAACGACAGGGTAAAATACACAAAACTTGCCATCTAGTAGCCTATTAGGCGTCTCCCGAACTTTGTATTGACAGCTTTTAATTTATCCACCGAGTACTTTTGATTGACTGTTAGATCTTACAATTATACGGTCTGCACGGCGTCAACAATATTTACCAACTGCTGTAACTTGTCCATCTTGAACCGCTCTACAAACGCGTATAAATAACGACCGAGCGGGCCCCCTATATATCCACCCTTCCCTCCCTCCCGCGAGTGACGTCACGTGGTACGAGATGAACAGGGTCAATGACCTCCATGATCTATTCTTGTCTCTTTTGTCTTGTTGAAGCCGCCAAACTGGTGCCGGTCACCCATTGCGACTCATTCAAGATCGTGATCTATTCTTGTCATGTCGACTCGCCAAACTGGCGCAGGGTTGCGACACCGGGAAAACCCATTGCCGAGGGGGAGGGTTGTCAGGGTCAATGACCTAGCTCACGGTTTCAAGTTCACGATCTATTCCTGTCTCGACTCCTCTGGTCAAGCCACCAAGCTGGCGCCAGTCATCAGGGAAAACCCATTTCCGAATAAAGGGAGGAGGGTTGCCAGAGTAATGACCTTGCTCACGGTTTCAAGGTCACGATCTATACTGTCTAGACTCGTCTGGTCAAGCCGCCAAACTGGCGCCAGTCATCAGGGAAAACCCATTGCCACATAGGGGTGGGGGAGAGGTTGTGACACCGATGAATGGGAAGGGAGTGGGTGGATTATGACATCATTCAGGGTCGTGATCTATTCTTGTTTTGTCGACCCTCCAAACTGGCGCTGGGTTGCAACACCGGGCAAACCCATTACCACATAGGGGGTTGCGACACTGGGAATACCCATTACCACATAGGGGGTTTCAACACATGCCTTGAAGTAGGGGGAGTGAGGGGAAAGTGAAATGGGGTCTCGCGGCCGTCTTGTCGAGCCGCCAAACTGGCGCCAGTCATCAGGGAAAACCCATTGTCACATAGAAGACCATAAATAAACCTTTGCGACATTGAAGGAGGACAACAGGTCGTTAACCCCATGTCGTCATGAAAATAATCAGAGGGGAAAGGGGGCAACACTTGGAGGGGGAGGGGAAAGCAGTCAGTGAATAAATTACAGCCAATCATAGCGCTGTTCCCATACGTCCCACACATACAAACCGGGAAAAGGGGGTCAGGGGGATGGGGGAAGCCAACAGCCAATCAGAGCGAGAAGGCGTGGTCACGTGACGAGCTCTAAGCCAATCAGCGTCGAGTACCAGGTGGTCCAGAACACTACTTATGACTCTATTTCAAGCAAGTAAATTTGAAAAGGGATTACTGAACCTTCAATTTCAAATATTTATGTTTAATTAATAGGCCTAATTCACTAATATCCTTGGATTTATAATTACTTGGTGGTCTAGTGGTAAGGTGTCAGATTTCTGTGCTGGGGATCCGGGATTCAATCATCGGTCCCGGCACAGTTTATCTGATTCCCAAATCCTTCCTTCACCTCTGACAAGACGTGTATTAATCACCAACTTGTGAATATGTGGAATGCCAGGCCTCCACCGTGGTTCGGATGCCGCGTTAAACTGTAGGTCCTCCATTTTATCCCACACTCCCCCTACCAAAAACACATTAGCGCAAGTGCGTACAACCCGAACGGCTTGTAAGACGCGGTGCTGATATTAATAAATAATAATAATAATGTAACGGGCTAAATTGGTTTAGCGCTGCTAGACCTCAGAATATGAATATTAACTGCTTGAAGCAAGCCATCACCATTTTGTACTGATATACAGTTTCTACATACTCGACTTGTAACTCTTGTTTACTTTGTTTACATACCCTCATCGTGGATTTCTGCCTCGAAGACCCCTGCCCCATCAGAAGAGGCGTCGCAGCAATAGTGCCTGATCCACGCCTATTGATAATGTTGCTCTGCTCTCATCAAAGCTCGCGAGTCGACTGAAAGCAACCTTGGATTTATTGGCCCAGCGAGTCAACCTTCTAGAAGTAAATGGAATTTCCCCCCACTTCTTCTCACTGGTCACCACATCCTGCCTAGCTGTGGATACTATATACTCGCCGGCTCGCTTGAAAAAGATATGACTGCTATCACCAACCTTCACGGAACGGACGTCGCACTTCGAGGAAACTAGCATATATCGGTGAACATGCTGCTTACGGCGACATCCCAGATCGATAGGAGGAAGTAACAAGGACAGATATATATATTTAATAACTACGGAACATTTAGGAGAGGCCTATGTTTTGGATAGGTCTTAGGATTAATTATTTGTATTGTTATGTTTGTTTAGGATACGGATTTAGGTTTTCGCGCCTCACGCGAAATCTCCTGCTGAGTCCTTGGACTAGCAGTTATAGGGAATGCATCCCGCGTCTCACCCTATGTGACAATTTCTCAATCTCTGGGGTAGCTTAGATGGGATAGCGATAGTTCTGGTCATTAGTTGGCCTGGGAATGATACCTAGTTAGGTATATTATTTATGTGGAACTCCGGTTCGGGAGCTCAACCTGTGGGCCGTCTCTGCCGCCTGGCTTGGCTCGTGGTATTAATTGTTTGTATTTTTTTACCCTTGTTGAACTCCACTTGTGTGCTCAACTGGAGGGGCGCTTTCGCCGACCAGGCTTGGCCCGTGATGTTAAATATTTTCTTGTAAAGTAATCTTGCCCCCCCCCCCCATGTGAGTGTTTCTTTTGGCTCATGTATCTCAGGTATTCATGATGACTGAACTTGAACTTGCCCATTAACTTGTTGAATGTTTACGGTCAACGCATGATGTTAACGGATGTTTTCTAGGTATCTTATTTGTTCTAGTACGTCCATAAGGCGCTTCACGCCCATTGTTGACCTTGATATATTGCCTAGCTACCTGATTGCTAACCAAGTATATAGACTGTACTCATTGAGATTATGTGCCTATGATATTCCATGAACTTTCGTTTCATTAAATCTTATTATGTTAACTTATTCTTTGCTCTTATTTATAATATGTATGTATGTGTACCAACATCTCTACTATAACTGTGATACAAACACCTCTTTCCCCCCTTTGAAGGGACAGGAAATTCGAAATGGTGCAATAATAATAATAATAAATAATAACTAGCTTATTGGACCAGCTTCACACAGGTAAAAAAAAGGATCACAATGTTACCTGTTGCCTAAAGTGAGCCTTCCTAACAAGATATATATTTCCAGCTCAAACTGTTTGTAAGATACGGAAAAACTACTCGCTCACCGTTTTAACCCCTCAGGCTTTTAGCATTCTTATGGGTACTTTTTTTTAAACTAACCACCGTGTTTTACTACCCATTCGAGGTAAAACACACCAAAAAGTGGTTTATTTAAATTATTTAGTGAAATTTTGAACACCCCGTTTCTTGACACTAATTTTCGTATTTCAAATTTTCAGTATTTTATGATTATTTGTACCTGTCAGTTTGCAATAATTTAATTTCCCACCACAGAATTTTTTATAGTCCTTTAAATTATTAGCTGGCCCCTATTTTCATAACCTTAATTTTAAAATATAAAAACTTAAATACATTTCTAATTAACTAGGGTTGTCCCTCACCCTTCTTGTAATATTTCTATCAAAAAAAATTTAATTCACATACACCTTCCACCCCATATGACTAACCATTGTTTAGAAATTTAAAAAAAAAAAATTTCTTATGATCATTTGTGGTTGTCTCTCCACATTTATATAAGCCTTTATTATTGATTATACTGGCAAGTATTCTTTATTAGTTTTGATAATTTTGGGAAACCATTTAGCCCCAAAGTTCCATTTTTCGGTTATAATTTTAAATTTTCACAATATGTGACGGGTTACAACTTAGCAAAATTTTCGGCAGAGCCAAAAACAACAAATAAGGTTGTAATTTTCTTATATAAGAATTCTTGTACACTTTCCTTATATTTAAATGAAGGTTTTAAATCCTTTTCCAGCCTCTCACAAATTATTACTCTTTTGCATTCAACTGTTTTTTCGGGTTGTGTTGTGGGATGATTGTGATTTTATAATTGCTGACCAATTTATTTTATTTTTTCAGCTCCAAAAGCCAGAAGGGACATTTCAAAAAGATGTCATCACCCTCTTTTGAAGGACGTGAGTGTGCTAAAGTCTGCAGATCTTACTCCTAAAGCACACACACCCTATATGGGCGCAGCAACTATTTCAAGAGGCTGGCAAAATATCACTGCAAAAAAAACCTAATTTACAAAAAAAGACTTGAAGAAACCAAACACTTTTCTGAACAAAACATTTTCAGCAATATCAAATTAAATCTCGTTGCCCGTAATTTTATAATGTCTCAAATAGAAACATCAAATATACACCTAAAGAACGAAGATTTCTTCCAGAAAACAAAATTTTAGCCCTATTACAGCCACATTTCTCACAAGGACACATGGGTAAATTTGTTGGTAGGAATAAATATATTGTATTAATAACCTTGTAAATTTATGTGCACATTCACATAGGATGTAATTTTTGTGGAGATTAGGAGAAATTGTGGATAAACCTTTGTGTTTTCACCGGATATTTAATATGCCCTTTCTGAATAAACTGATTATATAGGCACATGATGTAAAAACTAACTTATACTTTGACATACTCAACAACCAGTATCAATGGCCGATAATTTACCAAATATAAATGTCCGTTCATGCTGGCAAATCAACCTGGTACCAAGTCTACCCACAGCGATGGTCTAGGATAGCGTCATTGGCTCGCACTCTATTGCACACCCTTGACGGGGAGGTCGATGTTCAAATCTCGGCCGGTTTAACTGATGGGGGTTTTCCCAACCTCTCTTCACGTTTATTTGGATTAACTCACTATTAAATATTTTCCTATCCCTGCCTCATTATATTAAGCCATTAGCAACTAGTGTGCTGAACTTAACAATAATTACAAACGAACTGGACGCCTAGCACAGTATTCAGGCGTGTGGAGAAACTTGCTTAGCGATATATCTTTTTGCTAGTTGTGGAACTATTCTAGAAAATGTAAAAATGATGGGTCCAATTATCATCTTTCTAGGTTTATTACTTTCAAAGAGCTCTACCACACAAGGTCCTAGAAAAATATACCTACCCACGTATAACGTTTATTAATATTTTCTTTACTACAGCATATTCCACAATACACATCTGTATACAAATATATTTATACATCTATATAGACATAAAGCTTCTTGTATAACACACCCAATATTCTTAACTTTATTAGTCATGTTTTTACTGAAGAAAGCCCATATGAATGCACATTAGTTTTAAACTTGTGTTTATTAATTTATTTTTTCCATTAGAAAATATTTGGTATAATTCACTTGCAAGCAAGTTATTTTATTTCATGAGAGGCTAAGGGGGTGGTTCAAACATTGCCGTAACCAGGATCCTATTTCTGGGAGTAGAGGGGGAGGGAGCTAAAAGAAGATAAAATTATGAATATTTGATGCTTCTAGAAGATATTTTTAAATATGTTTATTAGAACATAAGAGCAGTTTTGTTTCATTTACAGTAAATAAAATAGTAATATTTACATTATATATAAAATATTTGTTTTTCACATTTTTTGGTATTGTCTAAAGTAAATTGGCTGAAATTTATAACCTTCATAATTCTGACATAGTTCTTTATATAACTTAGTATGCAATCAAATTAATAACGTTGACGCTAGTATTAATAATGATGAAATACGGCATGAAGGAAAATAATAGGACACTTTTTTATGACTATTTATAACAATTTTACCAAAAAATTAAACTAAAGGAGCAGTTTGGCCTAAAAACACATTTTCACTTAAGATCAAATTATGATAGCGAAAATTCTAAGAAAAATTATGTTGTTTCAGCATGATAAGTTGAGCTAGCGCACGACAACACGGGTCTTAGATTCTGTGTGTGACGTCATAAACCATAACCCGTGTGACCACCGGCTGTAAGAACACTATTTGCTCTCGTCTATTCCTCACCCACTTCTGTTCCCGTTAATCTTCTCAACTGTTGTACACACTAAACTATGCCTCCTGCATCATGAGTTGTTTGAACCCGTATCAATTTCAAGTAGAAGTGAGGATAGTGATAACGAGCAGGATGAAAACCTACAACAAACCGATGTTTGTACATGTGGATACTGTGGTGTAATAGCTTCAGCTTTAGAAATGTCTGTTGTCATGCCAATGAAAGCATAGGGAATTTAAGAGGCATTGTGGGATGCATAACTTTACATGAGAATTTGTCTACTGTTGTGCTCAACATGAGCACCTTAAACACTGCAAGACATCATCTGATATGTCCCTCTTCACCGAACTAAATATTTCACTTTTGAGCTCACACTGAATGGACACTTCACATGTTGAATGGAAAAACTTGCAAACGTTTATGTTCGGCTCCGTAACAATTTGTTTTATGTAACAGAAAGTACGCTTTGAAGTCACCAATACATCTTTACATTTCAAAAACAACAAGGAACACGCTTAGGATTTTAATTTTCTCTTGTGGATTTTTATTTTGAGCATAAGCCTTTCTTTTAAAATAGAGGATTGATCAAAATCTGACTCTATAAAATGCTTAGAGTCAAATGACACTAGATGCAGAGGGCACATATCTCTTCCTCTTAATTCTATCCAACCATTGTTTATACCGTACCGGAGATTTTTCCTGATTTGGGAAGTAATGGAATGATAAATTAATTTAGTTATTTTTCTTCTGCAATGAATATCATCAAAAAACACTACACTGTTTAGTCATTATGCTTGTTTAGAAAAAACAATGTGATGGCTGAAAAATTAATTAATAAAATACCTTCTTACCAACAAAATAGTTTCATCAGGATATTTGACTTAAAAGTAAAATAATTAACAGTGTTGCCAACGACATATAAGTGTTGTAGCTAATTAGTACCAGAAAGTCATTATATTGTCGCTAAACTAAAAGTTAAATGTCTTCAGATTTGTCGCCAAACAAAAGTGCACACATTTATCTGAACTGAAAGTAAGATACATCAGTAGACTGACTGATCCCCGGATCCGGAATGATGTCATTGTGATTATTTTTGTGAATGACAGTTTGTGTGCACCGTGGCTACAAACTTCATCGCCACATAGCCTCCGCCCCCTAAGGGTACATTCACACTTACCCCATTTGACCTAGGAACCAGCGCCGCACATGGATCCTCCGAGCACATCTACACTCCGTTCACGTTCAACTAAACTGATACCTCACAGTGTTACGTAGTTTAGCTCTGTTTTCCCGAGAGGCGGACACGGCGCATGCGCCAAAATTGAAGAAAGGAGCGCTTTCGAGTGATCACGTGGTGTTCTCTACCCCCCTTATTATTGCCCTCTTGACGCTGTACGCAGGCACCAATGAGCGGAAACTCACGCTAACTTGCGGATGGTGACATCATTGAACATGTGTATCCTCCCTACCACATTTTCCCCGCTGTGCAAATACGAATATAAGCGTGTACCTGGCAAGCAACGAGGACTCTTTGATGCATATAAGATTTAGAGACGCACAAAATGTAAGGATACATTATATTGGAACCGTATTTTATATTATTTTATTTTATTTGTAAACTGGGGAACTGTTAGATTGAATCATAATTATGTAGAGACCGATTTGGATAATGCTTCGGCATATTTATTTGTTAATATTTATACCTATTTAATTTTTCTAGGCAATTAGTTTTGTTTTGTATTGAGGCATGTTTTGGACATTAGACTTTAAATTTAGAGTCAATGACAATATAGTCCAGTCAAATTATGTTATTTAATCTTTGTAGGCCATATTGCACTATATTATGGTTGGTATCCAACCTTACAGAGATAGGCAGTATAATCGAAACTAATATGCGTTGTGATCTTTCTTTCAATTGCTACGAAAGTAGAGATTAAATAAATGTTTATCATTCAGTATTATGGATTCAGTTAATTAGTAAGAAAGATATTAAGCCTTTTAATGTGTAGGTAGCCCCGCCTCACGGGTTGTTGGACGAGGCTGATAGCTTCGCTTGTAACTAGTGTAGCCAGGTGTATGGTTATGGCATAAACCCTCTAGTTGATATGTATAAGTTAAGAGGTGTGATGACAACAGGCGTCTCAAAATATTTAATAAGTATAGATATCCTTTTAATAGTCAGCTATGTTGTTTGGACGACTGGGTGTATCCCAACTTTAATTTCCTTTTGATAATTGTTCGTTATATTTTAACTTTGGCACTTGTATGAATTGGTTCAGTTATATTTTTGTGAATGATCTTTAGATTTGTTTATGCGTTAAATACGCTGGAACTTTTATTTAATTTCTTGTACATAAGAACCTTTATTCGCTACCCGTTGTATATTGTAGCTATGGCGCATTGTCCGCTATCAATCTTCATATATTGTTAACTTTTGGATCATGATAATAAAACGGCCTCCAGGCCAATGTCAACTCCTATTCAGTTGCTATGCATTTACATCTAGCATATCCTTAATCTCCCATTAATGTGTATAATTTAATATTTTATTTTATTAATAGTAAAACTGCTAGGTTCAGGTGCTTGGGCTTTGGCATATTTGAGTGAGGATCAAATAAATGTTCCTGGTGATCTACCTTATTGTTCCTTTGTAAAACAACACCTTCTCAACAGAGAAGGGGTTGATGTGAATGACAGTTTAGAACTCTTCTGTAGAGCGAAGCAATGCATTGCAGTATGGTAGCTTATAAATCAAAAATTTTACGGTATTAAAATGTAAAATAATGCACATGAACTTGACAGAAAATTAAGGAAATTTGTCAGTCTCCATATTAATTGCTAGGCACTAAAAAATGAAAATTAGTTGTTTCAGACCCGTAAAAGTGTATAGGTCTGGCAACAAAGTCGCTAAATTGGCAACGCTGATCATTAACAATGTAAAAACAATTATTTATTATTATTATTATTATTATTATTATTATTATTATTATATTATTATTATATATTATTAGCACCGCGTCTTACTACCCGTTCGGGTTATACGCACTTACGCTAATGTGTAACGTAGGGTGATTGCGAGATGAAATGGAGGACCTACAGTTTAACGTGGAATCCGAACCACGGTGTAAAACATATTTAAAACTCAGAGTCAGGTGGTATGTGTTTTATTATCAATTTTATTAATATGTATGGATCGCTATGTTAGATAAAATTTAAAATTGGTTGCTGATCACAAACACAGCATTACACTATCATACAGTAAAACACATTAGAAATTGATTCACGGAAATTCAAACATCACTAAACGCTGACACTACAGCTGTTAATGGCTTAAGACGTCACCAGTTACCAAGCCGTACGCAGTATCTCGAAAACTATGCATTGCACGTCAAAACAAAAAAATATGTGTCCCTTATTTTATTTTGCTCTTCTAATTAAATATAACTTAATTTTAGGCCAAACTGCTCCTTTAATAAATCTTATAACCAAGTGTAATAAAAATAGTAAGAGTTTGTTGCTATACATGTTCTAATAGTCAACAAAGATTAGGCCTATTCTGATCATTCATACTGCGTTGTATTGAATTAAAAAATATTTCTTTCTATTTTGGTAGGGGGGGAAGCGTCAATGCGGATTTGAGGGGACTTGCCCTCCCCACCACTCACCTGTGATTCACTTATAATATTGCAAAAATTACTGATGTAACCATCGTTTTTTAACATACTTAAGTTTTTATATCTTATGTTAGTATAGTTATATAAATAATTCCTTAGCTATTGTATTTTCATTGTCTTCAAGTGAGAACTTAAACAACTATTTTTGGGCAATATACACCTTTTGTAAACAAATAAAACAAGTATTATATAATTATAGGATGCCTAATATTAACAAAAGCTAACTATATATTTTGTTGCGCCCATTAAATTTTTGTATTAATAAAATATAAATATATGTTAGTTATTATTATAATTCTACCCATTCCAATAACCATCAACCTAATTTTTGTATTAAAAGCTGATATGACAAAGTTTTTTTTTAACATTCTGCAAAAGGGTGAGTTTCAAATTAATGAAATATGTGTTTAGAGTTGCATATTAATCATATTGCAGTAAAATACCTAGTTGATTTTCTTTAAAAAAAAATATCTTATTTTTTTTACTCAGGTATTATCTCAGAAAATTTATTTTTAAAACAACCAAACATAAATGTTACTTAAAAGCTGATTTTATTTGCTTTTTTAACTACAAGACATATTAAAAAAGCTAAATAAAAAAATGGGAGGGAAATCAAATCAAGGATTCTTGCCTTATAAAAGGTTTACTCTATATTTGAATTTGAATAGTCCGCCGATTCGATGATTAGTTCTACAACCAGACACCACTAACGCTGGCGCAAATGTCGATCCTCGATACAGAGAGATCTCGATCTATACAGTTCTTTATCTTTGTTGATGACAATGAGGAATACTACTTGTGTTTGTTTTGAAAACATTCAACTTGCAGTCTCGGGAAGTTAGAACGGAACTATCCTTTTTCTATTTCTATTCCTTGATTATGCTGAGATAACGCATCTTGCCGGCTGCCTCAGCTTCCCGCTCTCTAAGGTAGCGCCCTTGGCCGGCTGCCTTAGCTTCCCAGCCATCATGTAGCGAGTAGGGATGGGTTGTGAAATCACAACCTGCTCCTTTGTCACTGCTCCTCTGACGTCACATTCACAGTCTGTTCCTGACAGACGAAAGGATCTGTTTCTTTTTGTCACAGGTCAGTTTGAAACGTTAAACCTATTACTGTATGCCCATTTCCTTTTCTCCAAGCTTCTACTCTTTTCTCTCGGTCAAGACTGCGTCGTTACAATATTGTACGGTAGATAACACCACAAAACAACTACGTATTAGAAGTGTTTATCAACGCTTGGCATTGCTCTTCTCTCTCTACTTTCTTTCACAGCGCTGAAGTCGAGAACTTGTCCCTTCGTGTCACAGGCAACGCTGTAACAGGTCCGGAGCAACCTTGCTCCTCGTCTCTATCACAGGCAGCGCTGGACAGTGGACAACTTGCTCTGTCTCATCACAGCACGCTGAACTGTCAAAGTACCTTGCTCCTCGTCTCTGTCACAGGTCCGGAGCAAGCTTGTCCCTTTATGCTCCGGAGATATTTTGGAGCAGTCGTACAGTAAAAAGGAAGTGGATGCGTTGTGTTCTTGTCACAGCGCTGAGATCAGGTCCAGCGCAACCTTATTTATTATTATAGACCCACTTTAGAGTTGGTTTGGGGAGTCACAATGAGTTTTTAGGAGGAAAGCTTTCGTAGTAAAACACTATTTCCACAATATAAGTACAGTATGTAATATATTCTCACAATAAATTGTTACGTTAATGTTGAACAATGAAAGGGCCCACTTGGTGATCAAATGCTTCAAGGCAAGGTTCAGCAATCTAGAAAACAATTGTTCAATAGAATTAATAACTAATTGCTACATGAAAAATGTAAAGTTGAACTTTTTTTTTTCAAATAGGTCCATCAATTATTATTTTTTAAACACATATGGCCCACGATATTAAAAAGTTTGCAGACCCCTCGTCTCTGGCGTTACTCTTGCAATAGACTGAACTGCCTATGATAGGGAGATTGGGTTTCGATCCCGGTTGGTTGCATGAGGGTGGTTTTTCGTAAATGTTTTCCACTCTCATTTCACACAAATGTGATTGCACTTCCTCTAAAATCAGCCATCCCCGTCCCTAACAAATTAGCGTAATTAGTGCATATGTCTATAAACCGAATGGGCAGTAGACGCGATGCTTTAAAAAAAATTAGGTTGGGAGTAGTTTTGTATATAAGGACTGTGACAAAATGGAGCCGGTAAAAGGAACAGGTCCAATGGGTAGTAGTAGCAGACTAAAGGAGCAGTTTTTCCCATCACTAGACTAGCGGACATGGACGACTGACTTATGAAAATTCCCAACAATCAACAGGCACCCCGTGTAAATATAACGTTCTTTTGGAGAACAAACCTGTAGACGTCACTTCTTGTATTAACTATGCGTTTTGTAAAAAAATATCTTGGGTTGTAATTTTTTTTAGTATTATGTGTTTAAATGGCCCTGTGGTAAGACCTAGCAATTTATGTTCCTTTAGTTGGTTTCGGTAGAACTATGAAAGGGCGGTAAATCATTTGTTTAACATTGTTTACATTAAATTAAGCATTATTAAGCTGCAATACCATGTGGCCTTGGCTGAAAATAAAACAAACTAAATAATCTCACCCCAAACCATTGTTTACATAAGCTTTGCGTTTTTCAGGTTTCTATCAACGGGGCTTGCCTTTCGATCCATGACATATTCCTTCAGATTGGCTCACAATACTATTCAAGTCATAGTTTACGATACATGTGAAGTTATCTGGGAAGTTTTTCTTGAGGACAACATGCCATCACCTACCAGATCTTCACTGGAATCTGCACGGAAGATTTTATGACTAGGTGGAGCTTTCCAAATTGTTTGGGCCGTATTGATGGTAAACGCGTGCATATTACAAGCCCAGCCCACTCAACGTCAATGTATTACAACTACAAACAATTTTTTTCTGTAATTCTACAGGATGTGGCTGATTCTAAGTGCCGGTTTCTGTGTGTTGATGTTGGTGGATATGGTCACAAAGTGATAGTGGGGTGTTTCAGGCGACCTCTTTGTATCAAAAGCTAGAGGAAGGTACCTTGATGCATGCCGATAAAAACCCTTCCTTATTCATCAAACAACAACACAGCACCAAATCCTTCCCCTCATATAATTCTTGGGGACCAAGGTTACCCTATAAAAAACCCCCTCTTTTGAAACCATATGGCCGCAAAACTTCAAGTGAAGACCAAGAATTGTTTAACTATAGACTATCCTCTGTTCGTCAAGTGATTGAGTGCGCGTTTGGAATTCTATTTGCTAAGTAGCGAGTTTTAAAAACTTAAATTCAGTGTATGCTAGCTAATGTAAACGTGATTCTGAATTGTGTGTGTTTATTGCATAGCATTGTTATTGTAGTGCAGAAATGGATAGATATGTTTCACAAAACCAAATACAACTCCTTCGAGACTACAGGCCAAATGATGACTTGCGTAGATACAATAGAGCTACTAAAAAGGCAATTCAAATCAGAGACGCCTTTAAACATTACTTAAATACTAAATAACACTAACATTGTTCAAACTTTCATAAGATAACTTCTAATAATGAAGCATAACTATTCAGTAAATTAATTATATTATTTTGTGATTTTTGTGAAGTTAAATCTATCATCACTTACTTGGAATATCCAATATGAATCCTATCTCCACCCACCGTTTCTTCATATTGTCTCTGTTGCTATAGTTCTTAGAAGAGGCATCCCAGATGGCCCTTCTTGCTTCAACGCATGCTATAAGCATATCCTTTTCCATCGTAAACACAAACACACAAGGACAAAACTATTGACTCTTGAAAACACAAGGAAAATAACTCTCACGTCAATACAGCAAGCGTGCATAAAGAAACAAATTTATTTGATTCACGGTTGCACGTGCACAAGATTGCGCATCCAGTTCACACTCAGTGTGGCCAGCTCAGACGCGCCACCATTGGTTGGGATGGATTTACTCGAATTTTGTTTCTTCGTGCATGGTTGCGCTCGCTCGCGCATACAGTTTACAAGCGCAAGTGTGCATCAAAAGTGACCACAGCCTTAGACAGAAACACAGACGGATGGCGTAGCAAAACCCACTTTTTAGGGTTCCGGGGGGGTCATGAAACGTTGATATCCATCAACATCTCGGGTTAGATTTTTTTTGACGGTCGTAATACTTTAACTTAAAGTTCTGGAAAAGTTAAAAATATATATATATTTGCGTATAGCTTGAAAACTACTGGTTTTATAAAAATATATTTCAGTTAAAAGATGTTTATTATAAATGGATCTACATGTATGCAATGATAAGTAATTTCATATCTCAAAGACTTACAGAGATAAAACTAAAAATCAGACCGGAATCCTTAAAGTCATTTTGACGAAAAGTTGAGAGTAGCCATTTGGTTTGTAATATTGATAAAAGCTTATAAAATGAAATTTAATCAACATCGTTAAAGCCGATTTTGATAAAATCGATTTTTTTCTCTTTCCACCCTTAAGGAAACTACCCTTAACGTTAGGGTTGGAAATCATATTCCAAAAATTCCTCGGTGTAACACTATGGAAACCCTAGATACCAAGCCCAATCGGCAAAATAGTTTAGACTCTAACCCAAGGTACCGGCTGACAGACAGACAACATTGCAAAAACAACTTTTTAGGGTTTGGGAGGTCATGAGACATCAAAATCCATCCATCCATCCATCAAAATCCATCAAAATATCGAGTTCAATTTTTTTTTGACGATCACAATACTTGCTCTACCTGTAAGGAAGTGAGACGGTAAAAATATTGATATTGGGTTTCCAAGGGTCAACACTTCGTATTAAAATGTCGACTTCCTGTTTAAAATTTTCGACATTTTATTAGGGGTTGCACATCTTATGGTTATTGCATTGCTATTAAAATCCTCATTTATAAATTTTGAACAATAAAATAGGTAGATACGTATTGAATAGTGAATCTAAAATGATAGAGAAAGATCATTGATGTACAATCATTTTCCCTAAGAGGTTGAAAGAAAGGGAACATACAATTTTTGAGAGACTTGCTTAGTTCTTACTCTATGGCAGTTGTAATGTATACTTTTGTAAAACCTTAGATTATGGTTATTCTCCCTCTCTCAACTAGTAAATATGCTTCACATATTTATTAATTTATCTTTGATATGTTTAATTCACTGTGTTGTAAATTTGAATCGAGCGGAAGTCTTCAATCTCCGCTAGAATATTGTTTTCTCTGTGGTGCATGTGCATTCTTTGTTCGTGTTTTTTTGTATTGTTTTGTTTTGTTTACGCGTCCCTGACGCCAATCCAGTCTGGTCTCGAGAGATATTCGGTCACCATGTTTCTTTTTTCTCTTTTCGGAATTTTAATATGAACAAAACAGAACATTACAATTGTGGGGAAATTATTATTTAATAAAAATACTTTGATGACCATGTTTATTTTACTTTTTTCGGAGTTCGACGACTATGAAATAAACATTACAATTGGCGCCCAACGTGGGGCTCGACTTTTGGACTTTCTACGACTGCCAAATATACGTCGGGTTGTATGTTGTATTGTGACGCCAACTTGCGGATTAAATCGTTAAGTAAGTGAACGGAACAATCGGGGTCAACTTAAGATCCACACCCAAGTGTACAGTGCAATGTGTGTAAGCCCATCAAAGTCTGAACTTCACGACCCGAGATGAAGAGTGCTTCGCCCAATAAAGTTATCTTACAGCGTGCTCTGCCACAAGGACAAAAGGACACTTTTACAGGACACTTCAATACAACAACAAGGACGTTTGACCACGCGAAGGATACTTCAACTAAGTAAACCTATTACGAAGGATTCAACACGAGGATTCTTTTACAGAAGGACACTTCATTAGAAGGATTCAACACGACAACATGAGGATTCGACAAAAGGCCACTAAGAATAATAACGACAACGATATTCAACTTGAGACATCTTTAGAAGCAGTAAGGGTGAGAAAAAATAAATATGTATTTTCAGGAAACCAGAATCCAGGACCATCTGTGAGAATTTATTCATGGTGTATTTTACGCGTCATTATTTCTGGTTTAGAGTTAAAGACAATCAGTCTTCGTTTTAGATTATCAACAAATTAAATTTATATATTTTACATGCTACACTAAAAACTATACTCCATATAAACATTACTAGGTCAACACTTGGTTCTCTTTTTGTATAAAAATAATTTTGAACAAAAGTACAGGTGCTACTATAAAAAACAACCAGACTCTATGTTTAAAGTTTTCTTTTCAGATAAACATTTGTCTCACGTGATTCACAACAGCAATGGTTTAAAGTATATATAAATAAAATAATAAATAAACGCTATTACACTTCATGATTCTGCCCAACAATTTCAATTTAAATTGCTAAAATAAAAAAATAAAAAAAGTCTATTTACATTACATGCAATACGCATGAATAAATAATATTGAAAACAACAGTATGTATATCACACAGCACGATTTCAATTGGTTATATGTTACAATGTGTTAGTGTTAAAGTCTAAGCAATACTAGATGCCATATATTATATATTGTCAATTTCAGGTAAATATTGCTATTGTGTATTTTAACAATTACATTTGAAGTTCATGAACAAGTTAAATAAGATTTTGTCTAAATTGGTATGATTATTAATTATATACACAACAATTGAACGAATAAATAACACTGGTATCATGTACTTGTGTAGGCAAAACAAGAACACAATGTCGGGTCGGGAGAGTGATGCTGAATGCCAGATGGAGTTTAAGGGTTTTGAAGGGGATGTAAACAAACAAGCTAGGATGGATTATTTGAACAGTGATAAAGGAAATAGATTAACGCTTGATGACTTCACAGGCGATAGTAATGATGAGGATAGTGCTTCAGTGGTAGTAGGCCAAGGTGGCTTAGTTGAGATGACTAGTCAACTGCCGGTGGGAAATGAAATTTTGCTTGCCAAACCTGGAACAAGCCGAGTAGTAGAGTTAGGTAATCAAAGTTTAGAAATGGAAGTAAGCCTAGTCATTGATAACAACAACAGTGATGGTCAACTTCTAGTGGAAGACCATATTTTTCCCGCAGGAGTTTGTACTGATCTGAATGTGGAAACTAATCAAATTAATGGTAATGAGAAAGCAGGCCTAGAGTTGGAAGGTGCGATTGTTGTCGAAATTAATCGCCGACCAAGTGGGTTTGAATTGGATGGAAAATTGGTGGGAGAAAGGCGTGAGATAGAAGTAGGCCCAATTTTACCAAGTGTCCCCTCTGAATCCTTACAACCAAACAATCCTGAGATGCAACGGCTGTGCGCAATGATGTTATCTGAGTTTAAGGCAGAGTTTAAGGAAATTCACTCAAAATTTGAGAAAGCCGATTTGAACTTAAACTCTAAATTTATGGAGGTTAAGGAAGAGATTAGGGAAGTCAACTACAGGCTGGAAAAAATTGATTTAGCTTTGAATAAGAGAATTGATCAAGTTAGCACTGAGATAGTCACCCAAGGCCGACACCACAAAACTTTGTTACTCGAGAGTAGTCAGAAACTAAAAGGGGAGATAGATCAAATAAACCAAAGCTTAATTTCAAGGATTGAAGCAGGGCAGATATCAGTAGAAAAGAGAATACAAGAAAGCATTCAGGCATGTGAGAAGAGATTCAGTAACGTACAAGTGGAGGTTGATCAGTTAGGACGAGCCGAGGAGAACATCACAACACAACTGACTAAAGTAGATGAGAGGCTGGTGGTGTCTGAGGTTAGGCAAGGTCAATTAGAAAAAGAGCAGGAACTGCTAAGAAATACCCAATTTGAGATCATGAAAGAAGTAAATACTCATAAGGAACAGGTTAAAAAATTAAATCAGGAGACTGAAAAAAATATTGGAGTAATAGAAAACAAAGTAATAGAAATAGACTGGCAGATCACTCAAGTGACGACGAATGCAGAGGCAGCTAAGCAAAATTTTGAAAAGGAAATTGATGACGTTAAATTAGCCATAGAAGCGCAAAAAGATATCAGTCAGAATTTAATTACGTCTCAGATTAGTAAAGTCAGAAAGGAATGTAGACAGAATGTAGGTCATGGCGTAGGCCTAAAAGACAAATATGAGGAGACTGTAACGCAGTTAAGCAATCGAATTGAGGAATTAACTGTAAGAATGAGACAGGCTGAAGTTGCTGGTAGACGGAATTTAAGTGGGACTGAAGGTCCGGAATCGATACCAAGAAGTTTGAGTGAGGTAACCATGTCTCTGATCCCCAAATACAATGGGAAAATGGGGAGCATCTCTGCAGCCCAGTACATAAAAAGAATAGATAGAGCACTAAAGGGCGGGCATCTTTTGGAACAACAAAAAATCGAAGTGCTGATGGTAAATTTGGAAGGTGAAGCCAGGGCCTGGGCAAGTAGTTTGGAAGGAGAGTGGGAGACGTATGAAATGGCAAAGGAGGTGTTCTTAAAAAAGTATTGGTCTCAGGAGACGCAGGACGACTTCCTCCAGTACATTTTTAACGGAAAATACCATCCCAAGTTAGGCTCGATGGGTGAATATTTCCGCCAGCTGGTGACTCAAACTGAGTATCTAGAATATCCTATGGGAGAGCAAAGGTTGATGGGACACCTAGCTCGCCATTTCCGTCCAAATGTGCAAGATGCCTTGATGATTGCGAATAAGGGAAGTTTGAAGGGCATGGAGGAAGTGCTAGTAGGGTTCGACAATAGGTGGGAAAGAGATAGGGAGGTAGAACAGCGTAGTATGCAGAGCAGAATGAATGTTGACAGATCACGACAAGGACCATTTCCACCACACCATGGGAGAGGGGAGGTTCAGAACAGGAACAATGGGAACCAACCATCCTCTTATAATCCAGAACCAGGCAGATTCAATCATTCACAGCAACAGTGGCAGAGGGACAGAGAGTATAGGTCTAGGAATCAACATAACCCTTCTAGGACAAATAACCAAGGACATAGAAATGAGAATTGGTCAAACCAAAGAAATGACAACCCTAACCTAGCACAAACTCACTGGGTGAGAGCGCAAAATCTGCAACCTGAGACAAGAAACCGTATGCATTTGAAGACAGGTGTTAGAGAGTCGGAAAACTTGTAGGCCAACTATGCAATGGTCCGGGCATGGGAGGTAGTATGAACAAGATACGGACTATGGAGCAGTTAACTCATTTAGAGTATATGAACCAATATGTAATATTACAAGGCAGTCCCAAGGAAGATTTGTTACACGAGGGAAATAATAAATTTGAGCTCAGTAAAGTTATATCGCCAGAGATACAGGGGAGAGTAGGCAATTTTGTAGTAAAGTTATTGATAGATACTGGCTCGGAAATAACTGCATTATCTCAAGAGTATTACGAGCAAATAAAAGAAAATAATCCGGAGATGAAAATTCCTGTATTGCCTGTGAGTAATATCGTGATAGTGGGGGCCACTGGTGTGAAGAATAAAAAAGCAAAAACTCAAGTGTTACTTGATGTAGAGTTGAGAAACGAAACTATGACTATTATTTTCCAGGTTGTGGAAGGGTTAAATGTTCCAGCCATTTTAGGATCAGATTGGATGACAGGGTTTAGTGTGAAGATAGATTACCCTAAAAGACAGGTAGTGATTGATAGGCAGAAAATGAACATAGTTGTCCCTTTTGTGGAGACATTAGAATCCAAGATGATGAAGCTGCAAATAGAAAGAGAAAAGGAGGTAGCCATTGAAGAGGAGGGGGAAGTAAAAGTAAGACAGGTGTCTATTAGCGAACCTAGCATACCTTGGGAAAGGATTGAAGAAAAGATTCACATGGCAGTGATTAAAGAGGGACAGCGGGAGAAATTATTAGAAATCATGTGGGTTTCTAAGAAGAAGTTAACTGTTGGGAATCTTTCGATTAATCTACGGAGAAGATTAGACACTTCAAGAAGTTCTAATCCCACTTTGGTATGGGAGCTGACCAGATATTGGAATTATGATGAAGATGAGAAAGCGAATAGACAGGTTCTGTTAAGGAAGAGTTGTAGGTGCATTTGAATAAGTTATGTCAAGTTCAAGACATTTTGAGATTTTGAGACAGTTGAGGAAGTGATTCAGTAATGAGGACTTGGGTTTGAATTTGGTACAGGGCACACTGATTCTTTTAGACAAACTACGATGATATACTTTTTCTGAGTTCTTTTTGTGTCCAATGAGACTGTTGTTCGTTTAATGTTTTGATATCTGATGAGATGAGTAGTTTGGAGCTGTATGAATGGAGAGAGAGTTGAAGTGTCAAAACCCATAAGTGAGATGGAGTTCTGATGTGGCTATAATAATATATTATTAGAACTCTGAAGCTCAATTTTCAGTCATGAAGCCAGTGCCCACGATACCATCACCCTGATATATATCGCTGCGACATGAGATTGGAGGTTTGGATTTGATGAACTGTAACGATGACATAGAAGCTTTATCTGCTGCGAGGTCTCAGCGGAGATCAGTTTCTGCGTTTCAATCTTAGAATAAGAATAGGCTAGGAATTAGTGCTGCTTGTAGGTAGTCGGTACTAAGGAGTCTGTGGATTCATCAAGCAGATTTGGTGAGGGGTGATTTTAATTATGATTCAGGCTACACTTTGTAGGTTGTATAGCCATGGAGGCATTGCAATATATAAGAACAGGTGAGGGACAGCCACGCTCTCCTGGCAAGTATATTAGATTGGAGATTTGATTTTTGTAAATTTAGTGTTTTTTTTTATGTAAACATAGATATGGTAGAAGAAAAGTGTGTAATTAGGAGTGTTCATAAATCCAATGTTATTCATATTGTAAAAATTTTCATTATAAATACAAGTGTAATTAGGAGTGTTCATAAATCCAATGTTATTGATATTGTAAAGTTTTCATTATATATATACAAGAAGTACAATGATGAATTATGTTGTAAAGTTTGTGTTGTAGAGATGACAAGTTTTAGTATTGATTGTCTATTCTGTATTTTAACTCTACTCTTATGATAAGTGTAAACAGACAAGGGAAACAGACAGTATTCCACCCTTGGACTCGTATATACAACATTGCAACGATTTTCTTTGTAAAAAAAAAACTTTTCTTGTTTAGGTAATAAACTATAGGTTCAAAAGGTTATATAGCAATATATGGAACTTTCTTAGATAATGCAAATAATTCACATAGATATGTGATGGCCATTACTGAGTATTACATTTATAGGCTAATTGTTTTCAGTGTTTCAATCATGAGGCTCTTTAATTAAGTAATTCAAGTAATTTTCAGGTGAGATATGTTCACTCGCTTGGCCAGAGAGGTTATCTGAGGTCGGACGTTGCTGCGCATGTCCTTCCCACAGATAAGGGAGGTAACTGTAATGTATACTTTTGTAAAACCTTAGATTATGGTTATTCTCCCTCTCTCAACTAGTAAATATGCTTCACATATTTATTAATTTATCTTTGATATGTTTAATTCACTGTGTTGTAAATTTGAATCGAGCGGAAGTCTTCAATCTCCGCTAGAATATTGTTTTCTCTGTGGTGCATGTGCATTCTTTGTTCGTGTTTTTTTGTATTGTTTTGTTTTGTTTACGCGTCCCTGACGCCAATCCAGTCTGGTCTCGAGAGATATTCGGTCACCATGTTTCTTTTTTCTCTTTTCGGAATTTTAATATGAACAAAACAGAACATTACAATTGTGGGGAAATTATTATTTAATAAAAATACTTTGATGACCATGTTTATTTTACTTTTTTCGGAGTTCGACGACTATGAAATAAACATTACACAGTGGTTCCCAAACTTTTTTGAGTCACCGCCCCCTTGGTTCCAAAAACTCATGCCCAGTGCCCCCTATCCTTTACTCTAAAAAAATCAATACTCAAAATAGCAATAAAATTCAAGGATGGAACAATTATTAATTGAATATTTATTTAAAATTAAAATATATTAAGTATATTTAATTAAACATGATTGATTAGCTTGATCCAGTGATAATCTTTTCAAAGTTATTAAATACTACATATTATTAGATACCACATTTAGTAAATAGGTAGAGTACATCACTATTCTGTAAATTCTTAATGTGATGGATGAGCTTGATGAAATGATACTAGTTTTCCAATGTCTGGCTTAATGTCACTTAACATGAGTCTTAAATCACCGCGCTTAGTAATCTGGAGTCGATTTCTTTGCTTGGAGAGAAGTAGGCTGACCACACTAAAACCACGTTCCACCAAATACGATGTTGGAAATGCAATCAGGAGCCTCTTAACCACTCTCCATGATGCAGGATAGCGATAAGGAACTTCCTTCTGTAACCAAAACTCTTGGTATGATTTCTTCAACTTTGGTTTCAACTCAATGTCATTTTGTAGCTCAATTAGTTCTTCCTCCAATGCTCCAACTTCTTCAATATCTGAAAATGGACTTAATACCCAGTCTGGAATTTCCATCATAACAAGATCTTTGAATCGATCAGACATATCTTCATGCAGCATATTCAAATGGTCACAAAAAACTTGCAGATCGTCAACTTGTATTCCGACTTTCATTTCTAGCTCAGACAAGCTCGGAAATTGGTATAGCTCACGACGGCCTATATTGCGCTTCAGTATAGTTAATTTTGCAATAAATGTAGATACGACAGATTTGGCTTTAATAAGATTGGTGTCATTGCCTTACAACTGCAAATTCATTTCATTGAACTTTGCAAATAGCTCAGACAAATAAGCAATATCATGTTTGATTTCTTTGAGTTTATTACTGAGCAAAGCATTCGTGTCTTCAAAATATTCCACAACAGTGTCAAAAAGGTTGTAAAAGCGTCTCAAACAGTTTCCTTTAGATAGCCAACGAACTTCAGCGTGAAACAACAAACGTTCAAAGTCTCCCTCATTCTCAGAACAGAGCTCCCGGAATAGTCGATCATTGAGAGCATGTGCTTTAATTTTATTCACTGCAGTAATAACAGTGTGTAATGAATTGTGTAGGCGTCCACTGAGATTCTTTGCAGCCAGATGTTGGCGATGAATGACACAGTGAATGGTAAAAATATTTGGCACTGATTTTTTCGAGTAAGCGACACACCCACGGTAGCGACCAGTAATTGATGGTGCTCCATCAGTTGCACAAGCAAGTATGTTAGTAAGTGGAATTTCCTTTTCTTTGAAAAACTCCTCAACAACATTAAATATTGACTCTCCTTTAGTATCGGTTTTTAGTTGCCTTGCAAATAACAACTCTTGAGCCAAACTCTCGTCTTTTATAAGACGCACATAAGCGAGACGTAAAGATTCATTGCCTGCCTGCAAATTCTGTTGTCCTTAGTGTTTTGCACAGTAGATCTTCCACATTCTCAGCCATTTCATATATGCGTCTTTGTATTGAATTATTGCTGAGAGGAATCATCTTAATTATATCATGTGGTGACTTGTGCAAAACCATATTCAGAACCTCACTAACCACTGGAAGGATGAGTTCTTCACCAATTGTATGGGGCTTTCCAGACTTAGCAATCAACAATGAAATGTTGTATGATGCTCGCAAAACCATCACTTTGTTGTTGTGAACTATTGCGAATCATGTTTAACAATGTTGGCCGCTTTTGAAACTTTTCACGAAGTGATTGAAAAAAAAGTTAAATTTTTACCTGCCTTGTCAGGATGTGCCCTCTTTAAATGTTCAATGAGTCTGGAAGGCTTCATGGCCTCATTAGAAAATACCTTTTCACATAACAGGCACACTGGCAGCTGCTGGTTTGTTGATGCAGGTATAAATCCATACTTAAGATATTCCAAACTATATTGTCTACATTTCTTTTGTGATTTTTCTGCTTCTGCCATTTCTAATCTAAAAGAAAAAAGGATTGTAGGCCTATATTTAAAAAAGTGTTTTTCTGTTGCTTCCTTCAGAAATTTACAGCCATAACATTAAATTTTGTTTAAATAATAGATGTATGAATAATTATTAACGTGGGGAAAAAAAAAGATTAATTCAGAGTTACATTTATTTTCGTTTTTTATATACTTTTTTAAAATAATTTTGCTACACAATTATCTATGTACACATTTTGTAAGTGAATATTAAATTCAAAATTGAGCTCTAGATTAGGCATCGGTACTGAATTTAATTTTAATTCTTTTATATCCCCATATAACTTTCATTAAAACTTTTAATATTGAATAGGTTGCATTGGCGTATGCAGGATTCGAGTTTGGGGGGGGGCTCAATATCTGAAAGCCCATTTTTGAAAATATGTAAAGAAACTGTATTTCTCAATTCTCAGCAATAATCATAGTTTTAGATTATTCATAATAATTATTAACTACTAGCCAGTGATGTAGCTTGTAAGAAGAATACTTCATATCTTATAGGCATTTAGTTTGGTCATTACGTTATGTAGTATAAGGATGAAATAAAATATGGAAGCTTACACAATTTAGAATTAAGTTATGTTTAATCATTCTTAACACATGGTAACAATGTACGATTTTACAGCTATTCTTTAACTTTATAATTATAAATAGTTAAATAATATTTAGCATAGTAGTAATTTTAAATAAAACTAATACAAATGAAATAAATAGTGTTTAAATATTGAGGATATTATCAACAGTGGACATAAAAAATCTTGGGAAACCATAGTGTAAAAAAAAATAAAATAAACCAAATAAGGGAATAAAAACTATTAGCACAAGCCACAAAGTCACAAACCCTTAAGAGAAAGAGCATCTTCTATTGCTTTGATTGTAGTGATTGATGATTTTTGAGATATTCACTTTTATGTCTCTATGTACAGTCATTAAAGATAATGACGTTAGCCGGTCCTCACCTGTGCTGTTGCGCAGGTAATTCTTAGTCTCTTCAAAGTCGAGAATGACCTTTCAATGGAAGATGTGGTCACTGGTATTATTGCCAAAATTGTTAATAGAATTGTCAGATTGGGAAACATTTCTCGATCTAAAAATTTTAATGTGTTGACAGTATTTTTTGGCTTTGGAGAGTCTGTAGCTTTCCAGTGTGATGTTCAAAGGCTCCATTTCGCTTCCAATCTAGCTCTGCTGGTGTGCTGCATATCATCCTTGTAAAACTCCAAAGCCGGTAATAAGTCCGCTAAATTTTTTATGACAGCGTTTACTGGGATTAAACAGTCAAGTCCTCTTAATAGATCCCTATGGTTTGAAAATCTCCCTTTCAATGAAGCTAATATCTAGTCCAAATAAGGATAGAACACAATCCGCCAGTATTCTTCTGGGGTTTCGGCTTCAACATTTGCTCTGTACCTCTGAGTGCCTACTATTTGTCCTTTAGGAATCTAATTTTGAGATGTTTAGCTTTTGTAAACTTTTTAATTCTTTCCATTTTTCACGTCGGCAAAACTTTCTGTCACTAATTACCCAAGAACTTATATTACAGATTCTGTATATTTGATGTTATGTATGTCATGGATAGCATTTTTGACATAACGGTAAGAGTGATGATAAATTTAAACTTACATAAACATGTGTGAAGAGAAGTAGCTTTGCTATTTGCCTCTGTTCGTTGCTCATAACAATTTCCAATGCTTCAATGATACAATCGAAACATTCATGGAATACTGAAACAGTATCGTGTCTCTCCACCCATCTTGTTTCGCAGTATTTGTGGAGGACAGTATTGCCCTTTCCTGCTGCCACTAAAATATCTTTCAAAGCTTTGGCACACTTTGCTGAAGCTCTAAAAAGACTGCTGACTTCTGATATTGTAGAGAAACAATTGCGAATGCAAGGTGTTTTGGCAGCGTCACTTAAACACAGATTTAGACAATGAGATGAGCGGTGAGTATATATTGCTTTAGGGAAATCACGTTTTATGATTGCTAATTTAAAAAAATGCTACTCGCTGAGTTTTCGTTTTAAGATTTGGGGGGGGGGGGCCGGCCCTCCCGCCCCCCCCCCTGGATACGCCCTGATAGGTTGCAACAAAAATAATAGCTTCTAATCTCGATTCATAATCAATATTTTTAATAATTGAAAACACAGGAAAATAAGTATCACACTTAATACTATTTTCTTCAGGACTTACCAGTAAAATCTGAGGAGACAACAAAAAACAAGAACACAGCACAACACTTTCTCAAAATGTGATAAACTGGTCTGAATAGCTCTGGTGACGCTGGCCTCAAGAAGGGCGGGAGAACGTGTGACGTATCTCGGGAGGGGGTGAGAACGCATGACGTGACCTAGAGAATGGAGGTTATACGCGCGCAACATGACCTTCGAAGAGAGGAAGAAACTTGAAGCAAGGAATGTATTTTGCTGGTCAGTCAAATATAAATAAACAACACACTCGGAAAATACCAGCTTGATTGCCCCTCTACCACCCTTTTTGCCTATTTCGCCCCCTTTCAACTTAGCGCCCCCCTGTACAATCCCACCGCCCACTTTGGGAACCACTGCTCTATGGCATTAGATAATTATTGCGTTAAAACTTAAGTAATATATCTTTACAACTAAAGCTCACAAAATTGTATTAATATATTTGCCAATATTTCAGAAACTGTTGGTTTTATTAAAATATATTTCATATAAAAGTTTTTTTTTTTAGTTCATTACCGTCAAAACGTTCATGTTTGCTTACATTTGTAGTTCCTATAACGCCGACAGATTTCTTATGAATTTAGTCTTAAAAGCTTTTTCAAATAATAAACCGTTAGTCATGTTCCAGCCAAACATCGTACGTTCGTGCTATGAATTGTGTTAGCAATAGTTTTTTAGTTTATACATATTGTGTATTTCGATCACTACTCTGGCCAGCAATTTTTAATAGCACTACAATTTTGAAATGATTTTGATGATCTCAAATAGTTGCGGAGATATGGAAATTTCCGTGTCTGTAAAGTACCCTAAAAAAATAAAATATTATGTGTATTTGTTACTGAATTTGTGTGTTTTTAGACACGAGAACTCCATAACCAATAAACCTCCCATGTGGAAAAACGCCATATCTGGAAATCTCAGTACGCATGTATAATAATTACTCTAATGGGTTAGGGATGGGTAGAATTCATTTTGGGATGAAGTGTATCTATATTTGCGTGGAGGGTAATTGGAAAACCATTACGGAAAACTCTACCTCAGTAGAACATACAGATATTCAAACCTCGATCTCCCCATTATCAGAAGTCCAGCCTATACTACAATACAGCCTGTTAATTTTCAGAAATGAGACGGCTAAGAAAATGTCAAATTTTTAAAATATCTAATGAAAAAATATACTATTTAATTTCAAGAAGTTATTGTACACTTCCTCTAGTAACAACCTGCCTCATCATCCCTAACCCATTAGAGTAATTAGGACCTGTGGGCCTATGGGTACTAAGATGCGGTGTTAATAAATAATTAATGTGTAAATAAAGGAATTAAAGAGATTAAATACATTTATTTCAAGTATATAAATATGAAAATAACATGGAAAGATTATGTTTCATAAAAATGTTCTTCGGATCAAATATTAAATAACAAAATTAAATGTCCTGTGATAAACTACGTTTCACTTTTCCTAATTTCACAAAGCCGTGTTCCCAATTGCATTTTTGTATAGAAGTCATCGTGAACCTTGAAATCTCGAACTGAAATAAAAAAGCCATATCATTAATAACAATAACATAACTATAAGTCGTTTTAAAAACTTAAATAATTAATATGTGGAAATTTGATAGATTTATGTAGTCGATATTATTATGCTGATTCAGAGGCCTTTCAGGAAATGGTTAGGAATCATATACATGGCCAAACACCTATTTTATAGTGACGTGCAATTGTGAATGCATGAATCAATTTTCTAACATAGGACCAGAAATAGGCCTACATATTAATAATATTCATTATGCAAGTTTCTTATGTGTTTATTTGGATTATTATATTCACTCTTTTATATAGGTTTTATAAAGTACTTTTTCTGGTTATGTAGGCCTATTATAGATACTAACGCCACGGCAACTAAGTGACAAATTTGTATTTATGGATAAGCCCTAGCTTAATTGCCAAATAATCCATCATAATTATAAACAAGCGTACCGGTATATAAGATAAATAAGATTTATAGCATAATATAATTAAATGCCTAAGATTAGTATATAAGAATTTTAACTTACATGATTTGTCAGCACTTTTCCTGAATAACTTTTCCAGCTGGCCACATTATTACAGCCTCATCGGCAACATATGGTTGTTTATTCTCAAATATTATATCATTTCCTTTGCAAATTGCCACCGAATTATCTTATTTATAATCAAATAAATTTCCATGCTTTCTTACAAAATACGCCAACATAGAAAAGACAACCAATCAATAAAAATGCTGTTACTACAAACACAATCAAATCAAATACAAGGTTGCTAACTTATCCCCACCTATTGTTGAATGTCCTTGTGTGCAACACATTTTTAAAATAAATTATAAAATAAATAACCTAATTCAAAAATGTAAATCAAAATTTACGAACTTGATAGTTTATTGATAAATATTGGTACTAATTAGTACATTAATATATTTTTGACTAAACTGTAAATAATATAATATAATAATAAAATTGTATCAATATTTTAATTTTAAACAAAAATATCCCTACTAAAAATTGATCATTTGTTTTATTATTTACATTTATTTATGATCTTGAAAATTAACATGTTAAATTAGTTATAAATAAATGTATGTAGATTTCATTTTGGCGATTTTTATCCCGTTTATTTTGTATGATGTCTAACTAAAGAAAAAAACGCTAAGTTAATTTAATTCCATAACCCATACTTTGGTCAATACATTTAAACAATTTGGTTCACAATCCATATATAAAGATTATTTATTGTGATTAATATAATTATGTAATGATGATGTGTTTGTTTTAATAAGGAAAACATATTTAAGGGTAGTTTACTCAAAACCTATTTCTGAAACTTATCTTCAAAGATAGAATACACAATATGAGAAAGTTAGTGCAAATGTGGCATACCATTTATTTTATTTGCTATCAAACACATGATCAGTGCATAGTTTAATGCCTAAGAGAACTTTTGACTTCCCTGATGGATTTAAATATTGTGTAATAGTCTATCAAAAAGGATGTACTGTAATTAATTGCAATTTCTCTCAATATTTTGACTTTGTATGTTTTCAAATTTTTGCCCAGGATTTTTGAAATGAGGAAAAACTATCGTAGTTATAAGGTAAATATATTTCTCGAATGTACAGTACAAATTAATAAGAAATGGTTTCAAAGTTTCACACATGCTAAAATACCTATTTGTATCTATTTAAAAGCATATTTAATGTGATGCTGGTAGAAAGCGCGAACTATTAAAAAAAACATATTAGAAATTATCATATACATTTTAGCACCGCTAAACTTGGAGCATGTGGCTTATTGACTACACACACCACATAATATGAATTCAATTTTTTTAGTGTGTTTTTAATTATTCTCATATCTAAGAACAATTTTGGTTTGAAAGGTGAAAAAAAGCACACATTTTACACATATATTTTATGTTTATTACTTTTAAAGCAATATCAGTTTTAACATTGATGTAAACATTTTTTTCTTCTGAAATGCACTTAGTTCAGTCTAACAGTGATTGGGTGAAGTGGGTTTGTCTGTAATGAGCTGGCACATTTTATTTGCATCAGTTACGTATTGCGTGTGGATAGGTACTGTACAATTTAGTTAACACACAAGATATGAACATTGTACTTTCTGTAACACATATTCAACTAACTTTTTCATTTCTTTACAAAATAAACTTTGTAGGTAAATATTTACATGTACACATACAGTTTTGGACACAGCCCATTCAAATGTTATTAAAGATTGGGATGGTTCAATTTGGGGAACAATCGTAGTCTGGAAGCTATTGTATCGCACTGTCATGTATACTGAGGTATTTATTTTGTAAGAAGCTCGGAACAATGTAATGTGAGATGGGCCTGCCCCCACACACATTATTTTCCCCGCACCCAAAATTAAATTTTTCCATATGATTTATTCTAGCTCTTTTCTTTATTACACACACCTACACCCTCATTTATATGAACCAACATTTCAGATGAGTTTTGGTGGCAGCAATATGATTGGAGAATTACTTATCTTCAATATGTGGACAACATTTTCTCAATGACTTACTTTTAAATTTGTCAAATGCACTCTGTCTTGTGTGTTCTTCATCTCAATAGAATTATTTCATTTAGTAACAATAAAAAGCTTGAACATCACAATATTAAACTTTTAATAATAAAAATTGAGTATAACAAATAACTTCTTAGATAAATAAATCCAGCACACCATCTACTAGATAAAAGGCAATTTTGAAATATTGTTTATCTAAAAAAACATCAATAAAAAGTGTGTAGTTTAATCTTTCCATAACTTTGATAAAACTTTATAATGGATTAGTACAATTATCAGTAAAACAAATGCTTACACCCAAAAGCACAAAACACAATAAAATGCAATCAAGATAGTAATCAGTAATTTTATTCCCAAGCTATGTTTGAAAATGATTTAACCTGCTTCGGTGGCCGCATGGTCTAAGGCAATTATCTTGCAATAGAAAAGACTGCCAATCATGGGGAGATCATGGGTCGGTCCCAGTTGGGTATACTGAGGGTGGTTTTTCTTAAATGATTTCCCAGTCTTGCTCCCCACTCAAATGTGGGTACACTTCCTCTGAATTCAATCTCCCTCATCCCTAACACATTAGCGTAATTAGTACATAAGCTTATTACCCGAAAGGGTAGTAAGGTGCAATGCTAAAAAAAAAATATATATCTATATAATTATTTAGCACACAATAAATCATGAAAATATCAATAATTATGCTTCCATTTATTTCACAATTATCTAAACATTCTACATAAATAATAATGTTCGCGAGTTTTGTGACTTTGAGTGTAAATAAGTTATTAAATAAAACAAAATGAGAGTAAAATAAATGTAACATTTCTCTATTAGATTATAATACATACTGTTATTAATAGTTCTTATCTAATATTTAATAATATTTAATATTTAGCACCGCGTCTTACTACCCGTTCGGGTTATACGCCTAAGTACTAATTACGCTAATGGATTAGGAATGGGGAAGGTTGAATTTAAAGGAAGTGAACCCGCATTTGCGTGGAGGGAGAGTGGAAAACCATTTAGGAAAAACCACCCCCAGTTCACCCGACCGAGATTCGAACCTCGATCTCCCCGTCCTCAGCGGTCGAGCTCAACACGACTAGCGCGTTAGCCAACTACGCCACCGAGGCGGGTAATAGTTCTTATCAAAATTGATACAATTCTCTTAAATTATACAGTAATGCTTATAAAAGATTGGCTTACCATTGTCAAATAGATATCACTGTACCATATTGTGCATAGAGGTTAATAATCATTTATAGTAGTACACATATATATTTATTAGGGCATTTCACTGAAAATAGCTATTACTAAAATTCTACAAAGAGTCACAGTAAATACACAATTTTTTAATCAAATACTAGTCATATTTTATAAATACGATATTTCGTCCAATCATTTTTAGATTCTTACTAAACTACTTTGGAAATGTTTTTAATTCTGTTAGCAATCCTTTTAAAAAAATATTGTACATGGTATGTACACATTTTATTTATATAAACTTATGGATATATTCGTAGAATATGTTAATAAAACCCTTTAGAAAGATTTATTGTTACTAAAAAGAATGAAAATAATGTTTTTTCTCTTATTATTATGAAGATGAATATATATAAAAATGTATATTATTAGGAATACCTCAATAAGGATGAAATGAGATTTTAATGGAAACGTTTGCTTTCTCTTGGTATTTCTACAGCTACTTAACATGTCTGTACCCTCTTGATCATAGTTGACTTTTAATCACTGTTCAACTTGTCTTGCACCACTTTGTATGTTCCTAGTCTGGGCTCAAATTATGAATATTCTGGAAAGCCTCCTATGAAACACTTCCAACTTTTAATGAGTTAAATTATGGTCACAGGACTTATACTACTGGTACAAAATGAGGCTTTAGCATATTTAACCAAACCAGGGCCATCTTTATTTTTATTAACTAAATCAAACATATATTTTGGCCTACACAAAATATTTGAGTTAATTTTCCATACATAATTAGAAGGTAGCTCTTTGTATAATGAAAGATAGCTATAAAGTGTGTTGCTTAGTAAGTCAAAAGTGTAAATAGGAGCAAAGGTGAAGACCAATGAAAACGATCCAAAAAGTGCACAAGTGTATATAAATCAGAGTCATGGATCATTTCTCACAAGTTCATGATGAAGCACTCTATCAAAACCTTAAGATGATGTACAAAAATAGGAAATCCCTTTAAGTAATAGGATAACTTAAAGAGAAGGGTGTCACATCACCGGTGAGGAATATTTTAGGTTCATAAACATTAAGACATTTGAGACATTCAAATAAGAGAAAGAGACGTTTCTTGTTAGATTATGTCAAAACTTTCCTAATACCAATGCAACTTTGTAAATGCTTAGAAGCCACTTTCATTCCAATTTTATTTTTAATATCAGTTCAGCTCAAATATTTTGTATAACTATTCCCACTATGAAATAAATTTACATTTTGAGGGCAGTGGCTGGTGGCTGGGGCAAGCCCAGCTTGTTGGTACTGTAGGTAGGTACTACTACTAGTAAATATTTTCTTTACCTTGGACGTTAAAGAAAATCCACATGCATTCGCCCACCACCATATTGTGTGTATGGTTGATCAAATGGTTAGTGAGGTTGAGGGAACAGTTTATCAATACAATCCTATCAAGCCTGGATTTTCCTGTAAACCACCCATAAACTGTTACTGATACAAAAAATTGTATCTCCAAAAATTAAAAAAATTATATTTTTTATCAAAATTTAGAAGTCAAAGTTTATTAAACTATGAAATTGTATGCATAAACGAAAGACTATCAGTATGTGAGCAAATAGTTTATTCATTATTTATTTAAAATTGTATTTTGACTGTAATTGTATTAAGATCATAATCGGGAAAAATTCTAAACATTTTATTTTTAACTAAACGCTCTAGCATAAAGTGCTCATAATTGAGGTGACTATATAAGCATTTCTAGAAATGCAGCTCAATGCGTGATGATAGATTTGATCATTAAACATGGCCAAAATTATTATGTTACCAATTTACCAAATATTCATGAATAAATAGTGAAGATATATTCAAAAGGGTTGCATGAAGGTTGTTTCCTTTATTTTTTATTATTTTAGCAATGCATCTTACTACCCATCCAAGTTGTACACAGTTTCCTTTATTCTTGTTAACATTTTAGATGTAAAGCTTTGTAATATGAGCGAACATATCCTATATTTATTTATATTTACAGCAGCATTGAGTATGGTGTGTTATAATTTCTTACCTCCTACTAAAATTGGTTAGGTATTTGAGTTTGACTAATCATTCATGTTACACTTCTGTTAAGCTACTTTATATACTATAATGAAATGTAATTTATCATATACTTGCAAACAATTAGATGTATTCAATTAAACTGGACTTTATAAATTTAATTTCTTTCTAAATAATCAAAAAATTGTTATCCTCATAAAAAAAATTGTAGCTTTACTTCTTCTTTGATTTAAAATTTAAACTCATATCTAACATTAAAATAAGCTAGTATTCCTTTTCTGTATAGCTATACAATTACAATTTTCACATTAAATTAACTATCATCCCTACTCAGCAAAAAATACTTGAAGTTTTTATGTTGAATAAACTCTCATGACAAGAAAGTAGTTCTCAGTAAAGGGAATTATTTTATTAGTTTGGTGATTTGATTATAGTTTTAAATTATATTTGGCTACTTATGAAGATTTGTTCTTGGTAGGGCCAATGTTACTTGCTTGTGTTTGTGTGTTAATGAAAAATCCTTATCACAGGGGTTAGCTCCTTTTATTTCAATGTAATTTCTTCCATAATAATTACTATTTCTAAGCAAGATTGTGTGTTGTGAAGTAATTATTATCATTTATACCATGCATAATTAAATATGAATCAGTCACAAATAAAGCTGAGTCGTTTTAACTTTTACCTTTTCTGACATCTTAAAAATGATTTAAAAACAGTTTAGTATTCATACACATCACAAATATATTGTGTGCATTTGACAAGCTATGTGGATTGACATCACCTATCAAAGTGAAAAATATTGGAAGAAATGATGTAACATATGAGTATAAAATTTTTTTTTTTAATTCTGCAACAATCTTAAAAGGTTAAAGCTAACATGAATTGACTTAACATGTTGTAAACACACCTGTAACTTTTTGTGCCTGGTTTACAAATTCATTTTGGACATATTCATACTTTTCATTTACCTTTATTAATTATTATTATTATTATTATTATTATTATTATTATTATTTATTTAAAAAAAGTGTAAAAAATTATATATTTATATATATAACACACAATAAGACTAAGGCGACACACCAAATAATTGAGGCTGGGTATAGTCATAATTTTTTATTTTTTGGGATTATATTACTAAACGCAAGCTAAAGCAAAATTCTTCCATTGTTCCTGGGCAAAGGCGCACTATAAAACGATTATATTGTACATGCTATCGAGAACAAAAATCATAGTTTCTGGAAGGGACAGACAAAATAAAGTAGTACATGTTTAAAAATACTTACTTGGTGACAAATCACAATTTGAATAATTGACATTCATATAATTGATGTTTGGAAAATAGACACTCTATTTTTTTTTTTTTTAGAAAATATTCAAATTCAAATCAATTTACAAATTCTGAAGAGTAAATGTGTGGTTCCCTATCTACAAAGGGTTAAACATAAAATTCTTTACTAATAAGAAAATTAGAACTAATGTACCTAACACTTAGTGTACATAAATAGTATCTTCATACAGAATAATGACCAAATCACAAAATCAATAATGATAATTTAGTCAAATTAGAAAGCCAAAACAAACGTGGAAAAAGTAAAGGAAATTAATATCAATACCAGTGGTGAAGCGTGATGATAATTTTTGGGTGAGCTGAGTCATGAACAGGACACACTTAGCGATGTCAAAAATGGAATTTTTATGAAGTTATATAATACAGTACTGGCAGACTACTACTATTACTAGTACTAATCATAATAACAATATTTTTTTAATTTTTTTATACTTTTTGTTATACCTTCTGTAAAATATTTAATTTTGGTCTTGCTCTCTTTCCTTTGAAATGCACTTTTTTTTAAAAGACAAAGCATTAGTAAAATTAATTTAACAAAAAGTCAACTGAGTCAAAAGATTCATTGTTGATCCTTACAGCGTCTCCTTATTTTTCCTACAGTACATACACTCTAAATCCTAAAACATTACTGATATATATAATATTAAATTTAAAACAACTCAATAAAATAATAAAATTCAAGTCACAATCACTAAACTAAACTAATCTACTTTGAAAAACACTCTGAATGCTCAGAATGTAACAATCATGAGTTGGGGATAGTCTGCTTACTGGTCGCCTTCAATGGCTGTGATGAAGAGTTGTGCGTGCATCACCCTATATAGTTATCCGCAGGCTTGATTCTCCAAGTGTGTTAGGCGGAAAGGTATCAGCTTATCTTGCCTAAAAGAACTGACACATTCGCTTCGTGTGCTTGCTAAAATGTCACTATGCTTTAAAAAATGACAATTAAAGTTTCAATTTTACATCTGTTTTATGTAAAGGGATGTTTTCTCTTCTTTTTCAAAACCATTTGGTATAGCTGAGCTTATCCTGCCTATCCTGACACCTCGCTACCCATTAGCGAATAAAACTTTTAACATTCAGATTATCAAACTAGGCTAAAATAAGAAATCTTCATGTCCACCTCTTGGTTAGTTAAAAATCAACATTATTCTTTATGATGGCCTAAAATAGGCCTTGATATTGTATTATTTCCTATTATAAATGGATTTGAAGGACAACTTTTGACAAGTGTTAGTTAAAATATGTCATATTTATGTTACCATCACATTTTATTTTGATATAAAGTACTTAAAGTAAATAAAATTTAAATTTAAGTCTGTGCTACTATTTTGACTCAGATAATAATTTAAGCAAATAATAATCTTTGCAAAAACTAGCACAATTAACAAGTCATTTATGTAATTCTAGTTGTTTATTGTTTGCTACAATATTCTACTAAAGGTCTATATTTATGCTTCGCGTACTTCATGTGTTTAAGACTAGTGCAATCCAATACTAGTCAATCAAATGAAAACTTTAAGACTGGCTTCTGGTCTGGTTGAATTGGGAATAGATCTCTTTTTTAAATTCTATATTCATTATTACAAATTGTGTAATTTGACATATATTTATAATTCCAGCCTTTCAAGGCTGATTAATAAAGACCATTAGACAAAATAGTTTTTAGAAAAACAAGTATTTATTTATTTTAGGAATGATAAATCATAGCCCTCAACAAATATAGATCTTGGAACATAAATAAAAAAAAATAGTGCAATCAGAATAAAACAACGTATAAAATTAATATAAACTAATCTCAAATATAGACAAAATTATGACAAAACTATGTACTAATTATGCTAATGAGTTATGGACTAGGAAGGTTGAATTTAAAGGAAGTGTACATGCAGTTGTGTGGAGGGAGAGTGGAAAACTATTTTTTTTAAACCATCCTCAGTACATCCGACCAGGATTTGAACCATGATCTCCCTGTCATCAGTGATCTAGTCCAATATGAGAGTGACAGCTTAGACTATAGGGCCACCAAAGCAAGTATTTTAGTTGTTATCAGAATATTTGAAGAAGCACATTTCTACTCTCTATCTGTTGAAATTTATTCAAGATGGTATTATTCTGTGACTCATTGTGAACTTATTTCACATCAATTTACTTATCTTACTAAAATATTTGTATTAACACATCCTTTAGCAAGGTAGTTTCCAAAATGACATTCATATTATATTAACATAAAAACATTGTAGTATTACTGTAACAAATGAGTTGGATATCGGTATTATAGTTTTACAATATTCTGACACTCCATGATGTACCAGTATGTTTATTCTAAGCTCTAAAAATTATATTTTATAAACTCTTTAGTCATATTATTTCTCTTTTAGATGTCTTAAGTTTGAAAAATATCACTCCATTTCTTATCTCAATATAATTTTCATTTGTTTCAACTTCTTAATTTCATTTTTAATTTGTTGGATTTTTTCAATATCAAATTGTGAATTTTATAACATTTTGTGATTAGATTGTCACTTTAAAATCGGTTTTGTTTAGAATACAAGTATATTTCACATCACGGAATGTGTCCTATTCATGTTAAAACATAGAACTAAACATGTCAAAGAAGTGAGCCCTAATAAACATATATAATAAAAGAAATCAATGCCCTGATATTGTTTCCACATTTCATTCATTACAACAAACTTTAAGCAAAACATAAAACAAGACAATAAAATGCATGTTGCTTACAACAAACTTGAAAAATGTTATAATTCGAAGATATGACACACACAAATACAAGTTTTAAGATAGATCAGTTATATACCAGATCTATAGCTTTCACCGGTGAGCTTATATTTATTGATCTAATATAATACGTAAGATTAGTTTGATAAATAAAATTAAAGCTAAAAGATTTGAAAATAATCTAACCCAATTTTTTCTACCTTATTAATTTCTTTTCATTAACCAAATTATATATACTATATGATATTTATATCAAATGATAGCATATTCTTTATAAAGAATGTTTACTTTACTTTATCAACTTCACATTGTTTGAATTTTTGTTGTTTTAATATCTTATATACACAGTAAAATGCCTATTGATGATTAATCAATAAAATCTGAAAACATTAGTAGCCATTTAAGCAAAAATTCTAGGTACTGTCTTGTTCAAATTTATATGTACCGGTACCAATTTTACTAATATCATGCAGTTGAATATAACCAGAGCCCTCAATGTAGAAAGTTATTCAAGACATGGACCAAAAGTCTAGATTTAAGCTAAACATAAAGGAAGGATAGGTTTTGTGATTATTAAGTTGTACAAACCCAGCAGTGGGGTATATTACAGTAGGTTAGCTGAAAAATCCAATATATTCAAAATAGTTAAAAAATATATTATGAAAAGCGTGTGAATCAGTGGTGTGTCATGAAGTGTTGCCAGGGTAAGCATCATGTACCTGTGAGTTGTTCACACCCCTCAGTAGAACATTCACTTGGTCAGGTATCATGAGGAATAAATTCCCCGTGTGAGGCATGATGAGCAGAGCATATGTATGATTGGTCAAATAGGTCCCAAAAGGGCAAGAACATATCACAAGTACAGTTTTAACAACACCTTGCAACACTCCACGATAGACCACTGGTGTGAATTGATTTGTTTTGACTAATAGAATCATATGTCATAAACAACAGCTACTACAGAACAGCTGGCGCAATCCCCTAAGTTTGAGTCTTCTCTGGGTGAAGTAAAATATTTTTTTATAAGAGCTACCATGGTGTTTTCATGTAACAGTGGAGGATGTACCTGTTTCATTCGTTTACAAAGCCTTTGCTAGGCAATTAGATAGAATTTCATGACAGTTGTTGACAGAGCCAGTTGGTGGCTTGTGCCCACATGAAAAAGTGTGTGCTCTACAATAGTGGTTTTAATTATGTGTTAATGAAATGAAAAAAAGAGTCACATCATAAATGAGCTGCTAGTATAGAGACAATTTTCCAAGTACAAATAATGTTTGTATAAGGTTGTGTGTTAAAGTCTTCAAAACGTGTTATGTTAGCATATGCCTAAAATAGTATGTGTTATTTAACAACTAAAAAAATATATTGCAATTCCTTCTATTAGGAACAGCAGTGAAATATCCCAGGCTTTGGACTCCATAAATACCACTGATACCTAGACACATTTCTTTGAAAACGTTTATAAGTATGTAATGAATCAAAATCATAAATAACTTATAAAATCTTGTATCATCTTTTTTTAAACTTTTAATATTACGATAGATGACCACATTTTTGAATCATTCTTTAAAGTGAAAAGTATATCAAAGAATTTAACTTGTTTGGAGATAATTTCTGTGACTATCGCAATTTATTAAATTATTACCAATGACTTGGTTTGAAATGTTTCCATTTAGTGTGTAACAAATCCAGTGGCGGCACATGAGGAAGGGCTGTGGGGTACTGCCCCCCTCCCTTCCCCTTGCAAAATTAAACAAAAGAAGAAACAAAAAATATTTTGAAATTCATATCCCTTTTCTCCTATTTTCTAATAACATAATGAAAACTATAAAGGAATAATTTTTTTGTTACATAATTTTCCCATTTTATTGAGGAAATTAGTCAATCCATAATCAGATCAATGCAAGACAATAAGCGTTCCCACTAGTAAAATCATGTAACATGTGCTCGCCATCTCTCTGTGGTTATGGACGGCCGGTTGCAGAGCCCAAACTCTGTGTTTGTCATAGGATGACTGCCATGACAACCTGCGTCACTACTGTTATCTAAGTGGTCATTTACTATGTACTGTGGATTCTGCTAGTTTGAGTATGTATACATGTCATCAAACTGATCACGCAGACATATGTTGGAGATGCTATTATGCACAGATGTGAGGGACGTGTTAATGTTAAAATCAAAGATAAATATAAAAATGCTCATTATGTTTATTTGGTAATAAATAAAATGATAGAATATTAGGAAAATGATAGAGCACAAATAAAAGTAAAAATACTTGACACATATTTACACGCACTTCATTATTTCGATGTTATTATAGCATCAAAATATTGAAGTGTGTGTAAATATGTGTCAGTGTTTTTACTTTTTTTTGTGATCTACCATTTTCCTAATATTCTATCATTTTATTTATTATTAAATGTTTTTGCTCAATGCACTTTTTTCATACATACCATTATATTTATTGTAATGCCCCCCAATAAAACAAATTCTCCACCAAGCTGCTTCTAATATAACAATTTTTGCCAAAATGGGATTGTTGCCTTTCTCTCCCATTCTTCAGACAGGAGAGTGGCGATAAAAAAATACCTCGACCCTCACAAACTAGATGGAATTTTGTATCCAGGATAATACAAATAATCTTCACCTACAAAGACTATATTTTGGAATGTTCCAAAAATATACACATATGCATTTCAAAAATATGTAGTTCAGGAATGGTAACACTGGCCACTGGTTTTGTTAACTGGCTTGAAGATAGCACTTTATTGTTTTAGCTAAATTTTTACTCATAAATAATACCTCAAGTGATTATATTTTTTATTATTTTATTATTATTATTATTAGCACCGCGTCTTACTACCCGTTCGGGTTATACGCACTTACGCTAATGTGTAATGGTAGGGTGATTGTGAGATGAAATGGAGGACCTACAGTTTAACGTGGAATCCGAACCACGGTGGAGGCCTGGTATTCCTCACATTCACAAGTTGTGATTAATACACATCTTGTCAGAGGTGAAGGAAGGGTTTGGTAATCAGATAAATCTGTGCCACTACCGAGGATTTAGCCCTGGACCCTCAGCACAGAAGTCCGACACCTTACCCCTAGACCACCAGGTCACCGGTGATATATTATTTAATCAGTTACAAGCTCTTCAAACTGATCCGGTGAGAATTAATTCTGCTATGGACGACTTAAAAAATACTATAATTGAAATTATAAATAAACTACTCTTTGTGTTCGATAGACAAGAGGAAAGAATTTAAATGCTCGCAGAGGGAGCTATGCTTAGAAAAAAGGCAATGATTGAATTATGAGAAATTAAATTTATCAGCAAAGGAAGTTTGTGATACAGTTGTGTTTCATATAAAAGATCAATTTGTATTTAAAAAACCATCTGTGTAGAGTAATGATATCTCAGTCTGAATGCTCAATGAACATAAAAAAAAATTGTCTACTGATAGATGAAATTAACCAGTTTAGCAGTGTATTTCTAATGATGAATAAACTTTATTTTCAGACAGAGAATGTAAGTTTTTTACTCAAGATGAGAAATAACAGAATAAAATATGGATGGCTTATTGAAAACATCAAATGTTATAAGTTCTTTTGGATTGGACAGTACGTTTAAAGAAATCACAGAAGCATAACAAATTCTTGTAACTATTTCTGTGAGTACTTTGGAAAGTGAGCGGTGTTTTTCAACTCTGAAGTTAATCAAATTCTACTAAGAAATACCTTGAGTGAAGATAGATTAAATGCTTTGGCCATGTTGTATATAAAACAATCGATGATTCACGACATACCAGACTTTAATGAACTAGAAAAGTTAATTTCGGTCAATAACAGAAGATAGGATTTTTCTTTCAAACAATAAACTTACTGATAAACTAATTCTTATAGTATATTGAATAGTAATCGATAGAGTGTAAAGAACGTATATATATGTTTTTTTGCTTACTGGTGTGTACAATGGAAAATCTTTGACCTTTAACCAAATGAGTTTTTATACTTTAATATGCTTTGTACTTTTTTAAGTGTGGTTTGTAGGAAAATACAAGTTTGTACAAGGTTGGTACACGGTAAGCTGCATTATAACTTATTTGGCAATTTTTAAACCTCAAGATTTATTCACGAGCTGCCACTGAACAATTTTTATTTTACAAAAGAAATGAGAGTAAAGGAACAAAATTATCTCACCATCATGGTATTAGAAGGCAGAACAATGTTTACACTACTTTTCAGTTAGAAATAAACAAAAAAAAGAGAACAACTTTCATGGAATTCAAAATAAAAGGCAGTGTTTTTGATTAAATAGTGCAAAAAGAACCTTTACTATTAAAATACAAAACCATTTAATTTCTACTACTTTTATTTATTGTTCTTGTTCTTCTCAAGTAAATACACAAATTCACTTAGCCTTTTTCCATAACAATATATTATAATAAAACAAATCTTTTTTCTCTCCACTTAGTTAAAGTACTTTAGTTTTATTATTATAGCAAGATTAAAAGATACTAAAACCTATTTATTGTAGTACTATACTTACTAATTAAAACAATAAAAAATTTATTTAAAAAAATTGTATTTGAAAATGTAGTAGACTGGTATGATAGTGTGTATGATTAGTTCAAATGGGATATGCTTCACCCAGACATGATTAACTGGTGTGTTTCTAAACGTGACAAAACTCTAATAAAACCAGTATCAAAATGTTATATTTCTCAACAACAATGACAGCACCCCTTTGTTAATATGGTGTTATATATGTTCTATCAATAGATCAGTTTAACCTGCTGTTTTCATGTTGAGCTAGACTGCTGAGGACGGGGAGATAGAGGTTTGAATCTCAGTCGGATGGACTGGGGAGGTTTTTCCTAAATAGTTTTCTACCCTCCACGCAAATGCGGGTTCACTTCCTCTAAATTCAACCCTCCCAATCCCTAACGCATTAGTGTAATTAGTACTTATGCGTGTAACCCGAACGAGTAGTAAGACACGGTGCTAAAATAAATAAATAGATCAATTGTATATCTAAAGCAATTATTTCAGGTTAGACAATTGGGGTTGATTCATTTGCATTTCAAATGTCAAACTATAACTAGGAATTTTCATTTATTGGAAATTTACTATTCTAAACTAGCTAAATATTGATGATTGGGTTGCCAACCTCCCTGCAAAATAAAGCAAAAGAAAAAACAAAACATATTTTGAAATTCATCATACCAATTTTCTCATATTTTTCACTACACAATGAGAATATAAATACATTTTTAAAAATCAAACATTATTTCCCCATTTTATTGAGGAAATTAGCGAATTAGTGAAACCATAATCGCATCAACCTGTGACAAAAAGTGTAATATGTACTCCGAGGATGGCTATCCCAATGCTCTGCATGTGTCATAGAATGATTGCAATGACAACCTGACGTCAATTTCCTTTTTCAATGCTCGTTCAAGTGAGACCCTGTGATACACACTGTAGCCAGTCATTTATTTGTATAGTTGAAAGTGCAACAATACTGGTTTTCTATCAAGTTTCGGATTACTTGATTTAAAACGAAAGTTTCCGATATTAAAAAAAATAATTTTGGTTCTTTATGATGAAAAAAGTTTGAAATTGAAAACAATGGATGGCCAGTGCCCGATTTGAACTTAAGCTAGGTACCAAAAAAGTGCAAAGAAATAGGAGAATTTACTCGCCATTATGATAAGAAACTATTTGATAAAAAAAATTGTGATTATTTGGGTGTAAAGAAGGTAACTCTTTATTTGGTTTTGTGTGTTTGTTATTTGGTCAAAAAACACCATGAGTGAAGACAGATTAAATGCTTTGGCCATGCTATCTATAGAAAAGCCAATGATATGAGAGATACCAGACTTTAATGAACTACTAATAGAAAAATCCATTTCAGACAAAAACAAAAAATTAGATTTTTCTTTAAACAATAAACTTAATAATACACTAATTTTTAAAGTATATTGTATGAATAGTGTTCAAGATAGAATCAAGAAACTATTTATATATTTTTGTTTACTGGTGTGTGTGTTTGTGTGTATTTCATAATGGACAGTCCTCGACCTCAAACCAAGTGAATTATTAGACTTTTATTAACTTTATGCTTTTCATACTTTTTTAGGTGTAGTTTGTAAGTTAAATATAGGATGATATAAGGTAAGCTGTTGTCGACCTAATTTGACAATTTTTAAGAGAATGCCCTCCCTTAAAGTTAACTCACGAGCCGCCACTGTTTTTTAATTACTTAATAAAGTCAATATTTTAAAATATTTGACTGCAATTTTTGCTATAGATAATGTTATTAATGAAATATAAAAAGTACCTTCACCTTTTGACTGCAATTTTTGGTATATTTAATTTTATTGATTAAATATAAAAAGTATCTTCACCTACATAGTATGTACATTAAATTTCAAAAACTACAAATTTCCTTAGATATAAGCTTTTGAAATGAATTTATAGAAAAAATATATAGTCTTAAAATTAAATAGCCATTTGTAACTTTTAAAGCTTTTTATCATTAATCTTAGTTTGTAAGTCATTGTTTAGTTCACTTATGGTATTTATTTATTTTCTCATAAATATAGCCTAAATGGGTAGTGAGACACAGTGACAAAATAATAATAATGATCTCAAAATTTATTAATTCTTACTTTTAAGTCACTTAACATACGTGTGTTACTTGCACATAGTCCCTATTGATTTTGATGAACTTTGAGCCTTAAATAACAGCTGCCTGCCCTAATTTAACCTCTACAATACAAAATAGTTGTTGTGGGAGTTCAATTATTATAGCCAAAATGTGCCAGCTTTTTAGATTTTTAGTTCTCTATAGCACCAACAGATGGCGCCTGAACTTTGTCATAAAAACTTTTCACTCAATGAACATTTAGTCATGTTCCAGCCGAACACTGTACCAGTGATACTAGAGATTGTGTCAGGAGTATCCACTACTCTTCCCAACAGTTGTGAATGCAGGAACAAAGGTTAAGTTGTTTGATCCCAAATTCATATTAATTATGTAATGGTCAATGAATTCAGAAATAAAATATATTTACTTTCATAGATTTTAGTAAACAAAACAAAAATTTGTTTAAGACCTTTTAGCAAATCCAAATATGTCCTTATTAAAATTTAATTACCATAAATAGGGTCAGACTTTGGCACACATTCTACTTTATAAAGTATATGAATTGACCTCATTAACAAATAAAAAAAAGACACTCAAATCAATTATAAAAATTATTATATTGAAAAAATTTGAATATTTCTTAGTAACTAAATTATTTCAAACAGATACATTTAAATCATGAGAAGGAATCAATAAGTTAAGTAACTTTGCAAAAATTAAAATGTTGAAAAGTTTTTTAAAAATAATAAAATAAGTTCAAATTTTGTGTTTCAGAATAGTGATTCTTAAAATCTATTTGTGGTGAAGAGAATAAATAAATAAATACATTAACAAAATTATAATTTAATACACAAATGTAATTAAAAGGACACACAGTGTACTGTAAATGACTAGTGATAAAATTATTTAAATAAACTAAAGTTTGTTAGGGATTACTTTAATTCTCTATTGTTAAAATGATACATTTTCCTCAAAGTGTGACTAGCTAGATACTACATTTTGGGACTGAGAAATATATTTAACAGTATTTTAAGTTATTTGGATGTTTCAAAATTTGATGAAACTATAAGACTTACTTGAGAAGATTATATCTGTTTTTTAATTATTTTTTCTCTAAGAAATAGTGAAAAAAAATTTGCATTTAGTATTGTTGTATTTTCATTTATTAAATAATAAGTATTAATAAATGCCTAGGGACTAAGAAATAACTAATATTTCGAATTATACATATGAATTAAAGTAAAGAGCTATACTGTAAATATTATTGTTGAGTGGACAAGATTTATTTCCCCAATCCGAGGTTTAAAGTTTAAGGAGAACCTTGAATACACCCAATACGCAAATTAAAAAAAAAAAAAACTCAAATTTCCTGGTTATTATTTTGATGAATTTGCTAACTAGATTTAAAATTTGCCTAAACAATAAAGCAATATAAAAAAATATAATGAATTAATATTTTATCAGTAGTATGCTTTACCCTACCATTAATTTATCATAATTACTTGTGCTTGTGTGTGTGTATTATAGTACTTTTAAGATGAATATAGCCAAGCTATATGCATATGCTTGAAACATAACATCTTTTAAAAATGTGTGCGTATTTAGTTAATTCAATATTTGTGTCAAATTTATAACCAACACTGACATATGTAGCTACTTTTTTAGCCATTATTTGATCAAAAAATTAATGTACATTATTGCAACATTTTTATAACTTTTGGGTGGTCAGGAAACTATGAAATTTTATTATAATCCAATTTAATTTAACATTGATATTTACAATACAAGATGTAAAATTAATCATAATAACACAATAATAATCTTAAATAGTGAAGTTGGTTGAATTAGTTAGTGGTACAAGATATAGTAAGGATAATGTTTGTTTTTATTTTATGAACATCAAGCATACAATATGGGATTTTCTTAGGGCACACATAACATAGTAAACACCATAAAACAGGTAACAGTATTACCATGACCGACTTCACTATGGTCATATATTATAACTAAGTAACAGCTAGTGGAATCATTCAAGGTAAGTTTGCTACCTTTCAGGGTAAACAAAGTGTACATGTGCCCAAAGTAAGTTTTCTCCATTAAAATAATAAAAAAAAAACTAACAATAGAAGAAATATAGAATTGAGAGTTTTACTTCAAACACCCTGGTGAGCAAAAATGGATAAGAGGTTTGGTATGAACATAAATTTAAATATATTTAAATTGAATCAAAAATAACATTAACATATTATATTATAATCTGAAATAAACTTATGAATTACTATTTCTAGAGATGACTGAAGGTACACTATTTGTCCCAATTTTGGTTTGAATGAAGAAAGGGAATCCTTGAGCATTATCGATAAACTATTCTTGTAGATAAATATTAAATATGCACAGAACTAAACTGTTTCTTTGATCACTTTAAGTATTTTTATAGATGCCATAATTATGTGTGATTAATTGTTAAAAAAAACTCTTTTCTTTATTTATTATCGAGGAAATCAAAGCTCTACAATGGGGAATTGTTAAAACAAATTAGTTTTTTAATGAATATAGTGTAGGCATAAAGTATTGTGTAGTGGTTCTCACTCCTGGATCTGCCTTGAAATACTAGTTTCAAATTCCAACCACATGGAATGAGGAAGCTGGGCTTCAATCTCAATCAGAAACACTTTTATTTTCTCATTGGTGCTTATCCTCTCTCCCATATTTTTTATATTCATCATCCTCATCCTGTTTCCATGGTTTTGTTTACTGTCTATTGTAATTTATAGATTTTTATGTGTGCTGAATGAGTAGAATAATATATTATAATGTTGATATAAAATAAAACTCCATAGTGTGAATCTGCAAGCGAGATATACCGGCTGAATGGCTGCTGTTGTTAGCGTTGGTGATGCCAGCATTTGCGGGAGAGAGGGTGTCATGTGTTCAGCACAACAAGCCCTCCGGCCGATAATCTCAGTTTTTTAAACCTGATCTGCTAATTCTGTATTCAAGTAGCTCTTCATTTGTTCTCACAAGGCTTGCTGCTTGTACTAAAAGTTTGAGGGATTTGACTAGAAATGATGTGGACTTTAACTAGGGGCCAGAACCTGATAAGGAGTTTGGTAATTTGAAAAGGTTGCTTACTAATGCACCAGTTTTACACTTCTATGATAACAATAAGTCATTGGAAATACAAACTGACAGTTCACAAGGTGGTATTGGGTCGGTGTTTTTACAGGATGAAAATCCTCTAGGATTTGCATCAAGAGCTCTAACAGACACAGAGGAGCGCTACTCACAGATTGAAAAGGAATTACTTGCCATTGTTGTCGCCTTAGAAAAGTTTAATAATTTTACACATGGCAATTTAGTGCATGTAAAGACATCATCATCCATTAGTGAATCTTGTTAAAAATATAAATTGATAAAGTATCGCCTAGACTTCAAAGACTGATGTTAAGATTACTTAAGTACAATATAGTTATTTTATATATTCCAGGGAAAGAAATGTATATAGCAAATACACTTTCAAGAGCCTACCTGACCGATGAGGTTGCTGATTTGTCATATTCTCTTTCCACTGTTCATTGTAACTATATTAGCAGTGATTTAAATATCTCTGAAGAAAGAAAGCAACAATTTATTGAGGCAACTAGCTAGGGATAAGGACTTGTCGGAATAAAAGAAATATGTAAATTCCAGCTGGCCAATAGAAATGATGTGCCTGTTAGGCTTGTCTGGTATTGGAATATTAGGGATTATTTAGGAGAAGTGGAAGGCTTGTTATTTTTGAGAATAGATTAGTGGTTCCCAAGGACTATGGTGCAGGAGATGCTTGGTTTATTGTACGAATGTCATGTTGGAATTATAAAAACAAAACAACGGGCTAGGCAATGCTTGTTTTGGTTAAATATGAGTGCCGATATTGAAAACTTCACTGCCACATGTAACATATACTTGTCAGTATCTAATAATATTGTAAAGGAACCATTGCATCCATATCCGGCACCAAGCCATCCTTGGGAATGTGTTGGTTGTGATTCATTTCAGTTTGAGGGTTGTATTTACTTAGTGTGCTAGGATTCATTCTCAAGTTGGCTAGAATTATATACTATAAGAGTAAAGATATGGAAACAGTCATGTCAAGACTCGGGTCTATATTTGTAGACTGGGTGTTCCTGATATCTTGATCAGTGATAATAATCCATTCAATAGCTATGGTTACTTAGAGTTTGCAAAAAAGTGGAAACTTTAGGGTGGTTTTTTCAAGTCCTAGATTTAGCCAATCTAATGGATTTGCTTAAAAAGGTGTTAGTATAGCCAAAAATATTTTAAGGAAGTCCAAACTTAGTAATCAGGATGTTTACCATGCCCTTTTAGAATACAGAAACTCCCCAGTAAAGAATTTAGGATACTCTCCAGCACAATTAATGATGTCAAGAATATTAAAGTCTCAGATACTATGCACACTCTATCAGTTACTTCCCAATTCTGTGAACTATGAAAAATTACATGCAAATAGGGATACTAGTAATGTTAAACAGGAATATTATTATAACAGGGGAGCTGCACTTTTGAAACCATTACAAGGTGGAGATCCTGTATTTTATAAGAATAGAATTCAGGACTCTTGATAGTTGGAATGAAGGAGTAGGCCTAATTGAAAAATGTATTCCGTTTAGGTCTTAATGTATAAGTACAGGTGGAGGAGGAATAATAAGGAGAAATAGAAAATGTATTAGTTGTAGATTTTTCAAACTTAAAGAACCTTTAGTGGGTCAAGGGTTAACTGATAGAACCGGGTATAAAAAGGGGGAAAATGTTAGTTATAATTTTGTTGATTTTTCATATGAAAAGCCAGCAGTAGTCCCTGATGTTTCTGAAAATGTTGGCAACAACACCTGTAATAGTCAATTGGACTCAAGATCAGCTTGTACTAGGAGCGGAAGGATAATTCGAGCTCCAAGGCATTTAATGGATTATGACCTGTCAGACTCAGGTTTGAGTGAGGTTTTGGGACAGGATTAATTACTTTGTATTATGCGTGGTTTGTTTATTATTATTATTATTATATTATTATTATTATATTATTATTATTATTATTATTATTATTATTTTTATTATTATTATTAATTATATTATTATTATATTATTATATAATGAATTAGTAAATACTTAAAATAAAAATTGAGGGAAGGTGTAAGATATTTGGTGTCTACTGTGTGGCAACACTGGACTCCAGTGGTTTATGTACGATGATCTGTGCATTATGATATAATATTTGTGTAATATGTGTGGAGGCTTATATGGAAGCTTAATAAAAGTTTACTGATAACACTACTTATTTTTATCTTTAAATATTAGTTACTAACACAATACAACAGCCGTCTGTCTGTGTGTCTGTTTAACACTAAAATTAATAGTTCACTAAAAAGCGAAAAGGGAAAAAATCGATTTTTTTCTAAAATCAGCTCTAACGATATTGATTAAAATTCGTATCTATGAGTTGATTAAGATTATAAATAAAATGGGTATTTTCATTTTCCCATGAAAATTACTTTTAGGATACTTTACAGAAGCGTAAATTTCTGTATCATTCACAACTATTTGAGATACTAAATAACTTATCATTACAAATTGTAGTACTATTAAAAATAAAAACTTTTATTTGAAATATATATTTATAAAACCAATATCTTCTGAAATATTGAAAATATACTAATACAATCTTGTGAGCTTCAATTGTACAGATATCCTACTCTAGTCCTAATGTAATAATTCTTGAATGCCACAGAGTAAGTAAATAAGTAAGTTTTTAAAAAAAAATTATATTCTTTTTCCTTTAAACTATTAGGGGAAATGTTTGCACAGCAATAATCTATCTCTATCAATTTAGACTCAATAGTCAATATTTACTTTTTTTATTGGTCTAAATTTATAAATCAGAATTTAATAGCAATGTGATAACCATAATAAGATGTGCAAACTCTAATAAAATATTGTAAATTTTAACCGGAAGTCGAAATTTTAATACGAAGTGTTGACTCTTGTGGACCCAATATCGATATTTTTTTGTCCAAATATACAAATGAGCGGCTTTAATTTTTTTAAATAAAATTTAAAACCAGAAGTCAAAAAATGTTTTTTGCAAATATTAAGCAATTTTTGCTGGGTTTGCTAGTGTATATTATTTCATTTCACACATATTACGAGTTTTGCATAAATATCTCCATTTTTAAACAATGGCGTTAGAAAGTCCGTGCGGAGTTTTGTACCATTTATTTTAAATAATACCAAGATTTTTTTATCACATTAAATTGTAATCATAATTAAAATCATTTTAAAACTTGTTTTACCCCAGAAATTAATGTAAGGATTTTAGTTTAGTTTAGTTTAGTTAATTTGTTTGGTAAGTAATTTCAAAGTTTTTTTTTTTCACTAGATCTCTCTAAAAACATGTAAACATACATTATGTAGCTTTTAGTTTAGTTTATCAATTAATTATTTTCCTATTTTTACTTGAAAATACCTGATGAAACTCAAACCAAACATCTTCTAGTCTAATCAATATGTGAGAAAGATTCATACAAAAAAAAATTCCAATGAGTTCTCACAAAAATTTAGAGCTATATAAAATTATCGAATAGTATTGCTTTAGCATGAACATGTTTTTAGTTTGTTTTCAATAAACATAGCTTTCTACATACAGTATGTACCTTCAGTCATTCCAAAGCTTAAAATAATTTTATGCACAAAAAAATGCATAGTTTAATAAGTGACCAAAATACATCAATAAATTAAACAAGAAAATTATTAAATTGGAATATTTTATTGGAATTATGTGTATCTTTATTTAATTTTATTTATTGTATAGTGAAATAATGTATTAAAATTACTACTTAAAGTTCCAGTTCATGTTCAATCAAATCTATTTAATGAAATTTTCTAAATCATTAGTAGTGAACATTTTCAGTTCTTGATTAAAATAAATTTGAATGAATAAATAAATTCACAATACATTTTGATTAATGATATTCAAATAAAAGATAAAGAAGATTTAAACCATTTAACAATAATCAGACAAAAAATGTGGGATAAATATTTATAACAGGGGTGGATGTAGGTTTTTACCAAAGCAAGCAAGCTTGTCAGCACTGTACTATCAATTCAGTATCAAACTTGCCCTTTAAAGTCAATAAAAATGCATATGTTCATAACATTATTTTGTGTGTGGCTGGTAGAATGGATAGTGAGAGGGAACAAAGAGTATACTAATATAATTCTGTCAAGCTTTGCTTTCTTTGACCAACACCACATAAGCTGCCCCTGATTTACAAGAATAAGCACTAATTATTCATGACCAAATTAATTATTGCTTCAATCCACATGCTCCACATAAACATAGGTGTTAATAGCATGTCATAATTTATTATTTACAATGTTCTTTTGTTGTCTAATGAGATCGGCATACTATTCAAAGTAAAAATTATTATAAATTAATTTTTATACAAAATAAATTATGTTTGATAGGGCGTATTCTTCATATCTAAATAAAATAATATTAAATTATTTGACTTACACAGGAAATGTTCGATAGCATGCACATACTCATTATTTATACAAAAAGATTTTGTATTTAATATAGATAAATACACCCTATTTCATGGAAATGTTTCTTAACCAGAGTAAAGTAAAATTATTTGGAATAGCAATAATTTTTTTTTAATATTTGAATATTTGAATTAAATCCTATTCATATACTATGTCCCCCAAGTTTACCATTATAAAAACATTATATGATACCTATCCTTAACCAAAATTAAAAATATCTTATCTTTGCCGGGCCAACTTAAAAGAAATGAGTCTTTCCATGTAAAACATTTATAAAAAATTAATTGAATAGTTTTTTATTCAAGTTATTGCAATCAACCCGCCTCGGTGGCGTAGTTGGCTAAGCGCTAGTCGTGTTGAGCTCGACCACCAAGGACGGGGAGATCAAGGTTCGAATCTCGGTCGGGTGAACTGGGGGTGGTTTTTCCTAAATGGTTTTCCACTCTACCTCCACGCAAATGTGGGTTCACTTCCTCTAAATTCAACCCTCCCAATTCCTAATCCATTAGCGTAATTAGTACTTAAGCGTACAACTCGAACGGTAGTAAGACGCGGCGCTAAATAGCTAAAAGATTATAAAATAATTTTGGATTTAATAATATTTTTCAGATTTCTAGGAATGTAACCCTACCCTTATAGCATTTAGCTCAATCATCCATTTGTCTTTTGTAAGCATTATCAGAAATGCACTATGTCCGAATTCAAGGGATTGCGTATACCTACTGAGAAGTATTGTGAATAGTTTTTTTCTAGGAGTTCATAATCCTGGAAAATCAAGAGACAAGATGAGAAAGACCAACATTTTATAGATAAAACATATTTTAATATCAATGTTAGCTTTTTTATTTCAAAATCTGACAAAATTGAAAATGGTCACTATGTGTCTTTGAAATTTGTTTTAGACTTGAATCAAGGATGTTTTTATTCTACTTCAAATGTTTCATAATCTATGTATCCTATTGTTACCAATGATTAAAATAAATAAATAATGGAAGTTTGGAAAATAACAATTAAAATAACTTTAAAATAAATCTAAACATTTAGGCAAATGTTGTGAACTACTTGTGTTAAAAAAAAAGTGTCATACATTATATAAACCCTTGGTTCTTTGCATCATAATACTGGCGTAGGCCTATATCATTCATATCATGATCTATTTACTGATCAAAACTTTAAAGACTGTTCCAGACTTTCTTATATTAATCTTGTACCCATAAGTAAACTTTGTAAGATTAAACTTGACTAATATCGGTGCAATATTTTAATTTCATTTTCATCAGTAGATACAAATGAACATTGCAAATTAACATTTTTACTTTTACAGAACTGTTTTCAAAAGAGAAAAAACAATACATTTATAGCATTTTTTAAAAGTTTACAAATTTAATTTTGGTTGATTTTATATGATACTTTGAAATATTTCAAACAATACTATAGTATGGGTACACACAAATGGCAAGTGTTTGATTTAATTTTAATCACTTTTATAATCCAAACTAAATACAACGCTGTTTAATTTATTGTATAGCCTAATTTAGCTTGATTGGCTTTTGATTTGATTTTAAGATATTTGAAACTAAAAATAAATGAGAAAATACTTTTAAAATATAAACAGGCTACTTATATTCTTTGTTAGATCAAAGATGTGTCATTCTTTTTATACTATCCTTGGAAATAATTTGGATGGAACACAGCTTACCCTCGATTAAAACTATAAATAGATAAACAATAAAAAAGAGGTGTTGATTTAATTCTCTATTCAAACATATATAAAATTATTTATGGGTAGAAAAGATTTTATTTTTAAAATGAGTACCCAGACAAACAAAATTATTAATAAATATTGAACAGAAATAATTTTTTAACAACTTCGTAGCAATAACAATATAATATGTTTAAAAGAAACCAATGAATGGTGAGCATTTTTCAATTAGAAAGTCTGATAATCTAAAACTATATATTTTAAAATCATGCTCTAACCAGTGTTTTGAATCAAATGGTTTAAGTTTTTATCAAGGAGAGAATTTTTCTAATATATTAGGGCATAATTAACTTTTGAGAGAGCATTTAGAAATGTCAACTTCTGAATATTGGCTCTAAAAAGTTTACTTTAATGTTTAGTTTAGTCCTAAGTATAATTAGTATAGTTTTCATTTCATATTGGCAGAAATAAGAGTACAAAACTGTATACTTGAGTACTATTTTTACTCATTTTAGTTTTTGTTGAACTTAAAAATTGATAAGTTATTATTAGTGTAACTTTTTTTTTCTTATCACCATGTCTTACTACCTGTTAAGTTTGTATGCATTTTAAATAATCCCTCTGGCCTATCAACATATATATAGGCCTATACTTTCCTCCTCTTTGACCCTGGTTTATTTTCAAGACAAAAGGAGAAATAATATTAATTTGAGTTTGAGTTTGGGTTAAGTTAAGTTAAGTGGGTACAAGTTATACAACTATTAAAACATGATTCTTAGTCCTAATCTTTATTTTGTGACCAAATGTTTATTAAATCATGTGGTGGAGCAGTAATATGTAAGAGTATCTTAAGGAAATGTAGGCTGGATGATTTTCACTATCATAGGTTTCACACTTATGCTTTGAAATTAAGCTCACATTGATATTATGGTTGTTATAGTAGTAAAATAAACTTTAACTAACTAATTATATGATAGAAATGTACAAATTATAAATATCTAAGAGCTTAATTTGTACTTTAAGTGTAAATTTTAGTTTTGATCAGAAGCAGGATTTTTTGTGTGTGTGGTTCTACTGTAAGAATAGGTTACAATATGCACTGTTTTTTTAATTAGCCAATAATTTGATGCTTATTTTTTAATTTTCCACAATGCCATTAATCAAGAGCTTGACATTTATGTTTCAGTCTATAATTGTTTTGATCCAAAATAATTTTGATGTTAGTTTTTGGAATTAGCCTCGAAACTTCAGATGCTTGTTTTCCTTAGATCAGCAAAAAATTGAGATAATGTATTGATTTTTAAATTATTTTCACATATTCAAGGTTTTCACTATGAATGATGAATTGTCTTAATATACATTTTTGGACATCAGGTGTATTGTGAAGGGCACAATTCAGTAGGCCTAGTTCTATTAGTGTTTTCAATTATTTAGGTTATATTATAAAATTAAACTGATAAAAAATCTAATTAGAGAAGTAATATTTGTAGTATTTAATTCATAAATATAATAATATAAATAATAAATAAAAATAAAAATAGTTTGAATAAAGCTATGTTATATCTTCGCCTGTTGTTTCTATTAGTTATAGCTGTTTCTAAACTCAAAATGGCTGTCAATGACAAATAACCAAATATGTTTACATATAACTTATATTTTCAATTTGTAGGTAATTCAAAACGTAAGTTCTAACTCATGTCTATCTTGATTTAATTTATAAAATAGTGTGTATGTGGTTTAAACGTAAATAGTCCAGTTACATAATCAATAGGCTGAATCCATGGAAAAAATTGGAAATTGAACAATAGGAACCCAAATTAACTTTATGGAGGCTAAATGGTCTTGAATAGTTAATAGAGCACACAATATCTACACACAAGTAAGAATATTGTGTGCTCAAAAAGACTCGTAGTCCTCCACAAAGTTAACCTGGATTGCTACCCTTTCAATGTCCAAAAACATCCAATGTGTATAGAGTTTGTGTTTTCTTACATATTGTTTTGTTTACTTTAAATACTATAATATTACTGTATATAAGTCTAGAAGCATTGATGAGGATCACAATCCACCCAGCTGAAATAGCCTTTTCCCCACCTTTTCACATGCATATTAAAAAAAACACCTAAATGCAAAGAAAAAAATAGGGTTTTTACATCTTAACATTAAGCCTGGTATAATGACCAAAATACAATGTGAACGAAATTTACCCATATTAAATTATTCAATAAACTTTTCAGAGCCACTTACAGTATTATATATATATTTATACATATAGTAAGTACCCAATATAAACAATCTGAAAGAATTTATATATAACATTTCAAAATTGGGAGGGTCTATTTACAAAAACATTACTAAATGAAACACCTAGCCGACTAATTTGTACCCCTGAATAAATCTAATCTAATGTAGTGACACACTAGGAGCACCCAACCTTACGACTAGTAATGATATGAAACGCCCATAGTCCCGCTCTAATCTGGTCCACATTGTCATGGTAACCTCTTTTGGGTGGTTGTAGGAACAAACCCAATACAATGCAACTAGTATATCACAATTTTAAATAAACCAAACTTCTAACAAATACAAAATTTACCTTGGTAAATAAAAATAAATAAAAGTAAGTAGTAGGTATACAAGAATGTTTAATTAACAATTTCAAAATTTATATTAGTTTAATTTTTTATGAATATATTGTAGTAATATTACCAATATTATTAGAAAATATGGTAACTCCATTGCGATACTCAGCTAAGCAAAATCAATTACATTTCAATTATCTATGTATTTTATTAGTCAAGGCATGATATTGAGCTAACAGTTTCTTTCCAGAAACCTTCAGTTGGGTACTAAAAAAAAATATGAGTAAATAATTCAAAACTGTATATAAATCTGACAGCTGTTAGCATGACAAAGTATCTTTCAAATATAAAATTTATAATATAAATGTATTAGTCCATGCTTGGATATTACAATTAAAATAATAATTGATTTAGTCATTTCTAAAACAAAAACATGACTTTTTACTAAGGAGAAATATTTGAAATGGCCTGCTCAATAAAAAGGAACTCAGGATTTTATTTAAACCTAAAATGTTTTACCAAAAATAAGTGAGTAAAGAAAGTGTTTCATATTTACATAATGCAACACCATTCGGAAAAATAAATAATGTTTTCACAAGAGACACATGTTTTCACAATAAGACTAGGTAGGGTGCGGAGTGGGGCACTGAACTAGAGCAACTAGTCCGTATCTCTTCATACCACTATTTATACAGTAATATACAACAAAAAAAATACCATAGGTATCTATCAGGAATTATCTATGATGTTTCAATATACATATTTATATCTAACTAAATAGTCATTCAACCATGTAAATCATCTTCATTCTTGGTATGATACAATATCAGATATTCAATACACATTTCAATAGCACATTTACACACACAGCCAGCAGTTTGCTAAAACCTGCCCAATCTGTCTTGAATTATGTATTTCCTTTACTAATGTATGTACTTGCAATCAAAACACATGAAAGTCAATGGTGACAGTGTCTCGTTCATGTGCCTACCAATACAACCATCTGGAAAAGCCAGATTAGGAGATATGGCGAAATATTGGTAACATGGGTGTAGGATGCAGTACTATGCTTCAAGTGTATCATCTGCTGGGTCTGGAACCATGGACAAATCTTGAGCCATGTCATCTATATGATCCATCATGTGCCCTGTCATAGATGTGTCCATAATGGGTCCATGCCTTGAACTAGGCCTATCGTCGCCCTCCTCCCCCTCTACCATGCTTTGTTCAAGAATCTCATGTTTGATAAGGTGCATTAATCCCTCTCCTGCTTCTTGCTTTATGTGTAGGAGTGAACTTTCCAAAGAAGATCTGGAACACATTACAATACTATATTTATTATATTTGAAAATCATAGCAACATTGGCATGCATTATGATCTCTGCTGATGCATAAAAAGCTTTTCCTAATGTGAAATTCTTACTGTTTAGTTATTTTAAAATATTAAATGTTATATGAGTTCATAAAAAAGAGGGTTCACTATTAATATGTATATTAATTGAGGCTTTTAAAGGGTTGTGTTTCTCCATAATTATTTCATATAATAAACCAAGGAAAATGTATTTAATTCATTTTAATTATTGTTTAAAATAATTTTTTTTTTCTTGTACAATTTAGTTTTTGTACTATTAAAAAATATCGGTACATTTAAAATATAATTTAAGAGCTTCTAACCCTTATAAACCAGTAGTTAAAATAAATATTTATAATTGCACTTACATCCACAAAAATTAATAATGATATGTTACCAGAATATACCAGGGAGAGTCAGTAAATAGGTCACAATGGATGTGGAATAGCTGTAAATATAATTTAGTAGATTCTAAATAAGTCGCTTGATGACAAAACAATCCAGCTTGATGACAGTTCAGGTAGCAGATGTTAGAAAGCATATGCGCATGCAAAGTTCAGTATCAAATTGGCAACCATGCTCGAGGAGTGTACTACCTAAGTATAGCTTGTGGTTGTGGTGTGGTTTTTGTGGGTAAAGGACATCCTGCAAAGGTATTCATAAATAAAAGTTTTATGTTTATGTTGAGAAGTATTTCATGTAAAACGGTACATAACAGTCAATAAATTCACCCATGGATGATCAAATGTCACAGATGAAGACCGACCTGGTCACCCTGTTGAGATTGCAACAGAAGTACCTGTGTGGCGAGTAGAAGAGGCTATTCACGCTGATAACTGAGTAACGATCGACAGTATAGCTTGTGGTTATGTGGTTTTTGTGGGCGAAAGGATTTCCTGCAAAGGATATTCATAAAGAAAAGGTTTCGGTTTATGGTGAGAAGTGTTTGTCATGTAAAGCGGTACAAAAAAGAGTCAATAAATTAACCCATGGATGGTCAAAAGTCACAGATGAAAACCGACCTTGAGATTGCGACAGAAGCAACTTTGCCACGGGTGGAAGAGATAATTAAAGTGACAGGTGAGTAATGATAGAAAGTGTATCTCACGGTTGTGTGGTTTTTGTGGACTAAACATTGTAAATTAAGTCATGATTATTCTGAAATAAGCTTATTCAAACATATAATTAAATTAATATGATTTTTAATACATTTCTCTGTAAAAATTGTTTAAGATAGTAAATAGCTTTGTGCAGTACGCAAAACATATCCTTTATGTGGTAGCCATTTCACAGATATTTTTATTTTGTCAGGGTGTCATTAAAATAGTGTACCGGTATTGTACCAATACACACTTTTACCGAACACTGCATGTGACCGGGCCCAAACTTCTTTCTAAAACTGACTCTTTGTTTCTTCTTTGCTTGGTCAACCACAAAACACAACATAGAAGCTAATAGAAATGTTCCCATTCGGTGAGTTAATATCATATCATCTCACATGGCTAAATGAGGAATTAAAAAAAACTAATGTTAACACTTGATAACTACCGTAGTCTATTTAGTGAATAAAAATACACTTGATAAATAACAAATAAAGGAGATGAAAACATATTCCAATAATTTAGTTTATCAATCTGCATTTGATTGGTCAAATACAACAAAACACACTTCTGCATGTTATTACAAGTCCAGCATGTTAATTTTATGGTATCAAGAACTACCTATTCATTGGGTTTTTGCCTATTTTATGAATAAGAACCTTATTGCAGCTTTGGCCTCTTCTTTTTGATATGGTATGCATTTTTTGCTGAAAGAGTGAGTCCAGTTTCTTAGAAATTTTAAGTTATGGCATACCTGTAGGTTTGAAAATCGACACTTGTTAAATAGATTCCAATGAGCGTAAATTGGGTTGAGGACAATGGAGCAGTGACAGAACTATTGGGAGGAAACAGCATGTTGTTGCAGAATAAATTTCAACTTATTTGGAATTTTAAATGTTGTCCCTTGACATTGTGGGAAGTAGAAATGAGCTTTTTAGATTATAAAAAAAATTCTATCTGAAAATATAACCCATTTCACTACTGAGAATCAAGAAAAGTATCTAGTGACTAACAGCTTGTTACCCACTTCGTGGTCAAATGGACTAAGGTGTCATCCTCACAGTAGACTAGACTGCCATTGAAAGGCAGATCGGGTTTCTTATCTCATTCAGTGTACTCAAGGTGTTTTATACTAAATGGTTTTAACTCTCCCTCCCCTCAAATGCAGATACACAACCTATAAATTTCACTTTCCTAACCCCTAACATATTAGTGTAATTAGTACAACATGCATATTAGCTGAACAAGTAAGGAGATGAGGTGCTAAAAAAAAGCTCAATGTGAATTATTCACTGTAGGTAATAAAAAAGTAGGTACTCAATTTTACATGATCTATTGTGTGCTTTTTATTCTATTTTTATTTTACTTAAGTGCCTATTCTGGTGCTTAAATCCCACATTTCTATGCCTATTTTGAACATTTTTGGTGCCTAGGAATCTGCTCCCTACTTATAACAATACCCACAGGTGTGACTAAGATGGTACAATAGGATGCCACCTTTGTACACAAAGTAGCTTAAAACCAAAATACAGTGTAAACTTTAGGGGTCTATATTGCAATGAATAGTGGCCTTTTGAACTTTTCAATAAAAAATTATATTATTAAAACTGTAAATATCTGACTCAAAGGTATAAAGCTTTCAAACAAACACATGTCAATTTTTTTAAGTGCTCACAGTTATCTATAGATTGCTTTGTTATAGTGAAAATGTCTTAAAATTTCCATTTTCAAATTAGGGCCTCTGCCTTAATTGAGCTAGATATTGTTAATATGCTAAATTTTACACACTTGAGATATAATCATGGTCAAGAATTCAAATCTCTTTAAATAGTTCATAGGTTTTATTTTTATTTTACAAATCAATGTGTTCAATAAACAATAGGCCCATGGTTGATTTTTCTGTTGAATTTTTTTTTAAATTACTATATCTGATCCTATAAATTTATACATAATGGGATGTGTTCTGTAACTCCCACAATTGTCATATGATGTCGAATTCGACATCTAGAAACAAGGTATTATGTCCTTGTTAAGAGCGCCATACACGTTGATAAGCGAGGGATACTACCTGATATATTTTTCATTCACTTTTTAGTGCCATTTTATTACATGCCTGGAACGAGAGTGGGGTTCAGCTCTGCCTAACAAAATACATTACACCAGTTAATTTTTGGCCAACCTATACCAAATAACTTAAACATACATGACAGTCATCCCCTCCTGGACAGAGCACAAAAATGTAATTCTTAAGCTATATGGTCATCGTTATAATAAAATATATAAGTTGTGACATGTTTCTGCTTTTTTTAGCACCATATCTTACTACCTGTTCAGTTTAAAAGCATATGAATAATTACACTAATGAGTTAGGACTGAGGAAGGTTGAACTCAGAGGAAGTGTACCCGCATTTGCATGGAGGGAGAGTGGAAAACCACCCTCAATACACTCGACCGGAATTCGAACCCCGATATCCCCATCATTGGCAGTCTAGTTTAATACAAGAGTGATGCCTTAGACTAGTGGTTCCCAAACATTATTTTTCTGGGCCGCACTTTCAGAATGAAAATTTTCTCATGCCACACCAAACTTTTTACTGAGAAGACATAACTCCAAAAACCAAATATCAATTCCTATCAATTCTTTATTCATAGCATAGAAAACAACTACTTTATATGATAATGAGGCATTCAGAAAGTATAAAACAATGCATCTACATAAAAAAAATATTATTCATTCACAAAATACAGAGGTATGAGCTTGTTTTTGTCATTTATTTTAGGTCTAATTTGAGATAAACAAATTTTCCTCTCCTCATCCATACAAATAATTCTTTTTTTTTTTTTGGCTGAAATTTGGAGCGCTGAAAACCTGTGTTCACAACAAAATATTGTGAAGAACTATAGAAGAGGGGACCTTTAAGAGTTTTGTTGATTCGGTCTCTGGTTATATAGCCAAAAATAGTTATGTGACATACTCCCGCATTTCAATTTCAAGGTGTGATCACTCGAAATGCATGCCATTTCCTCCTCCCCATAATCTAATGTCAGATCTAAACAAATGGAATTCTCAAAAGTCTCTCCAACCCTGTCAAATAGATGTGTAGAAAATCACGGGAAGGACTGATTAATATTTTATACCAGTGCTGCAAGATATTAATGTATGAGGCCACACAATTCATTGACCGTTTTAAAACTTTCTACCACTGGGGACGTTTCAAAGTTATGTTACATCATTCTTCCAAGTCAGAGTTGAAGCTTTTTTTTAACTAAACACAGTTAAGTTGTCTGTAGTCATGATGATATAGTCATCGCGGCCTTGCATACTGGTGCTGGGCACATATAGCTGGGCAAATATGTCGTTCAAATATGCCAGCGTTGCACACCAGCTATTCTCATTCAAGTGTAGATACAATGGTTTCTCTTACTGCTCCAAAAATGCTTTTAGCTAGTTTTTTAGTTTCAAACCCAATTTTAAACTTTTCTTTGAGAGAGCTGGCAAACCTCGGTGTGGAGAATTAGGCCTTGTTCTGATTCCATGTAGTTGCAAAGTTGAGAAAATAACCACACCTTTAATGGTTTTGCTTTGATGTAATTCATAGTGTTTACAGACTGATTTAAAACCAATTTCAAATCAGCTACAAGGGTCTTAATAATTAATGCCTCTTTATGTAAAAAAATCTTGAATTTTTTGTTTGATGAGTGACACCAAGACTCTCATAATCCCTATCATAGATAAGGCTCCATCCATTCAAATTCCATCTTCATGAATGACTCTTGTATAGGCAATCAAGTGTGCTTTTCTACTAATGTTAGTCGATTCATAAACTTAAATGGCAAATGTAGAATTTTTAATAATTTGGAAATCACGATTTTCAATATTAGCTGACATTTCAACTATTATAATGCGAATTGAATTATCAAACAAAGGAATTTTCAGAATGTCTAGCTCAGCATCATCACCAAGCAAAGTTTTCACTATCAGTCAGCTGGCAGTCAGAATAAATTTGTTCACTATAGTATGTGGTTTTTTCTATTGAGAAATCAATTCAGGCATGTGTTAAGATAAAATTTGCATCATATCTGAGGCTGACATTCGTCAAAATATGGTCCTTTGAATTTCTGATGTTTAAAAATGTATCTAAATCCTTGATTGACTTTGAATCTTCTCGCCAAACCTGCCAGCCTCGCGCATTACACCATTTGAGAACCACTGCTCAAGACAATGTGGCCACCGAAGCAAGTTTTGCCTATTTAAATAGACTTCATAGACACAAAACGTTTCCACCATTCACCCCATCCTACAACCACCATCCCTAAAGCCTCACACAAAGTCTTCTCTCAGTGTCTGTGTCATTTACCATCAAACGCACACCATGTCACTTCTTCATTACATCCAAAATTATTTAAACACTTCTGATGTTTCGGTCTTCGTAATCCTTTGGTGAATACATCCACCATCATATCAGCTGCTTCCAACAGCGTAATGTAACCGAACCCTGTCCAAGTGCTTTCGTGATGAAGTGATCAAGTATATCTGTATGTTTGGTTCATGAGTGGAATATTGGGTTTTCGCAAGTTTTTGGCTCCCTGATTGTCAATGTAAATTGAGAAGATCTCTGCATTCCTAATCCTACTTCTTCCAGGAATTTCCTTAAATAAATCACTTCCTTTGTAGCTTCAGTATTAGAAATTCCACAGTGGCTGTTTCTTCACCTGCCAGGCCACTGCTCCATTTGCAAGTACAAAAACAAATCCTGTGTAAGATCTTCTGTCTTGTGTACATGCTGCTCAATCAGCAATCACAAAGCCATTCAAATGATTTGAGAATTTCTCGTATGTTAATCCTGGGTTCAAGGTTCCCCGCAAATATCTGTAGAACATTTCATGTTGTGATCCAGTGTTTTTTTTTTTTGTACAGATGTTACATCTCTTGTCAGTGGCGGGATTTACCAACAGGCTGAGTAGGCTGGAGCCTAGGGCAGCAGATTTTAGGGGCGGCAAATTGGGGCCAAATTTTTTTTTTAATCTTACAGAAATTAAAAAGATTCATATTTATATACCTAAATGTTATTAGGTCCACAAAACAATTCAACATGTAATATGTTTCACCACTTAGATAAATTTTTCTACAATTTGCGTAGTCGCGATTTGTTTGCGGCAGCGGGAACGAGTGACATTACCGTTCGCTAAGTGTGTCTGGCTGAACCTGACTGCACGAGCGCGGCGTGGTGCCGACCGGAGCCGAAGCGGGGCCGTGCTGTAGGCATACGCCACTGGTGTTGGTGGCATTGAGGTCGAGAGAGATAGATATAGAGCGGTAGGAGGCCTACAACAGGTTCAATGAAAAGTTTTCATTTCTTATCAAAATGAGTGAATTATCATCAACCCTTACGGAAAAAGCCCTTTTCTTGGAAGAAATGTATCCTAATGATTTAGAGACTGACTTAGTTCAATAATGCATACATTTTCAATGCCACCTTTCTTCTGAAAAATTTTTGGTAAAACCAGATTCTGGATCATTGGAAAGTTTATCTTCGTTCCTGCGAAAACAGAATTTGCAAAACGTTTATCCAAACTTGGATATAGTAGTTCGCATGGCTCTATGTACACCAGTGACAAATTGTTCGGGTGAGAGAAGCTTTTCTTGCTTAAAACGGGTGAAAAATTATCTAAGATCTACCTTAAGCCAAGAAAAGCTAAACGCCTTAGCTCTTTTGTGCATAGAGTCAGAACTAATGAACAAGATTTCATACGACGATATAATTGATGATTTTGCGAATAGAAAATCGCGCAAAAAGGCATTGTAAAACTTTCATAACTTAATTGAATTTCATCGCCATCATCAGCCGGATTGTTACCTGATAATTGAATATATTGTTTTTAAACTGTAAGTAAGCGCAATAAAAATTATTTAATTACGTTTACCGAATGTACATTATTGTGTGAGTAGTATTAAGGCATACCTTACCCCGCTTTATTAGTAGTACATGATTGAGCTTTTATTAGCTCAGAAATATACCCAAAAACTATTTCTTGTGCAATCTTAACTAAATCGTTGGATTGTAAAAATAATCTAGGAACTGACACATTGTAGAGGTCGGTAGGGGTGGCAAATTTGAATAGACTACTGGCGGCAAATGTGTAAATCCGCCACTGTCGCTTGTAAAGTTCACTGAAAAAGCTATATCTGGTCTCGTTCCAACAAATAAATGCATCAAACTTCCTATTATTTTTCTGAAAGGATAGTTTTCTGGTTCTTCACTTAAACTATTTTCATCTTCCCCTAGTTTAATACCAGAATCTCATGGCATCTTAGGAGGTTTTGAATTCTACATTACAAACTTCCTCAAGACATTTTCAACATATTCAATTTGTGATATCTTGATGGATCCATTTTCCCGTTTGATGTCAACCCCCAAGCAATATTTAAACCTTACCATATACTTCATTTGAAAGCGGTCTTTCAATTTTTGCTTGAATTCAGAAAGCCAATTTAAGACACTTGCGATGATCAACATATCATCAACGTAAACCTCAGTAATCAGCTGTTTGGCTTCTCATCTGACAATAGATGCAGTAGTTTTAAAACTAGATCTTGAAGTTTTTCGCCGAGCAGTTCGTGCCAATGACAATCACAGCCTGTTTGGTCATATATTGCCTTTTTTTTAATCAAACCAACTTTAATTCCCCTAGGAGTTCCCACAGCATTTTTGAAGCTGTTCCCGCTCCGAAAGTTTTTGTTCTCTTTGCAAATCTCCTTTCATTGTGATTCCACGTAGTAGCTCTTCAAAAAGCCCGGGCACTTCCATAAATACCTCTCTATCAAGAATGCCACTCAAAAATGTGGTAGTTATGTCCATTAGGTGAACAGACATGTCATTGCTCCACAGTAGAACCATCAAAAGTCTTACTGAGTTGAGTTGGACAACTGGAGCAAAAGTATCATTGAAATCAAGTCCAGGGCGTTGAGAATATGTCTTGGCCACCACTCAAGCTTTTCTCCGTTCCAAGTTTCAAGAAGAGTTGTACTTGGCTCTAAGTACAAATCTACATCATATCTCATTCTTCTTTCTGTGTGATCAGTTAATACCCATGTCCTGTTTTGATAAAGACTTTAGATTAACTTTGAATTGCATTTTAGTTTCATTTACAGAAAGAGCTTCTTTCAGAGATATTTCCGCGATAATAGGCATTCAAGCTGTTCTTCAAAGGCTAGGCCTGCGTTATTCACGTTGTACCTTTTGGTAGTTTTTCCGGGATTTCTTGTGCTAATAATCTAAGTTTATCCAGGTAGTATTATTGCTTCCTCAAATCCTAAAAAATCTTCACATTAGTTGTCAGGATACTCATCGTCTAAATGATGTGTCATTTCACTAACTTTGTTTTGTTCAGGGAGTGTGGATTTTAATTTCACCCAAGTTTTCTCTTCTGTCGATTTTTTTTCCTTCTTCTTCTAAAGGTTTGTCCTGGTGTTTCCTCTCGATCATTTCTTACAAAGCGAAATATTTGTATTTATGTGTCAACAGAAATTCATTGAGAAGAGTCACATTCCTTGTGACTTCTACTTCTGTGTCAGTAGTCACCCAGACTCTGTAGTCTTTGGAATCTTCAGAGTATCCCGATAACACAGAACTACGGGTACGTTGTTGGAATTTTTCTTTTCCAGGTGTTTTATCAAGACAGTGTTCTTTGCTTCCAAAATTCTTCAAGTAACTTACATTAGATCAGGCATTTTCTCACACAATTTTTACTTTCTCTCTATCTTACAGGTAGAGAAAGTATGGTGATCGTCAAAAAATTCGAACTCGAGATTTTGATGAATTTTGACGTTTCATGACTCCCTGAATCCGAAAAAGTGGTTTTTGAATTTCCGTCTGTCTGTCTGTCTGTCTGTCTGTCTGTACCTCCAACTAGAGCCTAAACTATTTTACCGATTGAGCTGAAACTTGATATCTAGGGTTTTCATAGGGTTGCCCCGAGGGGTTTTTGGAATTGGATATCTACCCCTAAAATTAAGGGTAGTTTACTGATGGGAAAAAAGAGAAAAAGTCGATTTTCTCAAAATCGGCTCTAACGATTTTGATTAAATTTCATTTATGAACATTAATAAATATTATAAACAAAATGGCTACTCTCAATATTTCGGGAAAATCGATTTAAGGGCTCCGGTCTGATGCGTAAATTAACATTTTTTATAATAGCTCCGAAACTATTTGAGATATGAAATTACTTAGCATTACAAATATGTATATATATTTATAATACAAATATTTTATCCGAAACATATTTTTATAAAATCAATAATTTTCAATCTATACGCAATTATATATATATTTTTAACTTTTTGGACATTAAAGCTTAAGTATTGCAATCGTAAAAAAAACTAACCTGAAATGTTGATGGATGTCGACGTCTCATGACCCCCCGAACCCTAAAAAATAGTCTTTGCAATGCCGTCTGTCTGTGTGTCTATAAAAACTTAAAATTAAGGGTAGTTTACCTAAGGGCGAAAAGAGAAAAAGTCGATTTTCTCAAAATCGGCTCTAACGATTTTGATTAAATTTCATTTATAAACATTAATAAATATTACAAACAAAATGGCTACTCTCAATATTTCGGCAAAATCGATTTAAGGGCTCCGGTCTGATGGGTAAATTAACATTTTTTATAATAGCTCCGAAACTATTTGAGATTTGAAATTACTTAGCATTACAAATATGTATATATATTTATAATACAGATATTTTATCCGAAACATATTTTTATAAAATCAATAACTTTCAATCTATACGCAATTATATGAATTTTTTTAACTTTTTGGACATTAAAGTTTAAGTATTGCGACCGTAAAAAAAAACTAACCTGAAATGTTGATGGATGTCGACGTCTCATGACCCCCCGAACCCTAAAAAATAGTCTTTGCAATGCCGTCTGTCTGTGTGTCTATAAAAACTTAAAATTAATGGTAGTTTACTGAAGGGCGAAAAGAGAAAAAATTGGTTTTCTCAAAATCTGCTCAAACTATTTTGATTAAAATTTGTATCTAGGCGTTGATTAAGATTATAAATAAACTGGCTATTTTCATTTTCCTATGAAAATGATTTTTTAGGGTACATTACAGAAGCGTTAATTTCCGTATCTCCACAACTATTGGAGAAACTAAACAACTTATCATTGCAAAATTGTAGGACTATTAGAAATAAAAAACTTTTATTTGACATATATTTTTATAAAAGCAGCAGTTTCTGAGATATTTGCAAATATATTAATACAATTTTGTGAGCTTTAGTTGTAAACATATACTACTTAAGTCTTAACGCAATAATTCTCCAATGCCATAGAGTAATTAAATATAAGTATCTAAAATAGTATGTTATTTTTCCTTAAATCTCTTAGGAGAAATGTTTGCATAGCAATGATCTATCTCCATTTTAGACTCAATAGTCAATATTTACATTTTTTATTGGTCAAAATGTATAAATGAATAATTAAATATCAATGCGATGACTTGAAGATCTGCAACACCATATAAAATGTTAAAATTTTAACCAGAAATCGAAATTTTAATACGAAGTGTTGACCCTTGTGGAAGACATTAAACTGATTGAAATGCTCTTAGGTGGACAAAGATGCGCCTCTTTTCTCATTGATTATATATCATTGTATATTATTTTATGCGTGTTCTTATGTGGAGTGGTGAATATACAATGTACATTATTCCGTTCAGAAATCTTACGAGTTTATAGAAAGAGAGAGAAAGTCTGTGCGGTGTGCCGTACCATTTATTTCCCACTATGTGACTGGAGATACTTTATCTTTCTTCGAGCTAGGTTCTCTACTATAATTTGGTAGGTTTTTTTTTTAAGTTTTCGGTGCTTTATTATTGGACTTCAAGAATTTCACAGTGCTTCATCGAGAATAGTCGTCAACAAAAGTCATGAAATACTTCGCGTGACCCATTCACTGGGTACACATTAGACCACATAAGTCTGAGTGCAGTTTCCAAAAACTTTGTTTTACGACATGACTTTTGGAAAGGGAGCTTGCGTAAACTTTCCTTAATGCACGTTTCAAACACCTTCCTGTTGATCAGACTTTATTTCGAGATCTGTTAAAAGTTTTATCAGATCTTTAAAGTTTAAATGTCCAAGTCCTCTATGCCATAGCTCCAATTTCGAAGAGTTGTGTTCTTCGGATGACACCTTAGTGTTTTATACACGTTCTTGAATGTAGTACATGTTGAATTTATGACACAAGTAGTCCAATTGCTTTGTTAATCTAGTAGTACGTCATTTCCGCCTTCATTTTTACTCTTGTACATGGCGTCAGTGAGTTTACAACGTGGCCTACTTTATACTGTATCATTTAACAATGTTATACCATGCATAATTAAATATTAACACATTTAAGTTAGTTCATACGGTTTATCTTTCTAAACCTTAACAGGTTATGGGCCCAGTAGTGATGATAAATGTGTAGGTGAATAAAGTGCAGTGTTAAAATGATTTGCACGTTGTGAACGGACACGCCAGCACGCGAGAGACGCCATTTTTCGATAAAGTCTATTTTCTTTGTGAGTGCTCGGAGATTTTCACTATAGCGGATTTGTTTTTCTGTGAAAAGAGCATAAAGGTTACTTACAAAGATGGATAAAGTCAAGAATTTCCACATTCAGAAATTTGATGGTAATAATTTCCAACTCTGGAAATATCAAATGGAGATAATATTGCGTGCGGAGAAAATTATGGATATCATAAATGGCAAGAAACAAAAACCAGCAACAACTGAGGTTGAGGAGGTTAAGACATGGAACGATGGGAACGAAAAAGGAATGTTGATAATTTCAACGAGACTTGAGTATAGTCAATTACAAACAGTCATCGCATGCGAGACAGCGGCTCAGATGTGGAATCGCCTCAAGAACGTTCACGAACAACGTAGCTCTGTAAACAAGGTTAGTCTCAAGCAGCAGTTCTTCAGCTATAGGATGAACCCAAACGATAATATTGCTCAGCATATAAGCACGATCAAATCAATGGCGCTGTCATTAGCGGACGTTGGAGAAGCTGTTTCCGATGTGGACAAAATTGCAAAAACACTTGAGAGTCTGCCAAGTAGCTTCAGTGCATTCATAAGTGCATGGGACTCGTACGCCGAGGCAATGCAGACATTTGAGAACCTAACCTCTCGACTTCTCAGGGAAGAGAAGCGGCTCATGCAGAACGATGACGTCACTACGGCGTTTGCGGCGCTGAACCTCCAGAAAAATTACAAAAGTATGAAAAGTCAAACTTCCCACAATAACGAGAAGAGAGAAAATCACGGAAAACTTAGTGATAAGAAGAATATGAAATGTTTTTACTGTGGTCGGGTGGGTCATATAAAAAAACAGTGCCGCAACTGGCTAGCGAAAAATAGTAGTGGAAGTAACCCGGACGAGTCGAAGCATGTTGCTTTAAGTGCTGAATACAAAAATGTTTCTGCTTCTGGATGTGAAACTGTGTGGCTGGCGGACAGTGCTGCGTCAAAACATATGACCTATCACAAGTAGTGGTTTTCTGTGCTAAATCCAATAGATAATTCAAGTGTCGTACAGATTGGGGATAATTCGTACGTTCAAGCGGAAGGTATCGGCTCTGTAGAAGTGTTAGCACTTGTAAATGGACAGTGGGAGCTTCGCACACTTGAAAATACTTTGTATGTTCCGAAACTTAAAAAGAATCTATATTCAGTAGGAGCAGTGACTAGTAAACAGTTCAAGGTGATTTTCGATAAAACAAAAATCGAAGTACAGATTCCAGCACAGAATCGAGTTGTTGTAACTGGAATTAAAATAGTTAACCAATGTTACAAGATGCTTTTCAAGAATATAACTGTTGAGCAAGCCAATTCAACAGAGGAGTCAATGAAGCTATGGCATGAACGACTGGGACATCCAGGCATCAATAGCTTCAAGACCATGGCAAGTCAGGGACTCCTACCAGGATTAAGGGTGAACAACATAGACAAGCTGTTTTGTGAGTCATGTAAATTTGGCAAGACACATCGACTGCCGTTTAATGAAAATCTTAATCCGCGTGTAAGTAAACCTGGCGAGTTTATACACACAGATGTCTGTGGGAAAATGCCGGTTACGTCGCTGGGAGGAGCCAATTATTTCTTACTATTTAAGGACGACTGCACGTCATATCGTTTTGTGTATTTTATTAAGTACAAAAGTGAAGTTTTTGATACGTTCGTACAATTCCAGCAGATGATAGAAACGCAGACTGGAAACAAAATAAAAGTACTCAAGAGTGACAATGGTCGCGAGTTTGTGAACGAAAAATTTACAGAGCATTTTAGGAAAACAGGGACTATCTGTGAGAGAACTGCTCCATATTGTGCGGAACAGAATGGGCGTGTCGAGCGGGAAAATCGATCCATTGTGGAATGTGCTAGGACAATGCTGATTGACGCAAAACTTCCGGAGGAACTGTGGGCTGAGGCAGTAAATCTGAGTGTTTACATTTTAAATCGGTGGCCAAGCAAGGTAAACGATAATGTGACACTGTTCGAGAAGTTTACTGGAAAAAAGGTAACTTTGAAGCACATGCGTAAATTTGGAGCAGACGCTTATGAGCATATACCCAAGCAAGCCCGTACTAAATTTGAAAGCAAAGTTAAGAAGGCCATTTTTATTGGCTATGACGGTAATGGTACTAACTACAGATTGTATCATCCAAGTAGCAGAAAAGTCACAGTAGCTCGGGACGTTGAATGTAATGAAGACGCTAGTAAAGGTGCTATAATTAATGATCCAGAATTTTTCATTTATAATTTAACTCCACAGAACGATGAACCAAAAGAGCAAGAAGACAAGGAAAGTGTTACCACATCTGAGAAGAATGTCAACCAAGGAGGTAGGCCTATACAAGACAAGAGAGATACAGGGCCAACACTTCGTAAGAGAGCTACTCTAAGGCAACCAAAACGATTCGATGTTTGTCAAGTATCCATTGAAACAGCCTGTGCAGCAATTTATGAGGAGCCTCAAACATACCAGGAAGCTGTTACTGACACGTATTCTAAGGAATGGATCGCTGCTATAGAGGAAGAGATGACATCGTTAACTAATCACGAAACTTGGACCTTGACAAATCTACCTTCAAATAGACAAGCTATAGGCTGCAAGTGGGTATATAAGATAAAAAGAAAACCAGATGGGAGTATTGAGCGCTTCAAAGCACGGTTATGTGCAAAAGGGTATTCACAAAAGGCCGGTATCGATTATACAGAAACTTTTTCACCAGTAATCAGGTATGATTCAATCAGAATACTTCTTGCACTTGCAACAATTTATGACATGGAAATGATACAGTTTGACATAAAGACTGCATTTCTATATGGAGAACTGCTAGAAGAATTGTTCATGAAACAGCCAGAAGGTTTCGAGAAGAGTGATCCAAACTTGGTCTGCAAGTTAAGGAAGAGTTTGTATGGACTAAAGCAATCTTCACGTTGTTGGAGTAAGAAATTCCTGGAATTTTTAAAGTCATTTGAATTCAAGCCTTTGGAATCAGATCAATGTGTTTTCAGAGCAACGATTGATAACGTTGAAGTTTGGCTTGCATTATGTGTGGACGATGGAATGCTAATAAGTACTTGCTCAGAAATTTTGTCACTTATTATAATAGAGCTTAAGGCACAGTTCGAGATGAAAGAAGAAAACTGCAATTATTTTGTTGGAATTGAGATCAAAAGGGACAGGAAAAATAAGAAAATGTTTTTAAGTCAACAAGGATATCTTGAGAGAGTACTGAACAAGTTCTCTATGCAAGATTGCAAATCCCAAGCAGTACCAGCTGATCCAAATCTAGTTTTACATAGTAATGATGGGAAAACTAACAAGGTCCTTGATGTACCCTATCGCGAGGCAGTTGGAAGTTTGATGTTTCTCGCTATAGTGACACGTCCAGATATTGCATTTGCAATTAATCAAGCAAGTCGATTTTTAAATGAACCACAAGACATCCATTGGACAGCAGTTAAGAAGATAATGCGATATCTAGCTGGGACTAGGAGCTATGGTGTTTGCTACCAAGGAAATCAACCTGAGTTAACTGTATATTCAGATGCTGACTATGCTGGGGATGAAACTACAAGAAAATCTACGACGGGATATATCACTCTTTTAGCGGGAGCACCCGTCACCTGGTCATCTCATCGACAAGGGTGTGTCAGCAGGTCAACTACAGAAGCTGAATATATAGCAGCTTCCTCAGCAGCCCAAGAAAGTGTGTGGCTAAGAATGATGCTTGCGGAACTTGAGCTGATTTCCAGTGAGCCTACCACACTCTTCGTGGACAACCAAAGTGCAATTAGGTTGGCTAAGAACTGTGAGCATCATAAAATGACCAAGCACATAGATGTTAAGTAGCATTACATTCGTGAGTGTGTAGAAAACAATGTTATAGTTGTCCAATATGTGCGTTCTGAGAACCAATTAGCAGACTTTTTAACTAAGGCTTTGCCACAAAAGAAATTTTGTATGAATCGTGAATCTGTGTCGATTAGGGATATCAATGAACAAAGAGTGGGAGTGTTGAATTTATGACTCAAGTAAAGTCTGTTCATCGTAGGAATTGTTTTCTGGAAGGCCTTTTTTCCTACCAGAAAGCTATTATATAGTAGGATTTTGGTAGGAAAAAAGACCTTTTAGAAAGTAATTCCTACCGTGAATGGAATATAGTCCAATTGCTTTGTTCATCTAGTAGTACGTCATTTCCGCCTTCATTTTTACTCTTGTACATGGCGTCAGTGAGGTTACAACGTGGCCTACTTTATACTGTATCATTTAACAATGTTATACCATGCATAATTAAATATTAACACATTTAAGTTAGTTCATACGGTTTATAATTCTAAACCTTAACAGTACAAACCATAAATTCTTTCAGCGAACATATTTTTTCACAACCTTTATTGTCTATAACTACCGCAAAATCTTTCTTTAAAGTTACTTCATAACCCTTTTCAGTTATTTTAACAAAAGTAATCAAGTTCGTTCTCAGATAGGGAACAAAAAGTGTATTTTCCACAGTTAATGCCTTTTTTTGTCTCCGTAGGTAGCCAATGGTTTCATGGTATGTATCTTTTTATTCGACTGTGGTGGTTGCACTACTTGCAAAGTTCAGTTTTACACTTTAAGTTTTTACCTTAATGACTGTTCACAAACTTATTTTTATCATTGCACAGTTATGTGATGTGGTCCCACTATCGAGACATCATTTTCCTGTATGGTGAGGGTCGTCAGTCTTCCATGCTGACTCTTTATTGGCAATTATGAGGAAACCTATTTATTCTACTGCACTCGCCTTCTCTGACGAATTTCCAAACTTTGAAGTACAATAAGCAATTTTCAGTGAAGTGAATAGAAAGTATATGATGCTACCACTTCGGTATTTTTAAGTTTAACTTCCTTTGGTATAAATAAGAGGAAGAAACAACTACCCCCTATAGTTGTAACTTCGTTTTTCCGAATGGGATAGTTGTAACTCAACTTTAAATGTGAATAAAGTGAAGACACAACACCAAAAATCGTATGCAAATATTCTTAAGTTACACTGCTGATCCTGGATTTCAGAGTGGAGTGTCAGAAGATTTTGGAGTGGACCGCTTGACAGTGTGTAAAACTGTTAATTACGTTATGAGTCATATTCTTGGAAAAGCTCATAACTGGATTCATTTCCCCAGTACAGTGCAAGAAATGAATAATGCGTAGTTGATGTGGCAGACGCACTTTAATTTATCAACTGTTGTGGGTGCATTAGATTGCACCCATATAGAAATTAAAAAACCATCAATGTTTAGGGACGAATATATTAACCCTAAGGGTTATGCCAGTATAAATGTTCAGTGCAACATGTAATGCTGTAGAAACGTTTACGAGCATTAGCGGCGAGTGGCCTGGCTCTGTGCACGATTCAAGAATATGGAGGAGGAGTGCGCTACAGGGACATAATATCTTCATATGACGGCACTGCTTGTTTGCTTGGTGATTTGGCTATGGTATATCCCCCTGGCTGATCACGCCATTCAAACCGCCTGTAGACGACATTCAACGTAGAGTTAATCGCAAACACGCTAAACAAAGGGTAGTAATAGAGTGTTTGGTCAGCTAAAACAAAGGTTCCCAATCCTTGTAACTGCGTGCGAGTCTCACTAGAACGAGTACCAAAACTAATAGTGAGCTGTGCTGGTCTGCACAATGTCGCCAAACACCTTAAAGACCCACATCATTTTAAGAACTTGGAACAAGGTGGGGATTAAGCTGAGTTTGTCGAAGAAGAAGTTGGCACAGAGATATACGAGAACAATGCAACAAACGTGGGGAACAGAAGCGGCGGGATATGTTCCATTTTATTTAATTTTTATGTTGTTAGAATGTAAGGATGTATATTGTAAATATTTAATGAGAAATACAATCATGGTTTCCTATTTATAAAAAAATAAATTAATAAAACAAACACAAATTATAAAAAATATATAATTATATTCCGATACAGGCAGTAATCCAGGTTTGAACACACACATCCTGGTTGACTGTATGCGTATCATTAGGCCTGTCATACACCTCATCGGGCAGCCCAGCTGTGCTCACGGCTGGCATGTCTGCAACAGCAACCGTGTGCACAGCTGAACCGCGCGAAATGTACTGGTCTACTACCAGCACACAGGCCAGCAGCCAGCCAGCATTTAATTTGTTTGTTTAGTTTTATTTAATTTGTTTATTTTAAGAAAAGGAAAAAGGATAATACAAATAGTTACAATTTCACTGTAAAAATTCATAAACAAAAAAGTCTGAGGTTTCATCAGTTTGTGTTTCTTTTTCATTGCAGTTTTTATTGAGTTTTTACCTAATTCTTTTTTCTCTTTTTGTATTTGAATATTCTGCAGTTCAGATTGCTGCAGCAAGACAAGTCTCTGCAGTTGAGGAGTAGACAATTCTTTTGTTTCTTCACTTTCGTAGGGCAACATCTTCACACTGGGTTTTACATAGGAATTTGTAGATGAGATGGAGTATTCGCCTGTTTGACAACTTGAGAAGACGTAGAAGACTTATTTGAGGACGTTGGAGAGTCGCTACGCTGATCATATTTATATGCATAGCTGTTGTCCTCGGTTAGTTGTGATACCCCTACTGCGCAACTTCCGGAAACTTTGGTAAAAACAGGATTTTCTGCTTCACCCAATATTGACAAAAACAGTTTGTCCTAATCTTTTAATTAATTTATTTTTTTAGCCCCCCTCCCCATGTGGATGCGCCACTGCTTTGAACTATTTCAATTTATACAAAAAACCCATGATCAGGGCCCCTAACTAGTTGAGGTTATGCCGATTATCATTGTGATAGTTGAATTATAAAATACACTTGTATAATGTATAGAAAAGGTTACTTAGTTGTAACTAGTAACTAGTTCGAAGTGGAAGAGTATTCATTGTAAAGTACACACATGCACACGCACGCACACACACACCCACACCCACCTTTTATTGAGCATCTACATACTATAGGCCTATTGATAAGAATTAGTTTTTAAGTAAGTTTGTCGTTTTAAAGAAAACTCTAATCTTCTATTTTGGTCCGAAAATGAATGTTTCTATTAGAGTACTAGTGGTTGAGGTCTGGTATCTTCGTGAACTATCAACACATTCAATAGATAAAATGGCCAGAGCATTTAATCTTTCTTAGCCTGTAGTATTTCTTAAGTTGTATTTGCATAACTTCAAAGGTGAAAAACACCGCTCACTTTCCGAAGTAGTCGTAGGAATAACTTTACAAGAATTTGTAATGATTTTGTAATTTCCTTAAACTTGCTGTCCAATCCAAAAGAAAGTCATGAATTTTAATGTTTTCAAGCAGCTGGCCATATTTTTTTTTTCTTATTTCTGACCTCGAGTAAATTTTTTTTTACCAATCATTGGAAATGCATTGCTAAATTAGTTAATATCATCCACCAAAATACCATTTTTTATTGTTCATTGAGGTGTTTGAACTGAAATATTTTTAATTGACAAAGATTTATTTTAAATACAAAGCAATCAAATTTGAAATACAACTATATCACAAACTTCCTTAGCCAATAAATTTAAATTCTCATCATTCGTTCATCACTTTTTTCTAGGCCTAGGTCCTTCTGCAAGCACCTCAATTCTTTCTTCTTAACCATATAATAAAGAGGGTATCTTATTTCTAAATTTGACCATCGACTTTTTTATATTTTGTAAAAAATAGGTAGTTTTTGGTAGTTTATATTGCTTTCATAGATACATCAATGAATGTTATATAGCATATCATGCTTATCTTAATATATATAATTCTTCTGTACGTGTGTATGTCACTGAACTCCTCCTAAACGGCTGGACCGATTTTGTTGAAATTTTTTGTGTGTGTTTGAGTGGGTCCGTGGATGGTTTAGATTCACAATTGGACCCGGTAGGTGGCGCTGCAATCGGGTTCTAGGATTTTTTTGGATTTTTTGGGGAATTTTTTTGGGGGGATATTTTTTTTTAGATTTTTTGCATATCAGAACATGTAACCTCAAAATTTCACCCCCCACCACCACCACCCCCAATATTTATAATAATGAATATAATATTAATAATTGATCGTTAAAACCTTCTGAAAAGTTCATGAATAATTGAACTTCTGAGAATAATTCATAGTTATGTTTTTTTTTTCGATACAGCTGATATTTGTGGAGTTGTAGGCGAAATTTCAAAAATGAAAAGATGTTTTATTTTGTATGTTGTCTTGACAAACACTGAATTTGTAATATTTGTGTTACTCACTAATTGAAGTTCATTGTGAATTTGTAATTGTGATGATCACATAGTATTTGTTTTATTATCGAAATCAATTATGCCACCCAAACGAAAAGCCAACGTTTTGGGCAGGACAACGTCTGTCGGGTCCACTAGTTCCATATAAATAACAATAGCCATTTTAATCAATAAAATGGCAACTCAACTTGGTTTAAAATGACAGTGCTAACAAGGAAGCCAATGGGTCAGAAAGAATAGTTAAGTGTCTATAAGAGCCTGTACTACAATTTAAGAGTGAAATGGTCTATAACACTGAATTCATTGTTATTGAAGAAAAATATTGCATAATCTTTGGGAAATCAAATGCAGAAGAACTAGAAGTGATAAATAGTATAGTTATTGACTGATGGAATAGGATAATCACATCAGTCACCAGTTCCTTATAAATGGTAGGGTGTGTGAGACACAAACTGTAGTTTGAAAAGTCTTTGTGATTCAGTCAACTCTACAATGTTGCCAGAGCAATTAGTAATTTAGAGTCAGCTACTCTCCTCCATCAAATGATAGGAAATTAGTGAACATGGAAAAGAAAGGTTTAAATAGCAATCAAAACAAGCAACATTTATCGAAAACTATTAGTTCAGGTAGCATTCTGCTAAATTAGTATTGGAAGGAACAGAATAATAACTATAAATATTCAATGTAGAGAGGAGTGAGAGGCTTGGACCTAATTAAAGAGGAATTATAATTTTGTTAACTTGCTTTAGCTGACGCGTTAATTAAAGAGGTATTTAATGACAGATATCATTTAAATTAAATATAGTTAAAAAATGTTCAGAAAAATTCACTCATAAGAATATAGAATGGAATCTGGTAATAATATTATAAATAAAGATTATTAAAACCATATTAATGAGCATGTAGCCTAATTATCAAAACCATCTATTTTGAGATACCAGTGACGGGAAGGTCGAAGCCCAAGTCCTGATAGCATGTGCTGAGGGTGTTTTTTCTTAAATGGTTTTCCACGCTTCAAACAAATGTGGTTGCATTTCCTCTAAATCTACCTTCCTCCTCTCAACCCCATCGTTTACAATTAACTGAGAATAGCTTGAACAGTTAGTAAGCTGTGATGCAAAAATATATAAATAGTAATGTATTAAAGTTCTAACCAACAATCTCTTAAGACAGATAACAGGTCAGATGGTTAAGAATTTTAAAATCATATTTTATCTAATAAACAAGGATAAATATTGATAAAAATAATAATGTATTTTCATTACTGAAATATTTCCCAACACTTGATAAATATACTTATTATAACATATCAATATTAGTTTTATGCAAAAACACTCAAAATGGTAAATTACACAAATAAAATAAATTATTTATTGAATAATTGAATCAGGCTCTAAACTATCATGTATTATGAACAAATCTAAAGAATATTTAAAATGCTTTAGTCAAACTCATCACCCGCATCAAGTAGCAAGTCACGTTAACCTAGTCCGATTTGCCGGAGAGGTTGGGTTTCAAATCTTGGCCAGATGCAATAAGGGTGTTTTTTTTAATAAATAGTTTCATGCTCTTCCTCCACACACGTGCAAGTACATTTGCTGTCAATTATACCTTCCTAATACCTACACCACTAGTGTGGTTAAAGTGTTGCTATCCTGATTGGGTAGTAATACACCATGTAAAAAATTATTTATATTCTTATATTCCTGAGTTTAGGGCAGGGAATATATCTTTGTAACATCCTGGGTTACTCAAATATGTAAGCTATTAACTGCCAATAACTTGGGCAGTAAATTAAATTTAACTACACAAAACATTTATAAAAGCATGAAGGTAGTAATAACTGGCAGAATTTTATAATAATTAATGTCTGCGCCCAGTCAAACTTTGAAAATATGTCAACAATAGTCTTAGTTGTAGTCTCATCCACTTTGTAACACAGCGAACTAATTAGGTAGTTAATTGTGCAATATAGTAAAGCTCTTTTTCACCAAATGAGGTTGAGAGTGAGAATTGTAAGGGTTTTTGTAGTTGCTATATTTACCAACAGGTGTCACTAGTTTTTACCTATTATTGGTCATTATTTTGAAACGTTGCTTTGAAAATAAAAAGGGGGTGCAGCGAGAATGCCCACTTCTTGTTGTTGCAATCTAGTGACATGGCTAATCTATGCATTCCTGAGATGAAAGTGCCACAGTAAAGGGTGAGTTATTTATTTTATTATTTTATTTATTATTTATTATTATAATTTATTTAATTATTTTTAATCTTTCTTCTATATATCTTCAGGGATATTAATAAAAAATTACTTATGAATTTGGTTGACTTAATTATCTTACTCTTACTAAACCGTAATGTACCACAAAAGAACAGAAATAATGAAAACATTGGAAATATAAATCTCAATACAATGACAGTAGCCATCTATTTGCTTGATGTGATTTTTTTTTTTCATTTATTTATTTGAGGTATTTAACATGCATTTCCTAACCGACTGTTTATAATAGCACATAAGCATTTCTATGAGTGAGAGAGAAAGGGCCCACCAATTTTGCCAAGAAAGGTATTTTCACATACCTTCCAGGGATCTTTTACATGTCCCAATTCACATGGTACTGATGGCTTTACTTCCCCTTCGAAGGAAGTTATGCTAAAGATTTTTATCACTAAAGAAAAATCCATCAACCTCGGCTGGGTTTGAACCCATGAACATCAACTTTACCCCAAGACAATTGAGGTACACAATATGATTAGTTAAAATTATTATTTTTTCCTTTAATTAGCCACAATAATTTCACAAAATTACTATGTTAATTTTCAAATGACACAAAAACTAATAATACATTTTTAGAACGCTAAATTGGTTTTATTTTCATTTATCTACTAACTTACTATTTTTAATATGAACATATTATTTAAAAATGACCACATACAAATGTTAATGTTGGTTTTGTATTGTACCAAGTGTTTCAATCATTACTTAGAAAGTTTTTTTTTTCAACTAAACACATTTAAGAAGATAAATCCCCATTTATATATTATGGTAAACTATGTTAAGTTTATTTTAAATGTAAGTACCATAAAGAATAAAAGATTTCAACTTTTTAATGATCCATTATAATACCTGTGATCTCCTGGAGGTGTGCACACTTTATCTGGACTGGTTGCTGTCGATGTGCTCATGGAGTTATTGAGAAAACCCATGTTGCTATCCCCGAGTGCTGCCTAAAATTAAAATAAAGTATAAGCTCACAAATTCATAAATAAACATAACATATTTACAATATTACAGAATTTAGACAAATAGACCAAATTTAGCTTAACCGAACATTATAAATTCACTAGTTCAAATTTAAAAGCTCCCTACACTACAAAATCAACTTAAGATATTTGTATTACTGATATTGCTCTTTCAATCTTTTATGTATTGATGTTTTGCTTATCTATTTCTTAGCTCATCAATTAATAACATGACTTAGGATAGAATTATGGACAATACAACCAACATTTGTATATTAGTTCATTCAGATAGATTACAATATGTTGTTATAATTTATTTTAAAATGTAAGTACTCTGGACCAGACTTTCAACTTCGAGCTCAGGCAAAGATTTTTCAAAATGCAGACTAGATACATACCCATTATAATATATAAAGGACAGCAATATTAAAGTATTTTTTAACTTTGGCAGTACAATGTTTTTGTACTTTAATTTTTTTAATCAATGTCAAACTTTCACTTGGTATTGCCAAAAACAACGTTGTTTTATATATTTGGTGTTATTATCATTACAATTAATATCAATAATATTATGATCTTGGCATAGACTTAAAATGTGATAATATTATCAGGGTAAATGATTCAACTAACTCATTTAATAACTTTATTGTAAAGTGGTGAAATGGTTTTACACAGTGACTCGGTCCAGGATTACTGATAAAGTGTAAAGTAATGTAAATGTAGCAAAATTCTTAGTGTATTTGATGTGTTACACAAATTATAGTTTCCTCTTTCATCCTAGGCTATTTATTTCTATACTTTTTCAATTTTTTCATATAATGACACTGTGTATCACAGAGGTTTGAGTTATTTGATGCAGGATTTCAACTAAACCCCAAGAAAAAATTGTTACCATCATGATACCCCAAATAGTAGCTTACATCTCAAAAAGTGCATGGTTAGTTTTGGAACAAGTTACTCCCTGGCTTGATCCTATTTTAATAGATATCAATAGCACCTTAGTCTTGTACCAGACTATCATATGACTTGAATAAATTAACATAATCAATATATTTAGACTTATTACATGTAAACTTTATTTTAATAAATAATACTATATTGGGAGGGCCCTAATTTTCATCCTTATAAAGTGTGCTGAGGGTGCAAAAAGTTTGAGAACACCAACTCAACATCATTTACATGTTTTTTCGCCCAACAAATATGTTGATAATGTGAATAAAATAGTTTGAATTTATAAAACAAAATTTTGAATTAAAATAATAGTTCAATACTAGTTAGTAATGCAAAGATTAGAAAGTATAGTTCTTAAGTGTGCCCAGTTGTGAATAGAGAAAGAAAATAATTGACGGATCATAATAGGACCATCTTAATCAAACTAGTAGCTGTAAATATAATAATACCAGTGATAGTGATAGATCATGATAACTAAAATAAATATATAAATAATCCAAATTATACTGATCAGCTCATCATTTTTCTGTACTACCTGGCCTCATATATCTGTCTTTCCCCCCTTGAATAGAGATGCTGCGTGTTAAAACTTGAAAAAATTAATATTAAGAGGTTTAATTTTCTTTTATCATATTCATTCACATGGTCTGTTTGTCTAAAGCAAATATACCTATTGATTTTGACCAAAATTGGCACATTGTTACACTTCAATTATCCAATTTATCATATCTCACACACTCCTGCCAAACATTTCATTACAAGAGGTCTCAAAAATTTTAAGACAACCAATCATAAATAGTGGACCAGAAAAATGACATTTTTAGCACACAATTCCTTGATGTTAATAATTTCAAATAATACACAACACATTTAAATTATTTTTGTACATATAACTTCATGGTTTGAAAGTTAGAATTAATGAGCTGAATTTTCTGTATTACACAATTAAAATGATAGAATCACAATCACAAGCAAGGACCAGTCATCCCACCAAGGCAGCTAATACAGCAGCTTTAATTTAGCATTACTGGATAGTTAAAAATAAATAAATCCTTTTAATGAATCCTAAAATAAAGATCTTGAATCCTGAACACTGAAATATTACTTTTTTTTTTTTATGAAAAACAGGAATGCCGGTTAAAAATTACTGTTCCTTTTCTTTTAGGAACAAGATATTGGACCTCACATGCAGTGAGAGCATGTCCCCATAATATAATGATTCTTCCCATGGATCACCGATGTAGTTTATTTCCCCTTAATTTTTTTTTATTATTCTTCAGATACACAAATATGATATAAGGACCGTAAAAAGAGCATTTTGTTCACAGAAATTGGTAAACCAAAGTTTGAATTATGATTCTAAATGATAATATTTTCTAACAAGATATATTTTACAGTTACTGACCTCTTAATAACAAATAGATTTTTACTTTCTCATATATAGACAATATTGCTATCATGAAAATTCGTATCTCCGAGATTATGATGAGTATTTACGTCTTCTGTGCACATGAACTGAAAAATATGGGTTTTACAACTCTGTTTGTCTATCTGATGTATGTATGTATGTATGTATGGTATGTATGTATGTATGTGATGATGTATGTATGTATGTATGTATGTATGTATGTTACACTGGCACTGAGTCCATGGGGCTGGGGGGCCCGAGCCCCCAATGTTGTCGGCGAGGGGCAGAATGCCCCAAAATTTTAATGCATCTGAATCCTAAATGACGCAACGGTAGCTCACAGGATGCTGTCAAGTGTTGACTCAGAAAGCCCAAGCTATGGTATGCGTGCAGGCTCAGATCCCATATGGCCGCAATAAAAACACTGCCTACCTTTGTCCCAAACCCCCTCCCGTACCCTTCCCCTTGTCCACCGGCCGGTACTCAAGCTCAGGCTCAAAATTGGCAAGTGGTGGACTAGCGCCCTTTCTATGATTCATTTCTCCCCCCCAACCCCCTCCACCATCAGCTAGACGTCACAGGTCACAACAACCAATTCCCTGGCTTCAGTAGTCAGTGCTGTGCTGTTATTGCTATAGTAACAATCCTTTTCGCGTCTAACATAAGTGTGTTTTAAAACTATGTTTAAGCTAACTTTTATAGTGCATTAATACGTTAGCTTTTTGACATGTATTATATTAATAGTGAGTGTTAGATAGTCCTATTATATTGTTGTCCGGCTCCATTACCGTTAAGACAATCGACAAAAATGTTCAGAAAGGATAAATTTGTTTTCAAAAGCCATGTATTGAATTTACTGAAGATGTGACAACAGATGCTGCCTCTTCTCATATCCTTCACCATAAGTCAGTTCAGTATTGACATCTGTTGCGAGTTGCTCGCATTTATTTTCTGAGAATAAGTTAACTGGTAAGTGTAGAACCTTTCAGAAATCATGGCTGACGTCATTAATATGGGTAGAATGGGATGTTTCTATTGATAAGGTATTTTGCAAAACTTGCAAGGAAGCGGAGGCCAATGGTACTAAGAAGGATGGTACTTTTATTTCTGAGGGATTTTCTAACTAGAAAAAGGCCCTTAAAAAATGTAGGGTGTATGAGAAAACACAAACCTATAAGGATAGTTTAATGAAGCTAGCTAGCCTCTTCCTCCAAACCAAGTGTAGCCATGCAATTAAATGATCAGTTAAAGAATGTGATGGAGAATGCTGCGCTCGGCTCTTATTACTATTTTCACGAACTTGAGATTCTTTTGTTTCCAGGGATTATCGATCCGAGGGCATGAAGACCTAAGTTCAAATTTTATGCAGTTACTGGAATTATGAAAAGGGGATGTGCCTGAGCTAAAATAATAGATGGGGCGTTCAAGTTACAATGACATTCAAAACAAGATTATTGATCTATTAGGAAAATCTGTTTTGCACTCGGTAATATGGGAAATTAAAAAGTGTGAATACCTAGCCATTATGGTTGACGAGACTTTTGAAATCTCAATCCATGAACAAGTGAGCTTCTGCGTTCGAACAGTTGATACAAATCTGTAAATCTGTGGGGATTTTGTGGGATTGTATGAAACTCCAAACACTGAAGGAAAAACCCTTTTTGGCATTGTGAAGGACATTCTTACGCGTTTGGACCTACACATAGAGAATTTGAGGGACAGTGCTATGATGGTGCCTCTTCTATGAGTGGAAAATTTAAAGGGCTACAGAAGTTGATTGCGAATTTGCAGCCGAAGGCAATGTATGTGCATTGTGTGTTGTCATAGTTTGTACTTAGCAGTTGAAGACAGTCTGTGTCACCTGCCCTGTATGAGAGACATTATGAATTTAGGTAAATACTTGATTAACACAATTATGGAATCCCCCTCCTCCCAAAAAAGTACAAATATTTAGAAATATCAATGCAGATGAGAAAACTGGTTTTCGCCCACTTTGCCCTACTCAGTGGACAATGAGAGCCCCCGGAATCCAACAGGTCTGGAAGAACTATGAAAGTCTTGTCAAGTTTTTTGAAACATTTTCAGAAGAAAATGCAAAAGACGCAGTCTCAAAGTGTGCTGGATACCTTGAAACAATGTAGCACTCAAGATTTTTTTTTGTCCCTATATTGGCAAGTAATGAGTTCAGTTGAAGAGGTAAATGTTAAAATATAGTGTCCACGCATTGGTGTTAGTGAGGTAGAATCAAAACTAACATATCTCATTGACATTCTGGAAGAAAGGCGTGGGGGCTATGAGCAATTCTGGCAGAATTGCTTGGAGAAAAAACCCATCCTTGCTGAAGAGCCAGAATTGCCCTGACAACGCCACGTCCCAAAGAGGCTTGAGAATCCTGGTGCCACTTCACCTCATAAATTCTTCACTCCAAAATAATATTTCAAACAAGAGTATATTGATGTATGTGACAAGTGAAATCATGTATTAAAGAGATATTCGAATTTACTGGACTTCAGAAAGTTGTCTCTTTAAAGAAAGAGCATGTATCTGCTGTGAATAGAGGTACTACAAAGCTCGAGCAGACGCGAGAATTATTTCACGATGATTTAGATATTGATTGACTCTTTTTACACTCATTTGTGCTTGGCGATATCACCAAATGGAAGAGAGTAGCCATAACCTCAATGCTGATATACAGAACTTTTTCTTGGAAGACAGCGCCACAGCCGAAAGTTCATTCAGCGCTCTTCGATGAATGAAGATGTATTTGTGGTCTACGATGAGGCAAAAGAGACTAAACAACATAGCAGTACTTAAAGCAAATCAGGCTGTGTTGGACAACTTGGATCTTATACCACTTGTAAATGAGTTTATCAAAAGCAACCCAGTCTGTAGAACTACATTTGCCTCATTCTGAAGTCATTTTGATAGACTTTTGTTGAGTATTTCTTTAAGATTTTCTTTGATTATTTAAATAGAGAGTATTAAATTTATGCTTATATTATTTTAATATTCTATTCGATAAAACTGTTAAGATACTCTGTGAATAGTATGTTTCCATCATTTAACAATTATTTCACACATCTCCTCCTACATTCGAGAAGAGAAAGCTTGTTTTTACTAGGCTATACCCAAGCACAGCTTTGTTGTATCAAGCTGTTTTTAAACTAATAAATGTTAGTTGAAAAAAAAGAGACAAGATTTAAGTCTTGAATAGGCCCAAAACTCAAGTTTTGAGGCCTTTTAAACCTCCCTCCCCCCCCCCCCCCAATAATTTTCAGAAGTCAGTGACCCTGTGTGTGTGTATGTGTATGTATACATGTATGTGTGTTCAGTGAGCTACAGTGGACACAGTTTGATGGATTTTGTTCAAACTTAACATTTTCAAATGTCAATTGGTCATACCTTGAGCTGATCTCATGATTTTAATTCTAGCTCTAAAATCAAAGATAGATTACTGATTTTTGAAAATTAGATTTTTTTAAAAATGGATATAACTATTTTGTTTAAATTGGCTATTTGTTTTATAGAAAAAAATTTGTCCAATTGTTATTTTTGTTACAAATTATAAAGGTAATATATTATACTAGAATATATGTATGATCCACACCATACCATTTATTTATAATTGTACAAAATAAAAGGTTATAAAAATATATTGACCCATTTTCGGAGATATACCTTAGTTTTCTAAAATTGAAAGTTTTTCTTTAATGTTTAGATCATTACAATTCTTTTGAACTATTAGTATTACAGCATGTAATATATAAATGGTACGGAACTCCGCACAGACTTTCTGCTCTATTGTTTAAAAATTGAGATATTTACTCAAAACTCGTAATATATGTGAAACTAAATACAATACACTAGCAAACCCAAGCATAATTGCACTATATTTATATGAAACATTTTTTGTGTCCCAGTTTTAAATTTTATAATTTTATTTTTAAAGAATTAATGTCCTCATTTTTATGTTTGGACTGATAAAAAAAGATCAATATTGGGTCCACAAGGGTCAACACTTTGTATTAAAATTTTTACTTCCGGTTAAAATGTTTGATATTTTATTAGGTGTTCCACATCTTCGTGTCATCGCATTGCTATTAAATTTCTCATTTATAAATTTTGACCAAATAAGAAATTAAATATTGACTATTGAGTCTAAAATGGAGATAGATCATTGTTGTACAAACATTTCTCCTAAGAGGTTTAAGGAAAAATAGCAAAATTTTTGAGAGACTTACTTCTATTTAATTAATTTATGGCATTGGAGAATTATTGAGTTAAAACTTAAGTAGTATCTCTTTACAACTAAAGCTCACAAAATTGTATTAATATATTTGCCAATATCTCAGAAACTATTGATTTTATAAAAATATATTTCAAATAAAAGTTTTTTATTTTTAATAATACACTACAATTTTGCAATGACAAGATATTTAGTATCTCAGATAGTTGTGGAGATACGGACATTTCCGCTTCTGTAAAGTACCCTAAAAGTCATTTTAATGTGAAAATAAAATAGCCATTCTATTTATCATCTTAATCAACACCAAGATATGAATTTTAATTAAAATTGTTGGAGCTGATTTTGAAAAAATCTATTTTTTTCTCATTTAGCCCTTAATTAAGCTACTTTTGATTTTAGGGTTAAGCATACACACAGACAGATAGCATTGCAGACACAACTGTTTAGTGTTCAGGAGGGTCATGATACGTCGACATCCATCAACATCTCGAGTTAAATTTTTATTTTATAGTCACAATACTTTACCTTTAGTGTTCAAAAAGTTAATATATATATAGCTTGAAAATTATTGGTTTTATAAAAATATATTTCAAATAAAAGATTTTTATAGACCTACATATTTGCAATGATAAGTAATTTCATATCGCAGAGAGTTATGAGGATATGATTAAAAAAAATTATAATTTACGCATCAGACCGGAACCCTTAAAGTCATTTTGACGAAAAGTTGAGTGCAACCATTTTGTTTGTAATATTGATTAATGCTTAGAAATGAAAGCTAATCAAAATCATAAAGCCGATTTTGAGAAAATCGATTATTTCTCTTTTTGCCCTTTAAGAAACCATTAATTTTAGGGTTGGTTATCCAATTCCAAAAAACCCTCAGGGCAACCCTATGAAACCCCTAGATACCAAGTTTTAACCCGATTGGTAAAATAGTATAGGCTCTACTCCGAGGTACAGATAGAGAGAGACAGACAAAAATGCAGAAACCACTTTTTTGGATTCAGGGGGTCATGAAACGTTAAAATTCATCAAAATCTCGAGTTTAATCTTTTGATGATCACAATACTTTCTCTACCTGTAAGGTAGTGAGAAAGTATAAAGGTGCGCAATATGCCACAATGTCCTAGAAAATAATCATTAGAACATTAGTGAATTATATAATGTATTATTGTCTCTAAATCTATTAGATGTACATTGACTGTTTCTTTACTACCCTTTCTTACAGCAAAATACCCTCAAATACCTAACAGTCTTCTATTATATCTACTTCAATGTACTATCACAGTCCAACACTAAATAAAATTGCTAAATTAAATTTATAATTTCTTCACCTAGAGTGCTGCTCAAGGTTTTGATTTTTTTCTTTATTAATTACATTGTAACATTGATATTAAAATTGTAAATAACTAAAAAATAGTAAAGTGAAATTGTAATAAACTTAACTTCAAACTTCAACTTTCACTCTTGTGTAAGGCTTGATGCAGGTGATGGGGATATTGGGGTTCAAACCCTGGTCGGGTATAGCGATGTTGGAAATTCCTAAATGGTTTCCCACTCTCCCCTCGTGCAAATAGGAGTACATTTCCTATATAACTATACCTTCCTTATTAATATTCCATTGGCATAATTAATGTATGTATATAACCCAAACAGGTACCTAATAAAATGTGGTGAAAAAAACACAAAAAAAACAAACCAAAAACCTCCTTATCAGGAAGGATCAGATGGATGTTAACAGTTCAGAAAAATATTTATACAATGTTTTGGGTGAGTTGTGCTGTGACTGTGATCATAAAATTTGTAAAAATCACAATCTGTGAACATCAAATATTGATTTGATGCATGATTATTACTTTGAGAGTGGAAGGTTTAACTTCCGCCAAATGTTACATCAATTTACTGTGTTTTAAATGGTAATTTCACTTTCCAGTTGTTTAGCCAAGGAATTCATTTCAAATGTGAGGTTTTTGACTTTCATTTTAGTTTTAATTTCAGATTGGTAATATCAATTAACATTTTTTACTCATGTGCATGTTAACAACAAAGTTTTGCTCATAGCACTAACATTTTACTTACATAACTGGAACTACATTAAATATGGTTTGGCTGTAATAGTTTGCTTAAAATATTGACAGGATGAAAGAATAGAGTGTTACTTTAGTTGGTCCCTCATTTCCCTTTAATTTGTACACCATTTAAGATAAATAATTGGAGGTAAAAATATTGAATATTTATGTGTGTAATCGAATAAAAGTAAAAATAATTATCTTTTCAGTTGATTTCCCAGTGTGTCTGTGTGTGTAGGAATAAATTTTAGTGTAATAGCTGATCTAAAAAATTAATCTTTAAAGAGTATTTTACTTTTTTTATCACTGGGAAAGAGGGTTGTAGAATTATGGGGGGCAGTCTATTTATCATTCGACATGGACACGATAAAACGTTTACTGCCTATGCGAAAACTGTCTATCAAAAACTAAACTTCCCAGCACAACATAAAGTAAAAACAAAAAACAATGCAGCCTGCTGGAGTGAAAACCCAGTCTTTTGAGTAAATATGTAATGATCAATGCATTCAAGTCAGTACTTTAAACCATTTATAAAGTACTTTTGAGTAAGCTCTATCAGGTCAAAATATTCATCTACCTACCATTCAACTATGTTCATGGGTGCGGAACAGGGAAATAATTTGCCCCTTCTTGAATAAAATGCGCCTCCCCGGCCCCGCCCTCCCTTCAGATATATTCCAAATCCTCTGATATTATCAAATATTATGCTCAAAGATGACCTTAAATCAAACTCCAAATGACCTTTAGATGCATTTAATTTTCAAAAATTTGCTGGAGAAAACCACTAGCTTCTAAAGGCATATTACAATCAGAAATAAATGTTACGGCAGACCGCACAGACTTTCTCTCTCTTTCTATAAACTCGTAAGATTTCTGAACGGAATAATGTACATTGTATCATCACAACTCCACATAAGAACACGCATAAAATAATATACAATGATATAGAATCAATGAGAAAAGAGGCGCATCTTTGTCCACCTAAGAGCATTTCAAACAGTTTAATGTCTTCCACAAGGGTCAACACTTTGTATTAAAATTTCGATTTCTGGTTAAAATTTTAACATTTTATATGGTGTTGCAGATCTTCAAGTCATCGCATTGATATTTAATTATTCATTTATACATTTTGACCAATAAAAAATGTAAATATTGACTATTGAGTCTAAAATGGAGATAGATCATTGCTATGCAAACATTTCTCCTAAGAGATTTAAGGAAAAATAACATACTATTTTAGATACTTATATTTAATTACTATATGGCATTGGAGAATTATTGCGTTAAGACTTAAGTAGTATATGTTTACAACTAAAGCTCACAAAATTGTATTAATATATTTGCAAATATCTCAGAAACTGCTGCTTTTATAAAAATATATGTCAAATAAAAGTTTTTTATTTCTAATAGTCCTACAATTTTGCAATGATAAGTTGTTTAGTTTCTCCAATAGTTGTGGAGATACGGAAATTAACGCTTCTGTAATGTACCCTAAAAATCATTTTCATAGGAAAATGAAAATAGCCAGTTTATTTATAATCTTAATCAACGCCTAAATACGAATTTTAATCAAAGTCGTTTGAGCAGATTTTGAGAAAACCAAATTTTTCTTCTTTTCGCCCTTCAGTAAACTACCCTTAATTTTAAGTTTTAATAGACACACAGAAAGACGGCATTGCAAAGACTATTTTTTAGGGTTCGGGGGGTCATGAGACGTCGAATTCCATCAACATTTCAGGTTAGTTTTTTTTTTACAATCGCAATACTTAAGCTTTAATGTCCAAAAAGCTAAAAATATATATATAATTGTGTATAGATTGAAAATTATTGATTTTATAAAAATATGTTTCGAATAAAATATTTGTATTATAAATATATATACATATTTGTAATGCTAAGTAATTTCATATCTCAAATAGTTTCGGAGCTATTATAAAAAATGTTAATTTACGCATCAGACCGGAGCCCTTAAAGCCATTTTGCCGAAATATTGAGAGTAGCCATTTTGTTTGGAATATTTATTAATGTTCATAAATGAAATTTAATCAAAATCGTTAGAGCCGATTTTGAGAAAATCGACTTTTTCTCTTTTTTTCCCTTGAGTAAACTACCCTTAATTTTAGGGTTAGATATTCAATTCCAAAAACCCCTCGGGGCAACCCTATGAAAACCCTAGATATCAAGTTTTAGCTCAATCGGTAAAATAGTTTAGGCTCTAGTTGGAGGTACAGACAGACAGACAGACAGACAGACGGAAATTCAAAAACCACTTTTTCGGATTCAGGAAGTCATGAAACGTCAAAATTCATCAAAATCTCGAGTTCGAATTTTTTGATGATCACCATACTTTCTCTACCTGTAAGATAGAGAGAAAGTAAAAATCAGGCAACTAGCAGAGTGAATAGCTTCTAGGGCCATCCAAATTTAAAAATTTAAAGGGAGGACCACTCCAAATAGATTCTAGATGCATGTAATCTTAAATAACTTTACCGTGAAGACCACTCTAAATAGTTTCTGAAAGCATTCAATTTTCAAGAATTTGTTGTTGGAAGATTGCTTCAAATATCTTATGGAATCTAGAGGCATCTAAATTTTCAAAAGAAATTCAGAAGATGACCATTCCAAATAATGTATAAGAAGATCCAATTTGACAATGTTTTCGGCAAAGACCACTTCCTATTGCTTCTTGAGGCATAACATTTTTGAGAAAAATTCAGGCGAGTAGCAATATAAATAGCTTCTAGAAGAATCCAAATTTAATCGAATTTCTAGACCTCTTAAAATTTCTGTTAATAAATCTAAATTTAAAAACAAACTATTTAAAATAACTTATAGAGTAATCCAAATTTCAAAGATTTTCCCAAAGGATGATTACTATAGGGCTATAGTTTCTAGGAGGATCAAAATTTCAAAAAATATTTGAAGTGAGGACTACTTTAAAAAGACTTTAAAAGAGTCTAATCCCCAAAAAGTGGGGGAAGGACTAACCAAATTAGTGACAGCAAAACCAGGGTGTGGAATGTAAGAAGGGGTCATTGCCCTTCCTGGAATAAATTAGTCCACCTCTAGATGTATAAAACACCTTTTGATATTCTCGAATTTGAAGCTGAAAGCAACTGCAAATAACTTCTAAAGGCATTACATTTTCAAAAATGTGCCACTCCACATAGTTTAAAGAGGCATCCAATTTTAATTTTTTTCTGAGAAAGGGCAACAGCAAATAGAAATGCAAATAATTTTCAACAAAAATAATCAAGACGACAACTTTAAATAGCTCCTAAGAGCATACAATTTTCAAATATGTCCAGGTGAGGATAGTTCCAAATAGCATCCAAAAGTATACAAGTTTTAAAAAATTGCTTGAGGAAACCTTTTAAAATAGCTTCTAGAGGCACCTGATTGTCTGAAAATTAGGGTGAGGATTACTCAAAATAGCTTTAAGGGGCATCCAAATTTCAAAAATTTCTAGAGGAGGACAACTTTAAATAGCTTCAAGAGTTTTTTTTTTTAACTCAAGGTGAGGAATACTCAAAATAGCTTCTATATGTATCCAAATTTTAACAAAATAACTAGGGAAGACTACTCCAAATAGATTATAAAAATAATTTAATCTTAAAACAATTTTGTAGGAGGACCACTCCAAATAAATTTTAAGGGCATCCAATTTTCAAACATTTATCAGGGAGTGATATGGCAAGGAAGTGTAAAGGCATGATCTACAGGACATATATGGACCAATATTGACACTCGCAGTTGAAACATGTGAAATGAAGGAGCAGGATAAAATCATAATTCAAACCTGTGAAATTAAATTATTGAGAAGTACTATAGGAGTGACAAGGAAGGCTAGAATGAGAAATGAAAGGGTGAGAGGAATTGTTAAGGTGGAGCCAGTGTAGGAAAAGATAGATAAGTCATGACTAAGGCGGTACAGTCATGTGAGGAGAATAGAATAGGAGAAGGTACCAAATAAGATGCTGGATATTGAAGTTGGGAGCAGGAGTCCAAGAGGAAGGCCAAAAGATAGGTGGCTTAAGGGAGTGGTTGGAGAGGCTTATGTTCCATACAACCTGGTGAGTGGCTGGGAGCTGTTCATGATCATGATCATGATAATGATAATGATCAGGGAGAGCTGGGATTGGAGAGTGGGTTTGGGGGGAGGGGAAGTAAGTTAAAAAACTTTCTTTTTTTTGCCCTTCTCTATACAAAATGTGACAGGTAGCAACCACTCTAAATAGATTCTAGATGCATATTATTTTCAAAAAGAATCCAGGCAGCAACAAAAACAATAGCTTCTAAAATCATACAGATTTTTAAAAATTTGCTAGAGAAGAACCTTTCAAATAGCTTCTAGAGGCATCTTGATGCCAGAAAAAAATTAGGGTTAGGATCACTTGAAATAGCTTTGAGGGACATCCAAATTTCAGAAATGTCTAGCTGGGGACCACTTTAAATATCATCTCAAGGATTTTATTTTTATAATCAAAGTGGAGACTACTTAAAATAGTTTTTATAGGCATTGAATTATTAAAAAATTGCTGAAGAATCACCACAAATAGCTTCTATAAGCATCCAATTTTAAAAAATTTCTAGGGAAGATTACTCCAACTGGCTTATAAATATATTAAAATTTTCAAATATTTGGGAGGAGGACCACTCCTAATAGCCTTGAAGGACATTTGATTTTCAAACATCTATCGGCGAGGGGTTGGCTGGGGAGGAGGAGGCTGGTGAAGAAATTAAAAGGATAAGTTATAATTTATTTTAGATTTCATAAATGACTTGATTGATTAAAAGATACACACTTTGAAGTGTTTATTTGGGGGCACCTGATTCACTGTTACATGCTTTAAAAAAGATTTAGTCTAAAATAGCACAAATTTTAAACATAGATAAAAAATATTTGTCATAAACAACTATAAAAGGAAATGAAAACAATATTTTCTCAATATATGTTATAGCTCCATAAGTATCAGAATATTCAGTTGGAAAAGGTAATTAGGAAAGTGGGATGGTCGGAAATGGATAATTTTATATATCTCTAACTCAGGGTCTGAAATAAATTAAAACATTTCCTTTAAGTTGCACTTACTTGGATAAAAATCTCTTATAAACGAGTCCCTATATAAAACTTTATGCCTGAAATTGGACCTAAAATGAAACATGTTGAATATTTATATTTACTAAAATAACCCCCGACCAGAGTCCTACTACACATGCCACTCCATAGTATCAATCATTCATTCTATATATCACTTCTCTCTCTCTCTCTCATATAATATATATATAATATATATATTATATATATATATAATATATATAATATATCGATCAGTGAAGCATATTCAAATTTAGTTAAAAAATGTTGTCTGGTAGTATTATTTTTGTGATAGTTTTTTTTTATATATTTTTTTCCTTTCTTTTTTTGTAATATATAGACTACACAGTATAACATAACTTACTAAAAAGATTGTCGCCTATGTAATAGGTATAGTTGTATCCTTTTTTTTTTAACTAGGCCCAGACTTTCAACATTTACTATATTGCCAAATATACTGCTTCCCCTTCAATAAATATATATATATTCCTCAACAAGAGTAGGAGAGATGGCAAGTGACTTTTTTCGGTAGCCTATTTACTTATTTGTGGTAGGCCATTATTTATTATATATATATATATAAGGTTGATTTTTAAAATCTTAAGTACCGGAATGCATTACCGGGAGGTGTGGTACCACCCAGATTTTTTTTTTAGTTTAAGCTTTAAAAGGCATGTTTGAGCGATTAGAAATTTTAAGTCATAGATTACACAAAACAAATGGTTTTAATTTTTACAGATGTATTTTGAATTAAAAATACACATAGGCTATTATATACATAGTTAGAAAAAAAAATTGTTGTCCATTTTAGAAGCAACTCCACATTCATTCCATGTTTTCATCACATTCAATGCCTCTAGACCTTTCCTTACTCCAAGTGTCTATGGCAGAATGCCGTCCTGAAACAAGCCACGAGTCAACATGCTTGGAGGGATTAAATAAATGAAGAGGGGGTCCAATTATTCTTATAAATAAAATACCAGAGACGGTTGTTGTCTTAAAAGATGTTCTTAGTGATGTCATAATCAAAGTCATCTGGGAGAAACGCTCTCGCATTCACTGGAAGATATAGCAACTGACTTGATTATATTCTTCAATACAAGACTGTCCGGAAATGTCTTACTATATACATATTCCCGGAAACTCCCTATTAATTGTCTTTCATTGAGTTTGAACTTGGCAGCAAGCTTCTTCATTTCATTTTCCCCATAAGTTATTTGCACATTTTTGGACCAGTTTTTCATGCCTATTATGTTTATCAATTACAATCTCCAAATACTGTTCACTCAGTAGTCTCTTCTCAATTGATTGTTCCAATGCTTCATAGAACTTCTCAGGATCTAAAAGGTCATTACTCTTGCGTCCTTCTCTTTTATTAAGAGGAACTCCCACAAAATTAAAATGTCGTACTGCTTCTAGGGCCGTGGTATAATAAGTACCTGGAACTGATTTTTTATACTTTCAAATACAGAGACTGTTAATTTCAATTCTTCGTTTGCAAAGCCTAGGCCAACATTTCGATGCTGCAAAGCCTCGCTCAGCTCAGATAATTCCCGTAACGCATCGCACATCAAGCCAAGATTTAAAATGAAGTTTGCTTCGGTAATTTTATTCTGTGATATATCTTGTGATGAGAGAAAACAAGACTGCGTGTTGGGGAACGTATCTGTCATTGTTGGGCACACAAAATACTGTTCACATAATTAGCTAATTTTTAAATAAAACACCACACTTATGTATGTAAAGATATATTTTCTGAATTTCGTGTTTGCCTTAATAGAGGTACCGGAATGCCGCTTCACCATGTTCCGTCAGAAGTTATGCATTTATTATATATATATATATTTTATATATATATATATGTATATATATATATTATATATATAGTATATTGATAAATATGTATATTATATATAATATACACATAAGTATATTCTGCTTAGTTACTGTGGTATCTCAATACAGCAAATTTATTATAATATATATATATAGAATGCATAATTCTGAGAAATGTGAGCCTCGACTATTAAACACGATAGAAATATATTTTAATACAAGCTATTATGTTACTAGAAATAGAAAAAAAAAAGTTAAGGTTAAACTGATTGTTTCGCAAACCAAAAGAAATTCAAGCAAAGCTATATCAAGGCATTGGTTGGTATTTGGTTTGGTGGTCTGAGTGGTCTGTGAAAGAAACCACCATGATCCTTCTTTCCCTCTCTTCCTTTAAAGTACAGCAACTGGTTTCACTCCTGTGTGACATTTTTACAAGTGAATTATATTTAAAGGAAACTACCATAATTCTCTCTATCAACAAAAACTTGAAAATAGGGTAACATTGCCAACTCTTAACTGAGGCAATCTCAACAGTCCAAATAATTCAGTAAATACACATTTCTTGTGAGTGGTGCTGATAGAATTTTTCAAGTTTGACAAGGTATTCCAGCAGTAGGATGAATTGCATTAACAATAATTTGTTCTTTGTTGTTATTGTTGTTTGTTCTTTAAGAGTCTCGAATAACTTTTAACCAATTTTCATGTATTTGCTGCAAAGTAACGCCTAGGTAAATTTGTATTTATAAACTTAATTTTAACATCAATTTATTGGGTGCTAAGATTTTGAATAATCCATTTTATGTTTTATCATTGGAGAATATTTATCATATTATGTTTTATCAATGGAGCATGTTTATCATATTACCATATGCTGAACAATGATCTAAGTTTAATAAAATAAAAGTGCTTGGTTCAAAATATTCAAGCATTTATTAACAATTAAATTTTTTAATAAATATATGTTTTAAGTTATACCACGTTAACAATAGTATTTGGGCAGGCTCTAAGTGTGCCATCTTTATGCCAATTTGTGACAAAATCAAATCACCTATAACCAAGGCCGTAGCCAGCCAATAATTTCAGGGGGGGTTTGGTGGGTACATCCTCCAATTGACGGAGGCTAGAAAAAATTCTAAATGATAAACCGTTCTAGAAGTTCTCTGAAGTGGTTTTATATGGTAAAATAACCCCCTAGCTGCCGAAGGCTTGGAAAATTTCTGAATATTAAACACTTTTTGAAGCTCTGTGAAGTGTTTTTTTATGGTAAAATAACCCCAAAAATGCCGAATGCTAGGAAAATTTCAAAATATTTAACACCTCTAGAAGCTCTCTGAAGTGTTTTTTTATGGTAACACAGCCCCCTAATTTGTATTTGTATATTAATTTTGATATTGTTTGATCCATAAATAAAGCCATATATATTTTGTTCATAAAATTTCGCGGGGGGGTTTGAACCCCCAAAACCCCCCCTGGCTACGGCCTTGCCTATAACTATCATTACCAATCTTTAAATGTATCACAATAATTCATTAAATTATTGGGAAAGTTCTGGAAAGAAGAAATACACTCTAGATACATGGTTATATGTTAGACGTAATATTAATATTTATAAAAAGAAGCTAATATTAGATAATACAAATAAAATTCTACTTTACCTCAGAATAACTCTCACAATGTGCATTCTTGAAAATAAAATAAAATAAATTACTTTCAAGACTATGAATTCAAGTTAGTATTAAGATTATTTATTAAGCCTTTTTCAACATTTGTAATATTAAAAACCAGTCTAGGAGTGTATATATATATATATAACTATTTAGGTATGCCTATTTTACCTCCAAATTTTAATTTCGATGTAAAATGAGCTGAGAACACAAAGACAAATAATATTTTCCTTTATTTGGCTGTGTTATTTCTATGTTGTATGGTTACAAGAAACACAAGTAGGTAATGATATATTTTTAATATAAATAGCATGCACTAAATAAACTGGAATTTTCAATAATTACTGGACATTAATAAATGATATGTTTGATGTTTAACATTAAATTAAATACAATAATAATAAATAATAAACAACAATACAATGACAATAATTTGGTTGTTAATTATATTGTCCTAAGAGTAAACTTGGCATTGAAATATTGAATGTTTCTTTAGAATAAATTAAAAAAATTATTTCATAGTATTAAAAGCAAAGAAGAACCCTGAAATAGTGAAGAAATTCATTATATATTAATGGATCAAGTTCAATCTGCTAGGGCATAGTTACTAACATTTTCTTTTCAAGTCTAAATTGGATGACTGTGTCAGAAAGTAAGTAGTACTTACTTACGGTCACACATAATTTGATTAATTGGTACTGAATGTATGTATGAATGTATCAAACAAGTGAACAAGCACAGATAAAAATAGAATATTGAGTTTTTCACATGTAGCAAAGATGTATTTTAATAATATTTATATCAAATGTTAAGTGCAAAATTCTATATTGATGAATAATTGTTGTGGAAATTTAAATCAAGCTTTTGCATTTAATAGTTTATGACCATATAGCCTATTTAAACATTTTGTTTAGGTTAATTATGGGGCTATTGTAAAAACAATATAAAGGTGTTTTGAAAGCTTAGATTTTTTTTAATGAATAACTTATAAAAATCATGGCACAGTATTATAAATTTAATATAAGTGCAAGCTAATAGTTATTGGTTTTGATAAAATAAGAACTGAGGCACATTTTTTATGATGAATAAAATGAGAAATCTAATAATGGCACTAAACCATTTTATGCCACTGTAAAGAGTCAAAATAAATCTTTAAATTAATAAGAACTGAATACAGTGAAGAAAAATATTGATCTTAGTGAAATAACTTAATGGATTTAAAAAAAACTAAGGATAGAAAAATAAAATCCTAAAGGCACTATTTTGTGTGAGCATAACATATGTTAGTGGTTTGGCCAGCAAAGATGTATCCCATGATGAATATTTTACAGATACAAATGCAAATAGTTGTTCTACCATTGTTCTAAATAAATAAATAAAAAATATGTGTATGTTTTAATTATTGTTTTTGTTTTCTAGGAATTAGAAAGTGTACTAATTTCCCTTTGTAGTTTTTTCTATGAGGCACACCAAATCACTATTATGCTACCCATTCTTTAGTGGAATAATTATCATCCACAAAAAAATTGCAACTTTTCTTTATACAAAGATCTTGGGCCTTAAGGAAACAAGAAAACATTTGGTTTCACTTGGTTTACTTTAACTGCCTGATATTTAATGTACAGTAAACCAGGGGCGGACTAACCGGTTTGCAGCCTAACCGTGACTATATTTAAATATCACAATCAATACACCACCATCTGAATGCATTATATTGTTATTGCCACCTGGTGTGCAGGCATGGCAATCTCTCAGAGAGAGAGAGACAGAGAAAAGGAAATAGTACTGCACGCTCAAGGTTGTACAGACGCTGCTGAGACTAGTGAAATAGATGGGGAGGTAGAGGAAGGATTCTTTTATGCACGAGTTTTGTGTCACGTGACACACGAAGGCAAGAGCCGTCGCGTTTTGAAGGTTCATTTTATGCACGCGACATTTGCCACCCATCGAAAAAATAGTAGTGGAGGAGAATTAAATCATATCAGTGCTGCCATTGCCTTTGTGTTGGGGAGTGTAAGATGTATCGGTGCGTAATCTATTTGGCATATTGTCACCTTATGTTGAAAAAAGAAAAAGAAAATTGGATGATCATCCCATAAACTTTGCACGATTTAATGATGGGGCATTTCGTAACCTCTAAAAATAAATAAAAATAAGAGACGCAGAGACAAGTTTTTAAAAATTATTTTTCAATGATGAAAAACAGACACTTCTTTCTATACACTGACTTTTCTTTATATTTCTGGTTTTGTATTCCTCTGATAATGAATTTCAAATTGCTTTATTTTTCTTTACCTCATCTTTAAAATGTTCAATATCCATATCATCCATTATTTTTATAAAATAATAAAAAATATCAATTATTAAAATGACAAACTAATCCTATATGTAAACCTCCAGGCAACTGGACTAATATTCTTTACTAGGCAGGGGTTGGCAGCTCTGATGTCTAGACAACAGAAGGTAGACAAGCGGTGCGTTTGCATAAATGGACCCATCAAGATTCCATGTACCTAAAATATTTCGCGCAACTTTTGCCGCTGGCATTCTCTAGGACACGATGGCATGTCTTACAAAACGCAACAGCAAGTTTTTCAGAAGGAACAGCATAAAAGGAATCTATTTTTCCCAGTGACTTACAAAACTCTACGGCTTTTGCCATTATGTGTCGCACGGCACGAAACGCCTGCATAAAAGGACTTGAAGAAGGAGAGGCAGAGCTTATCTCGGGTGATAAAGCCAGTCAGTAGCCAAGGCACTGAAGGCTAAGGAATGTGTGCTGACCTGACAAATTTGGAGAAGCAGGATGACACTTAACAAACACAATGAATGCATGCACTGAAAAGTAATGACAATTAGTACAAGCCTCAGATAAAACAAATGAATAAAGGACTTATTTCATTAATTCATTAAGTATATAATGTATACACGAGGAAAAAGAGATTTTTTTTTATTATTCGTAATTTCTATTATTCGTGCTTCTTCTCCCCTCAATTACCCCAGAAAATCGAGAGTCTACTGGATCAGTGTTGTTTTGCTTTTAATATACTAGATAAAAAATATATTTTTATCCATACCATTATTAATAACCTTTAAGAAAAACTGTTAATTACGTTTCAAAATACTAAATAGAATTATCTAGTCTGTTCTAGCAAAATAATCTGGGAACAAATAATGTGTGGGTAAAATGAACATCTGGGAAAAACAAAATATAGTCAGTGCCAAACTAACAAGTGATGCCAAATATGAGTGTAATTAAGAAAGCATGTAAATAACATGACTATGATAATGAGAGTATTTACATGGTGTCTAGCTTTTTCAAAGAAAAGCCTTCAGTAGTAATAAACCATGCAATGAAAAATCTAAAAGAAAATGGAGTATCATATCTATTTAAAGTTTGTAATTAGCTAAGAAAGTTAAATTGTGTGCTATTTTATTTTATTGAAAGTATATAACTATTAATAATAATTAGAAATAAAAAAACAACACATCATGTCACCTTCCATTGATTGAAAACAAGTCAATGTTTAAAATAAATCACAAGGTTTAGAAACAAGGAAAGGTAAGATTGACCTGAACATAATTAAGCTAATGGTAAACACTAGCATTTTAAAGTATAACATCATTTTATATCCTCTTTAATTTTGAATTAAAATCATGGTAGTAACATTTTGAAAGATTATTTATTTGAATAAATATAAAACTATAAGCTCAAGGGATTGTTGAATATCAAAATATGTAAACATATTAATTATATTGTTAATGTAAGATATGATTAAATTTATTTATTTTAATATGAGTTTAAAAAAAGTTATTTTTTTAAGTTTTGGCAGCTTCAATTGAATTGTTTGATTTAAATATATCTTGAAACATGAAATAGGGACACAAGAATCAATCATAAATCTTTGACTTGCACTTATTTAACTACCGGGATCAACACATGCCCTGGGTCATTAACAGGGCTTGAATTATAAATTAATAAAATTGTGTTTGTAAATGGTACACATGAACACAATCTAAATTTCAACATAAATCATAAAATATTTGTTTGATTTATTGTTTCAGTGAAACAAAAAATATTTTAATGCAATCATTTCCAAGACTTCTTGTCCCAGTGCATCATATTATTTAAATGTTCAAAAAAAGGTGCTTTTTGAAAACTATGTAATATCTCATTTTGTTGTACTTATTTCAAACATGTATCTAAAGAAAAAATGTATCTCCAGTTTGTTTGACATTTTATAATGTGAGCATTATAATAAAGGTATATAAAAAAATATATAAATTCTACTGTTTTCAGGTTTTTCTTGTTGGTTGTGGTTTATCTGCTTACCAAATTTGTTGATGCTGTAATATCATGATTATTTAGGTCTATCATTAAGAGATTCAGTCAGTGACTTGATATGATTTATAAATAACTTCAAATCAGTAATATAGTTATTAGGTTTTTGGTAATTTCAATATTCATTATTTGAAACTGATGTAGATATTTACCAATACAAATCTAATAATCAGAAACTATATGAAACAATAAGGATGTTAAAGTAGTTAATATTGTTGAAATAAGTGTAAAAAAATACTATTAGAAAAGTTAAATATTTGGATTAGAATATTATACAAACTTATGACATATCCTTCTTTTTTCTAATATCTAGCCTAAATTATAGATCACATACATATAGTGTAATAGGTATTTGTAAATTAAACACCTTAGCTCAGTCAGTAACTGATAAACTAACGGTTAGGGACTGGATGTTGTGTCTGTCCTAGTCTTAAGTTAGATTACAAGGTATATACACAACAACACTACAGCAGGAGAAGCCAGCCAGTAGTGGAAAATATATAACTTGAATAAAAAAACTGACCCAGACCATAGGATGGAAACAGTAATGGATGTAAAGTAAAAGTACTTGTAAATTGGGATATTGAGATATTTGAGCCAATGTCATATGATCATTATCAAACTAGAAATAAGAGTACACAATGCATTATTTTTAACTAGCAAGGTAAATGAATATTTATTTTTTTGCTAGAAAATGGAAGGAAAAGATGTAAAATAGGCCATCTCAATCTACCCTTGTGAGCAAACAAGACAAATATGATAAAGCCAAGCCGACATCATTAATCAAAATTGTATGAGTTACAATCAGTAAGTGTTTCACATGTTATACAGTTTATTAGAAGTTAAGACTTAGAAATATTGTCCGAAAAATATATAGAAAGATTGATAAATAAATTAGTTAAGTTAGTTGATGTAATCAATTGGAATTGTAAATCATAATGTATAATTAGGTTTAATCATGGTAAAAACATATTGTCAAATTATAAACACTAAACACATAATGAATAATTCATCATCAATTTAATTATATATATGGTGATGATACATCTAAAATACATGAAAACATTTTAAAAGGTTGTTGCATAACTTACAGATAGCAAAGTATGTTTAACAAAACAATGTTTAAGTTCAAGTAAGTTAAAAAATCAAATTATAAAATTATAGTTAAGAGGTTAACATCTGCAAAATAGGTTATAATGAAATAATTGAGTATTGTCATACAAAACTTGAGAATATACCTTTATAATGAAACAATGTTTAAAGTTTGTATAAAGTTTGAATTAAAGTTGACAAGTATAAAATTATAGGTTAACAAATGTGAAACGAGTTTGAATGAAGTAGGGAATGTAGCATAATATTCTAAGCCTAATCTGTTTCCTTGTCCCACTACTCCTTGTGCATTTCCAGCATCTTTCCAATGCTGGGAATGCACAAGGATTGTCATATAACGACTTGAGAATATACCGTTTATAATGAAACAATGTTTAAACTTTATACAAACTTTAAACATTGTTTCATTATAAAAGGTATATTCTCAAGTCGTTATATGACATTACTTGTTTCACATTTTTTAACCTATAAATTAAATTTTATACTTGTCAACTTTAATTCAAACTTTTTTCAAACTTTAAACATTGCTTCTTTATAAAAGGTATATTCTCAAGTTGTTGTATGACAATACTCAATTATTTCATTATAGCCTATTTCGCAGATGTTAACCTCTTAACTATAATTTTATAATTTGATTTCTTAACTTACCTGAACTTAAACATTGTTTTGTCCAACATACCTTGTTATCTGTAAGTTATTCAACAACCCTTTAAAATGTTTTCATGTATTTTAGACTTATCATCACCATATATATGTAATTAAATTGATGATGAATTATTCATTATGTGTTTAATATTTATAATTTGACAATATGTTTTTAGCATAATTAAACCTAATTATACATTTTGATTTACAATTTCAATTGATTACATCAACTAACTTAACTAATTTATTTATTATTTCTTTCTATATATTTTTCATACCATATTTCTAAGTCTTAACTTCTAATTTATATCCACTCCTTACTTTTAACGTGTTTAGAATGTTTTCTAAAATCTTATATTATATAGTTGTCAATGTTAATGGAAAAAAACAAAAAGTTTTCAAGCTTTAGAATCTTTTCAAAATAAAGACAACTTTTATTAATTTGACCAAAATATTAGTATTTTTGTATTTGATTTATGTGGCTAATTGAACAAAAGCTTTTAAATAAACCTTTATTAAACCTTTTTAAAAAGATGGATAGAAAGAGTGAGGCTTGTGGGGATCTGGTTGAGACTCGAATTAGAAACATTAAGCAATCAAAGTGAGACTGAAGGATAGAATGAAGCTGTCTGGGCAGATAGTGGTGTGAGAAGGTAATTCTAAAGTATAAGTGTATGTGTGCTTGTGTTTTTTATATATATATAACAATACATAGCTTTGTGAGGAATTTAAGATTGTGGTAACTTTAATTATCAGGGACTTTCACAAAAGACTCGACTGCCAATGATTGTGAGATTGGGGTTCAAATTCCAGTCTGGTGTACTGAGAGTGGTCTTTCCTAAATGTTTTTCCACTCTCCTTCATTCAAATGAAGTTGCACTTTCTCCAAAATCAATTTTATTTAGCATTAGTACATTAGAATAATATTAGTACATATGTGTATAACATGTAGCGGTAGTAAGACGTGATGCAATATTAGAAAATATTTACATACATATATATATATATATATATATATATATATTATATATATAAACATTTTTATGTTTACTTTAAAAAAATTTTTTTTCAGATTAGATTATTACTTCACAAATATATAAATATATGTTTTACAGCTATGTGATGATTAATTTGTTTTCATAATCACTACTAAAAAAATAACAAGCAATAGTTTGGTAAGGGATTTTAAATTGTGATCACTTTAATTATAATGATAAAATCTTAATATTTACTTAATAAAAACAAAATATTTCATGTGAAATTTTAATTTTACAAATAAATTACATGTAATATATATATATATATATATATATATATATATATATATATATATATATATATATATAAACATATATATGCAAGTATATACATATATACATCCATATATAAACATGTATATACATACATTTATATATATATGCATGTGTGTATGTTTATTACATAGATATTTGTATATAATACATGCATATATTTGTGTCAATAATTGTATACATATGTATGTACAGTGTACACATACATATTTATATTTGTAAAATATAGAAAATATTAAATAGTTTGTTTTTATAAAGTAAACATAAAACTGTTACCATAGTAGGCCTAATTAAAGTGATCACAATTTAAAAAGTCTCAAAAAACCATATCTTGGTATCCTTTAGTAGTGATTATGAAAAAAAAATGTAATCATCACATATTTGTAATTTTGGTTCCAACCGCAAAAACTCATTGCAGATATTAATCTTGGAACCTAACGGAACTTAATGTAATGTGTATTTAAAGTTGAGTATCTTCAAAATAAGGAAATAGAATGCAATGACATTTTTTAATGAATTATAACTGAGATGTAGTTATTCATTTGAACCATTGTCCACAAAAGTGATTACCGAGCTATAGTTGCCATCCTTGTATCGCAATAAATTCAAATGTGTTCTCGCTGAAAACAATTTTACACCAAAGTAACATTATTTAAAGATGTCCATTTTAACAGTTCCAAAATCAGGTATTTCTTTATCAAATTCCTTATGGCTAATCACCATGTTCCCTTAATCTGCCAATGATGTTTATATCAACTACCTAACACAGCCAGGTTTTTAGAGCTGAAATTATATCAGTTTGATGAAGCGGAATCCATGTCATATTTAACAGGAAGAGACCTCCCAACCTTTCAGACCTATTACATTTATTAAGGCAACCTCCTTACTTATGGAACTTACATTTCTGTACTTTGATAGTGGAAGGTAGTGTATGCTTGACTACGCCCAGTAAAATTACATATATTTACAAATAATGAATGTGATTGATAGTAATATGTTCGCATAACTTTATTTCTCTTAATTTTTACGCCAGAAATGAGTCCTAAATATTTTATTGATCAGCCATCCTGACATCATTTAATTGATCTATTTATGCCAAAGAAAATAAAGCAATTTCTTAAGCGCTTTAACAGATTATATGTTTATGTGTTTTAGCTGTTCCATATAAATTGTTGTGCATAAACCAAACACACCAATATACATTCACAAACAGATAAATTTAGAATGGTATCTAACTATGAAATGCTTTTTAGGAGATAATACGTTTCTCTCTAACTACAAGCCCAAACTTTGAACCCCTTCAACTAACCTTGTTGTGTATCATCACTCACAGTGAACAAAGAGAACCGCTGTTCCGGTAAGAAATTATGAACTGGAATGCTGTTCCAGTGAGAGTCTGTAGGAGTTGTTACAATAAAGTATTAGTATTCATTGAAATAGTAAAAAATATACTATCAAGTGAATAATCGAATTCCTGACATTTTAAATAATTATTATCAAGTAACCAACTATGATTTTTCAACATGATCAACTATTCCAAAATAAAATATTTAGAGATATTTTCCCAGAGATATTTGAATTTTAACGAAGGAATAGTTAAATAAATGAAATATTTACATTGGTATTTTGGTATAAACAGTTGTTTAGTTGAACATGTATTCAACAACAAAATAAACATTTGTTCATATTCCATACAACCTAAACAGGTAGTATGATGCGGTGGTAAAAAAATGTTCCATTTTAATGAATTATCTCTCTACTACATTTTCTTTAGTTAAACCATTGTTGGTAGTAAGTTTTGAGAAGCCTTTTAAGGATATTGTAGTTTAGTTTATTTGCTATTATTATTATTTTTTATCCATAAATATATTAAACAGGATGATTCTGAATAATGTTACTTAATTCATGGAATTACATTGGAATACAAACTAAAGCGTAATCATAAATACTCTGTGAACAAAATCATTAATTTTTTTCTAGGCGATGAAAGTTGTAACACTACCTAAAGGCTCTAGTATTTCAATGATGGGGGAATTAGCACATATTTTATTAGGACTTTGTTTTGTATAAGTGGTCCCATGTAGGGTGACATTATCCATGTGGTCTGTCCTACACTTTTATTGGATTAAAAAAAATGGACTTTTCCTGTGGGGCGTTTCCTATGATTGCTGCCAATAACTGTCGGAGTTTGGATGTGGTATATAATGTCTGTGTACCATTCTGTGAATGTTTGATTACATGCAAGAATCGTACCTACTTTGTGCCAAACCATGGGTTGATAAAGAATATTTTTATTACCTTTTGTGATCAGAAACTTGCAATAGTGGTAGTAAGTAAACACACTTTTTTTAAATCCAGTAATAATGAGCTTTTAATAATTAGTTACATAGAAAGGAGTTTAGTTAAGCGTGCTAGACATAACTCTACTAAAAATCCTTTCTTGTACAATTGTAATTTTGGTAACCACATGTCATTTCAAGGCGAAAACTACAAACATGTTTTATCAAATAGTTTTCCACATTTAACTGTAAATGAAATAGAGAAAAGCTAATATATAAAGTTTTATGAAAAATGATTATTTGATTAAGTTACTCTATTTATATTGGTGATGTATTGTGATGTATGTGGTGTGTGATAAATATACAGGATAATAATTTGAATCATGATGACTGTTTACACTTATTTATTTAAATGGATTTTATTTTAGTGTGGTATGCTGAGAAATGCCTCACTTTGATAATGTGATGGTTTTGCAAAATAAGTCGGAGTTTAAAACCTTAAACCATTTTCTTAACTTTTAACCAAGTTGTTTGAAGTATAAGTTATGTGATTACAACAATTATTATTTATAATCAATAAAGGAAGTTAAACATGCTACCGATATATAAGCTCATACTATATCAAAACAAGCATACTGTTAGATGAACTACTTTTAAATTCAATTGATTGAAGGCCAATTTTTCAAAGACTATTTATATTAATCTAGGAAATTTCCTCTTTTGGAGTATGGGCAAAATCACCCCCTGAATTACTGTAAGACAAGAAGCTGAGACTAATAAAGGAATAATATAGATTTTTAATGATTAATCAAAAAATATAGTTATATAATACATGCTGAAGTTCAAGAAAATACCATGACAGAAAATAGTTTTATATTCTGATAAGTAGCCTCTTTATTCATACACTATGCAACAAATCAGTGTTTTAAACTAATTAACGATTAATTATCATTTAAAGCCTGCAAAACATTTTGTATGGGTCAGCTGCATTAAATTATGTGTGTATATATATATTATATATATATATATAAGAGAGAGAGAGAGAGAGAAAAGGCATCTTATCCTTAAAAAACATTTTGTATGCATTATAGATTGTCTCATTAGATTATGTGGCTTTAAGATGTAGAGGGTTGTTAAGTACGGTATAATTAGCATAGTACATGCTGTGCTCTGATACTACTTTTAACTAATGTAGCACAGGGTCGAAAATCAAAAGTAAATCATGGTCAAATAGGAGAAAGGGTTTATTAAACTCACTTAACACGTTTTATAGTGGAACATAAAATAAATATAAACCAATAACACTAACACTTTTGTGTAAAATCATTATTGGTCTAATAGTGTATAGGGGTTTATATGGAGTTTTGTTTGAAATAATATCTATACTGGTACTTACTATTATTAGATTCATAGCAAGACAAAACCTGTCTTTAAATGGAATATTGTACAAACCTCTATTAAAAACAAAGAACCAGGTTTAACCCATGAGTAATGCATAACTTAGGTAATTTAGCTCAAACCAGGCTTCACCTTGTAGTGTGTTAACTTGTAGTATTCATCAGAGGACAGTAGAATTTAAGTAAGGGAAGTCACTTTATCCTAGCTAAAATAAATTTTAAGACCAGTTTTTATATAAATATTAAAGAAAAAGATTTATTTCTCTCATTCCAATTTTACTTTTGTCCCGTGACTAATGCAGAATGTTGCACCTTAATAAGATTTATGATTTGAGTGTAAGTAAATATACTTTAATTTCCCTTTTAATATGATATGGATTCTAAATTGGCTATTCATATAAAATGTTTGCTTGTCCAACATATATTACACAAAAAACAGTTATGGTCCACATATTTCCTAATTTTAAAGACTGCAATTTAAATTTTTAGCTATAATATTGTAGATTATTTACACCAGTTATTATTAAATTTTAGCCTTGTTGGTAAATCCATTCTACATTAATTAGATGTAATAAAAAATCTTTTGTAAAGTATATATTTAAATATATAAGTCTTGAAAATTCCAAGTTGTTTTTCAGCGTCAAAATAGAATAAATTGTTTTAATACATTGAATATTTAACAACCTGGCCCTAAAATTGTTTGCTTAGTGACGATACAAAATAGAAAGCTTAAGTTATTTTTTTGTTATACCTATAATAGTTATATTAAGTACTATCAAACCCTGACCCAGAAATTGTGTGCTTGATGACGATACAAAACAGAATGCTTACTTTTTTTTTTTATTGATACCTATATAATAGTTATATTAAGTATTACCAAAAGTCATCAATAAGTTCAAAATTATAGGACACATGTATATTACTCGAAAATATAATGGTCTAATAATTATAATGTCTCCATGTTTTATCACACATTATATACAATACCACCCAAATCAATTTGTTCTAACAATGATGATATTTTTTGTATGGTTTATTACAAATTAAATAAAGAAAAGATCAAGTCATGTATAGTTTTTTTAGCACCGTGTCTTACTACCCATTCAGATTATATGCTTATGTACTAATTACGCTAGTGGTTTTAGGGATTAGTAAGGTTATATTTAGAGGAATTGTACCTATATTTTTGTGGTGGGAGAGTGGAAAACCATTTTGGAAAAAACTCACTCAAGATGGCTTTATAAAATAATGTTATTCAGCATGCCTATTTTATTCTGAAAATTGAAAAATGACACCTGGACACGGGAATTGAACCCAGGACCTTTGGCTTATTACGCCAATTCTCTAACCACTGAGCTATCCAGGAATCGTCTCATGCCCAGGGTCATTCTTCACTCATATTTTAAGGTAGAGTCTGTAATGGACGTGCGGAAATCGTTGGCTACAAATGTGTGATTTTATTAAGATTATGAGCTATCAGATAACGCAGCCACTTGTACAATTATTATAATTGTAAGGGATTGCATATTTAAGAATCAAATAGCCAAGGCTATTATTTATGCTTTTAGTGAAGATTACTCCATCTAGATATCATATCCCTTACAATTATAATAATTGTACAAGTGGGAGCAATAAGCCAACTACCGAGTCGAAGGTGACTGCGTTATCTGATAGCTCGTGATCTTAATAAAATATGTTATCTAGATGGAGTAATCCTCACTAAAAGCATAAATAATAGCTTTGGCATATTTGATTCTTAAATATGCAATCCCTTACAACTATAATAATTAAACAAGTGGCAGCATTAAGCCAACTACCGAGTCGAAGGTGGCTGCGTTATCTGATAGCTCGTGATCTTAATAGACCATTGGTGTACTAAGCCAAAGGTCCCGGGTTCGATTCCCGTGTCCAGGTGTCATTTTTCAATTTTCAGAATATGAGATCTAGATGGAGTAATTCTCACTAAAAGCATAAACAATAGCTTTGGCTATTTGATGCCTATTTTAGCTAACTTTAACGATAATCTTAAACGAATTTAACCAATTCAAGTTTAGTTTATCAAATGAAGCATAGCTAAACTTAATTAAATACAACTTAGCATTTGTTACTCCTTTTTAATTCCAACTAACTTATTGTAACTTAACCTATACTAGCTTGTCATTTAGACTATCTTGATTTATCCTTACATAATCCATATAAGGGTATATTACACTCTATGATAACTAATAGGTAAGCTGTACTCAAATAGTTGTAATGAGGTTAAGGGGGGCGAAGATCCCTGACCTCCAGAAAGCTAGGTAAGATTCATTGCCTCTAGAAATTATTTAGAGGACTGTTTCCTGATAACTGCGGTCGTTTTGTTCTATGAAAGTGCCTCGACTGTGTTTTGTTCAACAAAGAATTACAGGAAAATCCTACAAAAACCCCCTTACTACGCCATTGTTGAAATTCTTAGCCATGGCACTTATCTTTAACTATACAGTTATCTAAAAACCTGAAAGTAGGAACAGCTTATCTTTTTTGCTAGATCTACTCAAAATTATGCAGTCAAACTTGATACATACTGTTGATATTAGGGGAATATCACACAATGCACGAAAGTACCATTTTTTCTTTGTAACAATAATGGTATCCAAAATGTATCTTTTATTTACCTTGACCTAACTAATCTTATAATAATTTAACCAACCTGTCAAGAATAATTTGTACATACATATTTATCCCAATAATAATTTTTGGATATCTTTTATTTAAACATGAAGCCAACTCTACAGGTTTTAAAAATAAAGTGGCAAATTATCATACTCTTATGGATATTTCAATGAAATTATATAGACTCTGCATAACCTTTCAGCATATTGTGCTAGTATGCAAAATATTTTTTATTATTTTCAATGCATAAAAGTGAAAATTTGACTTTATAAAATATTTTATCACAGATGTGTAATGATATACAATCAGTGTAGCTAAAGAGCGGACAATGTAGGCTCTAATTTTTATAGATATATTAAAAATATAATAAAAAGAAGAGCATGAGTGATACTTAACAAAATGTCAAACATTAGAGATAAAACCAACCAATGAGGATTGCCACCCCCATTTATTGCTAAAAGCTCAGTAAATATATTGCTAAAACATGTGTATTATCATGTTACTGAAATGGATAGGCATAACACTACCTTAATTTAAGTAGACTTTATTTTTAAACATTGTCTCAAATACAAAGGTCACTACTTTTTTTTACAAAAACTATGTGTGTTTATCTTGCATAATTTTACTCAAACCAGGATGTTATATTATCAAATAATAAATTTTAGCTTCAATATCTATTCAAGATTTGACACAGTGGATGCTTGATATTTTGAAATAGCAGGCCTATAGATAGCAGAAATCTCAGTTCATTGGTCTAGGTTTATACAAGTGGGGTGAAGAGGGTGAAAATTGTCACTGCATAAACAATGTCTCACCTTTCAAACTTGGCGAAAGCTTGCTTATGTTGTTAAACAGCTTGTATTTGGGTTTTAGAGCTAGTAGGTAAGAGCACTTGGAAGGAAAATTAATCAAATTAAAGTTTGGAAATCATTAAAAAGCATGACTATGGCTATACAGTGCAGGACTTGCATACTGAATGAATATACTACTGCCAACTAAACCTTAACAAATTGATCAACTTAAACCTAATTAGCCTTTTACATGTCCAAAACTACTAAATTAATAGTTTTGAAAGGCAACAAATGTTGAAAATGGTTCATTACTCACAATCTAAATCATCATTTAATACTAGCGCCATTGTACCCATAGCTTTATTTCCGGATTTGGTTAGAACTGTTCCTAAACCTTGGAACAAGATCAGGTTAAAGAAGGCTAAGCCTTAGGCAAAAATATTATAAATAATATCTATCTATATGCGTTATATAATTGTTTTAGTATCAGTGATAAAAAAATTATTTTCTATAGGAAATAAATAACATGCTTGGTGACCAGATTGTGTCCTCTGTATTTTACAAAACAGTTTAACAATAATGTCCAGAAGAAAATTGTGCATATAAAATTAGGAAATAATCCTGTTAGTAAACATAAAATTATTTTAAAAAATTCCGTTTTTATTACGAAATGAGGGATTTTTTCTATTAAAAACTATTATGTTCAATTATAATGACTATTTGTGTGCATATCAAGAACACACCAGCCATCTTCAATGACGTGCGTGAAAACATGATGCGTAGGCAGGTGCTTTTACACTGATCGGTTGACTACCTCTCCTGCTCACTACCATCACCGTATTTCGACATTAAGAGGGCATTTCCGGATATAAGCTTCCTAAATAAAGATGTTCCCTTTCAGCTCATCTAAAACCCATGTAAATTTGTAACACTTATTCTGATACACCCTATTTATATTATGTGCATATATGCTATGTTTTGCTTATTTAATTGAATATTTTTTTAAAGAAATGTTATTTTCTATAACTAATATAGATATTATTCTATAACTATTAGGCTACCTACCAAGGTGACCACTTCGGTCAGCGAGAAAGTATCAATCGCTGTAAGACTACAGGGTTATAATACAATGTTTTGTTTTGTTTTCTGGAACTACTATTCTATTTTATGTAATCTTATACTCCCTTTCACCCTACATCCTCAACCACCCTTTGTTATATCAATAAAAAAGAGGGGAAACAAAACTACGAAACTGATCTCAAGGTAAAGGGGAAAGCTAACTAATAGTTCTCAAATATATTAAAATTGTTTGTTGTGAGCCATCAAAAAAATACTGTATATGTTAAAAGAAGGCTAAATCTATAGTCCTTTCTCAAAAAGTCTATTCTCCTAACTTCAAAAACATGCTTAAAAAGTTGTTTAAAATAGCAAATGTCATATTTTGATATATTTTTTCTATTACCAAAACTCAAACTATAGGGTTGTTAAAGAGAAAGAGCCCTGTTCCCCTTAATGGCTCATTGTAATACAATTCTATGATAAACCTATTAAACATATTTCATACATTTCATTTAATATTTAAATAAATGTGGATTTTGCACCCTTAAGTCAAAACTGAATGTTGATCCAAGCTATAACAAAAAATGTTAGAATTTAGGGCATAGGTATATTATATTAAGATACTTAAGAATGTGTGTGAATAAAATCACCATTGGGGCAAGTAATGATATAGATTTTCTCTTTCGTAGTATTACAAATCAAAAGTTCCAACACTTAATATATTTTAAGTTAAGGACAGCTTTATAATATTAAACTTATTGAATTTATGTGTGATAAAATCTTCTTTTCTGGTTTAACAAACCTGGGTGGTCATTTTTATTTTCTATGTTGTTGACAAGACTGAGTCGTCGTCTTAAAATCCTAGCTTTGTTAACAAGTTTCCACCCATCTTCCGAGTATTTTGTGAACAAATCACTCCCAAATAGTTTTTCTAGCTTTTTTTCTCTCTCTCTCTCATTTCTAAAAGCTGACGAAATCGTGGTGAGGTCTCATGAAATTGGAAGATTCTAGAAGCCTTCTTGTATGACTACAAACAAGGAAGAGGGCTCTTCCAAGTCACTTCACTTTGCCTGCAACCCCACTGTGGCTAAGGTCCATGGCACGCAAACATCCAAATCTTCAAACTTTAAAGCTGCCACGTATTGAAAACATTTAATTCTGACTGTGATAATTTTTGGATAGTCGAGTATCATACCATTTGAATAGGTAAAACATAATTTATAGACCTGTGTTTCTATTATAAAATAGACCTGACGTTTAAGTGTGTTTAAAACTATGGTTACACGTAATTATTATTAATCCCATGGCGAACAACGTGCAAACATGAAAAGAGAACCCGAGAAGAGTAACATAACAATTTTAATTTCTGACATGAAGGATTGAGGTGAAGAAAGATATCACTTCAATTTAATTACCAACGAAGAGGCACAAATGAGACCGTTGCAGGTGGGGGGACAAGATACTAAGAAGTATCTTCATGTTGAAAAGGGTAACCGTTAAGACATGTGTTTTTATATGATTCAGATACAGTGTTGGTTCATGTATTGTATCCAGGGCAAGCCCAACTTGACAGGACTGTACAAGTAACCTGTCAAGACTGTACGAGTAACACTATCCACTCTACCAACCACACACACAATAATATAGGGGATGAATATTTGTGTATTTGTTTTAGAGGGAAAAATTAATTTTGAATTCAAGGAAACAATACTAGTACAATGTAGTATATCCCGGTGGCAAAGCTTACAATATAAAGAAAGGGAGACTGAAATTATAAATACAATCGACTTGCCTTATATCTCCTTCATTAGCTCTAGCCGACAAATTTTCAAATCGTATATTAATCACCGAGTTTTTTTGTGCATACGGCACTAGATAGTTTACAGTGGCCCTTTAAACAAGAAAGATATCAGTTCTTTCTTTTCTATAATAAACTAGATTACAACTAAATTACTTTAAAATAATTTTAGAATGCAGATTACACAAAAACAATGCCTTCAAAGTCAAAACTAAAAGTAACAATAATTTTTAGAAAGGTAATGAACGCCCTCTCTAGTTTCAAAACAGAAGAACCATCAATAATTACCGACTCCCAGTGATGTAAATCCCGACAGTAAAAAAATATAAACTTTATTATTTAACTCACATTTTATAAATTGTGTTCTATATACATAAAAGTTATTTCTGTAGGCCTATTATTGTTAAAAAGTATAATTTATATTTGATCTAAATGGCCTATTAATGGAATATTTGATTTACTTAACTTATTTTATAACAAAATTGTGATTAAAGTAAGTTAACATTATTATATTTAAGTAGAAGGACAAGGTTTTTCATGCTTGAGCAGCTTTTGCGGATATCTTTCCTCGAGTACTAAGCCACACCTTCTCCTCCTAACCTTCTCCAATTGTCACAACCCTACTCATCACTGTCACAACCTCTTGGCAGTATTAAAAAACACAACTTTGCCAATATAAAAAAAACTCAAAACTATTCACAAAATACTGTAGCTAAATTTTATAAATTAAAATTTTTAAATTGAAGATATTTAATTTAGTATGGTTCATAATGTGACTGTTTATATGAATAATAAGATGAGTAATACCGATTTATTAATATTTTTAACCTGCATATAAACACCAAATAATTTGACAACTTGGTCGAGACTAGCTTCTTCTTAAGGTTAATAGCAGGAGCTCTGGAGTAGGGATGGAGGTGGGAATCTGAAAGGAGTGATGACAATTAGAAAAAATTATATTTGCTACAAAGTGAGGCGAGTCTCAATAGGAGAAGGTAAATAAATAAATAGTATTTTCTCCATGCAAAAAGCATTTATGTAAGTTTTATCAACTTGGGAGTTGTTTATAAACTTAAAATAGTTTACAAACCCTTTTGTATTTGTTTTTAATCTCATAGTCTACCCTGATGCTACGCCTCTGTCAAAGCCGGACTTACCCTGACACTAGCCTATAAGCCCACTGCTTGGATTTAAAATTCAGTTTTGAGATTCATAGCTAAAATTAATATTCAGATTCAAGGTTAGGTATTCAAACTACACTCATTTTTATAAATTCATTATTTATTATATACAGTAGACTCTCAATTTACCGGGGTCGGATCAACTGGTTTGCGGCTTAACCATGGCTATACTTAAATATGTCACAAACAATACACCACCATCTGAATGGATTCTACTGTTATTGCCACCCAATGCGCAGGCACGGCAATTTCTCAGAGAGAGAGAGAGAGAGAGACAGACAGACAGATACAAGGAAATAGCACCGCATGCTCAAGGTCGTACAGATACTGCTGAGACTCGCAAAATTGATGAGGAGGTAGAGGAATAAGGAGAGGCACAGCTTATCCCGGGTGATAAAGCTAGTCAGTAGCCAAGGCACTGAAGGCTGAGGAATGTGTGCTGACCTGACAAATTTGGAGAAGCAGGATGACACTTTACAAACACAATTAATGCATGTGCTGAAAAGTAATGGCAATTAGTACAACCCTCAAAGATAAAACAAATGAATAAAGGACTCCTTTAATTAATTCATTAAGTATATATGTATATATAGGGAAAAAGAGATTTTTGTATTATCCATGATTTCTATTATCCGTGCTTCCTCTCCTCTCAATTACCCCAGCGAATCAAGAGTCTATTGTATCATATATATGTATGTATAGGACTATTTCAGTTTCATTTAAAATCTATCAAGATTTTAGATTTGTGTTTTACATTAATGCATCTTAAGAAGAATAAACAATACATCATTAATAATCTTAAGCTTTATGCTACTTTTTTGATCCTTACATAACCATATTTTGTATTCATCCTATAGTTAATAAAGCCTTGTGTAGCATAGGAGTGGCTTTGGGAAAAATAAAAAACATACATGTGCATCAGTTTTAGTTGAAATCTGTCTCTTAGTTAAAACTAATAAACCAAATATGTTTTTGTAATAAATACTGCACAAGCAAAATTATGTAATTAAGAGCCAACAAATTAATATTATATTAATGCTAACTAATCTATTCACTTTATTAGTTATTGCCATTATTTCAAACACACTGTCAAGTAAATTCTTTATCAGTATTGGATCAAAGATCAATTACATAAAAATGTAATACCATTGGTTAAGATTTTGTTTAAAAATTTTCCTTAAATATCGATACAGCAACACTTCAACATGAGATATACACTCCACCCTCTATTCAGTTTGCATTACCTGGTCTTTATTTCTATTACCCTTACAAGGTGTAAACATGCACTCACACATTCACATACACCCTTACAAGGTGTAAACAAATTCAACCAATTCCTCTTTTAAGCCTGATTTCTTAAAACAAACTAGTTGAAAATGTAACCAAACAAATATCATCTGATACTTAGTTTTTTAAATAGGTGACTCAATTAAATGGGATAAGTATCCATACTATTGCTTTCAGGCAACGTAATGAAATTATAATAAATTGAAAAATGACAGCTGGGCAGGGGAATTGAACCCGGGGTTTTTGGCTTAGCATACCCAGGTTAGAATGACGTGTCCAGGTGTCGGTTTTCAATTAATTTAAATAAGTTTTCTGTAATTATAATCATTCTTCCCCCAAACTTTGTCTTCAACATAAAGGTACCAAAAGGTATAGTGTTGCTTTCTTTCAAGGTAATGAAAGGCACAGTGAAAATATTTATTTGAGAATTGAGAAACAAGCGGCAGTGCATGTCATAGTATTTGTCGAGTGAGGAGTCCATGGCTCTGCGGTGATAACTGCACTGTATTGTGCATTGCAATGGGTATGGCTTTGCCCTTGCTATATTATAAGTAACAACATTGGTCCAGAGCATGTGTTGCCCCAGCTGAATGTCACCTATCTGGCAAATTAGTAATCAGGTGAAGTCTGTTGTGTTACATTTTTGGGTTGTTTTGTTATAAGGAATCATATTCTGAAAAATAATATAATGCATGTGTGTATATAGACTTTTATATATACAAATATATATGTATAAAGTGTATATATATTATGTATGTATGTGTATATACAGTGGTTGATTTCTAAAATTTTAGGTACCGGAATGCACTACAAGGGGGTCTGCCCCACCCCAAGAGTTTTTTTTAATATTAGCTTCAAAAGACATGTTTTTAAGCCATTATTTTCTTCTAAAAGCAGAAGAAAATGTTTTAAAATCCATCCTAATGTGATTGTGTTTGAGTGAATTTAGTGTTTGCCTTAATGGAGGTACCGGAACGCCGTTCTGCTGCGTTCCATCAGAAGTTAAGCACTGTGTGTGTATATATATATATATAATATATATATATGATATAGTATATATAATATAATATATATATATTTATATTATAATATATATATATATATATATATATATATATATATATATAATATATATATATATATAATAATATATATATTTTATATAAAAGATGTATCCAAATTCATATGATTTTTCAAAGTACTTCCTTGTTCCTCTATGACTGGTGTTGTTTATTTTTATTTATTTATTATACTATGATAATGCTTATTTATTATTTATATTTTATATGTCTATTTTTTAATTAAATATTAATATATTATAGGCCTTGTCATGATTTGATCACTAATGGTTTGTTTTAGTTGAATATTAATTTACAATAACCTTGTCATGTTATTGTCATTAATGTTTTTTTTAAATTTATAAATGAAGTATCTTAATTACATGACCATATTTATAATTTAACGTTGTTGAACTAGATTTATAAGCAAGTATTTCTATATTTATTGCTGTTTTGATCTTAGTAAAACTGTGAATTTTTCTTCAAATAACTATAACTTTACAATGTTTGTTTGCAAAATGAATTAATGATGTAATTTGTTTTAGCCTCTGACTAAACTCATGTTGTGATTAGCGAGTAAGTTCCAATCATATATGAGAAAGGAAATAATATCCAGCCTGAAATAATTTGGGTTCAACTAGAGAAAAAATATCTACAAAATCTATTAAACCATATTTTATCCATTTAATGTTTCCATATATTAAAGTGTGAAATGTATACTTTATCTGAAAATATATTTTAAACTATTAAGATTCTTTAAATACAAATATGGTTTGAAATATAGCTATTGGACATGGATTTAAGCTCCAACTTACCGCATGTTGTTCTAATGATAAACTATCCAGGCTATTATTAATCAAGAACTGATAAACATAATCATCAACTGTTTGAGACTGCATGCTAACACATTAATAAATTCAATAAATCCTAAGCTACTCAGCATCAAGCTGCTCTGACAATACAATAAGCTCTCTGTTTTTAACAACAATCAGATCAATCTATAGTTTATAGTATTATATGATGTGCATTATGCAATTTCATATATAACATCATAACTTAAAATTTAAAAAAAAAAAACTATCAAGATTTTTTAAGAATTGTTCTTATTTCTGAAAAGTTGGATTTTATACTAAGCAACTGAAAATAAAATATCCTTTTCCCTCATTTCTGTTAAATCAAGATCCTTTTATGATTTATAAAATGTCATTGCATCTTCTTGTTTTAAAGATACCATATTCAATTTTCAAAGTGTAAACATTGTTAATTGATCCTTTAGAATAGTAAATGTTTATCTAAATACAACAGCTCTTGTATTGAGTGAAAAATTATAAATATGATAGTTAGTAAGAAACATACATTGTGTATTTTTTTTAAACACCTCACTTCTTAATAGAATTGTAGATATTTAACTATGATGTAAACAAATATAAAAAAAATAGTATATATAATTAATGATATTGAAAGTTGATTTATTCTTACCTGTAAACTAGCATTGAGAGCATCTCCATATAGAGTTGGACTATGGGTTAAGGTGGGACTTTTTGATGGCACACCCCTAGTAATTCAGAGAGTAATTATCATTATTAAGTTATGTCCATATAAAAATTACATAGATAAAAAAACATTAAAAATTTGCCAATTACCATTTTCTGAAAGAGAGAAAATATATTATACAAATTAATGAATGGACTAAGCTACAGAATTTCGAAAAGATTTTAAAAATACATCAAGAGTATAAAAGAGTAATAAAAATTAGATAATTAATGAGTTAAAAGAAATAAAACTCACCATTAAATCTTATCTCTGCATTCTTCAAATAATTATTATAACGACTAATACATACAAAATAAAAATAGTCAAAAAATTCTTGTTTCAACAACTCTCTCACTTGGTTTGAATTATTTGAAAAAATTTAAGGAGCATACCTTTATATGTAAATGCTTTGAATAGTTTTCACAAATCAACCTATAAAATCTGGTTGATTATAAGATTTAATTAATTAATTTTTCTATTCCAAATATTTAAAAAGGGGTTCAATACAGTGTTTAAATATTTTGCATACCAAGAAATTTGTTAGCTAAGGATGATATGACTATTTAATTTCAGTTAATATTATTTTAAATTATAGATCATGGAATTGTATTAATATGTATAGATTTTATCGCTTAAAATGAACAATTGGTCAAATTAATGGTAAATGAACACAATAATATTTCAAATTATTAAAGTTAAAATATATGTAAATAATTGCCAAAAACATAAACAAAATTAATATTTTTGAATGTGTAACGAAATGGTGTCTCAAAAGCAATTTCAACCATCTAACATTTAGCTCTTAGTTTAGACTAGAACTACTGTTAATTTATAATCATTTGAATAAAAATTTTCATCCACTTCGAATTGTAAAATAATATTTATGCCTATATAGTATGATATTCCTTTACATTATGACCCAATTAATAGAGTTGATTGAATATTATCTTATTTTGACATGGGTTTTTATACCAATGGTTCTGTAGTCATGCAAACAAATAAACTAACCATATGCGTATGTATGGAAAATTGTATTTTGCCCAAAGCATCTAAAATAAATTTCCATTGAATTTCAAATATATGAGAGTGCAGTGTCTTTATTTTACAAAAGAGTTATGAAAATTTATCTAATATACAGTGAAATTGGGGCACCTGTATGAAGAAATAGTTAGTGTTTTTGTGCTCATTATTATTATGATGAAGTTAAAGTGAGAGCCAAGAGTTTTGAAACAAGTGTTCCATGTTTATAGTGATTGGACTACCTTTTCAACAATGATGCAATCACAGGACCAAGTTCTGACTTCAAAGAAAAGTTTAAAACTCTAGTAATGAGAGTAATAGTATTTTTAAGATAATAATATTAATGATGATAATAATAAAGATAATACTACAAACAAAATTAATGTTTCAACCACTAAGAAACATTGGAACATTTTGCTAAAACATATTTAATATATGAATATATATTAATTTATATTTAATATATGAAGTATATATTAAATATGGTAGAATAGAATAATAATATATTGAAATATATAATAAATTCAAAAAAGAGAAAAGTATGAAAGATAAAGAGAAAAAGACTTAAAAGACAAAGATTTAAAAGAGAACACACAGAAAAAGATAAGTAAGAAATAACAACTGTTGAGGCTCATTTCCTTACGTGTGCTGATGATTTTGGAAAGATTCTCCCAAAAAGGGAGGGTGGGCAGGCAGAGTAGAATGTGCCCACCCTGCCAACGAGATGGCCAGACTAGACTGTTACAACAGCAGCACAAACAAAGCTGCAGGGAAATGTGGTGAACAGGAATAAATAACATTTACAATAACAAAGACAACAATAATGTGCAACTACTAGAGGAGGCAGTGCTTTAACATTCACTCATACATTTATTCACACATGTACGGGTAATTAGATGAAGCAATTGTCTAAAGCAATACAAAGAGCTCAGTTTCTAGAAAAGAGTCAGATTTAGGAAAAATATGGACTTAATGTTTGCATGCAGGTGATTAAATTTTATGAGGGAGATCCACGATGAAAAGGAACCTAGAGTGCACCTACCTATATAAGTAATCAAAATTGCTAAACTCAGGGTTATAAAACCTACAATTACGTTTTTGCATTACTAAATCAACATAGAAGACATTTTAATCAAAACCATTTTTCATTAAACTCAAAACATCAATGTCCACTGGGCTTAACATTAAGATCCATACCTCCGCTAATCTGTCTTATGTGGTGTAGTTGTGATAAATGCAAAAACATTCTGCAACCCTCCTTAATTCAGATTTGATAAATACAGCTATAAGTGATTACATTTATCTTGAGCTACTAAATTATGTTTTAAATGGTTAAAGAGATATTTGTTATAGATTTTTTTTATGCACTAAGGCCACCATCATACCTCTATTGCTTGCAAACCCTAGATACTTAATTATTTTGGAGTTATTTGTAAGTAGAAAAAAAATATGATTTTATTACTATGTTAAACGACCAATTTATGTGATAGAAATATGTCCCTTAAAATTAACCATATAAAATGTCTTAGTACCAGACTAGACTAAAAATTTGTCTTTCACAAATTCTCTACACTTCCAACTTCCAAAAACAATGTAGATTAAAACAATTACATCCATTGCACCAAAATTATACTTTTAGAATATTTAACATTAGACTATTGTTGTTTTGTTTTATTGTTATTATTATTATATTATTATCATCATATCATTATTATTATTATCATCATTATCATTATCATTATTATTATTATTATTATTTTTTATTATTATTGTTGTTGTTGTTGTTGTTGTTGTTGTTTTAGGTTCAGAAATATGTTGGAGAGGAAAACAAAAGTCAGTATGAGGCTTTTTATCGCAAGTGGAAGAATGAAAGTGACAAGGAAAAGAAAAAATTATGAGAATCCATGGTGAAATTCGTAAAGTTGGAAGAAGGTGACCCAACAGCATCAACATCAGTCACTTCGGAATTCATTTCCGACAATAAGGACAAAATGGAAGATGAAAAAACAAATGACAAGTTTGAAGTTTGAAAACGTGCCAACAAATATGGGTGACTGAATAAAATTGTGTTGAGGATAGTTTAGTAAATATTTGTTTTGAATTGACAACTGAATATGATGTATGGAATCCTTCTAGCTGGCCACCAATTATTAATAATTGGTTACTAGAACTTATAATTCAGAAGGGTCCGAGACACCTCAAAATATGAAATTTCCTACAGATAACAATGTAAGATCATTTTCTGTGTGACAGTATATTATACTTCTACCTAACAGTAAAATAGTTCAAAGAACTTGGTTAATTTATTCTACAAAATCCAATAGTGTGTTTTGCTTTTGTTGCAAGTTGTTTGCTTTAAATCAAAATAAACTAACAGATAGTCATGGATTTTCAGATTGGCAACATTTAACCACTCATTTATCGTGGAATGAAATGAGTGTTGAACATACACAAAATTGTGAAAAGTGGTAGGAATTAAAAAACAATCCTCAACAACAGTTGTACATTAACTACAAACAATGTTACTTTGAATTTGAAAAAATATGGTGGTGAGCCATTATTGAAAGAATCATTGTAATTGTCCAGTAATTAGCAGAGCAGTGTTTAGCTTTTAGGGGTGAAATTGATAAATTATTTGAAGTACCTAAATAGTGGGAATTTTTAAAGGCTATAGAAATGTTGGCAAAATTTGACCCTGTTATCTAACAGCATATCAATAGTATACCTAAAAGTAATATGCCTCATTGCTTAGGCAATGCTTTTAAAAACGAAATAATATATGTTTTAACAAGTGGCATAAAATAAAAAATAAAGGAATTTGTACAGAAAGAAGTATTTTCCTGTGATTCTCGACTGCACACCAGATGCCAGTCACAATGAACAGATAGCATTTGCAGTAAGAATTGTAAATATTGACATTTCTGATGTTAAAGTTCGATAATTATTTATTAGGTTTTATTCAGTTTCAGACACTAGGGGAAGGTTTATGTAATTACCTAACAAGTGAACTCTTAACAAATTGTGAACTAGATATTCAAGATATGAGCATGATAACAGTGCAAATATACGTGGTTAGCATAGTGGCTTGTAGAAGAAAAATAGGAATTTTAATCCTTGAGTCTTTTTTTTTTACCTTGTGCATCGCATTCATTAAATTTATTTTTAAATGATGCTGCCAAAGTAAGATTTGAAATTGTTAATTTTTTAACTTTATCCAAGAATTGTACACATTTTTTCCTTCATCCCCTTACAGGTGGGACATGATAAAGCATAATATCACTAGATTAACCCTGATAATTTTAAGTGATACAAGTTTGGAGGTTTGAATAAAAGTAGTGCAATCTATGATATTGCAATTAAGTGAAGTTGTGACAAGTTTAAATGACATAATAGACTACAATTCCAGAGGAATGAAAATAAAATATACAGCTAAATGTTTGTTAGATCACGTTACATTTTAATTTAATTTTCTCAGTTGGTATATGGAATAATATTCTGCCAAAAAATTGATTTAAGTAAAATGTAACAGTGCCCTCAATCCAACATAAATTAATCTATTTTTAAATGTTAAAATTTATCCAGATCTGATGAGGTATTTACTACATATTTTAGGAATGCAGAAGATTTAGCTGCAAAAGTAAATGTAGAGGAAGAATTTCCAGTCATAAGGTGTAGAATTTAAGTTTGCCTTTTAGATTATGAAAGTTGTGATGTAAAATCACAAACCCAAAAGAATTATTCAGAATACAATTGTATCTAACAATTTTTGATACAGCATTAAATTCCATTCAGGAAAGTTTTGAAAATCTAAATGAATATAATGAAGTATTTAAATTTCTTTGTGAATTTCAAGAAATCAGTGAAGAGAAAATTTAAAAAAATCTTGTTTTGATTTAGATGTTTCCCTTCATATTAATAAAGGAAGGATATTGATGGTCTTGAGCTCTTTGACTAGCTGATAACATATGGAATTTCAAGCATTGGAATTGCAGACCCATTATAAAACTTAGCATAGATTACAAAAAAAAGGTTTAATGTCATCATTTCCTAATCTGTTTATAGTTTTGAGAATTCTTCTTACATTACCAGTTAATTTAGTGTAGGGAGCATCAGGTAAAATAAGTTATTTGTAACTCAAGCTTATAAAAACATACCTATTTAAGAACGTCAATTACTCAAGAGCAGTTTAGTTATTTTAGACTTCTTGCTATAGAGAAGGAATTATGTGAAAGTTTAGAATTATCAGATGTTATTGACGAATTGGCAAATAAATAAATGGTACGGAACCCCACACGGATTTTCTCGCTCTATTGTTTAAAAATAGAGATATTTACTCAAAACTTGTAATATATATGAAACTAGATAATATACACTAGCAAACCCAAGCATAAGTTGAACTATACTTATGTAAAACATTTTTTGAGTCCTGGTTTTAAATTTATAATTTTATTTTTAAAGAATTAATGTCCTTATTTTTATGTTTGGACCAATAAAAAAGATTAATATTGGGTCCAAAAGGGTCAACATTACGTATTAAAATTTCGACTTCCGGTTAAAATTGTTGACATTTTAATAGGTCTTGCACATCTTCAGGTCATCGGATTGCTATTAAATTCCTCATTTATAAATTTTGACCAATAAGAAATGTAAATATTGACTATTGAGTCTAAAATGGAGATAGATCATTGTTGTACAAACATTTCTACTAAGAGGTTTAAGGAAAAATAGCAAACATTTTGAGAGACTTACTTCTATTTAATTACTCTATGGCATTGGAGAATTATTGAGTTAAAACTTAAGTAGTATCTCTTTACAACTAAAATTCACAAAATTGTATTAATATATTTGCCAATATCTCAGAAACTGTTGGTTTTATAAATATATATTTTATATAAATGTTTTTTATTTTTTAATAGTACTACAATTTTGCAATGATAAGTTATTTAGTATCTCAAATAGTTGCAGAGATACAGAAATTTCAGCTTCTGTAAAGTACCCTAAAATTCATTTTCATGGGAAAATGGAAATAGCCAGTTTATTTATAATCTTTATCAAGTCTAGATTTGAATTTTAATCAAAATCATTAGACTCTTCTGCACTACTCTATCAAGTAGCTTCTCCTTCAATAATGGGAGGACTTAAACACAAATACCTAAATAGTGCTAACATACAAAAGGGTGAATGTGTAACAGGGTGAATGTATTCCTCTTTCATTGGAAATATGCAAATAAATTATGCAATGTTATGTGAAAAGGTACACAAAAACAACTTAAGATAAAATTGGATTTGTTATAAAAGTAAGGACTAAAAACTGTAACAATGTTGTACAAAATTGTAAGTAAGTTTTTGTAAAATTATTGGGTATACCAACATAAAAAAAAATTGTGAGAACAAACATGTTCCAATGACATCCAGTAATGCAAAGAATATGGTAACAATAAAATATATGACTGAATATCAAAGAGTTGTAAGGAATATATAGATCAGCTGCCAGATAAGATTTTAAATCAAATATATTTATAGTCCAAAATTGTCAATTGGTGATATGGGAGATAATAGGATTATGCTTGAAATCAATGTAGATGATAACATGTACAAACGAAAAAAGTCCTATATTGATAGGCTATAATTGATCAGCACACATCAAACTGAAATATTGTAAGGAGAGCTTTGCATGACTATAATACATGTTTATTATGGTGATTTTTCCAAGAATATGGCTAACCATTGAAATAGTACAAAAGGGTAGTATAAAATGGGCGGAAACTACCTAGTTACAGCTATGTCAACCAATGAAATTAGTAAAAAACTAAAAAACTTGGTGCATAATTACTTCCAATTATTTCAGAAAATATAACTCTGTAAACATCTTTGCAACTTTATATTTTCATAACTAAGAGTTACTATTTATTAGTTCCTTATTAATTAGCACCAAAGAGGAAGAAATAGACTATTGTACAAATTGTATATATAGCTACTATGAAACAAATTCTGATAATCAAACAAATCACTGAAGTGTACAATGCCAGGTAAAGTTTAACAATTTTATAATCACATGCCTCATAATGGAAATGGAGCCTCTTCACAAGAACTAATTTTAGTTTAGGAATAATGAACTGGGTTATTTATTACTAAACAAAATATTGCAAAACATGTTTAGACTGTAGACTGTACTCGCTGACACCAGACAACGTAGAGACAAGTTGTAACAAAAGAACAGCAATATAGATATCACCAAAGAGTACATAATACAGTACTGTTTTGTTAACAAAACATTGTACACAATAACAGACAGGGATGAAGATTTCTGCAATAAAACCATGTCCTACATTTCCTCTCAAGTGCACACATTGTCACTTCTTCATTACATAATGTACATCCCAAATTTTTCCAAGCACTTTTGATGTTTCGGTTCTGGTAATCCTTTGGTGAGTACATCCACCATCATATCAGCTGTTTCCAAATAGCGTAATATAACCCAACTTTGTTCAAGTTCTTCCCTGATGAAGTGATGGCGTATATCTATATATTTGGTTCTTGGGTGGAAGATAGGGATCTTCACAAGCTTTTGGGCTCCCTGTTTTTTATTGTAAATTGGGATGATTTCTTCACTTCCCAGCCCTACTTCTTTCAGAAATTCGCTTAAGTAAATCGCTTCCTTTACAGCTTCAGTCAAACCCATGTACTCAGCTTCAGTAATAAACAATGCCACAGTGCGTTTTTTATCCGCCTGCCAAGTCACTGCTTCATTTGAAAGTACAGAAACAAATCCTGTGTAAGATCTTCTGTATTGTGTAGATGCTGCCCATACAGCATCCACCAACCCTTCTAAATGACTTGAGCTTTTCTGGTATGTGATTCGTAGGCTCGTAGCTCCATGCAAACATCGTAGAATCCTTTTGGTTGTGATACAGTGTTTTTTTTTTCGGTAACACCTGTTAAATCTCTTAGAAATTTCACTGATATATATGTTCTAGTTTCTATGGCCAGATACACCAAACTTCATATTATTTCTATGAAAGGATAGTTTTCGGTTCTTCACTTAAACTATTTTCATTTCTCCCAGCTTCACACTCAGATCCAAATACATCTTAGGAGGTTTGAATTCTCCATTTCAAACTTCCTCAAGATATATTTAATGTATCCACCTTGTGATATCTTCATGGATCCATTTTCCTGATTGAATTCCATCCCCAAGAATATTTAACACCTACTAGATCCTTCACTTGAAAGCAGTCTTTCAAGCCTTGCTTGAATTCAGAAAGCCGATTCAAGTCACTTGAGATGATCAATATGTCATCAATGTGTAGCATGTCACCTAAATCAAAATGACAACTAAAAACTGGAATCCCCACAAAATGCTAAACTACAATAAGGGAATCAGAAGAAGACAATTAATAGTGATGTATTTAGCAATAAGATCGTTTGGATTCTACTTACATTACGTGGATGTTCCCGGATACGATTACCATGCTTTCACCAACTGTTCGGCTAGCATGGCGAAAGCAAAGGCGTGGCAGTTTCAACGCACGTCTAACCTCTTGAACTCAACATTGAAGAAAGACCAGACGGTCCTCGGTTCGTCGCGAGCGACGACCACTACGCCCTAGCGGACTTCCTTGGCAACTCTTTCTCCACCGTTTCAAAACTCCCTCCCCCTTCCTCCCTATTTCATTGTTTACCTTGCCCAATTTGCTAATCAAGAGTATATAACGAGGGATTCCTAGGTTCACAGATTGTAGTTCATCACTTGGATATCTCGAAGAAGGAAAAACTGCTCCAGCACCTGTAGAAGATACTGCTGACCATGACGATTAGGACGTGGGTGTCACCGCCTTGATACCGAGGGAATCCCGTCTATTGATCCAAGTATTAAGTTGTTTTCCAAGTCCTTCAGACTTGTTGAGTTAGTCCATAGGACTATGTAAGTTTTTTTGTTAGTAAAAATGTGGCTATGAGATTAGTCCCACGTCCATCAGATGTGTTTGCTTTAGTCAAGATGATTTCTTTTTTTATTTGTCCTTCAGACGCTATGTTTTAGTCAGAGTGACTAAATTTAGTTTTTGAGTATAGCTGATTTAATTTTCTGTTAGTCAGAAATTTTGACTACATATTTTTACTATATTCAAATTATATAGCTTAAATACAGGAGCCTTGAGCTCTGTATGTAATAGTACCCAGGTTTTAAAGTCCTCTTCTTCACAAGTTCATTCTTCCACTCTAAGTCCATAAGACTTCAGGATATCATATGACGCCTTGGACGTCATGCTCATATGTTCTAATGTTTGTATGGCTACACGCAGGTTGTCTAACGCTTTTACATGAGAACCTAGTTAGGTCAGTATCTCACAGCGCTCTAGTTGGCATCTTTATTCTGTGTTATTATTTTGGGTGCGCAAAGTGCGGAACACGGCTAAGTTTGTCTGGTGGCCCACACAGATAGTACTTTCTTTCGCCCCATGGTTGGCGCTTCTTATGATTTAGTATTTAATGTTGGTGCATTCTAAACTTGAGGTTTACCCCAGGCAGTGGGTGGTGACATAAATGTACTATTGAATGCTCTGGCAGTACCCACTGGGAAAGGACCGGCCATAGTACTATTTAGTGTAGATACCTGGTTGCTTTTTTAGTCATTTGCTGATGTAATGGACAGTCCGTCCTCTTTCAATATCTGAAACAGTTCTTTATTACAAGCCAAGCCAGCTAGCTAGGACGAGCTTCGGTTAATAACTCTAAGATTATAGATCTGTTGTCACATCTTTATTTGTATTTAATTCACCATGTTTTCTGTTTAGACCCTCAGGTGGAAGTCAGGTGCTAGTCCGGGTGTGTTAGAATCCAATACTCTCTGTATTCGTAAAGTCCTTTTGACGGTTGCCGTGTCGTCTTGGACATGTATCCTACAGAACCACGGGAAGTTCCTATAACTTTGGAGTTGTTAAATCCTATCTTACTTGTCAGTTTAAAACGTAATATTGTTCATCCAAGAGTTACTAGTATTCCTTTGCCTATTTAACGGACTTCAACCACTGTCATTGTTTGTGGGTCCAACTTTCTATTTTCTTTTACCAATTGTAACCCGATATCAACTTTTATGTTAGTGTATAATAAATCTATTTTTGTTACCTATTTAATTCTTTCTCTGTTATAAAATATGTTCCTATTTCACACTTATAAAATGTACACACCTTAAAAATAATATCCCGGGTGAAATGTAAATTGCAACAATTCATTGTTTAACTTCTTGTCTGGTAATTAGGGATATGGTATCGAAAGAAAAGTAGCAATACTGCACTAATTAAAAGTATTGGAAGAAAAATATTGATACCCGTAATAGTATCGAAAGAAAAGTATTGATAAAAGTAAGTATTAGTATCAAAACACAATATAAACTTTTCTACTTAATCTACTTGAGACACCCTTGAGTTGACTGAGTTCATTTAGCTCTACAAAAGCTTATTTTGTTTAGTTTGTGATGACCATGCTCATTGATAAAGGAAGCGGTAGTAGACTGGTCACCAATCACCCGATCAGCCATCAGGATGTATTAATAAACAAAGATGAAAGAAAAGATATTAATTATGATGAGCTAAAAGAGATTGAATGCTAGAGGTGCAGAAAATGAGCTGTGAGAATTGAGAAATAGTGCAATTTGTTCTTCCTACACACTCCAACCTAGTAAACATTTAATCCCTGCATGAGTGAAGAAACCAAAAAAGCGGTTTCTTTCGATTCCGATCCAATACCAGAGTGTAAGTACTAATATAAGTAAAAGTATCGGAAAAAGTATTGAGTAAAAAAATACTAGTATCGAAAGGAAAATATCGACATTAGTAAAGTATCGATACTTTTTTCATATCCCTACTGCCAATACATACATACATATTCGTGCTCAGTGGTTTTAACCTGAAATCTTGAAGTTCCTTATTTATCAGTTTGTGCCATTGACAACCAGCCTGTTTTATGTCATATAATCCCTTTTTCATCAATAAACTTTATTTCCCTCTTGGAGATCCCAAAGCGTTTTTGAAGCTCTCCCCCTCCCACTTCGAAAGTTTTTCCTCTTTGCAAATCTCTCTCATTGCAATCCAGGAAGTAACTATTCAAAAAGCTAGGGCACTTCTATAAATACCCCTTCTTCAAGAATACCGCTCAAAAATGCGGTAGTTATGCCCAACTGGTGGATAGCCATGTCATTCTCAACATCAAGAGCAATCAAAAGTCTTAGTGAGCTGATTCAGACCACTGCAGCAAAAGTCTCATTGAAATCAAGTCCAGGGCATTGAGATTATCCCTTGGCAGCCACTCGGGCCTTTCTTCATTCCAAGGTTTCTTCACCATTGTAGTTGTTTCTATGTACAAGTCTAAATTCTATCACATTTCATCTATCTGGGGATCATTTAACACCCATGTCTTGTTCTTGATAAGGCTTTCAAATTCACATTGAATGGCACTTTTCCACTCCTTAGTTTCATTTCCAGTAAGAGCTTCTATCAGAGCGATTTTCATGATAATAGCTCATTCAAGCTGTTCTTCAAGTGCTAGGCCTGCGTTATTCATGTATTCTTAGAATATCCCAAGAACACAAGTACGTATATGTTGTTGGGATTTTTCTTTTTCAGGTATTTTATCAAGGCAGTGTCCTTTGCTTCTAAAAGTCTTCAAGTCAGTAAGTTCAGGCTTTTTACCAAACCTTTGTTTGAATGGTATTTTACCATCAAGACTTCTAAAAGGACATCTATTTCGCAAAGAGTTTGCTGTTGACACAACCTTTGCCCAGAAACAAGGTGAAAGATTTGATTCTAACATGAGACACCTCACCATCTCCACTAGTTTCTAGTTCTTTCGTTCCACGACTCCAATTGTTTGAGGTGTATAGGCAACATTAAGTCTCCTGGTGATGCCACACTTTTTCAAATGCTGATCAAATTCACTATTCAGATATTATTTCCCATTATCTGACTGGAAACACTTTATCTTTATTCCAGTTTGGTTCTCTACCAGACTTTGGTAGTTTTTAAAGATTTCCAGTGTTTTATCTTTGGACTTCAATAAGTTCACATTTAGTCCTGTCCCTGCTATGGTTCTGTAGGAAAATTTGAGTAGGGAGGGTTTTTTTTACAGGGATGCTTTGTAGGTGTCTTAATAAGTATTTTTTACTTGGGTGGACATCCGCCACCTGGTACATTTTCCGGATATGACGTCATCAAAGATGGCGGCCACTCAATCATAAAACTGCTCATATCTCTGTTAATACTTGACCGATTTTTATGAAACTTGCACTTTTAACTAATTTGACCTTTATGAAGCTAATGGAAGGGGTCTCAGCCGAATTATTGGATACTTCTACTTAAATTGCCTAACTTTCAGGTATTCATTTTTTTTTTTCAGGTTGTGGAAATGAAATGAAGAGATGGATGTCATAAAATTGTCTAGTTTGTCAAAAAAAACAGTTTAACAGACTTTAAATAAGATGAAAAACCATGCATCATATGTAATAAAAGTGATGATAGTGTGTTAAGTACTGAAAATGGCAAGAGAAAAAATCAGGGCAGCTGCGAAAGTGTGAAATGACAGTGTTACTAACGGTTTGAATTCATAAATGAGGAAGCATGTTTTGCTACCATATGAATAATGCATGCTACAAACAATACTGTCATAAGAAGTCCCTTTTAAAGCTTCAAAATGAGAAAAAGTTTAGAAAATGAAGATAAAGATAGCCACTGAAGAGGAAAGTCTTAGGAAATCTGGAAGGAAACGAGCACGTCCCACAGTCCTCAAGTAGGAGTTACTTATCGAGACAATTTATGTATTATCTGTAACCAGAAATCACATAATCACATTTACGATAAGTATAGAATAAGTGAGCACCAAGAGCTGAGGAGGTTTTAAAAGCCACTTTTTACCTACAAGATGATGGCTTCACTCGTACTTGTGATCTGCAGGATCTGTCAAGCGTTTTTGTTGCCGGTAGCCTGTGACGAAGGTGTATACGCTATTGCACGTGAAGTCCAGCTAAGCAATAAGATAAGTTCAAAAATATTGTACTTGTTTTGGGAGCATTTCACATGGCTAAATTTGCTTAGTTGTTTAAGTAAATATGTTCATGGAAGGGAATAACAAATGTGTTTATTGAATGCACTGGTCTTACAGGGATATCTAGCAAAAAGAAGTAAAACAGTTCAGCTCACCGTATGATACAAATAGCTCAAGCTCGTGGATATGATATGCAGGAGCTATTTCGGTATGATATATTATTACGATACTTTTCTAGAACTTATTTTTTGGCCGTTAAAATATTGAAAGTATAGGGTGGTTACTAAAGGATTAGACTGTTATTGCGTTTTGATTTCATTGATATTTAATACATCGTAGATTATGCCTTACACCATTGATACCATGAATTAGTAATGTTATTTTTAACACATACACTTGATTAAGTAAATTATAATTTGAGTACAACTTGAATGCTCAAAAAAATAGTATTGATACTATATTATAAATAAGTCCTCCCACAATTATTGCACCCGAGCGTCCACAGTTCGCCCGAGTCCTACCGGATTTTTTTAACAAGAGTTTCTTGTTTGCTCGGTCCAACCCTACTTAATATCTCGGTTGGACCGCTATTTACTGGTCATTACCTTCCTACCCTTCTTCACCTTGTTTAAATTTGCACCAATGGGAGCTTGGCAAATTCAAACTGTGAAGAAGGTACTGAAGCTTTTTTGTTTCCCCTTTCTGACGGATTAGGCCTCGACTCGGTTCATCATCTTGTTGACCCTCTTCCCCCCAGGAAAAGGAGACAAATCAACTGTCGTTCTCTACATATTCAAATATTACAGAAAAACGTCTTTCTCACTATTGATAACTGGTCCCTGTTTGATGATCACGGGTTACTGACAAAAATACAAATAGTGCATTGTTAAAAGAGCTAAAAACATCTAATAGCAGCAACAGTGACGAAGACCTGTTCCAGTCTGATGAGAAGACTTGTTATATAGTGGATGTCATGAATTCCTTACTAAAAGTTATGACGAATGAAAATAAAACCTTTAGTGAAGCAGTTTTGCTTTCTATTCATATATTCGGGGCATCACAAAGAACTGTGGAAGAGTGATTATGTTTTTGACACAAATTATCACCGAAAGAGGCTGAGAGATTACAGAGGAAAGGTGGGGACATTGTTATAGATATTGCCCACATCTCTAAAGAGGTTCCATTACCTGTTCAACTCGGCAATTTCTGGGGATCATCAAGGAACAAACTGTTCTTAAAAGAGTTTATTGCCAATAAATTGATAGCTTCTTTGACTCAAACACCATGTACTACCAATCACACCTTTAGTACCTTTTATGGTGATGAAGAAGATGAGATATAATTCAATTGTACATCTGTGCAAAATGGAAAGCAAGTAAATCACACAGAGATTAATTGTTTGTCAGTAGAGGAAGCTGACTTTAGAATAATGATTCATTTAAAACATGCATTCCAGTGTGGGTTTACTCTAATCGTTCTTGTTAGTGCTGACACTGATATAATGGCTTTAGCTTTGTTTCACTGGACTACTCTACATCGAGTTGGTGTACAAGAAATGTGGTTGCGCACTGGAGTTGGTGATTCCACACGACTTTTGCCTGTTCATACTATTTATCAAAAACTGGGTAAAACATTATGCTCTTTGCTTCCAACCATCCATGCACTATCTGGAGCAGATTACACCAGCAAGTTAAGTACCAAGAAAGCAGCTCTTAATAGTGCATCTGCAGCATATTTAGAGAGCTTTGATGTATCACCTGACTGGGAAGAGATAGAAAAAAGCCTTAAACCTGCAGAAGAATACTTAGTACAGTTATTACGGAAAAGAGCATCTTGCAGATCTTTAGATGAACTCAGATTGTAGCTGTATCATCATGGGTAGAATATGGGCATTGATGATTTGCTACCTACAAATAAAAGTGCTAGAGGACATTTGTTGAGAGCTTATTTCTACACATACTTTCAGCAACACTGTATTAATGCCATGGTTGTTCGCTTAGACCCCTGTAATTCTAGTTTAGAAGGGTAGAAGATGGTTTGATGCCAGAAAATAACTTAGAGAAATATCCCAAAGATTTTATTGGAGCATGTAATTGTTTAAAATTGGCCAATTCCGCATGCATTTGTAGGTAAAATGAAGTAACTTGTTGCTCCTTCTCTAAGTGTGAAAGTGTTATGGATCGGATTCAACTTGTAAAAATCCTTATTAGATAAAATTTGAACAGGTTTGTAATATAATCACTGTTTGTAAATATTCATTTTTATGATAATATAATAGCACTTTATTAATGGTATCATGATATTTTAACTATTACTTATACTTTTTCAAAAGTAGTATCGAATTTGTTGCAAAATATATCATATGAATGATAAGCCAAGGAATCTTTTTTTAGTAATAATAAAAAATAAAAATAAATATCAAAAAATAGTTAATAATGAATTACTATTCACATTATATATGATAATCACACCATATTATCCCAATTTTCATGCAAATCAAGCAAGTATTAACAGAGATATGAGCAGTTTTGTGATTGAGCGGCCGCCATCTTTGATTACGTCACAGCCGGAAAATGTACCGGATGGCGGATGTCCACCCAAGTCAAAATTAATTACTAAGACACCTAAAAAGGTTTCCCGAAAAAAAAATCTCCCTACTCAAAATTCCTACAAGACTACAGCCAGGTCCTGGACTAATTGCTCCATCGAGAAGATTCATCAACAAAAGTCATGAACTACTTTGCGCCATACCTATAGATTGGGTGTGCATTGGACCATACAAGTCTGAATTTACCATTTCCACCAGCTTCGTTATATGACATGAGTCTTTTGGAAAGGGAGTTAGAGAAAAACTTTCTCGGACTGCACGTTTCACAAACACCTTCCTCATGATAAATCTTAATTTCGAGATCTGTTAAAAGTTTTCTCAGATATTTAAAGTTCCATTCCAAGTCCATGTCATCTATACCATAGCTCCAGCTTCAAATAGTTATGTTCTTCTGACAACATCTTCACATTTTATACACTTTCTTGAATGTGGTACAACACATCAATTCTTTCAGCGATCATATATTTCACAACATCTCTTGTCACTAAAAACTGCAAAACTCTTTCTTAAAGGTTACTTCATAATCCTTATACAGTGGCGCAGGAACTAGGGGGTACGGGGGTAAATTTTACCCCCCCCCCCCCCAAAAAAAAATTGAGGGAGGTAAAAAGTATCATTTTTACCCCCCCAAAATAATATAGTAAAACTTTTAGATAATGTAAACATCTTATTGAAGCAATATACAATGTTCACACTATGTTAACATATTAAAAATAAAATGTGCTTGGAGCATACACTGAAGAGATTTTAAAAACTATGATAGTGATACCAGCTACATCAACTGCTGCAGAAAGAAGTTTTTCAATGCTTGGACGCATTAAAAACTATCTTCGCTCCACGATGAGGCAATGTAGACTAAATCACCTGAGAGGCTCAACAAAATTGAAATTGCAAAACTGGTTAGTGGTTTTATAGCTAGTAACAAATATAGGGCAAACGTGTATGGAAATATACTTTAATTTTCAGTGTTTCTTAATTTTTAGTTGAGTGGCATCATATAACACTTCTCTTAATATGTTTTGTATGTATTAATTCTAATGTTTGGAATAGCTAAAATAAATGAGAAAAATGCACAGTGGGACCATTAATTAAGGTATCCCTCGTTATACGTGATATCACGTTACGCGTTTTCGCTATAACACGATTCAAAGAAATGCAAAAATAGTGCATGGTCAGCTGGAATTTCGCAGTTATCCTGTGCGGTGGTGGTGGGACCTTGTGTACACACATTTCAGTGAAAGCGTTGATCTTTACTGTATAGTTTGGTGTTAGGGGGGTGGTATTGACAACATTGGATATGCATGGGCAGAAGTTAAACAGTCCTGTATGAAGGGAGTTTGGAAAAATGTTTGGTCTGAAGTTTCTGATTCTCATAATTTTGATCCTGACCATAAGCTTTCCAATTAAAGACATGACATCGTTGACATAGCAAGGTGTTGGATTTGGGGACATAGATAAGGCAAATTTGGATCAATTGTTTCAATCCCACTCAACAGAACTCACCAATGAAAATCTTCTAGAAATGGAGAATGGCATAAAGAATGAAGAGGAAGAGCATTATGTTGTTGAGCTAATCAAACAACTTTCAGCAAACAAATTTGCTGATTTATTTAATCACATTGACAGTGCAATTAGAAACATTGAAAGAATGACCCTAACATGGATAGAAGCACCAAAGTTGCCAGAGAGATCCAGAGTTCTTTGGCTTGCTATAAATAACTTTATAGAGAGAGGGAAAATGCTGCCCATCAGTTGAATCTTACCATTTCATTGAAGACATTGAAAATCGTCAGTCTAAACACCCGGGGCCTTCACAACAGCTAAAGCTTACCATTCCAGGGCCTTCAAGAAAGCAGGAGCGTACCGTCCAAGGGTCTTCCGAAGAGCTAAAGCCTACCATCCAAGGGCCTTCAAGAAAGCAAGAGCCTACCGTCCTAGGGCCTTCATGCCATTAAGAGCTTAGCGTCCCAGGGCCTTCAAGAGAGCAAGAGACTACCCTCCCAGGGCCTTCAAGAAAGCAAGAGTCTACCGTCCAAGGGCCTTCAAGAAACAAGAGCTTACCATCTAAGGGCCTTCAAGAGAGCAAGAGTCTACCGTCCCAGGGCCTTCAAGAGATCAAGAGTCTACCGTCCCAGGACCTTCAAGATAGCAAGAGCTTATCGTCCAAGGGCTGTCAAGAGAACAAGAGCTTACCGTCTAAGGGCCGTCAAGAGAACAAGAGCTTACCGTCCAAGGGCCTTCAAGAGAGCAAGAGCTTACCGTCTAAGGGCCTTCAAGAGAGCAAGTGTCTACCCTCCCAGGGCCTACAAGAGATAAAGAGTCTACCGTCCCAGGACCTTCAAGATAGCAAGAACTTATCGTCCAAGGGCCGTCAAGAGAACAAGAGCTTACCGTCTAAGGGCCGTCAAGAGAACAAGAGCTTACCGTCCAAGGGCCTTCAAGAGAGCAAGAGCTTACCGTCTAAGGGCCTTCAAGAGAGCAAGTGTCTACCCTCCCAGGGCCTACAAGAGATCAAGAGTCTACCGTCCCAGGACCTTCAAGATAGCAAGAGCTTATCGTCCAAGGGCCGTCAAGAGAACAAGAGCTTACCGTCTAAGGGCCGTCAAAAGAACAAGAGCTTACCGTCCAAGGGCCTTCAAGAGAGCAAGAGCTTACCGTCTAAAGGCCTTCAAGAGAGCAAGTGTCTACCCTCCCAGGGCCTTCAACAGATCAAGAGCTTACCGTTCCAGGACCTTCAAGCGATCAAGAGCCTATCGTCAAGAACAAGAGAGTGATAATCCAGATTTGCCAAATCCAGTTATCTTATCATGCGATTGAAGATTAACAGTAAGTGTACCTGTAGCATTGTATTAATTAGATACATTGATTAAAAATTGTGTTTGTTTACAAATTTCAGGGGATTAAAGATTGACAATAGGTGTAGGCTACCTAATGCATTGTACTAGTTATATAAATTAATAAAATGGCATTCATTTACAGGTTTTATGTTTTTATTTCCTTTGGAGTAATCCCTATATCACTCATGATAAAATCATTTCACTTGCGTTTTCGTGTTACGCGATTATGTATCAGAACCAATCACTCACGTAGTGAGGGACAGCTGTATTACATTTTCCTGTTTTTTTTTAATCTCAAAAATATTATCCCCTGTAAGAGCACAGGGTTATTTTTACCACAACCCCCCCCCCCTAAATAAAAACGTTCCTGCGCCACTGTCCTTATAGGTTATAGAATAAGCCCATTCTCAGCTCAGGAACTTAAGCCGTATTTTCCAATTCAGTCTTACACCTTCACATTCTTGACTGTTCTAAAAATTGTTTTTATCACTGCACATATGTGATGTGCATCCAATAACGAGACACCATTTTCCTGTATGATGGGGGTCTTCAGTCTTCCATGCTGACTCTTCATTGGCAGTTATGAGGAAATCTATTTATTCTGCTGTAATCGCCTTCTCGCTGACGAATTTCCAAACTTTGAAGAGTGCAGTAAGCAATTTTGTGTCCTATCCTTTTGTAGCGATGACACGTGTATGAAAATTGCTTGTTTTCTTTGTTCACCAGATATTGTTTCTTTACCTTCTTCCTGAATTTTTGGTAGTTTCCATTGATGCCATTACTACTTGCATTTATTGTGATCTTGTTTGATGTGATATGACGTTTAGATTTTGTTCCATCATTTTCTTCAAATATTTTTACTTTCAAGGATACCAGTTTAGGAAGATCGTCACGTGATTCTATCGTACACCTAAGGTTCTCAACGCTTGGTGGCAAGCTGTATAACATTATTGTCAGTAAATCTTCATTCATTTCACCTCCACTTCATGAAGTTTGTCCACTGCGTCGAAAAAACTTTGATATGTTCTCTTATATCAGTATTTTTCACCATTTTGTGTAGCATAAGTTTTTTTAAATGCATCGCTTTTCTAGAAATTGGATTGGGTTGTATTAATCAATTCTGTGCAATTTTTTTCTAGACTTCATTTACAGTACTGTACACTTATATTTGCTTTAGCTCTGATGGGTTAATAGCTAAAACTAAATCGGGATGAGCCTTCCTCTCAGCGACATCTCAGGGCTTTCTGCCATTTCATTTGTTACCTTCCGTTAAAATCTGTCCAACCTTTCCCCGCTTCCATATTCTCAGGCATCATTTTTAACTAGTGGGCTTTCACTTGTAGTTTCCAAGTATCATGGTTTTCCTTGTTCAAGGCTTCAATGCATTTCGAGTATGAGAAATTCATTTTTCAAGAGTCAATTAAGAAAATCACACTTCCATCCGTTGAACAAAGTAAACCACGATTCTCTTCAAACACACTTCAATTCGAACTATTTAAATTTATCACGTAAACGCAACAATATGGGCTTAGGCTATGCAGATTATTATTGTGGTAATTGAATTACAGACTACTCTTGTATAGTGTATAGGAAAGGTTACTTCATTTGTAGTAAACTTTAGAACACTTCTTAGTCAAATATACTCATGGACACCGAACAACATGGAGACAAGTTGTAACAAAAGAAACGTGATATAGATGGCACCAGAGAGTACATACTATAATATGATAATGTTTAGTTTACAAAACATTGTACACAACAACAGACAGGGCTGAAGCTTGCTTCTATAAAACCATGTCCTGAAAAATATGTTAACAGATGCATTAAAATATGACAAGAATAAACTGTTTTTTTTAAATATATTTTTCAACACTAAAAGAAAAAAAGGCTATATATATATGCTCTATGAAATGGAAAGTGCCCATTTATGAAATGTGAAGAAGAAATTCTCTTTAATGATGAGACTTTCCAAATCTCACACTGAATCAAGGAAGAAATACATAATGATGGGGGTTATTTTGTTAAATTCTAAAAAGAAATGTACCCTCATTATCTGAAGAAACGACAGAGAGTAATATAGTGGGAAAAAAAAAGCCACCTCAATGCACCAAACCAAACTTCCAGTGCAAAGGCAAGTTTATCAAACCCACATTTATAAGTAAAGTATTTGAGCAATATATGAAAACCACTAAATATAAGGTAGGCTACCCTTCATTTGCCTGAAAGATAGCAAGCTTACCTTTCATCGTTTCACTATGACCTAGTTTATACAGTAAGGCACTGGTGTAATCCGTCGAGTTAAGACCGTTATATTTAAGGGTAAAAATTGTGTACATACTTGTATTCTCTAATCACAAACATACATTAGAGCATTAAATTTACATTATGTCCTGTACAGGAGCTAAACAAGAGGGGCTATTAGCATCTGAAAATGTATTTATTGGGAGCAATTAATTATTTAAACCTCGCCTTTTTTTTCTCGTGTGAGGATTGAATTTCAACTGAAAGGGATTAAACAAGTCTAAGAGCTATTTAAATTCAACGTCGCTAAGCATCTCAAGCTGTATATCAAGCAAACGGCCAAACTATTTCTTGTTTTCGATTATTCCAAATTGTTAGCTATAAACAATTGAATATTATAAAATAAAACATATTAAATTCTAATTTGAGATAATATTTTACCTAATTTTATCAGCATTCCTAAAAAAAAGTCAAGTTTTAGGAAAATTATTCTACAACTATTTGTGAAGATTCATTTTAATTGGAAGCTTCTATTTGGTGAGCAAAAAATTTATTGGGAAGTGAGATTTTGTATATATTCTAATATTATTATTTTAACTATGACGGGATATTTTCTACTTATAATACTAGACAAAAAGCTAAATTTAGATTTAAGGACTGAAACCAGAGTAGCTTTGGCTTGATTCACCAATGCTAAACTAAAAGCTATTAAAGGTTTTACTAAGGCCTAAACATAAAAATAAAACGTACCTGGTCAAATATTTATTATGCTTGTTGTACTTTGAGTATAATGATTATTAAATAGTGCTGCAATATATGAATAGTAGCCACCAGAAATGTAAAAGGATTTGATGAATGATTGAGTTTCACAAATATAATAAAGTAATACTTTCTCCTATGTTCATAAAACAAATCATAACGCCTCAGAGCTATTAAAATAAATTGAATACGCAGATATTATTCATGCATACACATATATAATCCTTAAGGAGATTTAGGTATGGCTACACCTCACAAATGTAAAGCTCACAATACTTGAACTAAACAATTTATTACACATTTGCATTGATGATATTACATCATGCATTGCTACTCTACATTACTAACTACTATATAAGAGATGGGTCCTAGATTCATGTAGAATCACCACACTTGGTTGTATAGCACTGCACCCCTCTTCCACTACACATTAAGTTTAGACAGCTACTAGCATTTTGTGAACTGGAATTGGTGCAGGGTGTGTGAGTGTTTGGACGTGTAATAGCAAATGCAGAAGTAAGGGATGGATTAAAGGCAGCAGAGGGATGGAGTATATTCTCCCTAGTCTGTAATCCTGGGCATTTGACTCACAAAACATCAACCACTAAAGCATCCAGCGAGCGATCTAACAGGTAGCGAGCGAGAGGCAGCAGCGTAGAGCCAGCAGCAGCAAAGTTTCCAAAAAGTCGGTGCTTACTGTGCGGAGAGGTGGGGTGGAGTGGGTGATGGGGTGGGGTCATATTTCCGGGGGCGACCACGAGAAAGATGGCGTCGCTTGACAAACTCTGCATCGTCCACCATCCAGAAGGAGCCAAAGTCGTCTTCATAGCGCACAAAACACTTGTGCAGTGACAGATTGGTGCGGATCGCGTTCTGTATACACAGACCACCAAGAAAGAGAAAAGAGAGTAAAAGACAAAGTTTAAGAGAAAAAAGTAGAGAAAAATGGGTCTCACTTCTAGCTGCCTTCTCAGCAAGACATGTTCGATTTGAGATACCTTTCCATGGATTGTCGCCCGTCACCCGTCTCGCCCCGCGCCCGGCCGTTAGTTGTAGAAAGCTTCTTCATGCTGGTTACTCACACACAGAGACAAGCGAGAGAAAGAAGTGGAGAAAACACACGTGAAAAACATGGAAATGGAATAAATGAGAAACTGGAAAAAGTGGGTAAAAATTTCAAATCCAAATGTTTGCTAGAAGGAGCTAGAGACTAGAGTAGTCCGAGACCAACTTGCGTGTCCGCTCGGGGTTCTGTGAGCTCACGTACCCGGTGGTGCAGCGTTGCGGTCGTCGCTTGTAAAATTCCACTTCATCCACGGTCCATACAGCTCCTTTCACGTTCTCCACTCTCATGAAACATTTGTGGAGAGAGAGGTTGTGTCGCACTGCGTTCTATACAAAATAATACACATACAAGTAAGCAATGAAAACAAAAAAATACGGGGGAAAAATTATTAATAAAGGATAGAAAAGAAAGCATCAAATAAAGTTGATTAAAACAGCAGCAGGCCTTTTTCTTCTTGCTTCTTCAAAACCTATAAGCTACCTATGCAAGCAAAGGATCATTGCAACTGAAAGAAATGTTAAAACAAATAAAGCATTGATGTTACAGCATGCTTTTTTAAAAAATAATTTTTTTAAATTTCTGCAAAAATATACTAAGGAGGACTAGAAAAACTGCAAATAAAAAATTCATGCGTATACTATGATTTATTAAATCTATATTTCACAAGCACTTTGCATTCCGAGTGAAAATATAGCAGGTGCATTTTAATTCATGCTTTAGCACTTATTACTTTTATTTTAGGTACACTTATATATGTTCTACTTTCAGTCAACTTTTCTAGAAAAAATATATTTGCTAAAAATTAAAAATATGTAAAATCCTATGATATTGAAAACTAAAAACACAGAAATTAAAAGTGAGTTATTTTAAAATGAATGGAAACTGTACTAAATAGATGTTCAGTTGAATAGCTTATATGAAGTACCTAATCCATAGTTTTATGGTTTCTAAAATACTCTAAGAAACAGTTTAGAATCTTTTTAATATATTAATATTAATAAATATTATGAGTACTGTATTAATATAAATATTAATACAATACTCATACTTAGTATTTTAGTGTTATCAAAATTATTTGTTTAGATGTATTTTTTAAAGTTTTTTTCCATAATATATTAACATTATTTGTATTTTTTTAAGATGAATGTTTAAAAAAGGTTCATAAACAGATTAATCTAACAGATAAGGGGAGGAGTGTATTTTATAGTGAATGCAACTGCATAGGTAAGATAGGAAAATCACACCAAAAATTACATTTGGAAAACCACTCATAAATTTACAATATCTAATAGGATTTGAGCCATCTCTCCTTCAAAAATGTCCAACTGGAATGCAAGTATAGTGCTTGTCAATGTTTCGGGTAACTTTATTTGTAATTATTGTAATTAATTAATTCCTGCATTGTTATATTTTCTTTAAACTTACTTCTACAATGCATTCAAAATAATATAAACATTAAAAATAATATGCTCTATTAAAATATATATAACATAAAATACACAAACACTACAACTAAAAATAAAATTGTCTTGTTAGTACTCATTCTAAACAACAACATTAAATACTTTAGTCAACTTTGTCACCATCAAAATAATCCAGTGTGAATATTGTGTCAGACTTCGTGATAGACTGCAGGAAAATATTACAAGGATTACACATGTTTAAAAAAATTATACAACCATACTTTACATAAATTCATTTAAAAACAATATTAAAATAATTTGAACAAATGCAGCATCATCATAAGATTAAAAATTAATCATAAAAAATAGTTTTAATTCTTATTATGAATAAGATCTAAAAGATCAAACATTAGTAAGTCAGCAAAATATTCAGAGAAATGCTGAGTATCTATCAAATTCTAACAATATAATTAAAAATGGATTATTAATGCATTCATAATTATCAATATCATGAACAGTTTCCAGACACTGGTTGAGTCTATTTCAACATAAACCTCTCCAATGCCTTATTTGAATTATTTCTCCCCACCACTTCTCCTACACCATGACCCACTCATCTGCACTCCCTTCAGCCACCTATTTGCTTGGTCTTTATATTTTTTTATAAAATGACTAAACAATTTACGATAAGCTATCATACAACCCAAACGGATAGTAAGACATGATGCTAATATATATATATATAAATATGATAAGTTAAATACAGTTAATTAGCGTAATGAATATTTCACTGTTATTTCATGATTACTATATAAATTATATAAGGATCTCATAGTTTTTGTCATAACATTGATCTTTACAAAATATTTTGACAATATTACATTAAAAAGTATTTAACAAATAATAAATGAAACATAATAGCAATGATCTTAGTGATGATCTATACAAGCAAACCCCACACTTATGACAGGCTAGGTTCCAGACCACAGTCTTAACTTGAAAATTGTCGCAACTCGAAGCAATGCATTTTTTTCACTTATCAATGCATGTACTGCACTGAAATTGCCATATGTCGTAAGAACACATTTGTAACTATAGTAAACATTGTAGGCCTTATATTTGAAAAAAGGTAGATATACAAATCAATCAACAATGGTGTGATGGATAGCGTCATGTTGCTAAGGTGTCGTACCTGCAAAGCAAGTTCCTAAAGTTTGGTGCAAGGTGGCAATTGAAGTATGTTGTAAGTGCAAATCATTTTAAGACAAAGTGTCGTAAGGTGGGGTATGCCTGACTAGAATAGTTTATGCTTTTAACTATGAGAGTGGTTATTTTATCTTACATATCTTCCGATTCTTGTTTTAATTATTTTCATAACTATTTCAAAGAATCAGTTACAAATTGTATGCAAATTTCTGGGCTAGTTTACAGCCCTGTAATGCAAAACCTATTTCCTAAAGTATTATATTTAAAAAAAACAAAAAAATACAGTATTTTTTAAAAATAAACCCATTTGTTTATTTTTTCATCATATTTTAACTAATATTTAAATGAATCCAAACAACTTGTGTCACAAGGTCGTTTGAGGTTCCCAGAGGTAAAAATAACAAAAAATGTGAATTAAAGAAAAAGCTTAATCTTTTGTTGGTATTTTTTTACGTAAGTAGTGTAAACAATGTAAACAAAAAGCTATATAACCCTGTAGTAGGTGATCACTGCTTCTGTTGCAGTTCTGAACAGCCTGTGCTTATTTATTGAAATACTGGAGGGATCTGTGGTAGTGTACATAATGATGTGATGTGGTAATGTGGTGATAGTAATTTTTGACCTTCAATTCTTGAAATAATAGCAGAGTTTCAAATATAGTTTGATATGTTCATTGTGATGGGCAAACGCCCAAGGACTCAAGAATGGGAAGTGCTGTGGGCATTTGAGCTCCCCGGGATATAATTTTTAGGAGGCTATGTATGACTATCTTAATCACACTACGCCATATTTTACATTTATATTCAAAACACAGAGTATTATTTAATACAATTACTGTACCTATTGTTTATTTTTAATACAAAGATTTGATTTTTCTTATTTTAACTATCTATCATAATTTGTTACTACTGTCACAACAACAAAATTTTATCAAAGTTAAATGTAAGCTATGTCCTAGAATTAATTTTCTATAGCATTGCTGCTATAGTAGGAAGAGTGGTATCTGAGAGTTACAAAAATTACTATCCAGAATTTAAAATTTTCCTAGGGGAGGGACCTCTCTTTAAGTAGAGCCCTCCCCCCAAATTTTCATTCAGTAGAGCCTTTTCAATTGATCTCCCACCATATTTCCGGAAAGCTACCAAAGACCTTGATAATGCCACTTGATAAAGACTTTGCTTCATCTTTGTAATGTTTCCTGCAATCATCTAGAATCACGAACATGCCAAAAGATACTTGAAGATCGCCCACTATTTCAAGATTTGGAGGTCTTAAATCCCTATCCCTACAAATTACAAAATAAACCACATCTCACTATCAATGACTCTCAACATAAAACTGGTCAAATGGCTACAGCTCAGACCAGCAAAAAAAATTGGTGATTAACAATGGTAACATATGAAACTAACTATTTTTTAAATTATCTACATTACTACTCACATCAATAATTATAAATAACATTTTTGTCAAATGATTCATATTTTTTGTAATTCACATTTTTAGCTATTTTTTTCCTTGAGGTATCTCAAACAACCTTGTTACACACGTTTTTGGATTTGTCTATGGATGATTTATAAATATATAATGAAAGAATAAACAAATATTTACATTTTAAAAAATAATGCTGATATTGACCTGACCACAGTGTGTCCAATGAGAAAATAATTTATATTATTATGAAACATTTCCTCTATACCAAATGAAATTAACTTGAAAGATTTATTTATATCACTAGTACTTTTGGTGATATTAATTTGTAACACTTTATGATCCTCATCCTGTATATATGTACATATACAAGAGTACTTTTGAAGTCTTGTCTCTTCACAGTTTCAGCTAACATTAATAAAAACATCTTAAATGATTTGGTTCAATTGTGTAATTTCTCAAATATTCTATAGTCACAATTAGAATTTAATAATTAATTTGTACTACTGTACATTCTTTATTAATAATGATGGGTTTACATAGCTTAACAATTAACTGCATTAAATTAAACTTCATCAACTGACATCATAAAGCTGTGATAGTAAGCAAACACATAATAACAAATATATTAGTTTACATTTGTGACATAGCTTGATAATTTATTTTAAAAATGTGTATGAAAGAGATTAAAGCTCTAAGACTTCGTTTTATCAACTGAGTTTCTTGGGTTCTTGTTTAGGTCTCCAAACCCTAAGACTTCGTTTTACCAACTGAGTTTCTTAGGTTCTTGTTTAGGACCCAAGACATAATTCTCTATACAAATATTCGAAAACTCCATTACAATGGAGGTACATACAAACCACAGCTACTAGAGTAATATGGTGAAATCTTCTTTGACTTTGGTAGAAAACTATACTACGAATAATTAAACCAGTTTATCAAGTCCCTGGATAAATCAGTTGGCACAGCAGAGGCTTTAAGACCAAGGTCTGGGTCTTAAAATATTGTCAGGTACATTTTTCAAGTATATAATTTCAAATTATCAAAGTTTTTTTTAATATAGGTTTTTTAGTACCGTGTCTTACAACATGTTTGGGTTGTACCCATATGTACCTATTATGCTACTGTATTAGGGATGAGGAAGGTTGAATTTAGAAGGAATGTATGCTCATTTGCATGGAGGGAGAGTGGAAAACCATTTAGGGAAAACCTCCCTCAGTACACCCATCTGGGATTCAAACTCTGAATAACCCACTATTGGTAGTCTAGTCCATTGCGAGAGTGATGCCATAGACCATGCAGCCACTGAAATGAGTATGAATTATAGTTAAATCATATAAAAAAAAAGACAGGAGAAAAGACAAGGATAGCACAATTAACATTTACCCTTGACCCTACAGGTCAGAGCCACAAGCTGTGTGTGTGGAAACTAAGCAGGTTTAAATTTCATATGGGGACACTTGACGTATTTTTTCACTTCTTGTTTTGAAAGTTATTAACATAAAGATTAATATAGTTTATACTAATAAGCAGGACTTTAGTTCTCGACCAACCAAATGAATTCATAAATAAAAATATAGCAATTCATTTATTTGTAAATTTAATGTATTACACGTTTCTGTGGCATATAAATAAACAATAATGAAAACTTAATATGAAAATTTTCTTTGAAATAATATACTTGCTACCCACACCAGTGAGCATGCGGAATAAACATCAAGATCGCTTGGTCCGGTTTCATGGTGACGGGAAGGCTTGAAAGTGAATCCCAGCTGGGTATACTGAGAGTGATTTTAAATGTTTGTCTCTCTAAATCAGGGATTCTCAACCTTTCTAGGCTGACTGACCCTTGTGAAGGAAATTAGAGTCTCGTGACACCCTTGTAATAATTTTTTGAGCGTTTTGTTTGTCCCATTTTTATCCAAAGAAGAATATCAAAGTAGCATATTAAATAACTAACAGTGTTTTGATTTTGTTATTATTTATAATTAAAATAAACATTATTTCTTAATCCGTTACTGAGTTAATTTAAAGATATAAATAACAAAACACTAAATGAAATACATAAATACAGTTATAAGTAAATTAACTTTGGAAATCAATAAACTAGCACACTAACCAACCACAATGTGAGATCCCTAAAAATTAATAATATGTAGTCATCAAAAGGGAAACAATTTTGTCTCACATTGTATGCTGTGGCACATGCAATTCAGAAAAACACTTAAAGAAAACAATTTATTTTGTTTATTTGTTTCAATTATTGTGTGTTAATATATGGTCTTTATTATATTTTCTTAACATTTCTCCCCGCTCAAATCTTGCGGCACCCCTGGCCGATCTTGCGGCACTCCTAAGTGCTGAGACACACTGGTTGAGAATCCCTGGTATAAATGGACTAAAGGCATTCACTTTGTCAACACAATAATTTAATTAAATGACTGCTTTATAATATATTTCTTGCTGGCGTTTATTGTGTATGCTACTATTTAAAACTCACAAGAGACTTCATTGCTACTAGCAAAGAAGTCGGGGCTTGAAACCCGCAGTAGCGAGGCGTGACCATTTTAAAAGTGTTATTAGATACCTATGCTTTATAGATGGTATCAGCACTATGCTAAAAGATTATTTCAATGTTGACGTTCATGTTTTCTTTCATATTAAAAGCTTAAATTTGTTTTATTTGGACAAACTCCCCTAATGTGACAGGAGCTATAAGTTAAATTAAAAGGTGTTATGTATGCAAGTGCTAACCGAGGTCACATTATAACCGCGAATATAATAGGGTCAGTTCACGGCCATTACATCGCAACACTGTCGCTAAACTCATTTGTCTGTGTCATGGTGGCTGCACACTTCAGTTGTTTCTCAGTTGTTTTCAATGCTTTCTGGCGCACAACCAGACTTGTATTATACATCTACTACAGTCCTCCCCTCACAGTTAAATTATACCTGTTTTTTTTTTCTCTAAAACTATGCAGTTCCTCCCTCCCCCCCACTCACTAATTTCACTTTTTAATCAACACATCGAAGGTTTGGCCCCTTGTCCTTTGTGGCTTCAACAAAGGTGGCTCATGCATCCTTCCTCTGAGTTGCAAGGAGAGTGGCTGATGTAGGTGCTTGGTGTTCACTGGCTGTAAACAGGGTGCTTGCTGTTGCTGCTCCTTACACGGCCTTCCTCGTTTTTGTGTTGCCTGTTGGTTTTACCCACTGGTTTGTCCAGGTTCCCAGGACTTCTCTCGCTGTGGTATCATCTCATGGTGTCGTTCCAACAATTGGGGTTGGTCCTGGTCTGGTTCTTGTTGCACTGGTGTGTCCTCCCACCGGAATGGCTGTACCGGCATGTGCTGTTCTCTCTGAGAATATTGCTGCTTGCCTGTCTGGAGTGACTCTGAAGCCTGCCTGAGCTGGTCAACATGCCTTCTCTGTCTACGACATCCTTGTTGGTTACTTCATACATCCATTCCCCTAAGGATTTTCCCACCTTGCCCTGGGTCCACTTGGGATGGTTGGCAGAATATTCCTGAATCCACACTGTATCTCCTAGGTGGAACTGTCGCTTAGGGTGTTTGTTTGTTTCTTGCTTGCCTTCCCCATGTGATGTGTGGTCTGGATGGAGCATTTCTAGAGCCGTTTGCAGTTTACGACCCATAAGCAATTCTGCCGGAGTCACTCCAGTGGTTGCGTGTGGGGTGATTCTGTGGCTAAAAAGATCACGCACAAGACGTGTATGCCAATCTCCCTTAACATGTTTTTTAGGCCGTTTTTTATAGTTTCTACCGCCCGTTCAGCCTGCCCATTACCTGAAGTGTGATATGGTGTTTTCACATGTACGACTCTATTTTTCTTCAAGAATGCAGCAAACTCGGCAGACACTAACTGTGTACCATTGTCGCTAACTAGTGTGTCTGAGATGCCATGTCTTGCAAAATCTCTCACATGTTCTTGATAAGTGATCCAGCTGTCAGTGAGCTTATTGTGGTGGCTTCTATCCATTTGGAATAGGCATCCACTACCAGGAGTAGTGTGTGTCCTTCCACTGGTTCGGCAAAGTCAAACTGAATTCTAGACCATGGTTTGCTGGGGTCTGGTCAAGGGTGAGTTGTAGCCTAGATTGGGCTATGTTTACCTTCTTGGCAGGTATTGCATCCTCGTACAGTTGATTCTACTTCCTTGTCTATGTTTGGCCACCACATTGAACTGTGTGCTGCATACTTTGTGTTTACGATTCCCAGGTGGGTGTTATGAAACAGCTGTAGAGCTGCTAGTCTTAAGGAGGTTAGCACGACGACTCGAGATCCTCTGATCACACACCCTCTTGAAGTGTTCCAGTGGCGGATTTACCAACAGGCTGAGTAGGCTGGAGCCTAGGGCGGCAAATTTGGGGCCAAAATTTTTTTTTTTTTTTGTCTTACAGAAATTAAAAAGATTCATATTTATATACCTAAATGAAATATTATTAGGTCCACACAAACAATTCAACATGTAATATGTTTCACCACTTTGATAGATTTTTCTACAATTTGCGTAGTCGCGTTTGGTTGCGGCGCGGGAACGAGTGACATGACCGTTCGCTAAGTGTGTCTGGCCGAACCTGATTGCACCAGCGCGGCGTGGTGCGCCGGAGCCGAAGCGGGGTCGTGCTGTAGGCATACGCCACGTGGTGTTGGTGGCATTGAGTTCGAGAGAGATAGACATAGAGCGGCGATACAAACGGGGAAGTCCCGTCCTGTATTTACTTCAAAAACAAAAGAAAAGCCGGATTGTTACCAGATAATTGAATATATTGTTTTTAAACTGTAAGTAAGCGAAATAAAAATTATTTAATTACGTTTACCGAATGTACATTATTGTGTAAGTAGTATTAAGGCATACCTTACCCCGCTTTATTAGTAGTACATGATTGAGCTTTTATTAGCTCAGAAATATACCCAAAAACTATTTCTTGTGCAATCTTAACTAAATCGTTGGATTGTAAAAATAATCTAGGAACTGTCACATTGTAGAGGTTGGTAGGGGTGGCAAAATTTGAATAGCCTACTGGCGGCAAATGTGTAAATCCGCCACTGAAGTGTTCAGTTCCTGGCGTAACATCCAAAACGGTGTTAGGTTTGGCCCAGGATTACAATCTGGCCACCCAGTTTCAATCAATCTTTTAACTTTGAGCAATACAGCGTCACTTTCTGTTTCGTACGCCACTTGGGATGAAGAAATAGATCCGTCACCTAATATAACCAGTAAGTAAACTCCCAATGGCTCTGGGTAAGCTTGTTTTTCAGTGGTTTCTGGTGGTCTGCTAAGAGCATCTGCATGCCCCACTTTCTTGCCCGGTCGATACTGCAGGTCGTAGTCGTAGGCTAACAGGATTAATGACCATCTGAGCATGCGAGGCGAAACCACTGCTGGAATGGGTTTGTCAGCAGCTAAAAGTCCTAAAAGTGGTTTGTGATCTGTCACTGTTGTAAATTTGCGACAAAGGAGGATTTCTCGAAACTTTGTCACCCCATAGACATGACCATAGACCCAAATGCTATTGGCGCCTCAGTCCCATTTCCCATTATGTGGGCTAGTACCGATCCAATTCCATAAGTATCATAGGTAAGGACAACAGGTTTATTTGGGTCATAGTGAACCAAACCGGTGCTGATGTTAGTAGCCTTTTATCTGTATACATGGCTTTCCTATGTTCCTGAATCCAGTTCCACTCACTGTGATGGTCCAGTAGACGGTGGAGTTGTTCCAGGATCGTAGCTTTGTTGCGTAGAAAACGCTCATAAAAATTCAGCAACCCTAAAAATGACTGTAACTCTGTTTTATTCACAGGTTCTGGGGCATTCTGAATAGCACTCACTTTTTCAGACATTGGGTGTAGGCCTGAAGCATCCATTCGAGATCCCAAAAAGGTTGTTGCTGGACTCCAAACTGCCATTTTGCTATTTTGTCTCAAAGACCCGCATCAATGAGTCGCTGAAGCACCTGACACAGTTTGTCCTTGTGTTCTTGGAACGTTCTACATGCCACTACTATGTCGTCCAGTAGGATTGCCACTCCCTCCATATTTGCGAATAAGTTGGCCATCATTCTTTGGAAAATGCCTGGTGCTGCGTTAATCCCGAATGGCAAGCGGTGCACCTGGTGGAGTCCTCTGATCATGTTTACTTTTAAAACATCTGCAGATTCGACATTTACTTTGAGCTGCGTATATGATTGCTCTAAATCCATTTTTGAAAAAATTGTTCCTCCTGCCAGTTGTGCGAAAGCCTCTGAAGCTGTAGGTAAGGGGTATGTATCAGGCTTTAAGGCTTTGTTCAGTGTTGCCCTGTAATCCCCACAAAGACGAAGCTCCCCATTTCCTTTTTCAATTATAACTAATGGTGTGGCCCATCTAGAGTATGTCACTGGCTCATACACCCCCAGATCAACTAGCCTTTGACTTTTCTTATCCACTCTGTCTTTTAACGCAAATGGTACTTGCCTGGCCTTACAATATTTTGGTGGTATGGATGGATCTAGCTCCAGTCTCACTATAGGCCCATTAAACTTTCCAAATGTGGGGTCGGCCACTGCAGGGTAACCTTGTACCACGGTGTTTAAATCCTTAACCTCACTCGGAGTAAGCAGGGTATTTTGCACTGTAACCTTATTGTTTGCCCTGTATCCAGGTACCGAAAATTCTTTATGACTATTAATGCTGGGAGGGTTTTGCTCTGTGTTCGCTTAGGTGTTGCCTACAAAATTTAGCCCTTGAACTGTGAACCCAAGGGGCTCAAACCACGGTCTTCCAAGTAGAGAGAGTCCACGGCCTGTGGCTACTGCCGCGGTTAGGGTCACTCGTCTTTCTTTAAATTGAACCTCTACTGATTTTGAGCCTAGGAGTCAAAGTGGTGTGTCAGCTGCCCAGGCACGCAAATCCGAATCCAAGGACTCTAACTTGGGTTGGTGAGCCCACTGTATTTTATAAGTTTCACCAGAGATGAGCGTCAGGACTGCCCCTGTGTCTACCTCCAGGGTGTGAAACATACCGTCTATGCGCAGGGACAGTTTTATCGCTGGCATTGTGGGTTGCCTCTTGGTGTCAGGAACACTGTGTTTCGATACGTCTTTAATATTATATAGATCCAGCCCTTTTACTGATAGCTCCTGGGAATCCTGTTTATGATGCTCTGTTATATCCGTTACCTGATGTGCCCTTGCGGTATTTCTACCGTGCCTCGTCTCTAAAAGACAAACAGGCTTCACAGGCTCTTCGATCACAAGCTGTACAGTAAAGTGTTGTTTTGATCCACCGTACAGCGGCGTGTTTGATGTTGCCCTGCGCATCTCAAACACTGTCCCAAAAATAAATGCCGTGCTCTTCTCCCTAGGTTTTCCTGGCCAGACCCTTCTCTGCGTGAGGGTGGATTTCCTACTTGCGATTGTGACCCACGGTTTGTGTCCTGTCAGTGCGTCCGCTGGAAAGTAGATTTATATTGGGGCTGGCTACCAATCCCATATACAGCTCCGTGTGTTGTTGCATCATCCCGTACATCCTCTACATATTTTCTGGCAACTTCAGCCGCTTTGGCAGCTTCTATTGCTATTTTAAATGTCAAGTCGGGCTTGATAAAAAATTGTTGCTATAGCTGAGTGTCAGACAATCCGCAAGCAAATTGATTACGGACCATCTTTTCCACTACCACCTCACCACAACCATCGGCGATTCGGCGAAGATCAGTGGCAAATACATCTATAATTTCCCCTATCTGTTAGCGTCGGCGGGTGAACAGGTCTCTCCACGATTTCGTTTGGTCGAAGCGCAACCGCGTAGTCAGCCAATCAATTAGTTCTACAAATGGAATCGCACTCAAATCGTGTGCCCCAAGTTCGTCACTGAAAATTTTCAACGTACCTAGCCCACATCTACACAAAAAATTGTCTCTCTTCTGCGTATCATTAACGATGTTCTTCGATTTAAAAAAATACATTATTTAATTGTGTCAAGTATAACGGCCATGTTGAGATCTCACTCACGTTGAATTCCTGTCGTTCATACATAATAGCCAATAATTAATAATGTTCCAACCAATTAATTATTAAATTATACACGCACACGGCTTAGCTGAATATTATAAGCGTCCGTTTCCACTATCTCGTCGCCATCTGTTATGTATGCAAGTGCTAACTGAGGTCACATTATAACCGCGAATATAATAGTGTCAGTTCACGGCCGTTACATCGCAACACTGAGGCTACACTCATTTGTCTGTGTCATGGTGGCTGCACACTTCAGTTGTTTCTCAGTTGTTTACAATGCTTTCTGGAGCACAACAAGAATTGTATTATACATATACTACAAAAGGGAATATAACAGCATTTACCTGAAGAAAATATGGAAAATCGTACCCTAGTGACATAACCCCTAGGCCCTAGTGCATTCTGATGTAATTCGAACTGACAAGTTGGCTGAAATTAGTACAATATAGCAGAGTCTACCCCTAATTAAGATTAGTTGAAATTATAATATTAAGGTATTAGATGATTTTTTTTTTTTTTTAGTTTTGGAAATGTTGAGGGGAGCCCTTTCCCGTTTTCTGTCATTTTATATATTTTAGAAATTTTATTTATTTCAGTTTGGGGTGGTCCTTACACCATCCACCCCAATCAATCTTCCACCAAACCGAAAAGTAGTTTATTCTTCTATTTTCAGAAATTTGAAATCCCTCATTTCACCAGCCCCACTAATAAAGATAAAATATTTATTCTATTTTTTTTATTTAAAGTGATCCCTCTACATTCCTGGCCAATTTAATTTTCTATATTCCCTAACAGGTTTGTTCTACTTCTTCTAGAGTTACATTTTGAAATTTAAAATTTTCTAACCTTTATGTTTATTTGGAATAGTCCCTAAGCCCACTTAATAAATTTCAGTTCTCTACTACACAGAAACATAGTTTTTGTATTAGTTTAGGAAATTTTGACTCCCCTTCCCCTACACTCCCAGTCATTTCTCCAATTCGATCTATTTTTCTTTTGTTATCTGGAGGAATACTTCTATCTGCTTGCTAAATTTAAATTTTCCATGACACTTAAAAGTGATATTTTACTTACTCCTCCCCCCTTCCCTTATATCTCGGGGTCCCCTTTAAAATTTTGAGATTGTTCTGGTTGTTTTAAGTGGCTTCTTTACCTTCCCTCCGAATTTAAGTTTTCTACCACACTGAAAATAAAAAATCTTTTAATTTTGAAAATTTTATGCCCCTTCCATCCCTCTCTCCATTTGTCCAGTTATTACTTAGAAATTTCAAATTTTAAAACTTGTTGTGTTATCTGGAGTTATACTTTTACCTTTCTGCAAATTTAAATTTTCTACGATATTATTCTATATTTTACTATATTTCTATTATAATCATTTGCAGGGGTTGATCGTCCTTAAGGCGCGAAGGCACACGCCCCCCATCCCCACGAACCCCTAGTTCCATAATAGTTTCAAGAAAAATATGTTTTCGGTTTAAGTAATAGCAGGCAATGTATTTTAAATGGCATGCAGTCAGGTGCGTGGAGGTCAGCACCTAAAATTGTGAAACCAAACCCTCCCACCCCTTCACCTCTTGTCTCCAAATGTCATGCAGTCGGGAGCGCGGCGGTCAGTGCCATGCGTTGTGAAACCTAACCTTCCCTCCCCTTAACCTATTGTTCCCATCCTGCTACGGCTAGCTAGCCCTGCCTATTCTTCGTGTGAAGGCGCACTCCCTTACGCGCCCTAAGGTTGAAAGTTTGTGAGATAATGTGAATAGCGTGAACCAGCAATAATTATTGTTGTCGGTCATCCTGCGTGTTTCTGCATCTTGAGGCTGTGTGTGGCATGTGTGTTTATAATAATATTATGTAGGGTTATTTTAGGTAGTGTTTATTTGAGTTATATGTTTTAATATTTTTTGTAACTAGGCTTAATATAAATAGTTCAATTCAGGAGCTTAAGACAACGAATGTTGCAAGATTAACTCCTGATCAAAAAAGAGAATTGAAATCATTAGATAGGCCATGTTCTGAATTCTGTGTGGAACAAAGTGAAACGAAGAAATATGAAAATTGAGTTTTTAAAAGGCAGCTCAAGTCCAAAGATGCATACCAAAAAAATGGCTGGATTTGCAGCTGTGATGTGGACAAATCTTTGTACTGTTTCCCGCGTATTTTGTTTTCTCCCAGAAACAGTGGTTAATGCTTGTGGATATAAAAAGGCGTCAATGATATAAAACATTTAACAGAAAAAATTAAGAAACACCAAGTATCTTCGTATCACATGAATAATATCGTTGATCTTTCTTTGCTAGGCAAAGTAAACATATCGGCTAGTCTAGACTCACAATACAGAGAAAACGTTAAAAAAACACCACAATACTCACGTTGACAAATATAGGCACACATTAAAAAGGTTGATTTCATGTGTTAAATTCTGTGGTGTTTTTGAATTACCTCTCAGAGGTCATGACGAATCAGCATCATCTACAAATCCTGGTGTCTACAGAGGTCTAATTAATCATACTGCTGAGCTGGATTCTTCAATGAAAGACCATTAAATGGTTTTTTTTTAACATAAATACATATGCACGCCGTTCCCTTAAAAGGTAGGAAAGAAACTTTGCAAATAGCTCAAAAAACAACAACTCTGTATTTAATCCATCCTCACTATCTTTCTCTACCCTTCCCCAACCTTTTAACCTTCTAAATTTTAGAATCAGCCACTGTATTCAAAGGAACATCGAAAATAATACAAAATGACATACTGGACTGCATGCTTAATGTCTGTAGGGAGGAAATAGAAAAGCAGATACGAGAGTCTGAATTTATAGCCATCGAATGTGATGAGACTACAGATGTAACGAACCAATGTCAGATGGTATTAGTTTTTAGATATGTGTTTGAGGGGTTGGCTTGTGAGAGGTTTTTGTGGTTTCTTAAGCCTGAAGGAAGATGTGCAGAAAACTTAGCAAAATGCATAATGAACCACATCAAACCTATTCTAGACACTTCAAAAGGAAGATTAATAGCACAGACGTATGATGGTGCTAATGTTATGAGTGGCTCAGTTGGGGGTGTACAGGCCAAGATTAGAGAAACATACCCCTTTGCCTATTTTTTACATTGTTACACTCATCAGCTAAATTTGATAATGGAAAAAGCAACCAGTGCAAACAGCAAACTTCGAGTTTTTTTTCTCAAACCATTCTGCCATTCCCGCATTTTTTTCGCACTCACTTTACGATCTGACGTTTTGGAGCAAGTAGTAAAAGTCAGACTACTCAGAGTTGCTACAACAAGATGGAACTACAACATTCAAACTGTTAACGTTGTGTACGAGAATAGAGATAAGTTGGAGGAATGCTTCGAAGTTCTTGAGGAAAAGCGCACAAACAAACTTACTGTTAACGAGGCGAGTAGCCAAAGAAGGGCTTTTCAGGACCCAAATTTCATGTTCTGGCTAACTCTTTTCCACAAAATTTTACCTCACGTGGATATATTGTATCAACAACTACAAACCAGGAACAGAGACAGTGTAATGTGGCAAAATGACATTTCAATTTTGAAAATAAGATGTAGAAAGAAAGGGGGCAAGTGAATTAAATAGAGAAGCAAATAAACTAATAGTTCCCTGAACAACCAAGAAAAAGGAAAAGTAATGTTGAATGTAGCACCAGAGTGGGGGATGCTAAAGAAGTGTGTGATGTCATTACAACTAATGTAAAGGACAGATTCGCTTTTACTGGTCATTTGGAGGCAGCTTCTTTGTTATGTAATGAGTCATTTCCTCAATTTTCTACTGGCTTTCCAGAAGAAAAAACTCACGCAAGTAATCTATAACTACCCTTTCTTAGAAAAAGAAAAACTCCTGTCTGAATTGCGACTACTATACAGACGACAGGACTTTGACATTAAAGGAGCAATACAACTATATAATTTCATGGAGAAAAATAACATTATTTCAGTTTTCAGTGAGGTGACGAAGCTTCTAAAAATGATCATAACGACACCAATGACGTCTGCTGAATCTGAACGTTGCTTTTCAACACTGAAAAGAATAAAGACTTTCCTAAGGAATACAACGACAAATGACAGACTGAATGCTCTAGCGATGGTAGCCATCAACAAGGAACTTATCACACAAATGAACGACTTTGACGACAGAGTTATGAAAAAGTTCATTAAATTAAATGAGAGGCATATGGACTTCGTTTATAAATTATTTATTTATTTATTGTGTACTAAGTCATTTCTCGCAAGTGTAAATAATGTAGATATTGTGTATCCTACATATTAATGTTGTGAGCTTGTGAGGACATTGACCAAACATACCTATATATTTATGCACATTACACAGCTGCAGAGTTTCTACAACAGATCCACGTTCTTCGGGGTGAGTTTAATTTTTTTTTTTATCTTTGCATGTTGTTTGTGATATTAATTTTTGAGTTTAAATAAATGAATATTCAACCAAACATATTCTGAAATTTGTGTCTTCTTTTAAATATATTATTTAGAAATAATTTATGAACTAAACAGGCTGCGCCCTCCAGCTTCTAAAGTGATAAGCCGCCACTGATCATTTGGTATCTTACTTTCCGAATGAATCTCAGTTTTCTATTACATTGATAAGTAGTTGTAGTTTTATAAATTTTTTGCCCTTCTCCTCCTCCACCATCAATTCTTTCTCGAAATCACTCTGAGAAATTTTAAATTCTAAGATTAATTTGGCTATCTGGAGTTTTCTCTACCTTTTTGCCAAATTATAATGTTTTAACTCATTTCAAAAGTATTTTCTAACTATAGTTTCTCCCCCACCACTTCCCAGAGTTCCAATTAAAATTCAAAATTTTAAATTTACAACTTATATGTTTATTTGGAGTTTTGGAAATGTTGAGTCCTATCACCCCGACCATTCTTCATTTCCCACATATAATTTTCTAGCTATGCCTTTATAATATAATATGTACATATTACTCTCCATAAACATACATACTTGCTTGGGTGGCCATATGGCTTAAGGCACTACATTCACAGTAGATTAGACTGCCGATGATGGTTAGATCAAGGTTTGAATCTCGATTGGGTGTACTGAGGGTGGTTTTTCCTAAATGTTTTTCCACTCTCCTTCCACGTAAATTTGGGTACACCTCCTAAAAATTTAACCTTCCTCATTCCTAAAACCATTAGCATAATTAGTACATAAGGGTATAACCCAAACAGGTTGTAAGATGTTGTGCTAAAAAAAAGACATGTATTTAAAAAACTATAAACTCATGACATACCAACTGAAAACACTTATATATGTAATATAGCACCTAAATGTTAGGTGGACATCTGGACTAAATATAAATCTCGTCTATTATTGTCTACCTCTGACAGGGGTGTCGAGGTGTGAATCCCGGCCGTAGGTACTGAATTAAAAAAAAAAGTTTTCCCATCTTCCTCTACAATGATTTGATATATTCCCTCAAAATGCTTTTGCCTCATTTCTATCCCACCCGCGTAGTTAAATGTGGATAACCTGACCATGTTAGACAGTTTAAATACTTAATAATATAAAGAGAGCCTATGAATAACAGATTCATTTTTACAATAAACAATGTTACAATAAAAATATATAAACTTTTAACTAAATATAAGTCCCTCTTCTTCTTATTTTACTATATGAGTAAATGAACATTAAAGCAGATTAGAGGAACTGTACCCAAATTTGCGCAAATGTAGATACACTTCCTCCATATTATATCTTCTTCAGTCCGTTCTCATTTGTGTAAATATGTGACTAGTCTGGACGGACATTAGAAAGCTAAACACGCCATTATTTTAAATATATATTAATTTTGCACCGCGTTATACTACCTGGCCAGTCTTTTCGTACTTTAATGGTGTGGTGAGGAGAGTTTTATATTATATGTATCCTCAGTTATGTGGAGGAAGAGTAAGAAACCATTTAAGAAAATACACCCTCAGTACATATGACTAGGATTCAAATGCTGACTGACCATCTCACCAGCAAAGTAAAATAGATGGACTTGGGGAGAATAAGACTTGGCCTGATTTCGTATCTTTTCAGGACATGTGACCTTAGTGAAACCTATACTCTTATTTGGAGGTAGTGTCCGAGTACTGAAGATAGTTGTGAGGGGTCTTTGTATGGGTATAAAGATGAGATAAAAAGTAAGTTAAAATTACTGCTACAATCACCCATAGCCAAGCATGTCAAATATAGTATATTTGTACAAAAATGTCTTATGCGAAGTTATGTTTAAAAACTATGAGCACCATGAGATATGGCTCAAGCAATTTTAAAAACCTGACCTCCTAAATGCAAAAATCATATATCTAATGGTTCACAGCTAATCCACCATTAATTTGAAATAAATCTAAAACTCTAGCAAACTACGATAAAAAGTAAATACAGTCAACTCTCGATTCTACGACCCCGGGAATAGCGTCCCTCTCGAAGTAACGACCCTTTTTTGGGGAACCGTGAAAAATGTGGAAAAATAGGTTGAAAATTTTAAGGAAATCGGCTGTAAAATGTGTTTGTTGCATTTATTTAGGTCAATGCATTGCGATTATCTTTGTGAGCGCTGTATTATTACACCTAATTTCATAGCTGAGGGAACTGCAGGTCTTATGGAGAAAAGATTTATCTTCGCTCTCTCTCTGGTACAAGTTGCCAAACTTTCTAGCTTTCGGTTGTTGGAATGTGAGGGGGGAGGCTTTACTTGGAAATCCCTCATTGTAAACAATGCGGCATGGGTGGTGGGGGGTTCAATTGACAGGTAAAAGCATTTCCTATCGGTGTACAGCCTTTTCTAGAAACATTACCTATTTCCACAATCGTAATTTTTTCAAGATTGAAGTTTATTAACGTTTCTCTATTCCCTCCGTAATTATGCTTAAAATATTTTATGTATAAAGCTTTTATGTATGTACCTTTCTGCGAATTGCTGCTTGAGTAAAACTGTCATATTTATCCAAACGCCTCATTTGAGTACAGTTATTTCTTTTGATTGGTGTCAATAACTTACCCTTAGTTTTGAATTCTTGTTTAATAGAGATTACTAACTTATAAGACACACCTGTAGCTTCTGCAGTCTCCATTGCCGCTTGATTTATTGAGCAAGTTCCGTCTTTACGAAAATAGGTGTAGACTCTTAACACCATTGCCCTTTCTTTACTACTTAATATTTTCCTCTTGGAATGTAATTGTTTGTAACAAGCCGGAGATTCCATAATGTTTGTTATATCTTAATTGTTAACAATACACTATTATTCAAATAAATATATTAATATGCACATAAAACTATAGTTCCACAACCTTACTGTAAAAATACAAAACACGCAACCAACACATACAGATACACACCAAATCTTAACGTGATCAATAACACATATTATTATACACAGAGTACTTATAAAATATGAGTGTTTATTTAGTCAATGTTTTTGAGCTAGCTATTAGGAACATGAGACTCAGACTACTGTAACTTTACGTCTGTGCTGGAGGAAGAAGCACCAATTAGTGGCAACAACGACAGCCCAGCATTGCCAAATTTGATATACATTCGAAGGAAGACTGATCACGGAAAACAAAAGAATGACAACGCTGTTGCTCAATAGTAAGCATGCAGTTCCCTCAGCAATGAAATTAGGTGTAGTAATTGGTATGGGTCAGGTATAAAAATAGACACCACCCCATCAGTGCCAGCCAATAGCACTTGACTCTGTCCACCCCCTCCCACAAGCAAGACAATGTTTCCCCACTCATGACCGCTATATCACACGCCAGACTTGTTGCCATTGTTACTTCGATTTTCAATTTGATTTGAATAGTTTGATTTTGTGAACGATTTTTGACGACCCACGCTATGGTTTTTGCCATTGCTATTTCGATTTGGTTACGTTTTTGGTTTTATTTTGTGAACGATTTTTGACGACCCACGCTATTGTTTTTGCCATTGCTATTTCGATTTGGTTACTTTTTGGTTTTATTTTGTGAACGATTTTTGACGACCCACGCTATTGTTTTTGCCATTGCTATTTCGATTTGGTTACGTTTTTGGTTTTATTTTGTGAACGATTTTTGACGACCCACGCTATTCTTTTTGCCATTGTTATTTCGATTTGGTTACTTTTTTATTTGATTTTGTGAACGATTTTTGACTACCCACGCTATTTTTTTAATTTGATACGAACTTATAATTTCGACAAAATGAGTGGAAAGAGGACCTTCTTGACGCTCATTAAGAAGTACGAGATCATCCAGGAAGTGGATGAGAAGAAGCTTACAAAGACGGAGATTGCGCGGCGGCACGGCATCCCGAAGTCGACAATTTTCACGATTCTCAAAATGAGAGAAGAAATTGTGAATGCAGTGCAGAAGGAAGGCCACAATGTAAAGGCCAAAAATTTGAAAGGAGCGATGCACGCAAATCTGGAGCAGGCTATGCTGGAGTGGTTCAGCCAGCATAGAGCGCAAAACGTGCCTATAAACGGACCGATGATGCAGAGAAAGGCCGATGAATTTGCCCTGAGTTTGGGTATAGAAAACTTTAAGTGTTCAAGCGGGTGGCTAGAGCGTTTTAAAGTGCGTCACAGAATATCCAGCCACAAGGTCGTTGGTGAAAGCGCATCAGTCGACCCAACACCGGTGAGGGAGTGGATACCCTTGCTCCAAAACATCCTTAGGCGCTATCAGCCCCAAGATGTATACAACGCTGATGAGCTAGGGATGTTCTACAACCTCATGCCAGATCGCACTCTTGCTGTGAAAGGGGATAAGTGCAAGGGTGCGAAGAGGAGCAAGGAGCGCCTCACCGTCCTTCTGTGCTGCAACATGGACGGCAGCGATAAGATGAAGCCCCTCGTGATCGGGAAGTTCAAGAAACCCCGGGGTTTCAAGGGCAACATCCTGCCTTGTGACTATGATTTTAATAAGAAGGCATGGATGACCTCGGGGGTGTTCACGAGGTGGCTTCAAGGCTTCGATTCGAAGATGGACGCTGCAAATAGAAAAGTCGTGCTCTTCGTTGACAACTGCCCCGCACATCCTGTTCTTGACAAACTTAGGAACATCGAGCTGGTGTTTCTGCCAAAGAATACCACCAGCATGCTTCAGCCCCTGGACCAGGGAATAATCCAGCAAGTAAAGGTGAAGTTCCGCGAGATGCTTGTGCGGAGTATGGTGTGGAATCTTGACATGGGCAAGGATGTCAAAAAGTGGGACGTGTTCAGGGCCATGGAAGGAATCGTCGCCAGTTGGAGGGCCGTGAGACCGGCGGTAATCGCCAACTGCTTCCGACACGCCCACTTTGTCCTACTTGTTGATGAAGAGGCTGCCGTCCGTGTGCTTCCCGCCGCTGCCAGCGCCGAAGAACCAGACGACCCACCGCCAGTGGACGTCAATTCTCAGCCAGGCCCCTCCACGGAACCGCAGCCTTGCCCATCAACAGCACCTTCGTCTGCGCCCCTGACTTTCACTCGGCCGTGCGACGAAGAAACGTGGAAGAAATTAGCCCCAGACTGCACGTATGAGGAGTACATAGCAGCAGACGATGACATTACAGTTTGGGGCACCCTCGACGACGCTGATATAATCAGGGAGCAGCAAGAGTCCAGCGATGAAGAAGAAGAGGAAGAAATGGAAGAAGAGCCTGAAGACATCCCCACAACGAAAGATATTCTGAAAGCCGGGGATGTCTACTCAAGAGCACTTAAGCGCCAGGGCGCTAGTGAAGAGCTGTGGTCACAGTTCTATAATGTGAAAGACTTCGTTGAGAAAACTGGCGTTAAGAAGAAGCAGACCTCCATAATGGACTTCTTCAAGAAATAGGTAGGTTTTTTTTTCACATGTTGTCTAAAAAATGTAATTTTTGCTTATGAAGGTCGAGGGTGGAACAAAATAGGTTAAAATTCCAAAAACGACCCCTTTCGAAATAACGACCCCTTCGAAATAACGACCCTTTTACAGGGAACCGTGAAAGGTCGTAGAATCGAGAGTTTACTGTAGATAAAAACCAACTTCTGGCTAAAAATGTAATTTTTATGTGTAGTGGTAAATATAGTTTGGAAAGTATTTATCCTATTGTATTAAAAAATTAACAGGTTCATCTATAGCAAGTTATTAAGTCAAATATAACCCAAAAAATTAGAATTAATAGGTCTGGGAGATTTGATACGTCCAATTTCATTAGTTAAAACAACTTTTAAAGGTTGGGGAAGGGTAGAGAAAGATAGTGAGGATGGATTAAATACAGAGTTGTTGTTTTTTGAGCTATTTGCAAAGTTTCTTTCCTACCTTTTAAGGGAACGGCGTGCATATGTATTTATGTTAAAAAAAACCTACACATTTAAAAAAAATCAAAACATAATTATTATAATCAATAATCAGTTTTGTTGAGAGAAAAAAAAATTTTTTTTAAGTTCTCATGCATGATTCCCTTCAAGGTGGGGATGTAGGCAACATGACAATAGGTCTTTTATTGCAATTTTTATAGTAAAACTTTTTTTTGTCAAAATAAATAAAATATTGCTTCATTACAAACCAAGAGTTTAATTTTCTTCACATGGTGAACATAACAAATCTTGAATATATGTCAAGGGTGTCCTGAAATTTGATGAAAACTTTTTCTTTGGTTTAAAAAGTTTCTCATCCAATGCCGTGATGCTCATTACAAGTATTCAAGAATTGTTGTTAGATTTGTTGTGAAGATGTTTGTGCTGAAGCAATATCTTATTTAGTTTGGCCAAATAAAGTTTTGCTATAAAAACTGCAAAAACACTGGCCTTTTCTCGTGTTCCCTTCAACCCCACCTTAAGGTGATTGGCCCTTTTCATTTGGTGTGGAAATGCAGAGCCATGGGAACAAGATATTTTAATGTTTTACAATTTTCTTTTCAGAAACGGTTTGTTCAAGAATAGTAGCATGTTGATTAAGTTATATTTTTTGTGTACACACCTTATATATAATTTTAAAAGTGATCAAATATCAATAATTTTGATATTTTTCAATAGAAAACTGCCGGCTGCATAACAAAAATTTATAAAAATGTAACACCTAATAAATATTGATACATTATCTTAGAAGAGGTGTTGAAAATATTACCAAAAAAAATTCTCTTCATTCTCAAGAAAACTGATATTTCCAAACATATGATCTTTCCGCAAGACCTGTCCAGTGGCTAGCGCCATTTACTGTTTCCGTGATCCATCAGTTCTTGTTGGCGCGGAAGGATACTTTGGTCGGTTGTGAAGCCAGCCACTACTTTTACCCTCCCACCCACCATCCCACAAAATAGGTTTTAGACTTGCACTCGACAAGGCCAAGGGCTTCATACTTTTAATAAAAATCACTAAAACACTTAAATTCTGAAAGAAATAATTTTGAATAACTATACAAAAATAAGATTTTAAGCTAATAAAAACAAAGTATTGTGTAAATATTGACAATGCACATAATTTGATATTCTTGATATTTCTAAAATGATTAATGTTAGTTAACCTTCATGATATCACAAAATATTAATATTGATAGTTTATTTTGGTTGGTATTTAAAATAATGATTTGTTGTTTAAAGAAGTTACAAATAATAAGTGGTAAATATTAGCTGCTATGACTTAATAGATTCAATTACTGGTCATTTTAGGATATCTATACTACTAATATTAATATATTATTTGAAAATATCTCACTGTCAAACATAATAACCATTAATTTTAGTTAAAATTGAAAACCCCAATTTTGAACTTATAATATAAAAAGTGTAGAGTTCATAATTAGTTGACAATTTTTAAAAAAGGAAAATGAAAATTACAATCAATAACAATATAAGTTTTATATAATTAAGTTATACCTACATGATTTAAAATTAAAATGTATCTACAGGGCTGAAAGCACTTAAGCACTTTGAGCCACTGGGCATTAAATTTTGAAATTTTGGGGGACTCTTGTTTGCATACTAATTTGAAATTTCAATTGGAGACCTTTTTTAGCTGATTGTTACATCCTTTAAAAAGACTCAACTTTCATCAATAAATGTTAACTTAAAATAAACCAATGTGTGGAAGAGTGAGTTGCCAAATTAAGAGAACTTACTTAAACTTATCTGTGAATTGTTTTAATCACCCAATAAAATACTCAATAGTCAGGTATCAACCAAAATACACTTCCATGTTAGACATGTAGAGCAGAGCCCATGTATAACTGATCAAATGGAACCTTGCAAGGAATGACCTATCACAGATACTATTTTAGCATTCTCTGCATAATTTAGCAGTACTCCACAACACATCGCTCAAATTAACATGAGCAAAAAAAAAAAGCTAAATTATTCTCTTGTAATTTTTTTAGTTCAAGTGATCGGAAATAATTAATTGATGGGAGCTCAGATTACACCTTTAAATGTTCACTGTTCTCGGAAGTCTAATCAGTATAGTGAAATGACCTAGGGTAAGCTGTCAAGAGTATAAATCTTTAAGTAAAGTATAAGTGTGAATAAATTTATATTATATTATGTCTGTGAATTAATTATGTTTGTTGATAGTATCACTAGCTCTAAAGCAAAAAAAAAAAACTCCCTTTTTTATGTAATGCATATGAAAGTACATACATATCAAGGGACATATTGTGAGTTGCCAGGGCAAGCCTGGCTTGATGGGATCTATACTAGAAAACTGTATCCTCCTCTTCACTATTCACATGACCAACCACTCACATCAGTGATCATATGGTCTAATGTGTCACTCTTGTGTTAGATTGGGTTGTCAGTAACGGGGAGATCAGAGTTTGAATCATGTTGGGTGTAATAAGGGTGTTTTTTCTTAAATGGTTTTCCACTCTCCCTCCATGCAAAAGTGAGTACTTTTATTTAAGGCTGGGCCATGCCAATCCCAAATCCAATCATCAGCAACTATAGCACAATCGGCTAAGCTTATTATCAAGTTTTGGTTCACCACAGGTGCTGCACTACTGTATGTGCTGCACACAGCAGATACCTACTCGTGACTCATAATTGTTAGGCTCTTGGCAGATAACCTTGTCCTTTGTTCTGTTGCTAGGATGGGGGTGAGAGTAGCTCTTAGTGTACTCTAAGCAAACAATTACTTCTTTTAATATCAAGGGGATGGGACCAATGGGGAGGGGGTTGTGTTGAAAATAGAAAGGTCAGCAAGAGAGACAGAAGAAGTATGGCAGAGGGAAGGCTGTTTATATTTTCAAGGTCAGCCAGCAAACAGACATGTAGCACCATGAGAGCAATATCCAAGAGAAGCTAAAATGGAAGGAAGATTCACGGTAAACTAAAAGTGAGAGTATTTAAGGAAAGTTAAAAGTGGAGAAGATTAAGGGAATCCTAAACTGGAAAGGATTAAGGAAAGCTAAAATTGAGGAATATAGAGTGGAAGCAAACACTGATGAAAATTAAAGAGAAGCTAAAACCGGAGAAGATTTAAGTGAAGCTAAAATTGGAGAGGATTAAGGGAAGCTAAATCTGGAAAAGATAAAGGAAAGCTAAACTGAGTGAGATAGAATGGAAGCAAAAACTAGAGAAGATTTAGGGGAAGCTAAGACTGGAGAAGATTTAATGGACGGTAAAACTGGAGAATATTCAAGGGAAGCTAAAACTGGGAAGATTTAAGGGAAGCTAGGACTGGAGAGTATTCAAGGGAAACTAACACCAGAGAAGATTCAAGAAAACTATAACTAGTGAAGATTCAAGGAAAACTATAACTAGTGAAGATTCAAGGGAAGCCAATCCTGGGAAAGAGTCAAGGGATGTTAAAAATGGGGAAGATCAAGGGAAACTACAAATGGGAAAAATTCAAAGAACCCTAAAACTAAAGTACTATTAGAGGTTTCATAACTCCATCATGGATTCAAGACTTTTCTTCAGTTCCCTACTTAAATTTAATAATAAATTGATACTAAAACATTATTTTAATTTTTTTTAATAAATCTAATTTAATGGACAAAATATTTGTTTTTGTTTTTATTCTAAATCTAATATATTTGCCATAATATTATATGCATTGATTTCAAAATAAAGTTAATATATAAAACTAGCACAAACTTAACTATGAGAAAGGGTGAGTCAATTTAACTAAAACCAATTATATTTTAAATGTGGTAGAGATAGTGATAAAGATGTCACACCTCAACAGTTGTTTTTAGTATCATTACTGCATATTATCTTTGAAAATTTAAAATAAAATAAGACAAATGATTGGCAATGGTGATCAGCCTAATGAGAAATAAATAATCAGCATTAGCATGACCAGCAAAATAGCTAATCAGCCCAGCGCATAGATAAGTATCCACCAGATCCTCAGCCTTGTGGAAGTTTCACTGCGCACCTTGAGCCAGGTTGAGTCCACAGTGATAAAAACAATCCAAAATGTGCATTTGCTAAACAATCAATTTTTAACATGTTCATCATGAAGGGACCATTGCAATCGTAATGTTTAGTCTGCTTAAGCTCTTTGCGAGGTAGGATTATATGAAGAGGGTGTTGGGTCAATTGCTGAACCTAGCTTTGAAAAAACCAGTCGATTGACTCAAAGATATTTGTCTACTTCTCTCTAGTGAAACCATGGTTAAAATGAGCTTTCTTTTAAAAAAATTCCCCTTGATGGCACCTAGCGATACCCATGTTGAAGGACTCAAGCTCTCCCATAGATCACAGCCATTTTAATCTGGAGGCTGTTGGTCTGGTGTATCTTTGTCTGTGGTCCAGCGCTACTTTTCTTCTAAAAGCTTACCCTCCTCATCCTTATTCCATTAGCATTATTAATGTATGTATATAACCTCCACAGGTCCTAGGATGTTGTGAAAAATAAAACACATACAAGAATTGACCAACCACATAGACAATAAGGTAGGGGTACATATTACTGAATTAAGCTTATAGAGCAAGTTTGATGCTTAATGTGAGGGAGCAATTTACTAGAGAGCGATGTCAAACTGGATTTGCCCTATTAACAACCCTTGATACACTCACACATACAAAAGTTGTGAAACTCCGCCGAGGTAAACTGGACTAATATCCCCTTGTTATTTCCAATGATTTACTTAGCCAGATGTTAAATTCCACCATAACTTTTTAAATGGTCACTCTAGTTATGTTCAGAATATAGAATACAAAAAATCTTATTAGTGGCATGTTGACGAGTGTTTCCAGGATAAACACAGCTTGTTATAAATTTACCTATGATATGTGTTCACCGTTTTGGTCCCCATTCTGCCATTATGCCACTCTACTCTACATATGAATGTATTTTAATTTATACATGACCAATAAATGTTTTACCAAGTGATGATAAATCACAAGAACAGTTTAAACTAACTCTGCTTCCCCTGGCACAATCGAACAACACACCACTGATTTTAGGCCTATTAACTTATTATACTTGATAAAAAAAACTCCTTTACATCCCACTGGTTTCTTGATTAGTCATTTATAGAATTACATTGAGCTTCTTAACTAATCATTGCTATTTATAATGATTTTGGATGAACTAAAAATTCATGTGTATACACTACACAAAGCTCCATCAATATCTTCAAAGACACAAGGGTAGTGTGAATTCAATGTAGAATCCTTACAATTTAGCAGGGAAGATTTTTAAAATTTAGCTATGGTATATCAAGTAGTAAGACATAGTACTTTCAACACGATTGATATAGAACTTTGTGTAATAATAGTTAAGTTCTAAGATATTAAATTTTCCCCAAATTGGTAACACCGTTTTGTTGATGAATTGTGATTGGGATTGCTATATGTAAACTCCGTTTATGGTGAGAGCCTACTGTCTTACATTAACAGGCTCCACTATGGCCCTATCATATGAGCTAAACCATAGAGGAAACAAGCAAGTCAAGCTTGCTATCGTTCAGGCTAAATGGAGTGTACAAAATGAGGCCAATCAATACCCATGTTGTATCTGGAAATGAATTTAATAATATTGAAACAACTTTGATTTTTTTGAAAAGTTGAATTAGTACGAAAATACCAGAATCAATTCTGTTTAAACTGTCTCTAAGGGAAGTGTTTGACATGAAAAATAATACAGTATACATGTTTTTTGAAAAATATTTGCTTAAGATGAATTTATTTACGACTTTTCTTTTAATTTGAAATATTTTAAAAATAGCTCTGAGGATTTTGTTCAAAATGGGTATCTATCTGATAATTTTTTACAATATACATTATTTGATAGTTTGATATATTTGTTTTCACTTTTTCTTAAAAATACTCATTTTAAACTAGTTTACTGACCACTGATTTAAAAAAAAGTAATTAAAAAAAAACTAGCTTCACAGATTTTGTTAAAAATTGGTATCTGTGGTCTAGGCCTATATTTCATGACAAATAATAATTTATGTTTATATTTCTAATACAATTTTATTTGTGAGCAGTTTATTTATGACAAATTTTAGAAAATTTGACATTAAAAAAATGTGTATCAGAGAACTATATTCCCTAATAAATAATCATTATTTAAAACAAAAATGATTTCATGGTAGTTTACAAATAACTGATTTTTTTTTAAATTTAAATTTGTTGAAGATATTTCAAAAGTTTTGTTTGATATTTATAAATCAAGAGAGACTATTATAATTAACAAGATGATGTGTTTTTGTTTTTCTCAGAAAAACTGAAAACCTATTTTTGAACATTTTTCTCCATGCTATAGGCCTAGTACAAAATATTATAACTATGGGTGATTGTGTCTTGTTATTTATATTATTTAAATAATGAACCATTGTCATCAGAATAAACTAGACTTGTAAATGGTTTCCTATTAATCAGTTTAAAAAAGGACCATCAAAGAATTAAACATTAACATTAGTGTGTTTGCATTTGGCCAAACCAAGAATGTGGGAGAAGTAAAAGTTTGCTAGTACAGTTCTGGTGAGCCTAGATTGTCCTGGCAACAACCTTCATGAGATAATTGTATTGTGATTCTTGTTTTATTTATGTTAGATATGATAATTCTAATTGTAAAAACTCCAGCAAACATAGCTTGTAGAGGATCTTGGGGATTGACTATGCATTTTTATAGATATAAATATGATACCCATGTCATTGTAGCAAGTACTGTCCCAAACACTTTTGTCATTTGAAAGGAGAAGACAAGACCTAAATACAACTTTTGTACATGGGGACATCTGGTTGACCTTTCATTGCTACTAAACCAATGTGAGTTGAAATGTCTTAAACATGATTTTACTTTTATATTAATATTAAGTTCAGGTGTAATTTTTTCTCTTTAAATATAAACAAAGCAAAGTTTTGTTTTGATTTGTAGATTCAAACAGTCCCAGCTGGAAATCGATGCTTCTTAAATGTACTTTTCAGTAGGCAAGATGCAATATTGTCTACCTATGGTCATTTACAATCTAAACATTAATATAAACACCTACACAACACATACAAAACTTAGCACAAAACATAAAAACCAAATATACAGTTGGTCATATTATTAACTTTTGTTTGTTTTAAATAAAAGATACACTTAATTCTTATTTTAAAGCAGTTTTATCAGATAACATAAGGAAATAACTAGAGAATGAGCCAGATGAGTATAAGTAGAATTGTGTAACCACTCAAAAATAATGGTTATGACTTTTTCAGTCTATAATCACTAATAAACTTGTGTTGCCAACATAAAGTATTGGGATGTTTCTTCAAGTTGCATGACGTGGCTGATCTTCACTACTTCAACTATTATATCAAAGGCAAATACATTACACCATACTATAGAGAAGAGAATATGTCCCTTCAAACACCCTTTAAAGAAGGGCAGATTTTGTAACTCTCAGCATCGGTGTAGAGATATCTTCAACCAAGATATTTTGGGATACTGAGTTTTTTGAACATTAGTCTATGCAGACTCAAACAATGGACTATCAACATCAAGACTTACCGATGACAGGGAGATAGGCATTAGAATCCTGGTCAGGTATACCGAGGGTGATGGATTAAATAGCAAAGCTATTATATTTGATAATTATTGCTATAGCCACATTTAAATATAATATTCTTTAAATTTATAAATAAGACCTGGAAACAGGAATCAAACCCGATACCTTTGCCACCTTCACTCGATAAGGCATTATGCTGTCAAATGTATAATGACAACTGTACGAATGCACATATCATGATGGATTAAATAGCAAAGAAATTATATTTGGTAATTATGGTTATAGCCGCATCTAGATATCATTATCTTTAGATTGAAAAATGACACCTAGACACTGGAATCAAACCCAGAACCTTTGGCTTAGTTGGCTAATGCTCTGCAGTATAAAGTTTTACCGAATTGAAGTTGGCTGCATTATCTGAGATCTTGTGATCTAAATTAATTACACATATGTAGCAGATGATTTCTGCAAGTCCATCACAAATTCTTCTTTAAAATATGAGTGAAGAATGACCCTGGGCACTGGATAATTCCTGGATAGCTTAGAGGTTAGAGCATTGGCGTACTAAGCCAAAGGTCCCGGGTTCGATTCCCATGTCCAGGTGTCATTTTTAAATTTACAGAATATGTACTGAAGGTGGTTTTCCTAAATGATTTTCCATTCTCCCTCCATACAAATGTGGGTACACTTCCTTTCAAATTCAACCTTTCTTTCTTCCTCCCTAACTAAATAGTGTAATTGGTACATATGCGTATAAACTGAATGGGTAGTAAGATGTGATAAATAAAAATAAAATAAAAAACAAACACCAAGACTTTTCCAGTCCTTAAATACCTTTCTTTAACATAGAAAGTTGTAATAAATTATTATTTTATAGAATAAACACTACTATATTTAATAAATAATTTCAATATGATTCATCATCATTCATAAATAAAAACAATTATTTGATCATGAAGTACACATATAAAATATGTGTAATGTTAAATTTATAGTTTATTTTTTATTTTACTAATCTCCAATTTCAATCTATTATATTTTTTAAGCATGGTTTGATTCTAAGTTTGTGTGCACACATGTATTACTTGGTACACCATACATTAATCTAACTAATAATAAGTTCTAAAACATATATTTATATACCATACTTAAGTAAAATTAATAGTGTTAAATGAGTATTTTTCTTAATTATATTAAATAAATACTTACAGTATCAGCATGTATTTTTATATCAAAAAAACTGTCTAGTTTTTCAAAGGAATCTCACACAGTAAAACTAGGAGAGTAGTAGAGCGCCTTATTATCAATTACAAAATTTTATTTAAATAAAGAAAAAACATTAATCGGTATTCTTTGAGGAACAATTACAAGTGTGTGTGATGGGTTTCAATGAGAGAATTACATTTATCCTATTAGTTATAATAGCATCTGCGTCCCCCTAGTTTTAGCAGCATTCAATTTTAACTACACTTGAAGGAGTTAGTTCTAATATAAGAGACAAATGTTTTAAACACAACAAAAACTAAATATAGTGAATACTAGAGTAGTTAATTCATGATTGTTAAAATTATTTTAAATGGGATACTTAAGAAAATTAATGTATTATTAGGCTTAGTAATGGCTTAACATATTATAAAGCCAAGTTTTCATAGGAAAGGGCTTATCCGTCAACTAGAAAAAGTTACTAGGTCTACTAACATGTATTCATACAAGCTATGCGATCTGCAATTGTCAAATAAAGTGAAATATATCAACTTTTTCCACACAAAATGTGTTTGTATTTTGACCTTCCTATGAAATTAAGACTTTAATGTGGATGGTCTCTTCCAATGGTTCACAATCATTTTAAATTATGGAATACATCAAAATTTAACAAGAAGCTGTGCACTTACCTTAAAAATTCTTCATATTAATCTTAGAACAAGTTTTTCATGAAGGTTTCTAGCCAATAATATAACAATTTGAGCCTGTATGTTAAATTAATTAATAAAAATTATAGTTTTCAGTCTTAAATATGTATATTTTATATATTAATAAGATTTTTTTTATACTAACATGCTTAAGGTTAATAGAAATATATGTTTAAATATATTTAGCTTTACAAGATATCTTCTTAGGCCCGGAAATTGTGGAGAGCTATAAATTATTAAAATTGTGGTCCACCTGCTTTTGCACACATTTTAAATTAGTCTATGATAGCAAAAGACCATTGAAAAATAGTTGTACATAAAACCTGTGTTTTATTTCTTCAAAAGAAAACATAGGTATACTACAAGGTATGTTTTTAAAGTAAGGCCTGTTTTGCAATAAAATAGAAACTACCAAATATTTATGTTTTTTTAAATCCAATTCTACATAACTAAGCTACTTTTCAACATGGTTTACGTTGTTATTTAAACATTTGTCGAATCATGAGATAAGTTTTTGTAGACCCTCGTCATAGAAGTATGCCACCAGCGAGGAAAGCCATTCCTTAACCGTTGTATATATGGTTAAGATTATTTTATTATTTAGGAAGGAACATAAATATTGTAACATTTGTTTGTAGCAACTCTATCACTACAACATTTATAATCTATATGACTACAGTCACTAGTGCATAATTTATCAAAATTATTTAGAAATTAAAATATATATATATATATACATAAATATTTGTTAAAATTGTGAGCAGAACTATCTACTGTACCTTCCATGTTGCTGCATTTCGACGAAAATAACAAAAGGTATTTTGAAACCAGTTGTAAATTTCATTCAACGTGAGCTGCTTGTCTGGCGATTCGATGATGGACTGGAAAAGAAAAGAAAATTATATTTTTTTAAATAAAGTAGATATTTCAGCTAAATGCTTTTTAATAATACCTACAACAAAAGGTTGATTAAATAAAATTGAACTCACATTTAATTTGAAATAGTTCCTTTCATTGGAATATATACTCAAATAGTTTTCAAAACTAAATAAAAGTTTAATTTTAATAATTAAATAAAAAACCAAAGACATTCATTACAAATAAAGCATGCAAAGTTATTAAATTACTTGTGAATATCTCTGTAAAAAAATTATTAGCTGTTATATGCAAAATAATTTCAATTAATAATTGATTAAAAAATAATAATTTCAGTTAAATAAGGGATGCAATTTTATAAAAAAAAGATATCTTATGTTATAGTAATTTTTAAATACATCCAATATACAGAACTGTTCTCATATCAACACAGAAAAATATATAGATTGTTTTTAAATTAATATTTTAGATTAATACAATTGTTAAATAATGTATACAACATAAATAATAGATAATGGTACCAATAAATTAAATGACTAAAGGCTATAAATGTTTTGTAGTACACAATAAAATATATATTAACTAGCCTATATTTAAAAGTAGTTTTATAACTCTGGTACAAACCTGACGTATGAGTGAGGCATATGTGAAAGGTGGTCGAACATCTGCATTTTTATAAAATTCCCGATTCCTTTGGATCTCTGCACAGTCAAAACATAGATTCATAAGTTATGTATTTGGTATAACACTGTTTTTTCTAAATATAAAGCTTGTAAATATTATATTTTTAGTGTGTAACTGAAAAACAAAATGAAATACTCCAACATAAACCAAGTTTGGACCCTATTGGTTTGTCACGAGTCCAGTAACATATCAATTATATTTATTGTTCCAGTGTGGAAATTATTGGGTTGGTTTAAAAAAAAAGGATTAACAATACCAAAAAAAGTCCCCATAGCAGCATTTAGACATGAATTTTATTTTATTGAGACTATGTTACTTCAAATTCATTTGTTTTGATATTGAGATCACTTTGGAGATAAATCTGTTACTAGATTTGTAGAGCCTTTGAATGAATGCTGAATTAACTATGGTATCCAATTTGGTGTGTGTGGTGAAATTAATTTTACAATGAAATATGGTAGGATGTGGGAGAGAATATTTAACTGGAATTAAAAATATACATACATATATATTATATGTGTGCCAAAAATGGTTATAATGATGTAGCAATATATTTGTTAAGATTATGCTGGTACAAGAAGTCTTCCACATAATTTGGTTGTGATTTTTTATAAGATAATGTTATAAATATACACCTAGATTTTTAACTGTCTATAACAAACTGGGTCAATGTTTTGAGCTTTTTTTTTAGCACTGTGTCTTACTACCCATGAGGGTTATATACTTATGTGTACTAATTACGCTAATGTCTTAAGGATAAGGGAGGTTGAATTTAGAGGAAGCATATCCACATTTGCATGGAGATAGAGTAAGAAACAATTTAGGAAAACTCCCTTCAGCAGGATCAAACCACAATCTTCCCGCCATCGGCAGTCTAGTCTCTGGCGAAAGTAGCACCCTAGACCATGTGACCATCGAGTTGTGTTTGTTTAGAGTTGATTGAGGTTCTATGACAACAGTTATTTCAGTTGTTGGGTTATTCATGACTTCATGGTATCAATAAGTTATGATTATGTGAGCTACGTTATGCAACATAAGTTTTATACTATGTACCCAGTATGAGTAAGTATGGTTAATTCTTTAAATAAAATCCATATCAAGTTCATAATTTTCATTTTATTTTGTGCACACAACATATTTTAATCAAATATAGGCTACTAGTATTTTTTTTTATTTTTATTTATATAGTGTGAGAGTACTGTCCATTAGAATATTATATATAACTTAGGGAAGTTTAAATATATATATCAATAATTGTGTTTAGGGAGTATGGGAAGCCACACTAAGAGGAGGAAAACAGTCAAAGAGCACTGACCTAATATTCAAACCATGGTCTACCTAGTTAAAGTCACTAAGATAATCCTGACTGTTTTATTACTAATATTATTTAGAGTGACAATTAGGTGATAGTTAAAAGGAATTGAGAACTTTTGTTTAAAAACAGCAAATAATTAGGTGTAGGAGTAAATATGGATAAAATTATGTATAAGACTGTGTGTCGAAACCCTGTATTCCAAGGTAATGGATTCATAGATGCCAGGGACATGTGTTTTGAAGAAGTTGACAAATTCAAATACTTGAGAACTGTGCTGTTAACACATTGGAATTAAATTCAAGAGGTCAAAAACAAAATTCATGCAGGCATTATTAAATTAACTTTGTATGTGGTTGTCAACTCATCTTATGGTTAAAATATATTTGAAATATGTTAGGTATCAGGTTATGTATTGAAATGAGATGTCTCAGTATAGGGTTTAGTGGCGATATGATTGTCGCTAAATTCAGAACAACCATATACACAATAAAGACAATACATATCTCTTGAAATAAGCCTGGATTTGTTTAGAGCTCAGAGATAGTCTTATCATGGGATCTACTCAACATAATAGATGTTATCAAAGGTTAAAGTCGGGTACACAAGAGTCAACGTCCGAGACAAAAACACTATCTACAAATACACTTAATGGGCTAATTAACACAAATAAGGTTAGCGTGAGCACAGAACGACGCGGTCTGGTTTGAAGGAGAAAAACAACTGTGAAAGTGAAAGTGCGTGATTGGTTAACTCTTGATACTCGCGCTACTGCAGCGCCTTTCGTGATTGGTGCAGTGGTTAGATGGTGTAGCTTAGTCAGTTACTCCAACACTTCCCCTCGAGATAACAACTGGAAGCTCATCGGGTGCCCCGATCAGTCCCAAGAGTTCGACACAGTGCCCATGCTTTGATTTCGTCAAAGCCTTGGTTAATACATCGGCTGGCATTTCCTCCGATGCCACGTGTCCCAGTACTATTTGACCCGACTCAACAGTCTCCCGTAAAAAATGGTGACGAATGTCAATGTGTTTTGTTCGTGCATGGAAGACAGGATTGGTCGCCAGTCTCTGTGCCCCAACATTGTCATTGAGCAGTTTAAGTGGTCCAAACTCCTCCTTTCCAAGCTCGAGCAGGAAACGCTGAAGGTGCACGGCTTCCTTGGCTGCTTCACTCAGGGCCATGTATTCAGCCTCCGTGGTAGATAATGCGACAGTCTGTTGCTTCCTCGAATCCCAGGCAATCGCACCGCCATTCATGACGAAAACATATCCTGTAAAGGAACGCCGGTCGTCAAGTGATCCTCCCCAGTCGGCATCTACGTAGCCCGTTAACGAGCTTTCCCCACACTTGTATGAGATTCCCTGTTAGCAGTGCCCTTGAGGTACCGAAGTACCCTCTTTGCTGCGCCCCAATGAGTACTGTTGAAACAGTCATTAAATTGACTTAACACACTTGTGCATGAGCTATGTCCGGACGTGTAGCCACTGACAAATACAGTAAGCAACCAACTAGTTCTCGGTATGGGGGTTTTCACCATCCGAAGTCGCCCTATGCCCACCCTTTGCCAACTTCGTTCCAACGTCTAGTGGGGTTGAAACAGGCTTGCAATCTGACATACCGAAGCGTTGAAGGATGTCTTTTATGTATGTCTTTTGACTTACAAATATCCCATCGCCGTTTCTGGAGAAATCCATCCCCAAACAGCGCTTTAGATCGCCCAGATCCTTCATCTCAAACATTTTCCAAGTCTGTCTCTAAAACGGGTGGTTTCTTCGGGGTCACGACATATTATCAGAATGTCGTCGACGTAGATGATGATGATGATCTCTTCATTCCAACGTCTTATGTAAACACACGGGTCCCATTGGTGGGTTCGCGCCCATGGCACGTAACTCTTCATCTAGATGTCTGTTCCAGGACACGACCAGCTTGTTTTAGGCCGTACAGAGCCTTCTTTACGTAGCAGACCATGTTACCTGCTGCTAACTTGTTGAGTGTGGCCCTCGCCCTGCTGACGGTCTGATCATGTATCCTTTCTTGCTCATATGTGCTCAAGGACTTCTTCAAATCGATCTGGTACCTCCATGTATACCTCCTCATCCAGTGTCCCTTCAAATACGCTGTTTCCACATCATACTGTCGTATGTTCATATTGTTCTGGGCTGCAAATGAAATGACCAACCGTATTGAATCTAGGCGTGCAACTGGCGCATACGTCTCATGGAAAGTACCTGCTGTACATGTTGAGCATATCCCTTCGCCACTATCCTGGCTTTGCGCTTCTCCAGAAACGCGTTTGTGCCATAATTATTTCGTAGCACAAAACGACTGCCGATCACCCTTGATCGCTTTTGACCTTCCACCAGATCCCACGTGTCTTTTGCAGAATTGACTCCACTTCATTAGCCATAGCCATAATCCATTCGGTTGAAGTCCTTACTTGTCAATGCTCGAGAAACTGGAACTTCACTCAGAAAAGCGAAGTCATCCTTGACTACATGATTTCGCCATTGCATAGATCTGGGGGTCTTCCGGGACGTCCGGTCCGCAATACCCTTGGCCTTCCTGGACCTCTTCTTACAGCATTCAATGGTTCATCTGGGGGAAAACCTTGAAAGCCTCGGCGTCTTCGTACTCGTCAGGACGTGCCTCTGGTAATGGCTCCTCGATCGGATGATGCGATTCTTGACCGTTAGAAAGGTTGATCATGACGTGTTGATCTTCATTCTCTGTTGCGTTAACGTCAACTGATGAACTTGACCAATTTGGGGGGTTGTCGTCCTGCGGTAGGAAGTCCTCCCACCTCTTCGTTGACTGGATCGGAGTCCTGTCCATGAAGATCGCGTCTCTGGATACCTCGATCTTCCTCTGCTCCGGTAGCCATACCCTGTACGCCTTTGACTCTGAGCTATAACCCACGAAGATGCCTTTCTTCGATCGTACTTCCAGCTTCCCCTTGCCGGCGTTCTGTCCATGACGAAGACTTCGCTCCCAAAGATCCTAAAGCTGGACACGTCCGGTGGCTTCCCGAACCAAACCTCGTACGGGGTTCTTCCCTTTAGTTTACTCGTTGGTGACCTATTGCGTATGAAGTTTGCGGTGTTGACGGCCTCCGCCCAAAAAGTTGGTGGCAGCCGGACTGAATTAGAAGGCAAGGGGCCATCTCCATCAGTGTCCTGTTTCTCCTCTCAGCAACTTCATTTTGCTGCGGGTTGTGAGGTACGGTCAAACGCCTCAAGATGCCATGCCTTTGGAGCAGCTCGTCAAACTGTTTGTTGACATATTCGCGTCCATTATCCAACTGTAAGCACTTAACCGCCTTTCCCTGTTGGGTGCTCACAAGTGCCCTGAAACTGTCGAATTCGTCCATCACATGGTTCTTTTGCTCGATGAATCTCACCTCACACCATCCCGAAGAATCATCTATGAAAGTAGCAAAGTAGAGCTTCTTTCCATGTGAGGCTACTCGCATTGGACCACAGATGTCAGAATGTATGAGCTCACCCAGTACTGACACTCTCTCCGAAACCTTTGGAAATGGAGTGCGACACATCTTCCCTTGGAGACAAACACTGCATTGAAAATCATTGTTGATGCCCTCGACGTTGATTCCTTGAATTGATCCAGCCTTGATGGCCTCGCGAAGTGATTTGACATTAAGATGTCCCATGCGAGCATGCCAATCCTCAATGGAATTCTTCATTGGAGTAAGTGCGGCGTCATCTGGGCCTGAGATTTTCCTGCATTCCTGGTCTGTCAATTCTGGGAAATAATATAGTCCGTTTTCCCGTTTCGCGATAAGCAGAACGTTGTCATACTGATCGATGACCTCAGCCTTCGTCTCACTAAAAATCACTTTGTATCCCTTGTCGGTAACCTTCCCGACCGAAACAAGGTTGGCGCGTAGGTCCGGTACAAACAAGGTGTCTTTGAATTCGATCACCTTTTTATTACCACTCGCGCTCGTCCCGATTGACACGGTACCGATTCCTTTGATGTCTGTGCATGTTCCGTTCGCGAGATTTAGCTTTCCGTGATCAAAGTTCCGACTGATCTGTGCAAACGACTCGATATTCCCACACATGTGAGACGTGCACCCGCTGTCGAAACACCAGCTGACGCGATCCGCATTATTTCCGATTCGAAATGCACCGTTGTTGGACATGTCTGTCGCGGCTAGGCACACGCTTTCGACGTTTTTAACGGATTGTTCGTTCGACTTCCTTGTCTTATGACAGTTTTTCGCCCGGTGTCCGATCGCATTGCACTTAAAACATTTCATTTTCGAGTCCTTTTTCGCACCATAGTCTCTGTCCAATTTCTCCCATCTGTGTTTTTCCCGTTTATTATTTCCGGCCGACTTTCCCGCGTACATCGCGTTTTGTGCTTAATTCCGGCTCGTTTCCTTGCGCGCGTCGAATTCCTCTGCAACTTTGATTCGAAGCGTCTCCAGAGGCGGTAATGCGTCACGTGACGACATGGCGCAACGAAAGTTTTCGTAGCTCTCCGGTAGACTGCGCAAAAACATGACTGCCAACAGCTCTTGATTAATGTCAACCTCCAGTTCTGCCAACCTATCCACCATGTCGAAAAAACATCGAGAGTGTTCATGCATGTCGCCGCCATCTTGTAACTTAAAGGACATCAAATTATTCAACAAGGCAGCCTTCCGTGCCGGCCCTTTGGACTGGTATATTCCCTCTAATTTTTCCCAAATTTCCCGTGAGGTCTCGCAGCCCTTAGTCTGTTTAATTTCCGACGGGTTCATGGCGAGCACTATGTCAGATTGTGCCTTCAGGTTGGCTTCTCTCCACCGTCGTTCGGCTTCAATCGTCGCCGGCTCGGCTGTAACCGCTTCTGGTTTCACGATTGTTCCACTCACATAGCCCCATGCATCATTCTTTATGAGAACTGCACGCATTTGTATCTTCCATGTTTCATAGTTCTCTTTATTTAAAACTTCGAACTTTACGCCGGTCGCGTTCATCTTCGCGGCGTACTAACGAGTTTTCGAGACTCAATATGGCGCAATGTCCGTTAAAGTTACGTGCTTCGCGATCTTCGATTAGTCACACGAAAATTATTGCGACGAGCCTGGGCCCATAACCTGTTAGCAAAGGTTAAAGTCGGGTACACAAGAGTCAACGTCCGAGACAAAAACACTATCTACAAATACACTTAATGGGCTAATTAACACAAATAAGGTTAGCGTGAGCACAGAACGACGCGGTCTGGTTTGAAGGAGAAAAACAACTGTGAAAGTGAAAGTGCGTGATTGGTTAACTCTTGATACTCGCGCTACTGCAGCGCCTTTCGTGATTGGTGCAGTGGTTAGATCGTGTAGCTTAGTCAGTTACTCCAACAATAGAAATAAAGTATAGTCCACCTGCCTGGCTTGGAAAATATATTGTAAAGCTTTGTAAAGTCCTACAAAACAAACTCTTAGGTAATGGGAGGGGAAGATAGGGCCCACTTATGAATTTCATCGTTTACTATTTTGTAACAAAGATATGTAATTATTACTTAAAATTACCAAATTGATAGTTGTAGGTGTTTATGATAGATATTTTTATTTTTCTGTTGTATTAAACTAATTGACATAATACCAACTTCCCATTATGAACATATACTTGGTCTTGTAGCTAAACAATAATTTAACATATTTTATAAATGGGTTTTGAATATATGTGTGTAGGTAAAAAATACGGGGGTGCTAGGGGTGCCCTTAAGATAGTCTAAAAAAACCTAAAATAGAAACAGGGGGTCTTGAGCATCCCCAACACCCCCAACTCTCTGGTTCCAGAGCCCCTGTATACAATATAATATGGATGTGGGTAGACTTCAGGAAATAAAACCACTTTTAAAAAGAAAATATTATCTTTGTGGGTAGGCATGTTCCTATATGTTTTCTAGTCTTTGATATCTTCCAAGAAGATGCGAAATTTGTTTTTCTGACAAAGCTATGACAGTTTTCTTTCCTGATTGTATATTATTTTTAGTTATTCCTAGACTTAAACTGCATAAAGTGACATTGTTCTGTTAACAGCAAGATTACTACTTTGAGGCTAGTGCTAAAAGAATATAATATAAGCTTACAAGTATAAGGTCTTTTTAAGTTTGCATTAGATATTAAAAATAATACAACTATATCAGTTTTAAAATTAAACTCAAAGCCAATCATTTCTTGAAATCAAAAAGGAAGTAAGATATGGATATGAAAATATTTAAAGAGACCTAAGAAAAATATATGAATCATACTAACAGTTCCTCATGGATTGAGAATCATTAATGAAAGAAAAATGATAGAAAATAGTACATTAATGGTAGTGGTTGCCTGTGTGCTATTGCCAGGTCTCTCTCTATTTGACGAGACTACTAGTAATTTGTTCCCATTAGTAAATTTCCTCCCATTCAATAATTCATGATCTAAAATGCATTTTAAAGCCAATGAACACCTGTTCTCTCACAACAATTTTGTGTTTGTGGTATATCAAATGGATGGTAAGGAAATAAATGAAATATGTATATACCTTATATATTTCTATTTAGTCTGACAAAACAAGATTTTTATGAGAATATTTTCAACACAAAATATAACATTCGATTTTAAATTCTTGCAAAGAAATTTGTGAATCTTTAAAGAATTTATCCTCCAAAGGAACCAGAACCAATTAAAACTATTGAGTGAAACAATAAATTATATATTTAGCAATTGCATCAAAAAAGAGAATCTTATCAAATCAGGCTTGGTGAAGATTAATTAGTGAGAGAGGTAGTTTTATTTAGAATCTTTTTCAGTTGCAGAATGGAAATGTGTCCACTTTCTCTAAAAAGGGTAGGTTTAATCTCTCTATTTTTAATATTACAAAGAACCAAGCTCATTGCTACATTTGTCATGAATATGTTTCTAAAAGAGGAGATCATGTAATATTTATGTGCTTCTACAATTTTAGCAAAGATTTCTGCCCTAGATTAAAAAAATTTTGCTATAATAACTGTCTCTCCTGAAAGAAAAGTAAAATTAAATACATGTTTTATATATATGGGAATTTACTTGTTAAGACCACACAAATTAAATTATCGCTACCTGCTTTGGTGGTCACATGATCTAAGGTGTCACTTTCATGTTAGACTTAACTGGCAATGACAGATGAGATCTGGGTTCAAATCTCGGACAGGTGTACTAAGTTTAAAAAAAAGGTTTTTCACTCTTACTCCACACAAATGCAGGAACACTTGCTCTAAATTCAACCTTATTAATCCCCAATTCTTTAAATTAAATAATACATATGTACATAACCGGAATAGGTAGTATGACACAATGCTAGATATATATATATATATAGCTCATAATTATTACAAAACTAAGGGGGGTGTGATACCTTTGAATGATAAAAGAGAAAATCAGATGATGTTAAAATATGGGCCAAACTCTGCAACCATCTAGAGAAATAGTAATAACAATGAGGTCCTTTAAAGAAAACAGATGATTCTTTCAAATTTAAGGAGAAAACCTAAAATTTAATTGAATGAATAAAATTGTTCTACAATTGTAAAACTTTAAATTTAATAAAATAGTGAAAAATGTCTTTACCATGTGTTTAAAAAAGTTAGTAAAATAGTGCATAATAAAGTTAAAAAATCCTACTTGGATAAGATATTTATGGCCATCAACATCAGAAGAAAAATTGGTAATCATTAATAAGACTAAACAAAAAAGCCCAACAAATACATATGAGAAAAAAATGATCTATTGTCAGTGTATAAAGCAAAGTTGATCTTTAATAATAATAAATAATAATAATAATTATTATTATTATTATTATTATTATAATGATAATAATGATGATGATGATGATGATAATAATTATAATGATGATAATGATGATGATGATGATGATTATAATAATAATAATATAATAATAATAATAATATCTTATTTGGGAAAAGTTGAGGCCAGCACCTTTTCTTACACTTAACCCCTACATCCTACATCATAATGTTTTGTGATTTTTATAAAGCTGTGATTAGGAATGAGCCATAAATCTTATTCAGAAGATGAGAATATGACTAAACCTATACTTCAATTGTGACTAAATTATCTTAAAAATAACTATTTTAGGTGCAAATATTTATTTATAAGTAGAGCATAAAAAAAACCAAATCCCCTATGATACAGAACTTTGATTTCTAAGATGTCTCACCATTGTATAATCTCAGCACTTTAATTAAAAATATGAAGTGTTTTCTCAAATCTCTCAATCATAATCTATTTACCTACCAACTGTCATAACTAATTAAATAATTTAAATGTAAAATGTGGCTGTCTTGATACTAATTAAAGAAACATATCATGGTTTGAGCACATTTTGTGCTGCCAGACTGATTGGTCCAGTGGTGTGTCCTGAAGTGTTGCCAGGGTAAAATGCATTATTTTAAACTGTACCTGTGAGATGTTCACAACCCTCATTAGAACATTCATTGGCCAGGTATTGAGAAGAATACATTCCCCGTGTGGGGCATGCAGAGCAGATCATATGTATGAGTGGTCAAATTGGTCAAATAAGGCCCAAGTGGGCGAGAACATATCACAGGTACAGTTTTAACAAGGTCTGCTTTCCTTGAAACACTCCATGACACACCACTGGATTGGTCCCAAGTTCAGTCAAGAATACAAAGATTCATGGAAAGTTTGTATAACAATATTATAAAATGACGTTAGAAAAAGTAAGCTACCTATATTATAACACAAAAACAAGCATTAAAAATTATAACAGTCTGATCCATCAAAATGCATATTACCATCCTGATACAAATTTTTTTTAAATATAATCCAAACTATCACAAAGTTTACAGGAATAACTTTTGTCTGGAACAATATGTTAAGAGTTTACCCACACCACAACTTTTATTAACATCTCCTGGTTTATCCAAAGCGAAAAGATGCATCTGAAAAGTTATAAATTGCAAAGAAAAGCTCAAACCCCCTGGATGGCTGGGGTATCAACTAGATACAAAGACAACTTTCAAGTAATTGGCCAGTGATACGATTGTCAGTTGATAACCCAATCGAACCCAACCAAGAACATGTACTTAGGTACAATTGTCACTGAAAATGTAATGCATTCAATTATTCAGGTTTGAAATTTAAAATAAATCTTCTAAGCTATACCTTGAAGCTTATTAATGGCAATAATAATAAAAGTAATAAAGTGAATAATTAAAGTATTCTAATGAAACTCAAAAAGTAAATATATAAAACATGACCCAATAATTATACATAGATAAATGTAAAATATCCATGATTTAAAGGATTATGACACTAATATAGTCAGCTGACAAAGCATTGGTCCATACACATTATTAGAAAAATGCTTTACAATACTTTACCAACCAACCAAACTGTTAGCGAAGGTTAAGGTCGGGTACACAAGTGTCAACGTCAGAGACGAAAACACTATCTACAAATACACTTAGTGGGCTAGTTAACACAAAAAAGGTTAGCGTGAGCACAGAACGACGCGGTCGATTTTGAGGGAGAAAAGAAACTGTGAAAGGGAAAGTGCGTGATTGGTTAACTCTTGATACTCGCGCTACTGCAGCGCCTTTCGTGATTGGTGCAGTGGTTAGATCGTGTAGCTTAGTCAGTGACTCCAACACTTCCCCTCGAGATAACAACTGAAAGCTCATCGGGTGCCCCGATCAGTCCCAGGGGTTCGACACAGTGCCCATGCTTTGATTTCGTCAAAGCCTTGGTTAATACATCGGCTGGCATCTCCTCCGATGCCACGTGTCCCAGTACTAGTTGACCCGACTCAACAGTCTCCCGTATAAAGTGGTGACGAATGTCAATGTGTTTGGTTCGTACATGGAAGACAGGATTGGTCGCCAGTCTCTGTGCCCCAACGTTGTCATTGAGCAGTTTAAGTGGTCCAAATTCCTCCTTTCAAGCTCGAGCAGGAAACGCTGAAGGTGCACGGCTTCCTTGGCTGCTTCACTCAGGGCCATGTATTCAGCCTCCGTGGTAGATAATGCGACAGTCTGTTGCTTCCTCGAATCCCAGGCAATCGCACCGCCATTCATGACGAAAACATATCCTGTAAAGGAACGCCGGTCGTCAAGTGATCCTCCCCAGTCGGCATTTACGTAGCCCGTCAACGAGATTTCCCCACACTTGTATGAGATTCCCTAGTTAGCAGTGCCCTTGAGGTACCAAAGTACCCTCTTTGCTGCGCCCCAATGAGTACTGTTGAAACAGTCATTAAATTGACTTAACACACTTGCTGCATGAGCTATGTCCGGACGTGTAGGCACTGACAAATACAGTAAGCAACCAACTAGTTCTCGGTATGGGGGTTTCTCACCATCTGAAGTTGACTATGCCTCACCCTTTGCCAACTTCGTCCCCACGTCTAGTGGGGTTGAAACAGGCTTGCAATCCGACATACCGAAGCGTTGAAGGATGTCTTTTATGTATGTCTTTTGACTTACAAATATCCCATCGCCGTTTCTGGAGAAAACCATCCCCAAACAGCGCTTTAGATCACCCAGATCCTTCATCTCAAACATTTTTCCAAGTCTGTCTCTAAAACGGGTGGTTTCTTCGGGGTCACGACATATTATCAGAATGTCGTCGACGTAGATGATGATCATGATCTCTTCATTCCAACGCCTTATGTAAACACATGGGTCCGCATTGGTGGGTTTCGCGCCCATGGTACGTAACTCTTCATCTAGACGTTTGTTCCAGACACGACCAGCTTGTTTTAGGCCGTACAGAGCCTTCTTTACGTAGCAAACCCTGTTACCTGCTGCTAACTTGTCGAGTGTGGCCCTCGCCCTGCTGACGGTCTGATCTATGTGTCCTTTCTTGCTCACTATGTGCTCTAAGACTTCTTCAAATCGATCTGGTACCTCCATGTATACCTCCTCATCCAGTGTCCCATTCAAATACGCTGTTTCCACATCATACTGTCGTATGTGCATATTGTTCTGGGCTGCAAATGAAACGACCAACCGTATTGAATCTAGGCGTGCAACTGGCGCATACGTCTCGTGGAAATCCCTGCCGTACTGTTGAGCATATCCCTTCGCCACTATCCTGGCTTTGCGCTTCTCCAGAAAACCGTTTGTGCCGTACTTATTTCGTAGCACAAAACGACTGCCGATCACCCTTGATGCTTTTGACCTTTCCACCAGATCCCACGTGTCCTTTGCGAGAATTGACTCCACTTCACTAGCCATAGCCATAATCCATTCGGTTGAATCCTTACTTGTCAATGCTCGAGAAACTGGAACTTCACTCAGAAAAGCGAAGTCGTCCTTGACTACATGATTTGCCATTGCATAGAATCTGGGGGGTCTTCCGGGACGTCCGGTCCGCAATACCCTTGGCCTTCCTGGACCTCTTCTTACAGCGTTCAATGGTTCATCTGGGGGAAAACCTTGAAAACCTTCAGCGTCTTCGTACTCGTCGGGACGTGCCTCTGGTAATGGCTCCTCGATCGGATGATGCGATTCTCGACCGTTAGAAAGGTTGATCATGACGTGTTGATCTTCATTCTCTATTACGTTAACGTCAACTGATGAACTTGACCAATTTGGGGGCTTGTCGTCCTGCGGTAGGAAGTCCTCCCACCTCTTCATTGACTGGATCGGAGTCCTGCCCATGAAGATCGCGTCTCTGGATACCTCGATCTTCCTCTGCTCCGGTAGCCATACCCTGTACGCCTTTGACTCTGAGCTATAACCCATGAAGATGCCTTTCTTTGATCGTACTTCCAGCTTCCCCTTGCACGGCGTTCTGTCCATGACGAAGACTTCGCTCCCAAAGATCCTAAAGCTGGACACGTCCGGTGGCTTCCCGAACCAAACCTCGTACCGGGTTCTTCCCTTTAGTTTACTTGTTGGTGACCTATTGCGTATGAAGTTTGCGGTGTTGACGGCCTCCGCCCAAAAAGTTGGTGGCAGTCCGGACTGAATTAGAAGGAAGTGTGCCATCTCCATCAGTGTCCTGTTTCTCCTTTCAGCAACTCCATTTTGCTGCGGGTTGTGAGGTACGGTCAAACGCCTCAATATGCCGTGTCTTTGGAGCAGCTCATCAAACTGTTTGTTGACATATTCGCGTCCGTTATCCGACTGTAAGCACTTAACCGCCTTTTCCTGTTGGGTGCTCATAAGTGCCCTGAAACTATCAAATTCGTCCATCACTTGGTTCTTTTGCTTGATGAATCTCACCTCACACCATCCTGAAGAATCGTCAATGAAAGTAGCAAAGTAGAGCTTCTTTCCATGTTAAGCTACTCGCATTGGACCGCAGATATCAGAATGTATGAGCTCGTCCAGTACTGACACTCTCTCCGAAACTTTTGGAAAAGGAGTGCGACACATCTTTCCTTGGAGACACACACTGCATTGAAAATCATTGTTGATGCCCTCGACGTTGGTTCCTCGAATCGATCCAGCCTTGATGGCCTCACGGAGAGATTTGACATTAAGATGTTCCATGCGAGCATGTCAATCCTCAATGGAATTCTTCCTTGGAGTAAGTGCGGCGTCATCCGGGCTTGAGATTTTCCTGCATTCCTGGTCTGTCAATTCTGAGAAATAATATAGTCCGTTTTCCCGTTTCGTGATAAGCAGAACGTTGTCATCCTGATCGATGACCTCAGCCTTCGTCTCACTAAAAATCACTTTGTATACTTTGTTGGTAACCTTCCCGACCGAAACGAGGTTGGCGCGTAGGTCCGGTACAAACAATGTGTCTTTGAATTCTATCACCTTTTTATTACCACTCGCGCTCGTCCCGATTGACACGGTACCGATTCCTTTGATGTCTGTGCATGTTCCGTTCGCGAGATTTAGCTTTCCGTGATCAAAGTTCCGACTGATTTGTGCAAACGACTCGATATTCCCACAAATGTGAGACGTGCACCCACTGTCGAAACACCAGCTAACGCGATCCGCATTATTTCCGATTCGAAATGCACCGTTGTTGGACATGTCTGTCGCGGCTAGGCACACGCTTTCGACGTTTTTGACGGATTGTTCGTTCGACTTCCTTGTCTTCTGACAGTTTTTGCCCGGTGTCCGATCTCATTGCACTTAAAATACTTCATTTTCGAGTCCTTTTTCGCACCATAGTCTTTGTCCGATTTCTCCCATCTGTGCTTTTCCCGTTTATTATTTCCGACCGACTTTCCCGCGTGCATCGCGTTTTGTGCTGAATTCCGGCTTGTTTCCTTGCGCGCGTCGAATTCCTCCGCAACTTTGATTCGAAGCATCTCCAGAGGCGATAATGCATCACGTGACGACATGGCGCAACGAAAGTTTTCGTAGCTCTCCGGTAGACTGCGTAAAAACATGACTGCCAACAGCTCTTGATTAATGTCAACCTCAAGTTCTGCCAACCTATCCACCGTGTCGAAAAAACTTCGAGAGTGTTCGTGCATGTCGCCGCCATCTTGTAACTTCAAGGACATCAAATTATTCAACAAAGCAGCCTTCCGTGCCGGCCCTTTGGATTGGTATACTCTCTCTAGTTTTTCCCAAATTGCTTGTGAGGTCTCGCAGCCCTTGGTCTGTTTAATTTCCGACGGGTTCATGGCGATCACTATGTCAGATTGTGCTTTCAGGTCGGCTTCTCTCCACCGTCGCTCGGCTTCAATCGTCGCCGGATCGGCTGTAACCGCTTCTGGTTTCACGATTGTCCCACTCACATAGCCCCATGCATCATTCTTTATGAGAACTGCACGCATCTGTATCTTCCATGTTTCGTAATTCTCTTTATTTAAAACTTCGAACTTTACGCCGGGCGCGTTCATCTTCGCGGCGTACTAACGAGTTTTCGAGACTCAATATGGCGCAATGTCCGTTAGAGTTACGTGCTTCGCGATCTTTGATTGGTCACACGAAAATTATCGCGACGAGCCTGGGCCCATAACCTGTTAGCAAAGGTTAAGGTTGGGTACACAAGAGTCAACGTCAGAGACGAAAACACTATCTACAAATACACTTAGTGGGCTAGTTAACACAAAAAAGGTTAGCGTGAGCACAGAACGACGCGGTCGGTTTTGAAGGAGAAAAACAACTGTGAAAGTGAAAGTGCGTGATTAGTTAACTCTTGATACTCGCGCTACTGAAGCACCTTTCGTGATTGGTGCAGTGGTTAGATCATGTAGCTTAGTCAGTGACTCCAACACAAACAACTAAATATAATAGTATTTCTAACTATGTACACAAATAGATTACAAGTTTTTTGTATTAACCCATGTCCAACTATGTTCAGCAATGTCACTTGTGCTTTGTAAGGCTTGGTTTATATTCATGCATAATTCATAACTAATAGCGAATAGTGTATAGTGTATAGTGCGCAAGAAGTTGAAATACATTATTTTAAATGATGGCGTCTATAATCGATTTATAGTGAATAGTGAAATAGTTCACAGTGCATAAAGTTGATTTAACTTTAACTTTTCTTATATGTTATGCACGAGTTGTGAAACGATATTCTCGCGAGAAAAATTTAGCCAATAGGATTTATGGAAAACATAATTCGATATTTTTCAAATATTATTTTATAAGTTAGAAGTTGGTCGCCATATTGGGCTTTAATTATCGTTAAATAGTTTTATATTGTGATTTTAACTTGAAAATGAGTGAAAATGAAAGTGACAATGAATATACGGTTGAATTTACAGAAGATGGTTTTGTTTCTGTTGCTTGGGGGAGGAACCCCACACCTCCTATTAATGTAGTTTTTGTACTTGCCTTGGTCACTTGGGAATTTTTATGGTTTAAAACACCAGGAGTTGGAAAATTCATTGTCTAAACCCACAAAGCCCCCCTCCAAAAAATACATTTCATGCAACGCCCTTATAATCTAGCCTCATTTCATTCAACCACTAAACCACATTGTCCTCAAACGAAGATAAATAATTCAAACATACTATTAAATATAGAAGGATGGGTTCTATAAAATTCATTTACCCGTGATGATAAAAAGCCAGAAATGCAATTCTAGATGGTCTGCCATTAAATGCTAAATATATAAATTCAGATTAATACTATTTAGTAAACAGTACCAATATTTATCTTTCAGATTATAATACAGCTAGTAAAATTAGCGTGTCAAAGGGAACAAGGATATTATATTTGTAAGTATGTAAATTATTTTGAAGACCAATAATTGACATATCCATAGAGGCAGTATCCTTAAAATACCACGCGCGCAAGGAGATCACCTCTCAAACAAATTACATTCGTTATGAATGTCTTATTCACTACGTTGCATTATAAACCTTAGTAATTTTCTTATGAATTGTGCACTATACACTATGCGCTATTCACTATTAGTTATGAGTTATGCATGAATATAAACTAAGCCTTAGGCAAGATATAAATATTGCAATACTTAATAAATACAAATGAAACTAAACCATTTATCTTAATCGAAGTATTGTTTATCATCAAAGAGTTTGTAAAACTACAAAAATACTTACACATTAAAAAATTGTATTGGTAATGTTGTAGCTTGGAAAATTATGAATGTAAACATTAAAACAAGTGTCAAATGTATATTGTGGGAAAAAAATCCTTGTCAAGGTAAACTGTGTGTGTCTTTTTGTTGTTTTACTTTCTCATATCAAGAGAGAGTATTGTGATCATGAAAACATTCTATCTCAAGATTATAATAAATTTTTACGTCTTATATGGACAAGAACCCAAAAAAGAGGATTTTACAATTATGTCTGTCCCCATGTCTGTGTGTTTGTCCCTGGCCACGAATCCGAGCCAGTATGATGGATTTTGTTCAAACTTAATATTTAAATATTATGAAACTATACCACAAAAATTTTATTTTCAGTTTTACGCTAACCCTTCATTCAAGGGTAGTTTACTGATGAGTATTTTTTTTTTAATTCAAAATTTCTCATAAATGGCTGAAACGATTTTGTTTGAAATGCATATCTAAAATTTGTTTGAAGTGATAAATAGCACTATATAATTTGTTTTGGGGCAAAAATTTATTGAAGGGTAGTTCACTGATGACTGATTTTTCAAAAACTTGGAATATTTTACAAATGCCTCTAACAATTTGATTCCAAATGGGTATCTTGGGAATTTTTGACATGACAATTAACAATGTATATATTTGTTTTTGAAGTAAAATTCATTTATGGGTAGTTTACTGATAAGTGATTTTTCAAAAACAGGAATTTTTTTAAAATGGCCCTAATGATATGTTTCCAAAGTGTTATCTTGGGAGTGTTTGACATGACAAATAACCCTGTATACGTTGTTTTGGGTAAACATTTGATGAATTGTCTTTGACTGAGGAGTGATTTTTGAAATTTTGAATTAGTTTGAAAATAGCTATGATGATTTTGCTTAAAATGTATATCTGAGAAGTGTTTTGGAACCAAATTGTTAGATCCATTTGGAAAATATTTCAAGTTTTTGAAAAATCAGTCATCAGTAAACTACCCTTCAATTAATTTTCACCCCAAAACCAATTAAATAGTGCTATTATCATGTCAAACAAATTTTAGTTTCTTGTTTTGGGCTGAAAATTTGGCCATGGGTATTTTAGTGATGAATGTTAATTTTTTAATTTGAATTTTTCAAAAAATGGCTTAAGCGATTTTTTTCAAAATTGCTTTGAGAAGACTATTTAATTTAAAATATTGATAATAATGTATCTTTATTTTTAAAAATAAATAAATTTAAGGGTAGCCTTCTTACAACAAATTATAAAAAATTTGAATGTTTTGGAAATTGACCTTGAATATTGAATCTAAAATGGAAATCTGTGAAAAGTTTTTCATGACAAATAAGAATATAATTTATCTTTAGAAATAACAAATAATTTTGGAGTAGCTTATAAAAAATGTATATTTGAAAATTTGGATTTCCTTAAATACATTTGAACAATTTGGTTTAAAATTTATTTACAAAGAGTGATTTATGTTATCTACAAGCTAATCTTTTTTTTTTTTTTAGTAAAACCTATTTAAGGGTATTTTGTTAAAAACTATGTTTGGAATTTTCTTCGAAGCTATAATACACAATATGAGAAAGTTTGTGTGATTGTATTGTACCATTTATTTTGAATTCTATTAGTCAACAAACAATGTCTTAATCAAAAAACTATCTATTAGTGAACTTAAGAGCTAAACTTAATAGCTCTGAATTTTTTTAGTTAAAATCATCTGTTGTAAAATTATCAAGAATAGCTAAAGAGGGTTTAAAAATACAGCTTGGTAAAATTCAACTCAAATAATATCTATGTTTTCAAATTTACTATGTATAACACATTTAATTCAAATTTGAAAAGTGTGTAAATAATATGAACACAAATTTGAAATTGTAAGATTTGTAAATAAGAATTTGTTTGTATTATAATAATGAAATGCTCTTCTAGCATATGCTCTACCAAGATACAAACCATGGTCTCTTGCCACAAGAATTGAATAAAAAAGCTAAGCCTGTGTTTAAAATATCAATCTAAAATTTAGATTATTACATGAAACTTCAAAATACAGACATAATAGTTTTCTCACATTTACTGACAAGAATCTTTGGGAGTCAAATGTTTGTGTGAACATCCTTAATCTTGTAATGAGCTCATCAAACCAGTTCTTTTTTTACCCACTAGTCATCCTTTTTACAACAATTATACATCTGGTATGAAATATTATTCACTGCTATTGTTATTGTTCTAGACTGCCATTAAAAACACATAAGCTGGCTCTACCAAGAATAAAGCAAACGCCAAATAAGTGATTTTATTCATCATTGTGGTATATTTGACATAATTTAAAACACATTATTCATCACAGTTAATACTTCAGTCAACATTGGTATGGTAAATACATTAGTCAGTCGATGGATTAAACCAATACCATTGCCAAACTGATACGATTAACACATTATTTTAGGCTACAAACACCATTGTCAATTTGACATGGTAAACACATTAGTCAACACAATGAATGCTGACAGCTTGACGTGCTAATCACATTTATAGGCACACTCAAAATTAACTGACTCTAAATGGTAGTAAGACACAGTAGTAAAACTAAAAACTACTTGTCAGCCTGAAATGTTAGGCACCAACAGGACACTAAAGTTAGACTGAGTTGATAGTGGTGAGCAATGATATTTGAAATTTTAAGAAAATACTGTGACGTCTTTTTCCAATAATCATTTTATCTTCCTAATACCACCGTGTTTCTTCCTAATGCAAATTATGTGTGATAATCCAATGAGAAAACTAGCAAACAAGTTAACTTGTTAGCAGTGACATAGCTAAAATTTAGAAGAAGGGGAGACTTAAGTTATAGACACAATCATTGTTAAAATAGGCAATTAAATTCCTATACTATAGTAGGAGAATGCATTGTTGTTGGATTGGTACCACTGTTTAGTGTGTACCTCCTTTGTTCTCTAGCTTTGTTCTCCATTCTTTGTATGGACATGTTTGGAAGTGTTTAGTCAATTTATTAGTTCCATATAAACCATCTATGCATAAATATGAGTACTATGACAGTCAACTTTCCTAATATTATCTCTTTGTGCATCAGCTCTAGATGATAGTTTAGCCGATATTATATTAATCACTAATTTTCGTGCATACAACACAACATATTTTATAAATACTATCTCAATAGTAAATACATTAGTTCTTATCCTTCCATTTTAAAACAATACTGAAGCTAAAATATTAAGAAAATAATATGAACATGCATAGTACACAAAACAATGTTTTCAGAATTAAAACTAAAGAACGTACCTAAATAACAATAATATTTAGATGCTATAGTAAAATGACTAAATGGGGAAACCTCTCATAACTCCAGATTACTTATACAAATACTAGCATTAAAAAAAATACTAACATTAAAAAAAATACTAAGCGTGTTGTTTAACTCATTTGTAATATATTGTGTACTTTGTACATGAAATAGTGCTTATTGTGAACCTATTCAAGCTAAAAATATTATTTGTATTTGATTTAATTACATGACTCAATTGAATATTTTATTTAGTTTAGTGTGTTTTTCTTACAGATTTATAACTAAAATAGGTGGGCCTACATTTTTTTTTAGCTCGGGTGGAAAGAAAAAGACTGTAAAACCTTCATAATAATATTCTCCAGTACTAATCACCTTATCCCTCCTGTGCCTCTATAACTGTCCCAAACCTTCTCACCCTTGTCACAACCACTTGACACCAATATTTGAAAACTCACTGGAACTAGCTTCTTCTCAAGGCTAATAGCGGTATCTCTAAAGTAGGGAGGAGAGGTGGGAATCTTAAAGGATTGATGACAACTAGAAAAACTTTAATTTGACACAAAGTATGGATAGTTTCATAAGGGGAAGTGAAAAATAAAAATAATATTTACTTCCTGAAATAAGCATTTATGTAGTTTTATCGCTTTGAGAGTTGTTTTTAAACTTACAATAACATATAACCTTCCAGTAGGTTGGGGGGAGTGGGGGGGGATTAGTCTCATAATCTACCCTAATGCTGGGATCACAATCACTTAGGGTTCACTACACGTAAAGAAACAAGTGTGTGACCAGGATTCACGTAACATAACTTAACAACTCGAGCAAAACACAAACAATGGATTTAAGTGTTAGAAAACAAATTGTTCACTAAATTAAACTCAATCATTTAGGGCTGATAAGGCTACAATTATGTGCAATAGAAGTGTAATAGATGTACAAAATACAGTGTAAAAAGAAGCTAAGATGTTTTAGAGAAAGCGAAACTTGGGAAAAAATGTAACAAAGAATTCGTCTGCATACAATAAACAGATAAAGAAAGTATTAAATTAAATATCCCTAATGACATCACTCTCAACATTATTGGCTAGCTATAAGGGTAGCCGGTGAGTTTACCGAATAGCAATTTTTCGAAAATCAGTTTTTCGAAATTCAATTATTTAAAGTTTAATTTTTGAAAACAAATTTGTTGACATAGCAATTTTTCGAACTAATAGTTTTTTGAAAACATATTTTTCGAAACTCAATTAGGCGAAAATAAATTTTTCGAAATCATTTTTTCGGAAATAAATTTTTAAAAATGCAGTTTTTCGAGAACCAATTTTTCGATCTAAAAATTCTTCTAATGAGAAGCTTTTCGAAAACTTTTTCGAAAATGATTTTACCTTAAATCTGTTTTTCAAAATAAATTTTTCAAAAAGGAGGTTTTCGAAAATTAATTTTTCGAATGATAAGTTCGAAGTATAATAAAATTCTAGCTTAGCTTAGGTTAGGTTAGGTTAGGTTGTGTTAGGTTAGGTTAGGCTAGGTTAGGGTTAATCCTCCCTGTGGGGGGTGAGGATAGGGGTAGATGATTTCCAGTTCTCAATAAAATAGCTTCTGGAAAACTCGCAGTTCGCTAAATTGATTTTCAGAAAAAAAAATTAATTTGCAATTCCCAAAATTTATTCTTCAAAAGATTGATTGCTCGAAAAAATCATTTTCGATTATTTGACCGTCGAAGAATTGATTTTTGGTAAATTCACTTCGAGAAATTGATTTTCAAAAAATGTGGTTTCGACAAACATATCGTTCGGAAAATTGATGGCTCGAAAAATTGATTTTCGACAAAATTACTTTCGATGGTTTTGTATTCGGTGAAATGATTTCAATAAATTGATTTTCGAATAACTTGTTTTCAAAAAATTTACCAAGACCCAGCTATAACATATGGTACCTTCACTTAATGTGAAGGTTCTCTCCTGGACAACTCTTAGGTTAAGTGAACCTTAAGTTTATCGTAACCCTGGCATGACGTTATGCCCCTGCTAGAGTGATTACCTTAATAAGCAACTTTTAATATCATAAAAGGAAAGAGTAATAATATCTTTTAAATGCCTAGACACCTTCAAAAAAATGGACATAAGTCTTTATGTACATTTTTTCAAACATTCTAACACATATCAAAGTATGAAAAAGAAAATATTAATTTTTCGAATCAAGTTTCAAGTAGGCCTAGCCCCAAATGACCAATACATTATGATTCTGTGGGTGGCAACTGTGTCAGCTGTGTGGCACATGTTTTGATTTTCTTGGTATTTGTGCGTTGATTTTGTGAAAATGTAATGCTTTTGTAAACTATGTCCACATAATCTCATGAATATTGTGTTCTTTTTTCTGTTAAATAACTTAACATCAACCCATAATTTCTAGTTGAATTAGACCAAAAAAGATCTTATCCCAACAAGTGTATTGTAATTTAATATCTGGTGGGGCCTCTTGACTCATTTAACTTTAATCTAACTTCATTTTCAAATAAATAAGAAAATTACTCTTTTGAAAGATAGTTTATAAACAAACCAAATATATAATAATCTATACTTTATAGATAAATAATTATAAGTTATAAGAAAATCAAACACCTTTTGTAAATATACATCCCCTTGTGCAAGCATGATTATCTGGCAATTAAAATAAAAACAAACAAGCCCAGTGGTGAGGCATAGTCTTTTAGAAAGAGTTTCCAGATATTTGCAATGGAAACCACTACCTTCTTTTGATTTTTAATGTCCAAAAGCGATGTAGTTTTTCCTTTTTAAATCCATAAACGACAAAGGACTCGCGCAGAAAAAAACAAAATATAGAGGGATAGTTGTTTGTCAATCAAGGAATAAAAAAGAAAGATTAAAGTGAAATAAAAATAAATATAGAGCCTGTGGGGGGAAATTAATTTTAAACCACCCCTTACTCTGGACATAAACTGACATGCAGCTGTAGAGAAAATTATTTTATTTTTCTTGGTCCTTTGATCACATCTGTAACTGTGCAATTTAACTTACTACATACTGGTTGTTGACCCAATTTTTCTTGTGTATCTCAATGTGGTTGAGAAATGTCCAGAGTTCTCAACAGGTTGTATCAGTCTAATTTATGGAATTGTTTGATCTTATCCATTCCATGTATAGATTGACAAGAGTTACTCCAAAGTGCATTTCTATTGTATACATTATTTACTGTCTCGTGCATAATATTTTTTTTCTCTCATTCTAAACTGCTACCAGTGGTACCACGGATCCTAGCCCTGCTCGCCACTGAACAAATTATTGTGCATGCTTGCATATTTACAATATATAAAACCATTTCTAAGGAAATATAATGTTGCATTTGAAAAAGTCCTTAAGATGGGGTGCTAGTGAGCACCAGTTTAGTGCATTAATTTTGCAGTTTTTATAGCATAAACATTTTTTGGCAAAAATAAATCAAATATTTTTTCTATAGAAACATAGAGTTTAATTGTCTGCACAAGAATATATCAATAGTTGTTAAATATTTCTCATGAGCATAGCGGCATTTGGTGACAAACTTTTTAAGTGGAGAGAAAAAGCTGTCACTAAATTCCAGGACACCCTTGACAGATATTAAAGAACTGTTGAGATTAGCATGTGTGGAAAACTAAACTCTATGTTTCTATAGAAGAAACATTTGATTTATTTTTGCCAAATAAATGTTTATGCTATAAAAACTTCGAAAATACTGCCCTAAACTCACGCTCACTAGCACCCCATCTTAAGATGAGACAAAATAACTTAGACCTCATCCTCATTAGTTGAGGAAACCAACTTCACCATCAGTAGTAGTAATATATTCCATACAACAGAGAATCTCATTTTTAACAAGCTAGTCTAAGATTTTAGATTAATAAATCAAATTATTAGGGTGGAAAAAATAGTTGTAGAAAATAGATTGATCACAAGTAATTGTGCCCTTTATCAGGGTGTCCATGACAAGCTTCTCACATTTATTTTATCAAAGGAAAAATGACGCCAAAAGACTATTTTAAATCAAACATTGAAAAGAGGATAGGAGGGCAATGCCTACACACTTACTAGAAAACTGTAGGCCTCAAAGGTCACAATTAAAACACAACAAAACACATAGTTATGAAATTTTCGTGGTATACCAGTCCTTTTTTGCTACAGAAGAGAGTAAAACACTAACTGGACTACATTAGCATTGTGGCAACAACAGTATCTAAGTACAGTCCAGTTGATGTTTTACTCTTCTGCGGAAGAAGGGGACTGATGTACCCCGAAAATGTTATATAAATTGTTTTGTTGTGTTTTTAACTGTGAACTTTGAGACCTACAGTTTTTGATAAGTGTGTAGGCTTTGCCCTTCTATCATCTTTTCAATGTTTCATTTTCATTAACTATACAAGATGATTTTGTAAGAGTGCTACAAGACAATTTCTTCAAAACTACTGTAGGTATTAAAATATATATTTGTTTCCTGCTATGAAGGAGATGACATTCTCGAAGTCTCTTAAAGAGGTGAATAGGGGTTACTCTAAATCTTAAATGAAATATGATGTGAATTGTAATACATTTAAATATCGCTTATTAAACGGCCTAGAATTTATTGTTTTAATAATAGTCCAAAATGCAAATGTTGTAGATAGTCAAAATACAGCACATGATAAAACTAATTTCGTTCAAGAACCTTATTATTTATTGTTCTGTTAGCTAAGTACAGGTACTTAATGCTAAAGTTTAAATTGTCTGGTCATATACACAGTAAGTGTAAACAAAGTTATATAATTAGTGTTTAGTTTAATTTTCATGACTATGGTTGATGTTTACAATTCAGTGAACATGTCCAGTTCTAGAATAAGTCTGATACAATTTAAGATATTCCTTAAAATGAAAAATAGCAACCGGACACAGGAATCAAAACTGTGGCCTCTGGAAATCGAACCTAGGACTTTTGGCTTAGTACGCCAATGCTCTAACCACTGAACTATCCAAGAATCGTCCCGGGTCCAGGGTCATCCTTCACTCATATTTTAAGACATAGCCCATGATGGACGAGTGGAAATTGTCTGATACATATGAGTGATCAATTAAGATTACAGTGTATATAACCTCAATGAGTAGTAATACACAGTGCTAAAAAAAATAAGATCACGAGCTATCAGATAACGCAACCACCTGTGACTCTGGAGGGCTTTATGTTGCCAATAGTACAATGGAAATTGTAGGAATGCACCTATCATCATGGATTAGATAACCAAGTAGTTATATTTGTTATTTACATTTATAGCCACATTTAAATATCATATTCTTTCAATTGAAAAATTACACATGGACACGAGAATCAATCGAGTTCCAGGTGTCATTTTTCAATTCAAAGAATATGATATCTAGATGCGGCTTAAACCATAATTAACAAATATAATAGCTTAGCTATTTAATCCATCCCAATTTTAGATGTTCACAAAGGAAAAATGGCACCAAATGGCTGTGTTAAATTAAACATTGAAAGAAGGATAGAAGAGCAAGGCCTACACACTTACCAGAAAGTTTTAGGCCTCAAAGTTCACAACAAAACCCATAATTATGTCATTTTCCGGGTAAATCAGTCCCCTTCTTCAGCTGACAAGAGTAAAATACAGACTGGACTAATGAAGCATGACACTTCTTAAATAAAGGTATAAGTAGTGGAATAATCGGGGGAGAGAGATGTGGGTGGTGGGGGAATATTAATTGCCCCTCGAAAAGAATTATCTCCCCTGGAATAAATTTTCACCCCTCTTGGTTTATTTCACTCCCTTTTCTATTTATGATTATGATACAGTTAAAAACAAACTCTAAATAGTTTCTAAAGAAATCAACTAAACATTTCAAAAATCAAACAAGGACCATTATATTTTGCACCGCATCCTACTACCTGTTCGGGCTATACGCCTATCTACTAATTACACTAACGGGTTAAGGATTAGGAAGGTTTAATTTAGAGGAAATACAGCTGCATTTGCATGGAGGGAGAGTGGAAAACCATTTAGGAAAAACTCTTTTCAGCGCACCCGACCATGATTGAACTCCGATCTTCCTGTCTTTGACAGTCTAGTCCAACATGAGAGTAGACGTTAGACCACGCAGCCACCGAAGTGGGTAGGACCATTATTAAAATCTTCTAGAAGTAGCAAAGTTTCAAAAAGAATTCTGACCTAATATTACTTCTAATAGATTCTAGAAAAGAAAAATTTTCAAATAAATTTCCAGTTGAGGGCTATTCCAATAGCTTAAAGGCATCCAATTGTCAAACGTTGCCTGGGGAGGGCCCCTGTTGCTCTTTAGGCTTTGGTGCATGGGGGGTTAAGTCCCCCAAAACCCCCTTTGGTCAATTGCCCACTCCATCCTACAAAAACAAGGTTCCGCCACCACTGACCCAAATGACTCTTATATCTATGAGACACAGCGGTATTGTAAATAGTGACTTATGGCCAGGAGAAGAGGTTGGAGCATTTTGTACCCTGGGTAGTCAACTCATTCTTCGAATGACACTGTCTACAGTCAGATTCAGAGAGGAAGAAACTTTTTAACAGTTACAAAAATAACTTAAAACAATTTTAATGTAGCCACACGTCAATTCATGTGATATGCAGCAGTCACATTTGATAGATATTACTAATATTTATGAAATAAAACTAATAAAATAGTAAAATCTTAAAAATTTTGAACGAAAAAAATATTTTTTTTTAATAAAAGGCTCTTCTCGCTTAGGTACTGGAATTCATAGTGTTAACATAGAAAACAAAATTTAAATAATAAGTATGTCAGTTCAACCTATAAAGTAACTAACTAATTAACACTAGTCTACACCTCACAATAAACTAGCAAAACTAAAAGCATTCACACATCACACTATTTTTAACACACACATACCTTTTGGTAGGCTGTTCTCAAACTGCCACTGTTTATATTATCACAAACTGCAAGCACTTGGTGGCTGATAGCCGAATGACCCACAGCCCCCACACCTCCTTAACCTATCCTGGCTCTATAATTCTTGTGTTCTTGAAACTACCATTTGAATAGTTTCCAGTATAAATGTCTTGTTTACTAATCATTAAGACTTATCATCTTCTACAGTTCTCCCCACACACTCTAATACTTCATATTTCCTTTTTCAATATTTTGTATTGGTTTACCAACCTGTGCCCTGACTAATGAATAATCACAAACTATTTTTTTTAATAAACTTTTAACATTAAAACGGACAAGCGAAAAACTCATATTTTCTTGTTTTGTTTAAACCATAATATAAGTTAATATTTTTTTTTGGATCAACTTTCAGGGGAGGAGGGTTTGAACTTTGAAGCCCTTCCCCATCCCCCCCTTGCTACATACAGCCATGGGTTTCAATGTTTCCATGTTTCATTTGAGATTTCTAAGTTACTTACTCTCTCACCAGCTTAGTTATGTCTCAACATAAGTGTGAAGGTCTATGTTCCTGATGAACATTAAAACATCTCTTAGAGAGATCTTATCAGTTAGGAGAAAGCAACTTATAACACACACTTTGATATATTTTATATTTTAGCAAAGTCAATGAAAATCGCTGATGGATTAAAATAAATTGTGAAAAATTGATGGACTAATGAAATGAGAAGGAAACAAAAGCATTCTAAACTAAGCATGTTCATTTTATTAATGTTAAACCATAATTTTAACAGGCATACATTCTTAGAAAAGATTATAATTATATTACATATTGGTAGCGATAATATAACTATATGAAATTATGTAAAACTATCGAGGGGGATGTGGCTTTATAATTCAGTCCTTGATCATCCATCTAATGAGAAAAGCACTTAACTTTTAAGAAATATAATAATCATAAAAAAAATATAAGTAGGTACCCTTAAAATTGATTGAATGAAAGAAAACATAAAAGCATGTGATAGAGAAAGTGGTGAGTAAAGCCTACCTTGCTGCACATCTAGGCCAGCACGCTCCAGCATATAGGGTAGCCCTATAGCAAGACAGCACCGAACGCACAGCACGAGTAGGAGAGCACAGAAAGAGAGAGAAGACAGAATGATGAGTGACACTAACAATAAAACACACTCACACATTACCTTCAGAAATATCTAGTGCTGCTTTGTCTGCAACCTTGCGCAAGCGGGATGTCTCTTCATAAGCTCCTACAGGGAAACCAATAGTGTTATTGTGAAACAAAGATCTTTACCCATTTAATAACAAATAGCTTATAAAGGTGGGGAAATATTTAAAGCATTTTAACAAATAAAACGTGTATATAGAATATATTATCAGATAATATTTAGTATGTAATGGTGTTTACATAAGGAAAAGTTAAATTGTATGAGGAAATATTTACTAAAAAATAAAAATAGAAGTTATAGATGATTGTAACACTTTAACAATAGATAAAAATACATTACATACAATCTTATTTACAATTTATTTATTCTTCTACTATCGTAAATGACAAAGGCAAGTATTAAATAAAGGTGGGCTAAAATCAGTGGTAGCTCATCATAAGAGCTGCAGAGCTGCAACACTCCCCTCCAACCCCAATATTTTATATACATTATGGTATGATTTATTTCAATACAGCTATGATACTATTACAATTTATTTTCACTAATTTTTAAGATTTTGTAATTTTTTGTGGAAACTATTGTGCTGTATTGAATGGAAGGTTTTTATGAGGCTAGGTGGCAGGCATGGCAACTGACTCTGAACAATCCTTGATTAGTGGTGGAGTGTAGAAGCAGAAGGAGGTAGGATGGTGGGGTGGGAAGGGGGAGGAGGGAATGCCCTAGTGTCCACAAAGGATTGGAGCTACAACAACTGTAAATCCACATAACAGCCACAATCTAGCTTTAAACTGAATTGTGTGACCAACATTTTTGTTTTAATCTCATTATTTATTCTTATATGCTTAACAATCAATATAATGAGGGCTGAAATGAGCAATGAAACTGCAATGTTATTAGTTTACTAAAATGTAAATTTCATTAGAAACATATAAATTAAAAACGGATGTATTATGAAAATCTGAGTGCAATTCTGACCAACCACATACTTAGATACAAACTCATAGCATTTAGCTTCCACTTATAAAGTAAATATATATTTAAAAATATTATGAGCCTCTATAATTGCAATTAACAGATTTTCATATTTTGTATTTAATTTATAATCTAATATTTATACTAAGAAAGAATCACTGTTTTTTCATTCACACTGTTAATTCATCCAAATATCCTAATTGGTTTTCTTCTACTCCTAAATAGGATTGTATGGACTTACAAAACGACATAAATGGTATCTTACAATGGTCTCTTGATAATGGAATGTCTATTAATAAATCTAAGACCAAATCTATATCTTTAACTAGGAAAATCCTTTCTTTTTACTTTTAATTTGGGCAGTGGAAATATAATTGCACCCTTTATATTAATGATCTTAGTGTTCTTCTGGATAACAAACCTTATTTCCACTATCATGTTGAACCATGTAATTTCCCAATAATTGAAATTACTTGGACTTATTAAGTTTATTACTTCACCATTTAAGAAAGTTGACTGTTTTTTATGTCTGTACTATGCCCTGGTTATATCCAAGCTAAAATATGCTACTGTTGCTTGGAATTCCATCACCTTGACTGACTCTCTCTGGTTAAAAAAACGCTCAAAAAAATTTGTCGCTGCAAGCTTTGATAAATTCTTTACCAACCAGATTTATTATGACTATGGACAGAATTCGAAACCTCTTAGGACTCCAAACACTCTATACTCACGTGGACTTTATTGTGAAGCCCTTTTTGTTTTTAATATCTTCAATAGCTTAATTTCTTGTAAATTTGCCCTCAATCACATAGGTATTCTTGTCCCTTCTCGGCCTCTCGCAACCCTAAATTATTTTCCCTCAATGACTCTTAAAAGATGAGTCCTATAGGCCATTGTATTTACAGCGCTAACTCCAGATTTGTTGAATTCAACTTTTATCACAAAATAAAAGCAAAACCAGAGAGTTATTTAAGGAACTCCCTTACAAGTAATTTACTCTGTAGAGGCTCTGCCTCGAATATTTCAATTTATATTTTTCTGTTTTATTATTTGCTTATTGTTACCACTTTTTAAATACCTATCTTTTGACTACTCTCATGTTTATTATTTATTATTCTTGTCATTTATCATTTGTATATACTATTTTTGTAATTATTCATCAGTATTTATAATTATTTAACTACTATCTATTATTTAATTGTGTTATTATACGTGCTTTTATGGTAATTGTATACTTTTCAGTGCCGGCCTGTCATAGGTTTCACGACTGTTAGCCAGCACTATAATAAAGGAAATTGAAATTGAAATAATAATAATATTTATAATTATTATTATTATTTTCATGTTTCAATTTCAATTTCCTTTATTATAGTGCTGGGCAACAGTCGTAAGACCTATAACAGGCCAGCACTGAAAAGTACACAAGTACCATACAAATACATTTATTTACACAAGAAAATATGATAAACAAAAATGGCTAAAAAATGGCTAAAATATGGTATATGCTGATGAATAATTATGAAACCAGTAGTAATTAATAATGATAAGAATAAAATATAGCATCAATAACAAATAGATAAAGAGTGGTTAAAAGCAGTAACAATATGCAAAAAATAGATCAGAATATTGTAAATTTAAATATTATAAGCAGAATCTATACATGATAAATTATTGCTATGGGATTTCCTTAAATAACTCTCTGAGCTTAGCTTTCTTTTATGATAGAAGTCGAATTCGACAAATTGAGAATTGGCGCTATGGATACAACGACCTTTAGGGCTTACCTTATAAGAGCTATTGATAAAAAAATAATTTTGGATTACAGAGAAGTCCGAAAAGGGATATGAACGCCTACATGATCAAGGGCAAATTTGCAAGAAATTTTATTATTAAAAAATAAAAACAAAAAAGGGCATCATAATAAAGTTTACGTGAGAAGAGAGTTTGGAGCCCTAAGAGGTTTCAAATTCTGTCACAATCATAATAAATCCGGTTGCTAAGGAATTTATCATAGCACACAGCGACAAATTTTCTTTGAACATTTTCCAATCTAAGAGAGTCAGTTAAGGCAATGGAATTCCTAGCAACAGTAGCATAGTCTAATTTAGATCTAACCAGGACGTAGTACAGACATAAAAAACAGTCAACTTTCTTAAATGGTGAAGTAATAAACTTAATAAGTCCAAGTAATTTCAATTATTGGGAAATTACATGGTCAACATGATAGTGGAAATAAGGTTTGTTATCCAGAAGAACACTAAGATCATTAATATAAAGGGTGTGATCTATATTTCCACTGCCCAAATTATAGGTAAAAAAGAAAGGACTTGTTTTCCTAGTAAAAGATATAGATTTGGTCTTAGATTTATTAATAGACATTCCATTTTCCAAAGACCATCGTAGAATGATGTAAATGGTATTCTACAATGGTCTTTGGAAAATGGAATGTCTATTAATAGATCTAAGACCAAATCTATATCTTTTACTAGGAAAACAAGTCCTTTCTTTTTTACTTATAATTTGGGCAGTGGAAATATAATAATAATAGTAGTAGTGGTAGTGTAGTGGTAGTGGTAGTGGTAGTGGTATGGCAGTGGCAGTGGCAGTGGCAGTGGCAGTGGCAGTGGTATGGTAGTGGTAGTGGTAGTGGTAGTGGTAGTGGTAGTGGTAGTGGTAGTGATAGTATTTTTTATCAGGAGTACATATTTTTAATCATTGAACATGGTCCAGCTAAGCACAATGTGCCTAACCATAAATGTCATACATATATGTAATAGTATAAATATATAATAAATACATTTCATTCCTTAAAGTCTATTCTTATACCATAACATAATTCTAATACTTAATTTAGTTCCTTAAATCTATTACATTTTATATTTTAATTTACTATTCAAAACCAGTCTCGAGTCCATTTCATAGCTTATTTATCATATTTATTCACTCTAATATTATTATTTCATTAAGTCTGTGAGCCAAAATGCCATTTTTTTTCTATTTCTTTTAACGTTTGATATTTTATCTATTCCCAAAAGTGTATCCAGTATTATGTTAAAAAGTGTTGGTATTATTATTTTCATGTGTTGTTTTCTGGTATTTATTTATATACTAAGGTATTTTGTACTGTCATTTTCTGTTGTTGTGACTATGAGCATGTCTTATTTTATATGTTTCTGAGTAGTAGTACTGAATTATTATTTTATAGTCATGCATGTTTTTTACTGTCAATGGTTTCCACTCCTTATTCATGACTTTTATACTTTTGTTTTCACTCATTATTTTAAGAACTTTAATTAGAATATTTCTTAATTTATTTAAATATAGATCCCTTTTCTTTCCCCAGGAAGTAATACCATAGCCTAGATGTAATTCTAACAGCACATGACACACTATTTTTAGAATATCAAGTGTAACATATTGTTTTAGTATACATATATTAAACATTCCCGCTTTTAGCTTTCCCACTCATTATGTCTATGTGAGTATTCCATTTCATATGAGAAACAATCATTAGCCCAAGATAGTTATATGTCTCAACTTGCATAAGTGTTAAACAATTATATGGTTTTGTATTATGTAAACAATCTAAGCAATGACCTTTTATATCTAATTTATACTTTATAACATGTGGTAGTTTGATATGCATTGTTTGCATTATTTTAATGTTAATTATTAATTACTATCGTGACTCCAGTTTTGTATCCTATTAAATTCTTCCTGCAACATTTGTTTAGCTCTATCTACATTTTAGTTCATCGTATACAGCATTGTGTCATCAGTATACATAAATATACCGTAGTTCTGTGTACAGTTTGACATTGTTCTTGTATAATTAAGTATAGTATTGGTCCAAGAATAGAGCCTTGTGGTACTCCAATATTTATACCCAATTCTTCACTTTCTATATTATATATTTTAACTATTATTTTCCTATTTGTTAGGTAATCTTTAAACCATTCATAAATATTACCATACCAATTTTATAAACTGATTCTAGTAAAATATATTTATCTAACATATCAAACGCTTTCAACATGGGTGGAGAAAGGTTTTGTCACTTGGGCTCTCTAGTGATGAGTTTTTGAATTTTAAAGTGGGATCATACTCAATTTTTTGGTATGTGGATAAGTCTGAAAGTTTTCTGTGTACTTCTGCGATGTAATAATCTTTGTTCATTACAACTGTCGTGAATCCTTTCTCCACCCATGGTCCAGATTCTTCTACCAAAAAACCCAGTAACGCCTAAATTCTACATGCTTCCAAAAATTCACAAAGATACCGTACCACCACTAGGAAGGCCTATTGTCTCCAGCTGTGAATCACTTACAGAAAGAATTTCAGCCTATGTCAACCTATAAATGCAACCATTTGTTACCGAACTACCTCCCACATCAAAGACACCAACCATTTCCTTTAAAAACTCAATAGCCTTCCACAACCTTTACCTCAAAGCACCATACTTGTCACTATCGACGTTGTGTCATTGTATACTAACATTCCTCATGTTCATGACCTGCCTGCATTGGAAGCTTTTCTCAACAAGCATCCGATCAATACCACACCTACAACATCATTTATTCTGGATCTCACTAAATTTATATTAGAAAAGAACAACTTTCAATTCATGGATCAGAACTTCATTCAAACGAAAGGCACAGCGATGGGTACAAGGATGGGACCTTCGTATGCCAATATGTTCATGGGTAAACTGGAAAAAACATTTATTGACCACCAAATCTACAAACCACTTTGCTGGCTTCGCTTCATCGATGACATATTCATGGTGTGGACAGCTGGCCAAAACAACCTAACCCTATTTTTAAACAACTTAAACTCCTTTTCGGCTCTGAAGTTACCCCTCAAATCAATCCCACGACCTGACGACATTTCTTGATGTGGACATTAGGCTATCGGATGGCCACTTCAAAACTTTGGTACATCTTAAATCCACTAGTATACAACAATATCTGCATTTTGATAGCTGCCACTCATTCAACACCAAAAGATCTATCCTATACAGTCTTGCCATACGAGCTCACCACATCTCCTCCGATCCAGAAAGTCTTCAAAACCACCTTGAAAACCTTCAAGAAGCCTTTACAGAGAGAGGATACCCTAAACCTCTCATTCAGTGATGGCTCGTGTATAGGCACTGTGGAACTGTAGCAACCGCTATTTCCACTTGATATAATCGATAAATTTAATATAATGAGTCCTTTTTTCTTTAATTCTTTCTTTATTTTTGTAGTACAATATATATTCCTTAAGCTTAGTGTCAGTACTTCAGTAGCCATCCCCCAGTTTATGAAAAAGATACAAAAATCTTTGTATGGAACTGTGCGCTTCACAGTGCCAGCGACGTGGTGTTTGACTGTTGTGCGCATGCGCACATAGGATGGGGGTGGGGAGGAAGGCGGGACTACCAGGTAGAGAGAAACTGTTGCTCTCGCAGTGCCGGCTCTGGCGTGATGATGGAAGGAAGTTTTTTTTTTTACTCAGAGTGTGTTGTGCTTAAAAACCGTGTACCATATTCTTGAATGTGATAAAGTGTAGAAGAGTGTAGAATGAGATTATTATTTTTTTCCAGCTATTCTATTTGATTCTTTTTTTTCGGTTCTTTTATTTAACAAAAAACTTTAACCATGCCCTTGCATCACCAAGAAATAAGTTCTGTGACTGTAAGTGAACTTCAACAGCTTAAGTTTTCACAGCTATCTCTCCATGAGAAAGTTACAGTTAAGAAAAGAGGTCATTCAACACCTGATATTCTAATATCTCAGCCAGGCAAAGGCAACAACAAGAAATATATTTGTAGCTTTAATTCTGAATGGTACCAACAAAAAAGTTTGCTTTGCGGCTGTGAAGTAAAAAATGCACTGTTTTAATTCCCGTGTTTGCTGTTTGGAGGTGATGTACCGTGGACAAAAGATGGTTTTAGAAATATAAACAAAATGAAAGAAAAAACTGAAAAGAATGAGAAGTCAAAGAAGCACGTTGATGATGTTGTTTCATTGTCACTTTTAGGAACTATAATATTAAGGAGAAACTTAGTGAGGCATACAGACTTTCAATCAATGAGCATAATATAAAAGTTAAAAAAAAAACGTGAAATTTTGTCCAAAATAATGGATTGCATTTACTTTTGTGGAAACTTTGAAACTCCCTTACATGAACATGATGAAAAAGACGACTCAGTAAATCCAGGGTTATTTAGAGGATTAGTAAATTTTGCATCGAAATTAGATTCAGATTTGAAGAATCAGTTAGAAACCAGTGCAGTCTTCAAAGGTGTTTCTAAGACCATTCAGAATGAGATACTTGACTGCCTGCTACAAATATACCATGAGGAGATAAGGACGGAAATCAGAAAAGCTTCCTTTGTTGCTATCATGGCTGATGACACAACATATGTTTTACTTAAAAAGAGGGTGAGGGGGTCCAAAATGGCCAAAAAAGCTGCTTATGTACTACTTGAACGCCCCCTTGTTAAAAGTACCTCATTTTTCAGTAAACACCTGGGATGCATCTGACTCATTTTATCTTTGAAGTCAAGACTTAACGGCATCATTAATTTGGTTCACTTGACTGAACTGGAAACCAGAACCCCTTATAAAGTCTCTCCCTAGAATAAGAGGGCCTCCTTTATGTGTTACATCAAAGTCTATCTGTTTTACCTGCCCCTTAAGAACTACTGAAAGCCAACATCTGCCTAAGAGAAGTATTTGTGGGCTTTCAGTGTAGAGTTTAATAATCTCAATCTTCTTTACAATATGTACACTCTGAAAATCTTTACTGTATAACCTTTTTGATATAGCACTGCAGGTAGCCCAGTGTCTAGCTTCCCACCATTTAGTATAACTTCAACATTAAATTGGAACTTATCAGCATCAAAATGCTTGAGGCTAAGAAACTAATTATATTTCATACCTTCCCTCCCCTTCTTTGGTTTCTATAATATTAGAGGTGAGCCACTTTAATTTTGAATGACCCATTCTTTTTAAGTAGCCCCTACATTTACAAATGGCAAAAACATAATTGTTGAACCTACACCACGCTGTTGTGCAAATGCTCTAGGAATCAAAATTATTTTATGAAAGACCATTATTCCTGCCTTGTTGGCGACTAGCGTTCATTTTGAAATTTCCGATCTCTTTTTACTTCTGTATCCTTGAAAAATGTTTTGGAAGCAATCATTTGCTGAATGATCTCCCTAGTTTTGCTAATGATTAACTTGAAAGGGTCCTCGTTAAATGAACGTTGTTTAACCCTCTTATATAATATACCAATCACAAATTTGTCAAGAAGCATGAAATCTAGGTGTGTTCCAAACGTGCAACTGAAAGCAAGATGCTGAATTCTAGCAGCCCAGTCTGTTATTGATTTGTTTGGTGCACAATATGCACTATAAAATTAGGGGCTTTCCTTGAAAACTGAAACCACTGGTGAATAACGGGAATTTAACAAAGCCTTCAAATCCACATACAATATAGTCTCAAGATTAACAGGAACACATAAATCTATTAACAACTTAAAAGAAACTGAATTTTGATGACTCAATAGTGTTTCACACTGTTTAGCTTTCAATTCATTAATATTAATGAAATTCACCAGCTTCCTCTTGAAAATATCCCAGTCATCCTCAGCAGGGTTAAATTCCCTGAGAGGTCCAATAAAACCAGCCATGGCCACCCTTGAAATTTCCGAATTATAGTCACTTTAATCCCATCCTCGATGCCAATGTGATGTTGCTGAATCAATTTCACCTACGGTGCATTGGGTTGTATACTTTAATCTTTTTCGTCAACGTTACATTTTTATATTTCAAATACAACTTATTAGCTCACTCTTAGCACAAACAATTATGACAAAACATAATACTTAGCCATGTCATAGATCAAAGATATATGATATACACATAAAGTATTAAAGTTAAGGTGGTCCAATCGCCGAACACTCCATTATCAAAACAAATGGTTCAAGCACAAGCCTTTATTGAAAACTTAAAAGGTCCAGAAAAATGACTTTAGACACTTCAAGTAACAGTTATAGAGAATCACCACTAATTAAATAAACTCTGAAACCAACAAAGATAAGAAAGGACGAGGTTATTACTTTCAATTTTGTGTGAAAATAAATATTAGTGTGGAAAGTCAAAACATTAAGCTAGGTACAGATGTCTAAATTAAATAACATCACTATGACCTTGTGTGCATATTGGAGGGATGGTTAGACAGTTAAACTCATGTATGATGCTAAATTAGCATATAATGTTCCCTATTGGATTTGGACTTCTTATAGAGCAGTGGTTCTCAAACTGGGGTTCGTGAGATCTTCTAAGGGGTTTGCCAAAATATTTCTGTAATGGCGAATTTTTGCAGCACTTTGTGAGGAAATGGGAAACATTTACAGCTGTTTATTGTCTCACACTAAAGTCAGGTGATTATCTTGAGGTAGAACTCTTACAAGATTGTTTGAACTTAAACACAAAGTTTTTATTTTTCTTACCTACCATCCCTTTCACAAAGCAAAGTGCATGCAAGATCAAATGTGGCTCTAGACTTTGGCCTATTTGGCAGACATTTTCTCAAAAATGAACAGGTAAACCTAACTCTTCAGGGGTGAAATATTAACGTTTTTAATGTGCAAGACCGTATTGAGTCGTTCATAAAAAAACTTTTGGGAAACATATTTAAATAGCAATCAAACAGAGTGCTTTGACACCCTTCACAACTTCATGGTAGAAAATCAGCTTTCTTTGGACGAAAATATTAAGAACATGGTTATAGAACACTTGAAGGGACTTGGGAAAACCTTCAGAGAAGATTTCCCAGCCATGTCCAATATTAACAATTGGATTCGCAATCCCCTGGAAGAGACAGTTGTTTTGAAATCCTCCACATTAAGCGCGAGTGAAAAAGAGCAGCTCCTTGAAATTTCCACTGATTTTGAATTAAAGAAAAACTAGAAATTTCTGTCATTAAATAGTTTCTGGTTTTAAGTTTAAAGGAGGAGTTCCAGTGTTAGATGATAAAGCTTTGTTACCATTTTCTTCTACATATTTGAGTGAGAAATATTTTTCTTCATATGCCTATTTATAAAATAAATACAGAAACAGGCTCAATGCTGAAGGTGACTTGATACTTTATTTACCGTCTGTGGATCCTGACTTTAAAGCTCTGTGCCATCTTTCTCACTAAATCATGTGAAGAAGTAAGTAGCTGTTAAAACTTTTAAACAATTTTGAAACTTAAATTGGCATGGAATTTTGTGATTAAAGGAGGATATTTCAGTTATGTCAAAGCATGTGAAATGTGATAATACTGTCAAAGCATGTGAAATGTGATAATACTGTGACACTAAAGATAAGAAATTGTTACTTCAGTACTTTGATTATTTAATTTTAGTTTTAATTTTTAAAACAAATGTAGAGTTATTTAAACCCTTACTTAAGTGGTTTCACTATTATTTCATTATATTTGGTAGAGTATCCCAAAGTGTCTAACAGATCTATAGTAGGTTAATTTAAGGGTATTAAACATTTTGATTACAATTAATAACAAGATTTCATAAAAATTATGTATAAAATTAAGTGCGTGGCTATGGATATTTACCAGGGGGTTCATGCAACTCACAAGTTTGTGAAAGGGCTTCGCGACTCAAGAAAGTTTGTGAACCGCTGATATATAGTAATGAGACATCTGAAAATGTATTATTATTATTATTTTTATTATTTCAAATATTTATAAATATTATAAACAAACGATATTGTTCTGAAGTTAAGCAATTCTCTTTGTCATTTATGAAAATTTAATTTTTATTCCTATTTTTACATCTTATAAGTAAAATGCAGGAATAAGAACAAAAACTGAATATTTTATAGGTTGAGATAAAAATAATAGTTTTAGGGGAGAGAGATAGTGAAAATAATTTCAAAATTAATTAGAAATCCTATTTAATACAGAATTTTTAAAAAATATAAAAATAAAAGAAATTAGAATGTTTGAAATTACAGATGGTTTCTGCTATATTTTCATGCTTAATTTCCTATTAGATACTGATAAATACTGCTATTCACCCAGTTTGACTTTGTTAATTAACATTATTTGGTAGCAGAAACAGACAGGATTGAATAGGAATTAAGATAATTTTTAGCAGTAATAGACAGTATCAAACAGATACTTTCAGCTGAAAGTCTTATGGTACACTTCAAGCATTGCAAGCATTAATTTGTAATGAACGGGAATTAATAGTAAGTAGCAGGAACAAGTATGAATAAGGTTATGTATCGTTAAATCTGATTGTATACGAGTATTATGCAAAAGGAGGTAGGTATGGTCATTATATTTTATACAAGTGGTTAGAAAAGAGTAGGCGCTTCTGATAAAATTGGGTCCATACTTGATTAAAAGTTTTGGCATAAAATACTTAGCCATTTGTATATTAAAATTTGTTGTATCTTTTGTGATGTCATGTATATAAAAATATTCTAGTCATGTGTTTGAATACAACCTTTATCAGCAAAGGTTAATATTTGACTGTCAAACACCCCCAAGTACTACCAAAACATAAAATTTTTAAGATAAACTCTTTTTGCAGAGACATTTAGAATACATATTACTATATTAATTCAATTATATTAAATCTACTTCCATACAACTAATATAATATATTATCACTCTTCATATACCTAGTCTCCTATAGCTTTAATATCAATATATTTTGTCACACATTTGATATTAAAGCAGCCGCCTCTGTTAGCGATAAAGTGTCAATTGCTGTCAGGCCATACGGCTTAAAATACAATGGTATCTGTCATTTTATATAAATACTTCTAGATTCCTGCTTGCTACTAATAGATACTAGTTGTAACTGTCTCTAAATTACTGTTAGAAGGTGGTATTTGCATTACCTGCCTAATACTATTTGGAATTCCATATGTCTGTGCTTATTGCTTGTTGTACATGAGATAGTAATTTCCTGTTTAGAACTGTTAGTTATTATTTTGGGATGAGTAGGAACAAGCAATGATATCAAGTAAAGTATATTTATATGGTTTTACAAATTTCAAAGAATATACAGTTGAGTTTTATGACTATAACTGATCAATTTTAGTAATTCACTTTCATCACTTATAATGTTTACTTAATTATTTTGTTTTATTTTTAAAAATCAGTAAAATGAGATATAAAGGAATCAACACAAAGTTTATGTGAAATGGCTATCGGATAGATTGGCTGAAAATTGAAATATGTTAATTTGCTAGAGCCATTTGAAAAACTATATATTGTCAATGTGCGATGATATAGCTATTATGTTTGAGGTGATAAGAGACAATTTATTCATTGAAATATATGCAAACTTTCTCCATACACATTAAGAGAAATAGGCGTGGTGTGTATGTGTATATTTATTTATATGTGTATGTTTATGTGTGTGCTAGTGTGTTGATGTATGTGTGTATAATATTAAATTGTAAATTTTCATAAAGATACAAACATTTTTATCATATATTTACAAATAAACACTTAAATGTGTGTGTTTTTTGTGTGTCTATGTGTGTGGGTATTTGTATGAGGTGGAAAAAATATATTAGAATTTAAGTGCTTTAAGTGTTTTACCAGTTATTATTATTATTATTATTATTATTATTATTATTATTATTATTATTATTTGTTCTGTCATATGACAGGATCACTCCATTTGTCAGTGAACCTAAACTGCCAATGCGCCTTGTCCTCTGCCTCCTGTTTCAGCTCCCAGAACTTTCTTCTTTCCTTCAAATCCTCTAATATTTGAATCCTTCTTCTTAAGCTCCTCTTTCCCTCAACCTTTCCTTCTATTACATCATGCAGAAGACAGTTCCTCCTAAGGATGTGTTCGATCCAGTTTGCTTTGTATCGAAGAATCACATCGAAAATGGTTCTCTTTTCACCCACTATTCTTAGGCCTTCCTAATTTATCACCCTGCCTGTCCACCTGATCATCTTAAGTCTTCTCCAGCACCACATTTTAAAGATCTCCAAGTATTTATTTTCCATCTTTCTAAGAATCAAGTATGTGCTCCATACAGAGTGATGCTCCAAATGTAGCATTTCATTAGTTTCTTCTTCGGTTCCAAACTCATCTTGCTGGTCAGCAGTAACCTCTTATTGTTGAAAGCTTCCTTGGTCATGGCGATTCTCGACCTAATTTCCTTGGTGCAGTAGGCATCCTTTGTCAGCAGACTTCCCAGGTACTTGAACTGAAACCCCTGGTTTCCAATTTTAATTTTCAGCAGCTTTTAATTTTTTTAAATCACCATCCCTTTACATTCAATGTTAATCTCCATGCCATATTTTCTCCCTATCTCGACCAGCCAGTCCATCATTTTCCACAATTCTTCTTTATTTTTGGGCTGCAAGCCTAGATCATCTGCTTATTTTATTGTGTTGATGATGCATCCTCCTATCCTGAAATTGCCACGTACCTATAGGGCTTCCCTGACCAGCCACTCTACATAAAAGTTGAACATACTGGGTGACAAACAACACCCTGTCTATCTCCCCTTCCTATCTCTATACACTGTTGATTTCTCCATCATTTGGCCTCACCTTCACTCGATGTCCCTGGTACAAGTTTGCAATCAGCCTTCAATCCCTCCAGGTGAGGCCGATCTTCTGGAGTATTTCCATCTTTTCTTCGATTTCACTCTATCAAACGCCTTTAGCCAGTAAATGAAACCAATGCAGAATTATTCCTTGATTTCCAGCACTTTTTCTATAATAATTCTCAGCATCCCGATGGCATCTTTGGTTCCTATTTCTTTCCTGAATCAAAATTGATCTTCTTTCATCACACTTTCTATTTTTTGTTCCGGTTACCTATTGAGTTTTCTTGCTACGGTCTTCCCCACATGAGAGATGAGGCTGGTGGTCTTGTGGTCACTGCATTTCTTGGCTTGTTTCTTCTTCATTAGAGCCACCATGGTTACGTCTAAGAAATCCTTGGGCCATTCTTCAGTTTTGTAGATCCTATTTATATGTTTTGTCAGATACAGTAATCTGTTCTTTCCCAGTTCCTTCAGAAGGTCAGCTGGTATGTCATAATCTCTAGCCAAGGCTGTAGCTGGGGGAGGGGGTTTGGAGATTCAACCCCCCTTTCCCCCCCAAAACTTTTTGAACCAAATATATATGGCATTATTTATGGTTCAAACAATATCAAAATTAAGATACAAGTACAAATTAGGGGGCTTTGTTACCATAAAAAGCACTTCAGATTTTCTAAAGGTGTTTAATATTTAGAAATTTTCCTAGCCTTCAGCAGTTAGGGGGTTATGTTGCCATATAAAACACCTTGTATAGCTTCTAGATGTGTTTAATATATAAAATATTCTAGCCTTCAGCAGTTAGGGGATTATGGTGCCATAAAAATACTTTGGATAGCTTCTAAAAGTGTTTAATAGGTATTTAGAATTTCATCTAGCCTTCAGCAGTTAGAGGGTTATGTTGCCATAAAAAAAAACACTTCAGATAGCTTCTAGAGGTGTTAAATATTTGTAAATTTTCCTAGCCTTGGCAGTTAGGGGGTTATGTTACTATAAAAGAAAACCCTTTTGAAAGCTTCTAGATATGTTTAATATTTAGAATTTTTCCTAGCCTTCAGCAGTTAGGAGGTAATGTTGCCATAAAAGAACTCTTTAAATAGCTTCTAGAACTGTTTATCAATTAGAATTTTTTTCTAGCTTTTGGCAATTGGGGGATGTGCCCACCAAACAACCCCCCCCCCACCCCCCTCCTGAAATTTTTGGCTGGCTACAGCCTTGTCTTTAGCAGCTTTCCTCCTTCTTCACATGTCCTTTATGGCTCTATCCACTTCACTCTTTAAAATGCTGAGTACTTTTTAGTCATCTTCTACCTTGTCTTCTGCTTAAATCTCAAAGTTTCCTGGTAGATTTTCCTTATCAGTTGTCATACAGTTTTGCTATATATTTTTCCCAAATCGTAGGAACCTCTTTATTATCCATAACCATCTGTCCTTCTATTCCTATTGTTTGCACACCTTTGCTTTTATACCCTCCCAGATCCTTTGATTTCTGGTACATGAGATCACACCTTCCTTTTCTTTGCAGTTCAATAATCTCATCGCATGTCTTCTCTCTACAGTCATTCCTTACTATGCCAGCAGTGTAAGACAAAAGATCAGTCAAAAGTTATTAAATTAACTCAAGTAATCTAGTGCTTGTGTTATCTGTACTCTATTCTTTCTTCTTTGTGTTTGATAGAGGCAACAATGCAGAAATATTATTCTGTTTGTGTTAAAACGTGTGTGTGTGACTACTTCTACTAGAGAAGAGAGATTCTTCCCAAATTTTTTCTCTTTCCATAGGTGAGCTTTCTCCATCAAATTTACTCTTAGTAGTTTATTTTTCCTTTTTCTTTAGTTTTATCAATTTCCTTTATTATTAAATTAACTCAAGGAAATGGTGAGGGGCGGTGCGAATTTTCTTCTATATTTGACCTTGAGAAAATTATTTCAATCTCAAAAATAAAATAGTTTTTTTATAATTATTAATAAATTAATAAATAAACTAAATGTGTTAGTTTTATTGTAACCTTTGCTTTTTGAATGTAAAAAAATATGCCCTCTTTATTCAGCTTACTAACACATTGTTTTTTAATCCCATTACTAGACCATTTATTTTCAGTTGCAACAAATAAATCAGAAATAACTTCTACTGTAGTAATTAAACATTTTGCTAAAATTAAAGAGCACAATTTATAGAAATGGGCTGCCAAGGGGTATGCAAGAGAAAAAAGGTTGGGAACCACTGACCTAGACCATAATAAGCTATATCAACATACAATGAAAATATATAGCATTTCAAACGGCTCTAGAAAAGAGAAGTACTGATTTTTATGATTCGTGGCCATTGAGAGTATTGATAAGTAACTCAATAATTGCAACATATTAAAATTTCAGGCAATTTAACCAAGGGCCAATTCACATATAGTTTGTGCAGGGTCCTTTGGTAGTGTATTAAATTTGTTTATACATAAAATGTAGTATTTTAAATCATCAGAGAACAATAGGAAACGTGATCCAAGGCATCAATCTCATAAAAGTTACACACCCGTATGTATGCATGTATTTAGTAACCTATATATGCCTCTAACCTGAACAAATAATAAAAAAGAGTGAGTGATATTATTTTTAATTTTTTTGTGTAATAATTGTAAAAAGTATAAGATTAAGATAATTTACAATGAAAGTATAAATATGTATATCAATATAAAATGACAAAACTACATTTAGATAATTTACAATAAAAGTATAAAGAATACATTTTTGTATCAATAAAAATGACAAAATTACTTTTAGTCTTTTCTCTTTATTTTGTCTTTTAGCAAATTATTAATAATAATAAGTTTATAATCGGAACGGGTGGTAAAACGCGGTGCTAAATAAAAAATAATAAATAGGGCTTTTCTTTATATAATTAGATATTTCAAAGTGTCTCAAGCGTGGTGGTTTTTAAAGAATCATATATTCAATAGTTAACTATGTAGGCCCCTAATCCATTTACTAGATTATCTTACATGAAGACATGAGCTTTTAAATTATGTTGCATAACAAACTGGTAATTATTGCTTGAGATGAGCAGATACTTCAAATTTTTTAAAATTTTTTCCAATCAATATTTGTATTACTATTTAACAAAGAACTAAAAGACAATGTGAATTATGACATTTCAGAAAGTTGTCAACCAGTACAAAATATCCCTGTTTCTCCGGCATAGTTTTTTTGTGGCACAACATTTTTTAATGGCATTAATACATTTATTTTGTTTAAAAGTGTTAACCAACTATACTCTTTAAACTATAACATAGGCTGGTACCCTAAAATCCAGAGTAATCCCACAATTTTTTTTTAAAAACTCTTTTTTCTAATAAAATAATATTATATCAACTAATACATAATTAAAAGTACTTTCATTAGGCTTTGGATTAAATTATCTTTAGGTTTTTTTTTTTTTCAATCTTCTATAAATCAAACATTGCTCACATTTAGGTTCATTTTGCTGGTTTTTTTTTTTAAATATGAATAGAATATTTATTTATATGTCAATTTATCAATGTGAAAGGGTAAAAGCATATTATCATCACTGATAAATTTTAAATATTAAATTAACATTCTGTTTTATTTGAAACTTGCATTAGAATGTATAAATAAATGAAATAAATGAAAAATTGTTTCAACATTGCAGCAAAAACTACAGTTTCGAGGCAAACTGTAGTTTTTGCTGCAATGTATGTGATGAGTTTATATATCTATGAGTGGCGAAATTTTGAGGCTGTCTAATATATAAAATAATAAATAAAAATAATAGTTTCATAACAATTTGTAAATTGTAATTCAAAACTTAAATTTAAAAACTAATTGTTTACTTACCTATTATAACATTTGTCTACATGTTTCATTGGATGTGAATCACACGGCTAACACTGTCTGAATGATGAATATACCTTGGTTGTTAATCAGAGCTTAGGTTTCCTTTAACTCTCATTGACATGAAAATAAATATTATGCTTGAACCAAAATACTTTTATCATTCTTTGGGCTGGCAAAACTATAAATTTTAACCTGATTATGAATATACTATATGATTTTTACTTCAATTACCTGACTTGTTAGATTTTACATCTAATACTATTTCCAGCCTATGGCCTTGGCTTGTTTTGTATTCAAGTCATATTTTCCACAACCGGCTTGTTAGGCCTGTCATAGCTTCATATGCCTTATAATCCATCTTAAGTTTAGGACAGGCACAACATCCAGTCCCCGGGTGTCAATTTATCAATGTGAAAGGGTAAAAGCATATTATCATCAATGATACATTTTTCGGTCATGTAGGGAATCAATCCCCGTGACCCTTAGATCAGTAGTCAGACATGCTACCAACTGAGCTAAGGTGTAGGACTGACTTGTAAGATAAATAATTTAAACTTTTGGATTCTAGAAAAAGTGTTATAATCACTCTAATGATTATGTCTGTTTTACATCAATAAATTTAATTTTATTTCAAACCAGCTCAGCAATGTATTGAAAAAATCGGTATTTAGCCATTTACAAATATTATGGAAGAATTTAATTTAAGTTTGTGTAAAACAACTCACCTCCAGCCAGAGATAAGGTTGTCTTATCACTAATTCGCCTTCTGATTGGTCCACCCATATTGGGTGTGGGAGGTTGTAGGACGGGTGATCGCACAGCAGACACTAGCGCTGACATGGAAACAGGACCCGAGTTCACAAGGTTTGGGGGTGGTTGGCTCATTAACACTGATGATAAACTCAGCTTGGCTAGACTAGGTGCACTCTGGAACAAGTCCGACTGCACGCACAAATAAGAAGGTTAAAACATATACATGTACTTAGACTATATTATCATGCTACTTAAATTTAGTAAAACAAAAAAAAAAAAAACGTTAACTGTGTGTCAAGCTTTCCCCAATTATTCAAACAGTTTGAATGGCATTTATTGATAACTTAGTAAAAAATAGTGCCATGATCTTCCCCACATGAGAGATGAGGCTGCTGATCCCGTGGTCACTGCTTTTCTTGGCTTGTTTCTTCTTCTTTAGAGCCACCATAGCTACGTCTAGAAAGTCCTTGAGCCATTCTTTTGTATCGTAGATCATATTTTTAGGTTTTGTCAGATACATTAATCCATTGTTTTCTATTTCCTTCACAAGGTCAGCTGGTATGTCGTAATCTCCAGGAGCTTTCCTTTTTCGAATATCTTTTATAGCTCTCTCCACTTCACTCTTTAAAATGCTTGGTCCTTTTTCGTCTTCCTTTACCTCTTCTTCTGGTTCAATCTTTAGGTTTCTTGGTCGATTTTCCTTGTCATGCAGTTTTTCTACATAGCTTTTCCCAAATCATAAGATTCTCGCTATGATCCGTCACTATCTGAACTTCAAGGTTTTCTATTCCTATTGTTCGCATACCTTTGTTTTCATTCCCTCCCAGTTCCTTTGCTTTCTGGTACATGAGGCCATACCTTGTTTTTCTCTGCAGTTCACTAACCTCATAGTATGTCTTATCTATGTAATCCTTCCTCGCTTTTTCTGTTTCGCTCCTTAGCTCATTATTAGCCTCTTATATTCTTCTTTGTTGAAGTTTTTCTATCTCCTTCTTTCTTTCATTTTCTGAAGAATTTCTGCTATTATCCAAGGCCTTAGTGCAGTCCTCTTCACTTTTCCAACATAGTTATTTATCACCTCCAAAAAAATATTCTTTACACTATTCCACTTCTCATTGCACTTATACTCTCTTCTGTCATCTCTCATTACATAGTAAAAGTTCTAAATGTACCTATAAATATTCCCCTCGTGTGTTTTATTGATAACAAAAAAAAACATATTACATGATTATATGTTCAAGCATATTTTTCAGATAACTCATGAATTAGGACACTCACTGCTATTAGTTGCTGTCAGCATACTCGCAGCCAATAGATATCACAATTTTTATCATGTAAGCAATGTGTGTCGGGTTTGCCGACGAAAACGCATGACGACTGCTAGCTATAGCTGAAATGCCATTTTATAGCAGCATTTATAAATACGAGATCACTTTGATGACAAATAACACCAAAAAATGACCAATTTATTTATTTTATCTAAATGAAGGATATTTTGGAATGTTTGAATATTTATCCCAGACACCAGACAAAGGGTTGAAATGTAGGACATGTTTGGAAACAGGAGGACGTCTAGTCATCATGAGCTAGTAAACATTATTTACTGAACAAATATTATAAGTTATAACTTTTTAAAAACTTTTTCAGGGTGAATAGATTATTTAAAAAAAATTAGGAGTAGTTAACTGTATGTTTGACGCACCGTTGGTTCAGACTTTGGAGGTTCTGGTGATGCTTGTTGTTTAGTGAGGTGAAGATGGTGCATCATCGCCTGCAACCGATCTCTCTCTTTTTGAAGTTGAAGTTCTAGTTGAGAAACAACTTGCATTTGAACACGCGCCTGTGCAGTCGACCTGTCATCTAACGTGTGTTCTGTGTTAAGGTGTCTGAAACAACACAATGTGGCATAATGTGGCATTGTATGGCTAGTTTTCAATTAAATTTACCTTCAAAGTACATACTGAAGGTGGAATAGTTTCTAGCTTTAGTAAAGTGAAAAGCATTTAAATTGCATGTCAAAAAATTATAAATATTTTATGTTTTTTTAAAAATATTAAGTTATGTCATTACATCTCCATTTATACACTCAGATTCAGAGAGATTACAATGAAATATAAAACGTTTGGATGTATCGTTCAATTTTTATACACATATAAATAAAATTGTAATTTATAGCCCTAATAAACAAACATACACTTTTACTTTTTGATAGTTATTTAACCATTTCACTTCTAAAATCTTGAATAAATAACAAATTCACACAAAGGTTAAAGAGAGAAAAATACGTTCCAAAAAAATGTTAATACATACTAGTATATTTCAATAGTATTTCATTACTCATGTATGCAATAAAACAGCACCTCATTATCATCACCTTTAAATTTGTCTCAATTCAGAACTTTATGGAACATATCAATCAATAAACAACAAAATAAAAGATGCACAACACATTATGGGTATATGGGAACATTCCAAATGGACTGTGACGTGGTGCCGCCATCCATCCCATAAGGGGATCATCATAGCATAGTGTGCATATAGGTCAGATAATTTTTGCTTTAACACTACCCAAGGCCAAACTTTGGAACTTCTGACGTCCACGATGGGGAATAAAAACTTCATCACCGGACACCTATAACCCACCGTGGCCATACCTTTGGTTGTTCGAGTCACCAGCCGGTGTTAGTTGGTGCTCGGTGCTCAGACCTCACTAGATACCTCGGGTAACACCTCCCCTCCGTTCCATTCTGGTTTCAAGAGCGAGAGGAGTTTGGCCCTTCATATGTTACATCCAGCGTTACGAGGAAGTCAGAAACTAAGCCTTAGGGATTGCCAAAGCTTTACCTTAAGTTGCCCAGGAGTTGTCTTGACCAGATATCCCTGACTGTGCCTAGGTATCACTCTTAGTTTGTGGTGGGTGGGGGAAGGTGCAGGCCCTCACCTTCCCACACTCCTAAATAGATGACGTAAGTGAAAGCTTGAAAATGCTCTTAAAGTTATTTGTATTTAGTTTATATATATATCTCGCAGTTTTAAAAACCTTTAATTTATTTAAGGGCATTGAGTCCAAATATGTATACATTTTGACAATTGAAAGTTTCCTAGTAGCCAACTGAAATAAAGTTCTAATTATTCTATTTTTAAGGGTAGACAAACGTTTGAATCTTGATTTGATTGCAAAGCCCCAAATATTGTTCATCTAAATTAAATAATAATGTACCAAAGAGTAATATTAATTAAGTTTTACTGGATCCGTTTGTAAAAAGGATCATCTACTAATAGCTCATGCAAATGAAATTAGTTTTTTAAATATAATGTTTATATGAATGTCCATAAGAGATGATAATCATTGTTAAACCTAAATAAGTAATAGAGTCGACAAATTCGAGTGTCTCATTTCTCATTATTGAAAGTGCTATCCGCAAAGAGTTGTATATGTCCACACAGGGAGATTTTATATATGCCATTTATGTAAATAAGGGATAAAATTGGACCAAGGATTGATCCTTGCTAAACCACACAGCTTATTTGTTTAAAACCACCTAAGAATTTTTAGCCTTGTTCATTCCTGATCACCACTCTTTGATACATATATTTTAAGTAGTTTTCGAACCGTGTCAACGCTGACTTTTTTGGAAAATCATTAATTTATTAATTCATATCTGTGCCCGGTGTATTAGTCAAAGAAACAAAGATTTAATATAGACTAATCAATAGCATTTAGTTACTGAAATCAAATCTATAGCCTTTACATATATTTTACAGGCTAAGGGCCGGTCTTGTGAGGTGTGCGCATGCGTCTAGACCCTGTTGCTATTACTACAACCTGAATAGTTGCTACAACGCTCAACATTTGTTAAATAATGGCAGTTAAACGAGTGTGAGGAAACAGATAGCGTCACGTGGGCGCAGAAGCTAGGTTGTCTTGCAAGTACTAATTTCGGTGTCTGCCAAAATGTGGTCAATAGTTTGGTAAAACATTTACAAAATTTCATTTATTGTACTCACATTTTAATAATTTGTTCTTATATAACTATAGCTATACAAATAGCTTGTCAGTTTTTATAAAAGTGTGAACTAAATGTTCTAACTTTATATATAGTTAGAGGCTGGGCCTGTGCCTACTAAACACGTGAAACAAGACTTTAACCTAAAAATAGATGCTGATAGGTGAAACCTCATGAAAAACAACGCGTCACTATGGTAACGTCCATTTTAACTTTCAGATAAAAGTTATCAGGTACTTAAACCTCCCGATTAAAATGTGGTGTATAAATAAATTTTATCTGGCAGATAAATGCTATCTGGCAGCCATAAGACACACTTTTAACTTATCGACCAGATAAACATATTTATCTGCCAGATTCAGGAGTCATAAAACCGGCCCTAAGTGAGTTTTCATGTTCATGTCTCAATTGTTTAAGTATTTTTAATTAAATAATAATATAAATAAAATACAATATTATACATCAATAATATAACAAATTTAGAAATATTTAATTTTTTTGTTTTGGTAAGCAATTTTTTGTTTGTATATGGGTGCCAGTTCTTTGTGATTATTTTAAAATATAATGATAACTATTATAATGTGTTTTGTCTTCTGACATGTCCATTCTGTTTATCAATGAAATTGACCACCAATACCTCCGCCTCCTTTTCAGCTCCATGAATTTTCTTCTTTCCTTCAAGTCATACAATATTTGAATCCTCCTTCTTCCTAATCTCATATTTTTCTCAACCTTGCCTTCTGTGACGTTGTACAGAAGACAGTTCCTCCTAAGGATGTGTCCAATCCAGTTTGCTTTGTACTGAAAAATCACATCCAAAATTGTTCTCTTCTCATCCACTCTTCTTAGGACTTCTTATTTGTTACCCTGTTTATTCACCTGATCTTCTCAAGTCTTTCCAAGAATCATATTTCAAAGCTCTCCAAGTATTTATTTTCCATCTTAGTGAGAGTCCAAGTTTGTGCTCCAAAGATTCAGTTTATCAGTTTATGCCTCAGTTCCTAATTCAACTTTCTTGTCAGCAGTAATCTCTGCATGTTGAAATCTTCCTTGGCCATAGCGATCCTGATTTCTTTTATGCAGTAGGCATCCTTTGTAAAATATAAACAATATGAATAATTTGCCTAATGTCCTATGACTTTTCTCTTTCTATGGTAATTACTATAAAATAAAACAGCATACTATCATTTTCGCAATTAAAGTTAAGATAATCCTAAATACATCCTATCAAGATTAATGAATATCTCTAATGGGTATTTTTACTTTCTCTCTATCTTACAGGTAGAGAAAGTATGGTGATCGTCAAAAAATTCGAACTCGAGATTTTGATGAATTTTGACGTTTCATGACTTCCTGAATCCGAAAAAGTGGTTTTTGAATTTCCGTCTGTCTGTCTGTCTGTCTGTCTGTCTGTCCGTACCTCCAACTAGAGCCTAAACTATTTTACCGATTGAGCTGAAACTTGATATCTAGGGTTTTCATAGGGTTGCCCCGAGGGATTTTTGGAATTGGATATCTACCCCTAAAATTAAGGGTGGTTTACTGAAGGGAAAAAAGAGAAAAAGTCGATTTTCTCAAAATCGGCTCTAACGATTTTGATTAAATTTCATTTATGATTATTAATAAATATTACAAACAAAATGGCTACTCTCAATATTTCGGCAAAATGACTTTAAGGGCTCCGGTCTGATGCGTAAATTAACATTTTTTATAATAGCTCCGAAACTATTTGAGATATGAAATTACTTAGCATTACAAATATGTATATATATTTATAATACAAATATTTTATTCGAAACATATTTTTATAAAATCAATAATTTTCAATCTATACGTAATTATATATATTTTTTTAGCTTTTTGGACATTAAAGCTTAAGTATTGCGATCGTAAAAAAAACTAACCTGAAATGTTGATGGATTTCGACGTCTCATGACCCCCCGAACCCTAAAAATAGTCTTTGCAATGCCGTCTGTCTGTGTGTCTATTAAAACTTAAAATTAAGGGTAGTTTACTGAAGGGCAAAAAGAGAAAAAGTCGATTTTCTCAAAATCAACTCAAACGATTTTGATTAAATTTCATTTATAAACACTAATTAATATTCCAAACAAAATGGCTACCCTCAATATTTCGGCAAAATGGCCTTAAGGGCTCCGGTCTGATGCGTCAATTAACATTTTTTTAAATAGCTCCGAAACTAATTGAGATATGAAATTACTTAGCATTACAAATATGTATATATATTTATAATACAGATATTTTATCCGAAACATATTTTTATAAAATCAATAACTTTCAATCTATACGCAATTATATGAATTTTTTAACTTTTTGGACATTAAAGTTTAAGTATTGCGACCGTAAAAAAAAAACTAACCTGAATTGTTGATGGATGTCGACGTCTCATGACCCCCCGAACCCTAAAAATAGTCTTTGCAATGCCGTCTGTCTGTGTGTCTATAAAAACTTAAAATTAAGGTTAGTTTACTGAAGGGCTAAAAGAGAAAAATTTGGTTTTCTCAAAATCTGCTCAAACGATTTTGATTAAAATTCGTATCTAGGCGTTGATTAAGATTATAAATAAACTGGCTATTTTCATTTTCCTATGAAAATGATTTTTAGGGTACATTACAGAAGCGTTAATTTCCGTATCTCCACAACTATTGGAGAAACTAAACAACTTATCATTGCAAAATTGTAGGACTATTAGAAATAAAAAACTTTTATTTGACATATATTTTTATATATAAGCAGCAGTTTCTGAGATATTTGCAAATATATTAATACAATTTTGTGAGCTTTAGTTGTAAACATATACTACTTAAGTCTTAACGCAATAATTCTCCAATGCCATTGAGTAATTAAATATAAGTATCTAAAATAGTATGTTATTTTTCCTTAAATCTCTTAGGAGAAATGTTTGCATAGCAATGATCTATCTCCATTTTAGACTCAATAGTCAATATTTACATTTTTTATTGGTCAAAATGAATAAATGAATAATTAAATATCAATGCGATGACTTGAAGATCTGCAACACCATATAAAATGTTAAAATTTTAACCAGAAATCGAAATTTTAATACGAAGTGTTGACCCTTGTGGAAGACATTAAACTGTTTGAAATGTTCTTAGGTGGACAAAGATGCGCCTCTTTTCTCATTGATTATATATCATTGTATATTATTTTATGCGTGTTCTTATGTGGAGTGGTGATGATACAATGTACATTATTCCGTTCAGAAATCTTACGAGTTTATAGAAAGAGAGAGAAAGTCTGTGCGGTGCGCCGTACCATTTATTTAAATAGTGTTATTTGTGATATGTGCCTGTATATACAAAACATAATAAATATACTCAACACAAATTGATCTAATAATAGTTTTTTAGTTTAAAAGTACTCCTCATATTAGTCATTTGTTGTCCACTGTAGAAATAAATGGTATGGCGCACCGCACAGACTTTCTCTCTCTTTCTATAAACTTGTAAGATTTCTGAACGGAATAATGTACATTGTATCATCACCACTCCACATACGAACACGCATAAAATAATATACAATGATATATAATCAATGAGAAAAAAGGCGCATCTTTGTCCACTTAAGAGCATTTCAAACAGTTTAATGTCTTCCACAAGGGTCAACACTTCATAATAAAATTTCGATTTTTGGTTAAAATCTTAACATTTTATAAGGTGTTGCAGATCTTCAAGTCATGGCATTGATATTTAATTATTCATTTATACATTTTGACCAATAAAAAATGTAAATATAGACTATTGAGTCAAAAATGGAGATAGATCATTGCTGTGCAAACATTTCTCCTAAGAGCTTTAAGGAAAAATAACATACTTTTTTTAGATACTTATATTTAATTACTCTATGGAATTGGAGAATTATTGTGTTAAGACTTAAGTAGTATATGTCTACAACTAAAGCTCACAAAATTGTATTAATATATTTGCAAATATCTCAGAATCTTTTGCTTTTATAAAAATATATGTCAAATAAAAGTTTTTTATTTCTAATAGTCCTACAATTTTGCAATGATAAGTTGTTTAGTTTCTCAAATAGTTGTGGAGATACGGAAATCAACGCTCCTGTAAAGTACCCTAAAAATAATTTTCATAGGAAAATGAAAATAGCCAGTTTATTTATAATCTTAATCAACGGCTAGATACGAATTTTTATCAAAATCGTTTGAGCAGATTTTGAGAAAACCAAATTTTTCCCTTTTCGCCCTTCAGTAAACTACCCTTAATTTTAAGTTTTTATAGACACACAGACAGACGGCATTGCAAAGACTATTTTTTAGGGTTCGGGGGGGGGGGGGGGGTCATGAGACGTTGACATCCATCAAAATTTCAGGTTAGTTTTTTTTACGGTCACAATACTTAAACTTTAATGTCCAAAAAGTTAAAAAATTCATATAATTGCATATAGATTGAAAGTTATTGATTTTATTAAAATATGTTTCGGATAAAATATTTGTATTATAAATATAAATACATATTTGTAATGCTAAGTAATTTCATATCTCAAATAGTTTCGGAGCTATTATAAAAAATGTTAATTTACGCATCAGACCGGAGCCCTTAAAGCCATTTTGCCGAAATATTGTGAGTAGCCATTTTGTTTGGAATATTTATTATTGTTCATAAATTAAATTTAATCAAAATCGTTAGAGCCGATTTTGAGAAAATCGACTTTTTCTCTTTTTGCCCATCAGTAAACTACCCTTAATTTTAGGGGTGGATATCCAATTCCAAAAACCCCTCGGGGGAACCCTATGAAAACCCTAGATATCAAGTTTCAGCTCAATCGGTAAAATAGTTTAGGCTCTAGTTGGAGGTACAGACAGACAGACAGACAGACGGAAATTCAAAAACCACTTTTTCGGATTCAGGGAGTCATGAAACGTCAAGATTCATCAAAATCTCGAGTTCGATTTTTTTGACGATCACCATACTTTCTCTACCTGTAAGATAGAGAGAAAGTAAAAATAGGACTCTTCATATCATAAAACTAGCATGCACATGAATATACTATAGTATTACTGTAAGTTCTATGCTCAGTGCTCAAAAGCTGGTGGCTAACAGTCAAATATTATTCTGTGTAACCCCTAACTTATGAATTTTCTTTTAATCACATTTTCAAATGGTCCTCATTCATTCGGAAGCTTAGTAACTGTTGGTCACTGCAAGGTCCAACTTAACTAGGGAGTCAGTAATGTTCTGTCTCCACAAACACTCTTAACTTTCAGCTTTCAAATAAATATCATTTTAATAAAAAATTTACATTTATTTTGATGCAAGGCCCACTTTCAGCTTCATATTTAAGAATAGCAGAGTGTGATGAGATAAATCCAGAAGGGTAAAATTTCTTCGAGGGGGACAATACCCTCTCGTCTATCCCTCTTGCCTACCCCGCCTACCCTCTCAGTTCTGCCACAAGTAGTGTTAGGTACCTTGTTATAGTCAATTGCATGCAAAAGAGAAGACCTATTTCTGGACATTGCTTTTTATGTTTTAACTTTTAAACACAGGTTTTAATAAAACTTTTATGCCAATAAATAATTATTATAATAAGATCTCTATCATTAAAAATGTCATAAGCACTTCATGATGTAATGTATGTGTAAATAAGAAAAATCAATTCGGGCACAAGGTGAATTATGTTTAAGAACATTTTTCATGGGTAGTCTTTTTTTTCACCATTTCTTTAATGAAACAAATGAAATTCAATCAAACCAATAAAATTGTTTGAATAAATGTCTATAGATTTGTCTGCAAAAGAATCTTTAGATTAGTTGTGTATACACAGTATATTATATTTCTGTAACATGGCAAATATATAAAAATTCTGAAAAAAAAGGCCAAACGTTTTTGGTAGGTGCACATGCCACGCTAAAAGAATTGTAAGCTTCCATTTCGTCTTGTTACTTTTATGAATAATCTATACCTTCTGTGAAAGAGAATAATTTAATCAAAAATGAGCCAGGGCTGGATTTTGATGATTGTAGGCCAAAGGCACTTTTATTACAAAATTTGCTAGAAAAGGGATAAATGTATAGGTATTGAAATTTGACCTTTGACCTGGGAATCGTGTCAATTAAAATTACTCAAGTTTCAAGGTATTTTAAATCATGAACCACCTCAATTTTCGGAATTATTATTACTTATGTACTACTACTTCCGGGATCAACCTATAGATTTCGTATGCACATTAAATTGAAACGCCAAGAGATGATGCAGCGCATTTGATTTGTTTTAGTTACTAGACATTGAAGCGAGTGAAGCGTGTATTTCTTGGTTCAAAACTGCTATTATTGAAGCGAGTACTTATGCTTTCATGCTTCAGGCATAAAGAGGAATGCGCTTGCTCAGGGACAAAACTCCATAACGTTTATGTTCCTGTGAGTTAAACTATTGTGGTGTCTTGTCCTATACTCATGCGAAAACTACACTTAAGAATGAAACACTTTCTATATGTTTGCTATTAATAAATGTGTGATTATTATGCATGCTATCCCAGACAATTGCTATTATTTTTATCTCATCTTCTAAAAAGTTATGGGCCCAGATATGTTGCGTGGTCTGGAAGAACAATTTTCGGAAAGAACACGTCATGAAAGTTCTGGCTGCCATTTTTTTCCTCAATGAAAACGTTTGCAGTGTATGAAATAAGAATGTCTGAAAAAATATCCACAAGGCATTATGGAAAAATTCGAAGGAAATGACATTTTAGCGTGAAAGTTTTGAATGACACAATTATTAGTTTTGTGCGGATTAATCAGTTTGGTAGAAGGTAGAAGTAATTTGCCGGAAAATGCCTTTAACAATGCCGTCCTTACAGAAGAAGTGAAATCGTGGTACAAACAAAATGCCAAGGTAATGTACTATCTGTAATCTACTCCTATATGGAACCAGGGCTGTGGAGTCGAACTCTGAAGCAATTTTGTACCGACTCTGACTTCAAAATAAAACCTTTTAGTATTATAACAAACACTATCATATGACAGAAATTTGTAATTTAGATTGACAAATTTACTTAAATATAAATTCACAATGCCAAAGAAGCTTCCCATGAAGTCATCTGTATTGAAGCATTTCATTGCTGTCAATTTGTTATTACCAATTAATATATGAATCATTTCTTGCAGAGCCAAAAGTCTATCGCTCTGAAATAATGTTTGTTAATTTCAACAAGGTGATAAATTGGTCTACCCTATATAGGCATGGTTTTACCCATGGTATTTTTCTATTGAAAATTTAAGAAAATAAAAATTATGGTTGCTATCCAAGGGAGTGGAATAGATCATAAAGCTATTTATAATATGTGTCCATGTTTATTAAAACCCAAACTAATATATTATTACAAACTACAAAAAGTGTTGGTGTTATTATTATATTTCTTGAAATATATTAAATCAAATATAGTTAGAATATTTTCAAAATGCTCAAAGATATTATTTTGTTGAAACAATAAAAAGGTTATTTTTACAATACAAATTGATGAAACTCCTTAGAAAATTATTGTTGGTAGATTTTATTAAGCAAGAGTAGGACATACTCATTATAACAATATTAAATTGATATTCCTTTAGTTCTAACTCTGCATATATATGCTATATTGATAATTTTTTATCTATCATGTGGTGGTGGTGGTGGTGGTGGTGGTGGGGTGGGCTTTTGAGCCCCCTCTTCTCCCTTCCTTGAATATATCCATATATATTTGGCTAACTCATGTAGTTTAAACACTTGTATTGAAATACACTATTCTATACACAGGATCAAATTAATGTGCTTACACAAACAATTAGGGATTATAGAGGTTACAAAAATGGACCTACATTCACTACATACATATTGTTGGAAACGTTATATTTCCAACCCAAAGCTACCTTTTAACTATGGAAAAGGTAAACTGGAGCTACCCCATTAATGACACTCCCAGTATATTAGTTTTTATAGTTTTTTTGGGCAAAATTAATTGAATATTGTTTCAATAGATACATTTGGTTTAATTTTCTAAAAAGAATATTCTTAAATGTTATCGTATATATGTCATAGCAGAGTTTGATTAACACTTTTTCTCTTAATTTAAAAAGTTTCTTTTCAAATTCCAATATTCTCACAACAGATATTCAAGAGCTGTTGAGACTACTATTAGTAGAAAATTAAACTAAGCATATCTACCAAAGCAAAATTTTATTTCTTTTAACCAAAACACTCTTTGCTATAAAATCTAAAAAAAAAAAATCCTAGACCTTAACTCACTTTCTCTTTCATCCCACCTTATTATTGGCAACTAAATGTGTAGTCCCTCAAAGAATGTTGTGACAAATCTTTTTATAAATCTTATTCTGACCTAAGAAACTGCCACATTGAACCTTTACAACTAATTCATTGATTAACACGAGATTCTTTCAATCCATGTAATAAGAGTATAGTAAATAATTACACCTGTCATAAATACCAACCATATACCACCCACACAACTGCAAACATACTTGAATAAAATTGATTAAATATATATCCTAATAAACTAACACAGGAACACCAGCACAAAAGCATATGGTACTAAAAATATATCAATAGAGGTCATTTGGTTTACCTAAACAAGTTTATTAAAATGAAATATATTGAATATAAAACTAAATAAGGTACAAAAGGGCTTACCTGGTGATAAGATTAGTTAGTATTGAAGAAGGTGTAGGGCCAAATGTTTTTGTATACCTGTTTCTGCCATGTCACCAGGTAAGCAGCATTGTTAAAAAATTGAATAAAAATATTCTTTTTACTTGTTACAACTCTTTATTTACACATTAGTTTTAGCATTAATTGTGTGAATAGTTTGTTGTTTTTAAATGCATTCCCGATCCCCTGTATAAAGTGATGGATCCCCTATTTAGGGGATTCACATATACCTATAAAAATATTTAATTAGGTATAGTTTTTTTAATATTACTATTAATTTTGTATACCACAAGCAAAATACCAATTAATTTTGTTTTAATATTCAGCTACATGAAAGTAACTTTTTTTTATAACTTCCTATTGCTCTAACTCTTTGAACATCTCAAATAACATGTTTTTGGTACATCCAAATAGTATCGGAGAACAAAGGGGGCTCTGCCCCTTACCACCACCACCCCTCCCATATTCCACACATATTGTTGTATTAAAACTATTTGAACATGATATGTCAAATTTCTAGTGGACATCCTATAGAACAGGGTTCGGAAACATTTTTGAGCCATGATCGACTTTTACATTTATCAAAGCTCCTGCGGTCATCCTTCGTTTCTCCACTCTACTTTTTATTTTGTATGTACACTTAAAAAGCTTTATTTATTCCTTAAATTCAATATTTCCTTTAGTACTTATGTACCTGCCTTTATAGAAATACATAAAATAATGTACACTCCATTTACCCTGAAAGGTAGCAGTCTTATATTGATGGATTACACCACAGCCCTATCTTATAAGCTTACCATAGTGGAATAATGTAAGGTAAGCTTGACTTTCTATGGTGATGTAATTTTCTTACACGATCAACTGAATATTTATGCAAGCTCGACCTGTTGCCAACCCTTACTCTAGAAAAAGGAGCTTTCTATACTCTTGCATGTAGGATTGATACTTTGCCTGACTGTGTTTGCTATCCATGCTGCATTCAATTAGCAATAATTAAATAATGGACCCTTTTTTATCACATGTAGAGGTTATTTTGATATACACTTGTATAGTATATATTTCATATGATCTTGTTTTAGACTAGTAGTGTAAATTATTATAATTTGACCCGCTTTGGAAGCCGCATGGTCTAAGGCATTACTCTCACAATAGACTAAGACTGCAGATGAAAGGGAGATCGAGGTTTTGAGTCTTGGTCAGGTGTACTGAGGGTGGTTTTTCCTATGTGGTTTTTTCCTCTCTGTCCACATAAATGCAGGTACAACTCCTTTAAATTCAACCTTCTTCATCCCTAACACATTAACATGATTAGTACATAGGCGTCTAACCCAAACGGGTAGTAAGACGCAATGCTTAAAGAAAAAGGAGTCAAAATTTATTTTAAGCATATTTTTCAGATAATGTCATACTTGCACTAAATGACTAAGGTGTTTGTAAACATTTTCTCATGAAGGTTAATGAGTCTATACTAAGAATACTAAAGTATTGCTTCGCAACATGAGGCCTGTGGTTGCCTAGGGTGGGAGGCATAAGGTTATTTTAATATATAACCCACAACTCTTTAAAACTAGTCTCAGTAAAAACTCCCCTAGATCCCTAGATTACATCTGGCTAAATGTTTGTTCTGAGTAAAGATAACTGTCTGATAAGGGCGTGAAGCACCTGATGAAGTTTCTCACTACATATAGGCCCTATTTGTAAAAATGTATTTTATAAACTTGTTAGGTTAAAATCAAAGTACCAAAACAAGCTGATGTGCAACCAGATTTAATGCTTAGACTGTCATTACTTCAACCAAGTGTATATCTGTCAACTAATTATGTCTCGCAAATAATCCACCATACTTTAAATGTAATTGTTTTGTATAGAAATAGTGTTGTGAAAAATTAGGTGAAAATAATAATAAGTCTCTGAGCTTATGGCACCTTTTTAATTAAGTATTTTACCATAAACTGTGCCAAAAGTACAACTCTGAGAATGTGAGATTCTTCATTTAAAAAAAAGGTTAGTTGAGGTACTCCCATTCAAAAAGTTTTAGAGCCGCATGTTTATAAGGTTCAATGAGTGGTGGGTAGTGTACATCATAATTAATATAGTACTAGAGCTTGTACAAACCTTTTTTCATAATAAGCTTGGGATGAAGTATATGATATATCAAAAATGTACTGCTAAATGTTGTTTGAGAATATTTCATATTTAATAATAATGAGGTTAATTAAACATTTTTGAATATCAAAATCAAGCCTGCTATTTTTGATAGATTTAAAAATAAATTCACTACTTGAATTGAATAATAAAGAGTGCAGCATACACATTAACTTTGCCTTGACCTGAAACAGCATAATCTCTACATTTATGTTAACCAGATAAATCTACATGATTACCCATGCTAAACAATTTTATGAGATTATGTGAGTAGTTATTTTTAGATTTTCATGCATTGAATTGTCGTTTTTGAAAATATTTCAGTAAATTTAATTTCATTTAATATCGGATTATTAATTCAAATATGTTGTTATAAATATAAATATAAATAACTCTAAACCAGTGAAAAACCAAGACATTATAGCTCCTCAAACTTTAGTACAAATTATAAATGTTGTGTCAATTAGTTTTTAAAATGCACTGTAGGTTTGATTAAGTAACTGCATGGTAATCTACTTTGCCAAAATAATAAAATCATTACAATTTACAGTGAATATTTCATTTAGTTACTGTTACTAGCACTTTTGAAGAACTTAAAATATTACAGCATCCCATATTTGATTTTATCAGCGCATCTTACCAGGGCCGCCTTTAGCAGACGTGGGGTCCTTGGTAAACGTCGTTTGTGGGGCCCCCAGTTATTTAACTCACCCTCAAAAAGATAATAGAAAAAACATTGTTTAATTTTATCACACTAGTTTGCAACTATATACCAATTTTCAGCCGTATAAGTTGCCAGTAAATGCCAAAGGGTAAATACATGTAATAATTATTTCTATAAGCTGTGTTTGTAAACATATAAGGTTTGGTTTTTCCTCAACCCTTTGTTCCATTTTATTCCCCAATAAACTTTATATGTATAAAGGTACAAATGAACAACTGTGTAAAGTTTGACTTAAATCTGTTAATGTGTTCAAAAGTTATGGTGAGACCTATTTACCACAGGCAGCTAAATGCAAATCGGTGGAGTTAAATGGAGAGCTCGCTTCACTTGTTCAATAAATAAAACCAGATGATTATGTTTTTACTTGTTTTTACATTTACAATATTTGCTAGATCACCTATATATGCAAGCAAACAAAAATCTCCCACCCAACATTTTTTTTTCCCCCTTTATGTATCCTAAACAAGTACAAGCCCCCCAAATTGTGGAGCCATGTTCGGCTGTAGGCCTACCGTTTGCACACTCCCAAGGGCGGGCACGCATCTTACTACCAGTTCAGGTTATACACACACATGCATCCCATATATCAACTAGGCCAAAAAGTAAGATGTATTGCTAAACAAATCTAAGCCAAGACTGTTCAACATTTTGTAAACTTATATGATAACTTAGTTAATTTTATCCGAACCAAGGTTGTCAAAATTCAAAATTATGTTTAACTATAGTGTTTGACATTCAAAATATAACACAAACATCAAGCTACCCATAGTGTCATAATTATAAAAGGTGGAAAATATAAGGCAATTGATGTGCTGGAAGAATACCATATGGTTAGCTAATTTGGTTAAACCAGGCTTAAATAATTCTCTGCACTCTATGGCCAGACTAAATAACAAGGTTTTTAAATATTGTGATTTATTTTCAGCCATCCAGAGGATAACTAAAGCAAGTAGGCCTACAAATTGAATTAAAATTAAGATGCTTAAAGTAGTTTTTAGACATTTTTAAAGCATAATTATTTTCAAGGATTTGAGTGAGTGTAGATAGACTATTAGTAGAATAATTTCTAAATACTAATTAACTCATTAATTGAATCACACTTAAAACTCCAGGTGTGAAATAGCATGTTAATTGGAATTTTTTATAACCAGAATTTTCTAAAACCTTTTCCTTTTGTTTTCCTAAAAATGCCTAAGTTAAGTTGCTTTGATGAAACAAGTTAAGCTACACTAATTTATTAGTCAAAACCTTTCTCAAGTGAATTTGCTACATTATGAACACATGTTGAAACAAATAAATACTTTTTTTTTGTGTGTGTATGTAAATGAGAATTGATTTCACTAATGGGTGATGCTGGATGTATACAAGAAAAGATCTATCATATAGGTCTACTTTGTTATAATTTACACATATTATTAAGTTCAATAGCTTCATATTTATTGAACATAATATAGATATGTACAGTTTCAAACAATGTTATAATCTTTACTAAAATCTGACTTAATAAAATTCATTACATAAAAAGTACCAACATTAAGAAAAACATGACTTTATTTTTTCTTCAATTTAAATTTCATTTAGAGGGGAAGGCTTAAATAGCTTATTTTTAGCTGGTTTTCAAGTGCTCAAGAAGATTATCAAAGATCCTCAGATATGTTTGTGAAATCGTTAAGAAAAGTTAATCCTGGAAAATGATTTAATATTTCATGTGAAATTTGTTATAGTTAATTATATAATTAATGTAAAGAAAGAATATTGGCTTTGGTGGTAGGTACTAAAATACAACTCACAAGCTTTACATGAAAACTATGACTTAAATATTATATGGCGAGTATGTTACTTTCCTATACACTGGTAACTTAAATTTTTTAGTTGCTTTAAAACAAATATATTTTAGCATATTTGGCTTTAAAGGTTAGTAAGGCTGCCCATCTGTAATATATTGACGACTCAGCCAGTTTTATTTTTACCTTCTTCTATATGAAGAAATGCCTGATGGATTTTAAAGACCTTTTTTTTATAAGGTGTATATGAAGGTTATTAGTGCATTTAGATGCTACAAGTTGTGTAAGCAAATTATTGCAGAACAATACTTTTGGGGGGGGGGGGGGGGAGGTGTGAGTTGGGGGGTTGCATACATTCCTTTTTAATGATACAGAAAATTGTATAAAAATCTATATTATTTGAGCCCTGTATAGACCAGAGGTGGGCAAAATATATTTAAATGTAGACACAGGTGTGGCGAATGAGAAGTGAAATTAATCACCATGTGAAAATTGAGGAATGAGGTCACTCAATCAAACATTTAAAACAACACACAATGTTTGGACAAATTTATTCATAACATGTACATTTGACTTCTCAATTATAGTTGACTCAAACGCAAAGGACGAAAGTTGTTCATATAAAAAATGTTATACAATTTAATGTGAAATGCCATAATCCTTTTTCTAACAGGTTATAGAAACATTGGCCGAGTAGCCGAACTCAATGAATTTGCGGGAGACTTCCAATGATACACAGGAAATATCAAGTTTTATTTTACTGTGGGAGCTGGCAAACTTAAATTTGTCACACTTTTATGCCGAATTCGCCATTTGTGGTGATTGTCGACAGGGTTGCCCACCCCGGGTGTAAACATAGTACCACAAAAATAATTTAGCAATTATAAACTACTCACTTAAGGAAGGCTTGAAAGTCGTCACAGATGACCTCACACCCTGGCCATTTGCATACTCCATGTCCATAAAGTGGGTGCATTCTGGAGTCACCTCCTATGCAACCATCCAATAGTTTGTCTTCAGGAAGAGCAGACACACCGTTTAGACCATCTCGCCGACTAAGCCCCATGGAGCTGAGTAAACCTACAAACATGATAAATAAATATACATAAAAAAAACTTACAATATTACTAACTAATCCTCACCATTATGCAAAATCATTATAAAATAAATTAAAAATTCTCACCCAAGTTATATAGATTAAGACATTACAAAGTAACTGTTGTAAATAAACACTAGTCAAATTTTCTCTTTGCTATCTACCAGGTTTGCATTAAATCCTTCCAATTATTATTTAAATAAAAAAGTATTAATAGAATACCAGTTGAGAAGAGCTCATAAAATAATCTAACTCCATTGATTAAACAGGTGCGTAAGTACAGTACATTGGTTAATATAAGTCATTAGAATTATTTTAAGTCGTGGTTTTATTAATTTTACACTCACATAAGCAGGTAGATGAACTAAAACCGATACTCTCTAAGAACCTATATATTTGTAGAACAGAAACCCCAAACACATTTTTCTAATGAACCAGAACTCTAACAAATAATTACGCTCGTAACGATTCTTTCACTTTAAGATTTCCTAAAACTAGGCCTTTAAGACAAAATAATAACTGCACATTTTTAATCCATCTTGTGAAGCAAAGTTGTATTGTTAAATATTTCTGACTTTCAATAAATATTGTACGTGGCTCAACTTACCAACAACAGATAGGCTTGAATGATTTTCATATCTCTGCTTTAAAACCTAAATTAGTATGTTAGTAAATTTTTTCTAAGAATATTTCTTCCATTGTAATTAACTTCTACACAGTGGCAAAATAATAGTACAATCCAATTTCATAAGAAATATTTTAGGAAATACAAACCTTTTTTATGGACAACATTAATAAAGTTCAAGGAATGTACAATTCAGAATATACAAAACATTAATTTTAACGGTTCTCTATGGGTGTGAAACATGATCTCTTGATTTGCATAACTGAAACAAATTCAAGGTGTTCAAAAACAAGGTGCTTTGGCAAGAACGTAGAAAGGTGGGGGTCTGGACCCCCTGGAATGGGTTGGACCCCCTGGGATTTGTTGGACTCCCCTTAAAGGAGGGGTCCATATATTCATATAAAATCTTAATGCTATAGTTTTTTACTTTTACTACACTTTTAATTGTATATGCCATCAACCAAACACTAGTTAATATTTTAATATTCATCATCAAGAGGCCCCTTTTAAAGCTTCCAAATGTAAAATTATCTCTGTCAATATTTCAAATGCCTTTATTTCCCTACATTCAATATGGTATTGGAAAACAAAGGACGTTTCTTGGAATGAGCTGACCAAGTGTGGTCCAAGAATTGTAGTCATACATATTTGCTATCACCTGTAAGATCTTACTTGAGGAATTAACAGGAGGAAAGAGAAGCCTAAGTAAAAGAACAGCTTAAACTGTCAGATATGGAGTTTGTACTTTGTAGCTATGAAGGTAGGTTTACTATTCTTCCCCCACCCATGCTTTCAAAACGCCTACTTACTCAAAACATTATTTTGTAACTATGAAAAGTTTGAAATCATACACAAAATTTCAACAGCATTGTTAGTTATTACATGGTTGGGAAAGTTTGTGCTAGGCAAAGGGAATCGGTGGTAAAATAGTAGTGGTCTCTTGGTAATATAATAATAGTGTTAGTTATAGAAAAATATGTCAAATGTTAGAAAAAACTTATATATATTTTTGACGCCGGTTAGTAAGAGAACCACCAGCAGAAACTATTCCCTACGAGACACCAAAAAAGGTCAGCTGTGTTTTTATTTTTTTATTACATCGTGTTTCACTATATATTCAGTTATACGTATAGATAGGCTACTAATTATGCTAATGTTGCAAGAATGATAGAGGTAGAATGTATAGTAAATGTACTATCATTTGCATGGGGGAAGAGTGGAAAAACATTTAGGAAAAACTGCCATCAGTACACTCGGCCGAAATTCAAGCCCCAACATCCCCATCACTGGCAAACCAGACTTAATGATATTAACCATGAGCTCACTGGTATGGGTAGTAATAATAATGTCATTGCCACCAATATTAACTATATTATAATCACTTATGTGTAAGTTTTATGATAAAAATATTTTTTTTCCCTTATGCTTTTTGAACATATATATTTTTTCTTTCTCATATAAAGATACAATATTGTAATCGTTAAAAAACTTGACCTTGAGATTATGATGAATATGACAATTAATGCCCCTTTGAACCCAAAAAACTGTATCTAAACATTCTGTCTGTCCCTCGGTTTGTCTGTCTGTACCTGCTGTCACAACCGAAATCGTTTGAGATTTTGTTGAGACCTAGTATTTAGACATTATATAGTATTACCAACAGCTGTTTTTTAAATTTTAATTCTATCCCTTAGTTTGAAATTATAAAAAAAAAGTCTTTAGTATTTTTCTTGATGTTTGACAATAATTAAACTTAAAAGCACAAACATTAAAACTGAACAATGCCTCACGACAATAAATAAAATTAGTGTATTCTAAAGTTTCTAGCAGGTTTGTTTAAAATAGATTTCTGGGGTGTATTTAATGTGCCAAAAAATTCTGCACACCTATTTTTTACTTTCTCGCTATCTTACAGGTAGAGAAAGTATTGTGATTGTCAAAGAAATCGAACTAGAAATTTTGATGAATCTCGGTCTTACATGAGCCCCCGAAACCGAAAAAGTTGTTTTTGAATTTCTGTCTGTACCTCCAACTAGGACCTAAACTATTTTCCCGATTGGGCTCTAACGATTTTGATTAAATTTTATTTCAAAACATTAATAAATATTCCAAACCAAATGGCTATTCTCAATATTTCGGCAAAATGACTTAAATTCTCATTTTTGTCATATCTCTGAAACTATTTGAGATATGAAATTACTTAACAAGGCAAATATGTAGGGTTATTTATAATACAAATCTTTTACTTGAAACATATTTTTATAAAACCAATAACTTTCAAGCTATACGCAAATACATATATATTTATATTTTAACTTTTATTGCGACCGTAAAAAAATCTAAGCCGAAATGTTGATTGATTTCGATGTCTCATTACCCTCCAAACGCTAAAAAGTGGTTTTTGCAAAGACATCTGTTTGTGTGTTTGTTTAATCCTAGAATTAAGAGTAGTTTAGTAAAAAATGAAAAGAGAAAAATCGATTTTCTCAAAATCGTATGTAACGAATTTGATTAAAAATCGCATCCATGAGTTGATTAAGATTATAAATAAAATGGCTATTTTCATTTTCTAATGAAAATGACTTTTAGGGTACCTTACAGAAGTAGAAATTTCCATATCCCTGCAACTATTTTAGATACTAAATAACTTATCATTGCAAAATTGTAGTACTATTAAAAATAAAAAAACTTTTATTTGAAATATATTTTTATAAACTTAATAGTTTATGAGATATTGGCAATATATTAATACAATTCTGTAAGCTTTAGTTGTGGAGAGATAGTACTTAGGTTTTAACACAATAATTATCTAATGCCATTGAGTAATCAAATACAAGTCTCTCAAAAAGTTTGTGTTATTTTTCCTTTAGTCTCTTAGGATAAATGTTTGTACAACAATGATCTATCTCCTTCATTTTAGATTCAAGACAGTTTTTATTAATTTTTTATTAATCAAAATTTATAAATGATGAATTTAATAGCAATGCGATGATGACCTGAAGATATGTAACACCTAATAAAATGTTAAAATTTTAATCGGAAGTCGAAATTTTAATATGAAGTGATGACCATTATGAACCCAAAATCGATCTTTTTTATTGGTTCAAACATACAAATGAGGGCATTAATCCTTTAAAAATAAAATTATAAAATTCAAAACCAGAACTCAAAAAAGTTTTACATAAGTATAGTGCTTGGGTTTGCTATTTTGTTATTTCGTTTCACATATAATACGAGTTTTGTGTAAATATCTCCATTTTTAAAATATAGAGCGAGAAAGTGTGTGCAGAGTTCCGTACCATTTATTTTGGAGAAAATTCGCTAAAGTGTAGTTTACTAACACTTTTCACTTTCTTGCTATCTTACAGGTAGAGAAAGTATTGTGATCGTCAAAAATGTGAACTCGAGATTTTGATGAATGTTGACGTTTCATGACCCCTGCGAATCTAGAAAAGTGGTTTTTGAATTTTTGTCTCTCCGTATTTCTGTACCTTGTACTAGAACCTAAAATATTTTAATGATCGGGCTAAAACTTGATATCTAGGGTTTTCATAGGGTTTTCCCGAGGGAATTTTGGAATTGGATATTTAACCCTAAAATTAAGGGTAGTTTACTTAAGGGGGAAAAGAGAAAGATTCTATTTTCTCTAAATTGGCTCTAACGATTTTGATTAAATTTAGTTTCTAAACATTTCTAAATTTTCCAAACAAAATGGCTACCCTCACTATTTCGGCAAAATAACTTTAAGGGTTCCAGTCAAATGAGTTAATTCTTATTTTTTATCATATCTCCGTAACTCTTTGTGATATTAAATTACTTATCATTGCAAATATATAGGGCTATTTATAATACAAATCTTTTATTTGAAACATATTTTTATAAAACCAATAACTTTCAAGCTATACTCAAATATATTTATACACTTTTGGAGCACTAAAGGTAAAGTATTGATACAGTAAAAAAAAATCTAACCCGAAATGTTGATGGATGTCGACGTTTCATGACCCCCGAGCTGCTCTAAAAAGTGTTTTTTGCAATGCTGTCTGTCTATGTGTCTGTTAAAGCCTAAAATTAAGAGTGGATTAATAAAAAACGAAAAGAGAAAAATAAACTTTCTCAAAATCAATTCTAACGATTTTGATTAAAATTCATACCTAGGCTTTTATTTAGATAATAAATAAAATGTCTATTTTCATTTTCATTATGAAAATGACTTTTAGGTCACTTTACAGAAGCGGAAATTTCCATATCGCCGCAATATTTGAGATACTAAATAACTTATCATTGCAAAGTTGTAGTACTATTAAAAATAACTTTTATTTAAAATATAATATCTTTACCAATAGTTTCTTAGTTATTGCAAATATATGAATAATATTTTGTGAGCTTTAGTTGTACAGAGATACTACTCAAGTTTTAACGCAATAATTCTCTATTCCATAGAATAAGTAGATAGGTAAGTCTCTCAAAAAGTTGATGCTCTTTTTTCTTTGACCTTTTAGGGGAAATGTTTGTACAGCAATGATCTATCTGTATCATTTTAGACTCAATAGTCATTATTTACCTTTTTTATTGGTCTAAATTTATAAATGAGGAATTAAATAAAAATGCGATAACCATAAGATGTGCAACCCCTAATAAAATGTCAAAAATTTTAACTGTAAGTCGAAATTTTAATACCAAGTATTGAACCTTGTGGGACCCAATAACTATCTTTTTTTTTGGGGGGGGGGGAGGTTACAAATATACTAGTAAGGACTTTAATTCTTTAAAAAGAAAAGAATAATATTTAAATCCGTGATTCAAAAAATGTTTAACGTAAGTATAGTGCAATATTTGCTCAGGTTTTCTAGTGTACATTATTTCGTTTCACATATAATACGAGTTTTGACTAAATATTTCAATTTTTAAACAATGTAGTGAGAAAGTCCTTGAGGAGTTCTGTACCATTTATTTTAGATTAGATGTCTCCCAAAAATTGCTCCATGATTTTGTTTAAAATGTGAATCATAGCAGTATTTTATATTATGAATAGCAATGGATACTTGTTTTTCAGAGAAAAATTGATTTATAGGTAGCTTATACATGACAATTATTTTTCCTGAATTCAAAATATTTAAAAAATAGTTCTAACGTTTTTGTTAAAATTTAATATCTAGGGAGTACTTTACTTGATAAATATAGAGAGTATAGAAAGGGTGGGGTTTGGGGGTTCGGACCCCCCTTGGAATTTAATGTACCCCATAGACCAAAGGTATAGTAGCATTCTTTAGCGGACCCCCCATTCCCCCCAAGAAAAAAATACCTTTCTACAACTTTGTGCCTTGGCAGATATTTGGTCCAAAAGTGGATGAGGCTGCTGGAGAGTGAAGGAGGTAACACAATGATGAGTTACATAGCCTGTACTTACCACATGACATTGTGAGGATAGTCAAGTATTGTAAATTACAGTTGGCAGAACAGGCAGCGCAAATGGTGAGCATCTAGATTATAGAACCATGTTCAAGGTATTGACTGGCAAACCCAAAGGCAAGAGACCATTGGGAAAATATGAGAAATATATAATTGTTAATAGCTGTCCTACGATGATATGAGGTTCTTAAACAGGTTGAGCTCCAATTCAGGTTAATAAGATAATATTAATTACTATGCAAAATGAAAATTGATTCATTGGGTAGATGGGAGAATGAATCTGAAAGAAATAGAGGGTAATGAGGTAAACTGGATATAACTAGCTCAAGATAGGGATTGGTGGCATACTTATGTAAGTGCCGCAATAAACTTTCAAGTTCCTTGTGCCAATGAGAAGAATTTAAAGTAGATGCATTTTCTAGCAAGAGAGTGTATTTTCTTAGAGTTAAAACCACCCTCAATGTACTTGGCCGGGATTTGAATCTCGACTTCCTCATTACCTGGAGCAAACATGACTTGTTTAGCCTGATATTCAAGCCATCTACCTATTGATAGGGGTTCTAACTAAAAAAATAGTTTATATTTTATAGCAAATGGCTGATAAATACTTGACTGCTAAAACATATGCTTACACTAGTGGTTGAAAATAAATAAGACTTTCCTTTTTCAATTGTTATTTTTTGTCATTTAAAATAAAATTTGACCCCTACTTATGGCAAGCCAGAATATAGTATGGGTAGAAGGGAGAGGGTAGCCAAGCTAGGGATTTCGTGATGATTAACTTCAATTTAAAATACATTTGAATTTACTGACATACATATGTGTATACGTATTTATAAGAGCTTGAAAAAATAATACATTAAACTTTTAGGAACCATAACCATGTATGTGAACCGGAACAGTTAAAAAAATTTGGTCCGATTCCTGTGCAGAATAAATTTAAACATGTATTTATTTAATGCATTCATATATTTATTAGCTTTTAATTTTTATTTCAATATTATTAGAAAAAATGCACTTTTTAGGAACTATCAAAACAAATAATCCTTTGTTAATGTGCCCTGAAACAATAATAAGAAGAAGAACAACAACAACAAGTGGCTTGTGAACTGTTGTCAGGCAAGCCAGGCTTGAATGACCAGTAGATTGTAAACAGCTACCTCCTCCTCACTAACTATTTGAACTATCCCACACACTATAAGTTGATAGGCCAATGTTTGTCCATTGTCTGTAAAGGGCAAGCTTGATACCGAATGAGAAGAAACAATTTACTGGTATAGTCCTGGTAGCCCTGGCTTGTATTGGTGACAACTATTGAGAGGATTATATTATTATTGATGATGATGATGATGATGATGATGATGATGATGATGAACATAATAATTTTTATAATATCTGTTGGAAGGTAGTAATTTTAATGAAAGAATTAAATACATACCATTTAGGCCTGCTAAGCTTTTGTGGGGAAGAGGGTTGTGGTGAACATCCATTCCTTCACTAGGTGGCTCTTTCCAAGGATTAGGTATCTCACCACCAGAGTGTCCTCCTAAAATAAAATAAAAATTTTCTAAAGCGTTCTCAAACCATATTTATAGAGACTTTTAATTAATAAAAGTATGCATATAATGTATGCATATCTTTTCAATGTAAGTGCTAGGAATGTATTCAATATTAAATTATCTTTTAAATCTTTTATCAGGATTGTTTAAGGTTGTAATAGGCATAAATTGTGTGTACATTTTAAAATCCAACCCCCTTTAACAGTGAATATGGCAGTGAAAATTTTTGTTCCTAAAATGGCAACTCATGTTATCGATCCTGTCATCTTGTAGAACTTATTTATCTGATAAGTTTGGTGGTAAAAACTCATTTTGTCAAGCTATTTTAGAAGAAAGTGCTGTGCAAAGTTTACAAGCAATCATATTTGGAAGAAGGTAAAGGAAAGGTGGATAAAAATATATAAAAGGAAAAAAAATATAATATGGCTTTTACAGTGAAAAGAAGAAACACAGTTCACACTTTAGATTGCTGCTATTGGACAAAGAGGTAATGGCTGCCTCTTAAAGAAAACCGATCATTACAGTCCAATCCCGTGGCCTATGTTTCATTCTATCAGAACCTATCAAGAGGGAGTGTGAAACACGCAACACAACCCTAAAAGAGGAAACCAAAAACACACAGACGGAAGAAAAAGGAAAATAGTAAAAAATGATAGGACACTTAGGTAGGAACATGTATAAGGAATAACATAAAGGACAAACACAGGAAAGGGAGATTTGGAAGAAGGTACAGGAAAGTTGGATAGAAACATATGAAAGAAAATAACCCAATGTGCATTTGGAGGAAGGTACAGGAAAGGTGGATAGAAACATATGAAAGAAAATAACCCAATGTGCATTTGGAGGAAGGTACAGGAAAGGTGGATAGGAAACATATGAAAGAAAAAAACCCAATGTGAATTTGGAGGAGGGTACAGGAAAGGTGGATAGAAACATATGAAAGAAAATAACCCAATGTGCATTTGGAGGAAGGTACAGGAAAGGTGGATAGAAACATATGAAAGAAAATAACCCAATGTGCATTTGGAGGAAGGTACAGGAAAGGTGGATAGAAACAATAAAAGGAACAAACACAATGACAGCAATGTAAAGTGTGAACTGTGTTTTTCTTTTAACTGTAAAAGCCATATTGGTTAACTCCTTTTACATGTTCCTATCTCCCTTTCCTGTGCTTTCCTCCACATATAATACATTTACCTCATAAAGCGAAAAGAGGTTTTCTTTATAGAAAAACAAGCATATTTGATTGACTGATATTTAAAAAATCTATCAAGCATTAGTTCTATATTTCATCAGATAAGATAAAAGGTTAAGTGATCAAATTTAAAGTTATAATTTCTATTCTTTCCTAGTTTGAATAGTTTTTACAGTGTGGTTGTATCATTCAATTAGTGATATCAAGCACAGAAGCACAGTGAAAATTTTTATACACTGGTCATTACACTGGTTAACAGCCATTTAGGACCAGAGCTATGAACAACTGATTCTTACTAATTTGAGGTCGCTGATTCCGAAAATGACCAAAAAAAGACTGGATCGGTTATGGTTTTGATTTGCGGAAGGTAATACTATTTACTTAAATGTAGTCACCCTCTTAATTATTCTGCAATTCATGGATAATCTGGTAATGATAAAAGAGAATAACTTGACAAAGTGAGTTTGTTGGGTTTGTACCTTAAGGTTAGAACCACAATAGACAGGGGAAGTCATTTATAGGTGATAGGTATGGCTCAGTGGACGTGTGTTCAATTCTGGACAAAGGGAAGCAATGTGGCTACAGTTAAGGGCTCTGATAAACCCTAGTATAATTAGAAGCTCCACTGGTCTTTTTCTTTTTTTTGTAGGTTAAAAGTATTCTGGGGAAGAAAGGAAGGGGGGTGACCCAAGCTATGTATGGAATAAAACAAAATAATTGATGATCTTAGAAATATTACCACAATCCTTAAATTTTATATATGATATATATATAAATAAATAATAATTGTAGGTGCTAACTCAAATAAAAATAATAATAATGATAATGGCCAATTCCGATTGTTGAAATTTTCTCTTGGATTGTGGCCTGCAAATGAGTATGACCTTTGGCCTGCCTTATAGTTTTTAATCCGAATTTATTCTACACGCCATTATCATTATTAAATAGTATGGTCAACTATACCATTTTCTGCCAACCAACATACCGATATTTACTATAAACTTTCATAAAATTAATTATTGAAACGTCAAAGTTTTTTATAGGCTGCCTGTAGATGGAGTGCCTGTTTCAATTATTTTATATTTCTCGTCAAAAAACCGGGACAACAAACTATGCTTCATTATATGACTTATGAATACACAGCAGCTTCCACTGCTGCACTTGTTGACACACTCGTCATTCTACTACTGTACGCAAAGAAACAAACCGCTTCCCTTGGAGGATCAAACAAGCGTCAATATTCCGTAAAATAAAACAAAACTTACTTTAAATTGGTGATAAATACGTTATTTTATAATAGAGTGCCCATAATTATATCTAGAAACAATAAATATTGGTTAAAACAAACTAAAAGATAAGATTTTAACAATATGAAACGTAAGATTATACACCAATCACGATATTAAACTCATGTGCCTTTACTCGCCTAGGATACAATGCTTCCCTTCCCCGATGAGGGCCGGACAGACCCGGAAACAAACGATTGGCGGAATAGAGAGTGAGCGAGACAAGCAGGCTGGCCCGTCAGTCTGAGAAAGAACGGCTTACTCCGAACTCGGTATACTTGTTGGAGAGGTTTCTATTATAATAATAATTTGTTTTAACCTCATTCTCCTCTTATTTTCTCTTTTCCCTCTTTAACCTTAGGGAAGCGTTGCTTCCCTTACTCCCATTGAATAAACGCCATTGGTATGGCTTCTTAGAAGAAAAGGGTCGGCATTTTCCATGAGTAAATGTTTTATTGCCGTGGATAAACCAGATGGGGACTCTGTCATATACTTTTAGTTGTGTGATGCTATGTGATGTCGATTTAGGTTTAAATGCTGTGATTTATTAATTTATTCCTGATATATATCAGTATGTCATGTAAATGTTTGAATAAATGTTACTATTTCTTCTGCATGTGATGAACAGTGGCGTAGTATGAAGTGTTGCCAGGGTAAGCGGCAATAGTTTAAAGTGTTCCTTTTGAATTGTTCACACCTCTCAGTAGAATATGCATTGGTCAGGTATCAAGGAAAATACATTCCCGTGTAAAGCATGCATAACAGATTATTTGTATGATTTGTCAATCAGGGCCCAAGTGAGTAAGAACATATCATAGTTACAGTTTTAACAAGGTCTTCTTCCCTTGCAACACTCCACGACACACCACTGTGCGTGAATATATGTGGGCCAAAAAAAGGTGAAAATTAAATGTGTTGATAAGTGAAGCAATTGAACTCTATTTCGGATGTAAGGTGGGGGACCAGGGTAAAATCTAGGTTCCTCATATATAATGCAAAACTTGCCCTTCCAGCTTGCAATAATGAGTGAGGGGTAAAAAACGAGACATGACTTTCATGGTTCATAACACTGATTGCTACTTCTGCCTTTCTCCTATAGTGAGAATGACCACCCAAAAGATGGAGCCTAAGATATCCTAATCTCCCATCTGTGATTCAACCAGTACCTCATTAAGTGGATTTACATGTAACAAAATACACTTGTAATTGATAGAGATAAAGTAATAAACCTTTAACCAGTTCCCTCAGAAGAAGGTTATATGAGTTTTACAGTAGTCCCTAAAAAAAGCCTCACTTCATTACACATCCACAACTTAATGATTTGGTGAGAGACTTGGAACTAAGTAGATTTAAGGGAGACTTAATTACATCTAGATTGCAGGAGTGGAATCTTTTAATAGCAGAAGAAACTAAGGTTTCTACATTTAAAAGTCAACACCAAGAGTTTGTGCCTTTATTTTCTTAGGACAATAATCTCATATTTTATAATAACATTCAGGCTCTTATGAGTGCCCCCAATGTACAAAATGACCCAAATGATTGGAGACTCTTTATCAACTCATCTAAAACAAGTCTAAAAGCTGTTCTTCATAATGGCAACATAATTTCGTCTGTTCCTATTTCTTAGGCCACGCATATGTAGGAGTCATATGAAAATATTAAGACACTACTAGAAGCTATTGGTTATTCACAGCAACATTGAAATATGTGTGGAGAATTGATGGTTGTAGTTTTGATACTTGGATTAAAACTGAGGTACACTAATTTTTTTTTATTTTTTTGTGTGAATGGGACAACCACACGAAAAGGGAACCTTATAAAGTGACCGTTACAAGAACTTGGAAAGAAGAATGTTCAACACGAACGACTAGTAGATGAGAGTAAAGTGATTTTACTCCCATAACACATTAAGCTCAGTTTAGTGAAAAATTTCATGAGGGTTATTGAAATTAATTTTTGAGAATTTAAAAAAATGCCCATTGCAGGCTTGAACATCCTAGATAAAAGATTTTCATCTAAATTATGTTGCAAAATTATTTCACTACTACTGCTATATACTATAGTCTTGAAACACAAATTAATACATTCACACATTATTTTAGGTCTACAAATTTTTACATCATACAACCATAGTTTTGCACGCTACAATATCATAAGTTGAATTGATCAAGATTTCATTTACATTTATTGAGACATTATCAGTTCCACAAAAATGTTTTCTTTCATCACATAAGATTTGAATTTTTATCTCTACACAACTAAAATAATTTCATTAATTTATAGTTACAAAACAAAGCTTGATTACCTTCATACAACTTCCCATGAAAATGGAAAGAAATGCTTTTAATTATGTTGTAAATATTAGTAAACTTGATAAATATATTTTTAGAAGAGCCTTTTACAGTATTAATAGTTTAGGCTGGATAATAGTAAATAATTTGGAGCAAATTGATAAATCATATTATGAATGTTTACCAATTGTGATGTAATGTTGCAATAGTATGTATGTATGTATGTATGTATGTATGTATATCAGGAAGGAAAGTAATCTTGTCCAGCTTGAAATATTAGAAACTAGCATTTACAAAAAAAAGAGTACACTTGAAACAAATTTATTCTTCCATCAAGTCTTAGTATCTGTTCGGGTTGTACCAAAACAAGCTTGTTGACCAAATAAATTCCTTTCTAACCCCTATTCTTTCTTGTCTCCACAGGATTAGTGATGGGATATCCTAGCTTGGAAAAATCTTATACAGTTAAAAGTGACACAATTGGCGAAATAGTGGTTGTATCATTTAAAAATTTGTAGAACTGTTGTACATTTTTGTTTATAGATTTAATTTGAAATGAAGTTGTCTAAAATTGTTACTATTACTTTTTTATAGAATAAGAACAGAATACTAAAATCAACACAATTTTGTAAATTAAATTAGTAAAATTAGAAAGTAAAATAAATTTTATTTAAATGGGTGTTGACTACAATTATGCACATAGATCAAAGTATACCATCAAAACACAAAAATATTATGCTACAATATTAAAATACAGGAAAAGGTTCAATAGGAAAAACTTCTTGTTTTTAGAATTTAAATTGGCAATTAAGTGGGTGTCAGGCTAGCCATTAACGATGAACACTTGTGCCATGCTCTGAGGAAGGTGGGCCGCGCGTGTAATTAATATAACAAAAATGAAATCATTTTGTTTACGATATGCACGGAGCCCCTCCACGCGGTGAAGTTTCACGTGCGGACGTGTTGAGTTCAAGGAAGGTGTGGTGGAGGGAAGGATATGGAAAGGATGTTCCACACGTGAAACCTAACCTCCAAGAGTCCAGTGTCCCAGCTCTGACACACCATCGAAATGCAAAATAGTCCTTGAAATAATGTTGTCGGGTCTATCTACCGGATGGGAAATGGTGAGGATGGATAAGGGGGGGAAGGACACATACCTCCAACACGTCCACAGTTGACAGTTCCAGCTATCACAACACCTTGTCGCCCAAAGTTATATTGTGCTTGTATTTTTCTCAAAATCAAGTTAAGGAAATAGTATTCCCAATGTTTAATTGTAGAGAAATTTAATTTTATCCTATATCAAACATTGCCTTTTTTAAAACTTTCCAAATCCCGCTTCAAATAAATATTTCACCAAAATGTATTAAATATCCAATTAAATCTAAATAAAAGGCAGGCTATTTCTTTAGGCATTAATATATTTCAATATTTAAACCATGTGTTCTTTATGAAGTGGGATTAACTCTTGAAAACTTGCAATTTCAAAACTAAAATATATCCAGCTATATATCTTCAATAAAATTAAATATAAGTTGGTTCTTTCACTTAGTTGTTTTTCGGAGACATTTTCACTTCCAAAAAGTCAATCATTCTTTCTGTGGGTTTTTTTTCTGAAAATGTAGTCTTCTCAAATATGCCTTTATATTACAGTACCAGTAATCATGTATATTTTAAGCAATATTTATTAATCAAGTTTTGGGGCCTACTAAATTAAATCAAGGGAAATTCTTATTTCTCATGGCCAAGTGTTTGAATACTTTCAATTATTAGTAACTAATATATTTAGTAATATTTAATCATAGCTATTCCACGAAATAAGTAAATTATTATAATTCAAAATATTAGAATTTTGAGGAATGCTTAAATTGACTTCATAGCCACTGAAAGATTTCATTTCGGTATTAATTACATACATATTTCACATTGGTAAGATGCAGTTAGTCTATTTTAACAGCACAGGTCAATTGTTTCAAACTCCTATGGCTGAGAGATATTTTACCCCGACTGTACATAGACAAGTTGGTTAAGGATAGATACACACAACCAAGAGAGTTGTCTCAAGTTGAGAAACTTTTGAGATGACCAGCTACTGTTTGACTTGTTGAGATATTGATAGCACTTTGATTGACTCAGGGGATTGGCGGGGAGGAGAGGAGTGTTTGGTTAGATCTCTGACTCCAAGGTGAGGGGGCTGGAACTCATTATCTGGGGACTGTCCACCACGTCTGGGCTAGTGTTTGTCTTCCTTACTCTCCTTTCCAACCCCCCATCAACTTCAACACTTGGACTAGGTACTTGCCTTCTTCGCTGACCCATCCTCAATAAATTATTGTGGTCATACTCTTTAGTGATCATTTCAATACAAATTATCTTCTATCACTTGAGAATCATTACTGGTACACCTTTACTTATAATCACTTCATGACTAAATTGAAAGCTTGTGCCTGGATGTTATTTCTTTTTTGAGGTTACTTAAAACATCTTGAATGTTTAATGTTTGTTTCAAATTTTACTTTTTTTTTTTCAAAAAAATAAAATAAATGTGATGAAGCAATTTTTACATTTCAGGAGATAGAGATTAAATTCTTATTTTAATGTGAAGTGAAGATTTTTCCACATATAAATGAGAGAAAAGAAAATACGATTTTTCTTTTCGTCATATAAGATTGAATAATATTTGCTTATTTTTCACTTATATTATTATTACATTCAAATTATGCTTCTGATCAACTAGCCATAGAGTTTTAATTTGAACACATTTACATATGAAACCATTTATTTGATATTATTGGAAGATAGTACTACCAATTAAATTTCATGTGAACGATTGTAATATTCCATCACTCTTCATGATAGTTAGAAATTAATTCTCGCTGTCAAAAACAAATATAAAAACAAATGTGTTTGGAGACTTTCACTTGTCATAAAAAAGATTTTCTAATACATTTATTTCCACTGCAAATTTTAAATAATGTTTGTATTATCTCTGGCTAAATTCATGAATATAAAAACATATTTTGTTTAACATGTTACATTTATTTCATCTTGCTTCATGTTTAAAACTTTTTATTATATATATATATTTTCTTATCTGATTAAAGAAACTACTGAGCTTTTAACAATTTTTTAAGTAACACATAAATAAAATGAAGAACTTCTAACTTCTTGACTGTTTCATAACACAAATGTATATCAAGACAAAATAGTAAATTGCATTATTTAAAATATAAGCTAACTCTTGAAACTTTGATAAGCAGACACTATCTAGAGAAACATTTTGCTTTCAAAATATATATTAATAATTTCAAATATATTATAATCCTCTGAAACGGATTGTGTTTTTAGAGCTTCATAATAGATAAAAATTGTGTAAGAGCTATTGTTTAGCCATATACTGGAATCAGCTTACATCAAAGAGAATTTTACTTAGATTTTATAGACAACTCCATGTTTAGATAATTTCAGCTTTATATCAATTCGATCTTTCAAGATGAAATGAAATATCTTGATAGCCAAGGTGATGTAGAATTAATTAAAAATTCAATGTAAGCAAACAGTCGGTCTGACAGAGTTATTCTATGCATCAAACCAAAACAACTTATAATGTGATACATTTGTTTCATTCAATTAAATTTAAATACTAGTGCTTCATTATAAAAATATTTCTTTCTTGGTAAATTTGTTTCCCATTTGAGTAAATTTGAGTAGTGCTTCATTAAATAAATAACTTCTTGCTTAAAAAATTTGTTTCAATTAGTTTGATTATTTTGACAAGTGCTTGATTGAAAATATCAATTGTTTGATTATTTTAACAAGTGCTTGATTAGAAATATCAATTGGTTTGAATATATTAACAAGTGTTTCATTAAAAACATATTCTTGATCTAAGTTCCTCATTTATCTTTAATTATATTTTATCATAAAACTAAAAAAAAAGTTTCTTAATAATAATTAGAGAACTAAAAATCTTTATTTTATTATATATTTTTTTCTATCTAGCATACAAGGTTGAGTTAAACTAGTTTTATCTGATTTGAATGAAATACAAATGCATTATTTGATTTCTTCTGCAGCAAGCATAATTTCCACATAAGCTCAGTATTCATATCCTAGATAACCTATTTGATAAAATTAATGTTTTCTTTAAAAGAGATATTTAAAAAATGACTTTGAAATACTATACATTCATACGTATATCTGCATAAGAGTTTGTTTTTAGGTCTGTAACATTGAAGTGTCTTAGTTATCAAGTAATTATTGTCCTTGCTCTTGACTTTTTGACTGTTAATGTATTTACATTTTTAATTGCTCTGATATGTGTTCTAAATTTTACTTTTGTTTACAGCTCTCTTCATTGAAGATGTATTTGAGTTATTTATGTACAAACTTAGTTATAAAATATATGGATTTATTTATTAGCTTATTTCTTACTAATATATGAATTTGAATTCTTAATTTTTAAATTTCCTAGTTATTTCTTGCTATTTATTGTTAAATAAATGTTGATTTTAGTTAATTTCTTAATAATACAAATATTTATTTTATAAAATTAATGACAGACACTAATTTAAACAATAAATCAAGGTTTTAAACTTAAGAAGTGCCAACTAAATAGACCCGTTACCATGGAAACAATGTTCTGTATTTTCTTGAATTCATCTCGGTTGAAAATGATGGTAAAACGTGTGTAAGGCAGGCAGGATCTAATGTATACTAAGATTATTTACTTTGCAGCTTCTCCGTTAATTACGGATGTAAAGTGCCCACAGCTCTCTCTCTTTCCCGAGAGGAGCAGCTGTAAACTACAATATGAGAGCAAACACAATTTATTATGGCAGGCAGCATTTCTTTTGCCCCCACCTCATACCTCCAGCTTCTTGTTTTCTGTTTTCATCTTCTCTTCTTCTCTAAAAATGGTTTAGAATTCCCAAATTCTGTTTAAAAAAAAACCATCTCCTATAGGCGGAGTAACAAGTTGTTTTCAAACAAAACTTTACCTAAGTAGGTATTATTAAGAACTCTAGATGTTCAATGACTTATTTTCATTAAATTTATCTTCTGTATTTTTAATAATAAAAAGACAAATACTTATGTTATGTCACTTTGTCAGAAGGTATTTTTGTTTTTTTGTATTTGATAAAGAAAATGGAGACTTTTGTGTAAGCTTATTCTTATTACAGTCATTTGCAAAATAAAGGTGTATCGACAAAATTAAAAATGTACTTTATTTATTTTCTACCAAGTTAAAATATTTTATAGATGAATAATTCAATTAAAAACTGGAAATAACAATGACACAGATTTTTATCCAACATGTCATGATGTTGATGCTGAGTCCATTACAGTCGAATATAGCTGAGTAGTATATGAGGGGCTCACATTTTATTCAGCCTGACCTACCCCAGAGCTGGCTGCCCAGTTCCACGCCCATCCTACCTGCGCCTGCACCTTGCTGCGCCTGGGCTTGAGCTTGGGCCTGGGCTTGAGCCTGGGCCAGTACCATAGGCTGCAGCCCAATACCCTGTTGCAAGACATATTGCCTCTGTGTCATCTGCAGTTGTTGCATTAGCTGTTGCTGCTGCAAGGCCAGTTGTTGCAATGGGCCAGAGGCCTTCTTTTTGTCACCAGTCTGCAGTAGATGTGTTTGTTGGATTAGGTTCAACTGAAGTTGCTCCTGTAATTGCTGTATTGCATTTTCCAACTGTTTTCTACCCAACTCTGCCAACTGCTGCTGTTGCTGCAACATAAAGGAGACAGCAACCATCACCATAGAGTATGCTACAGTATCACTTTTAAAGTAGTATACTGCAATATAATAAATTCAACGACCAAATTGAGTATTAGTTGGTAAAACATGTTGAATTATATAACTCCTACTTATAAGGGTCCTTGACCTTGATTTCCTTACTTGCAATAAGCTTTTGGATGTGATTACTTTAATACTTATGGATAAAGGTAGGCTTATGTTTAATGCATAGGTCATACTATTTAATGTGCCAACGTCCTTGTTAAAACAAGAAGGGAAATGTCACTGTACAAAAGTTTTCAATTGATTTGAAAGCAAAAGGTACTAGGAAATAGGATAATACTATTATCCAAGCCACACAATGCATTTTAACTCTATCTAAGTGTTGAGCCTGACTATTTGAAACCTAGGGATTATTTTTTTTCCTCAATGAATTCAAGCCATGCCTTTAGTTTCCTTGAAAGTCACCCTTTCCTTAAGTTCGACAGTTTAAAATGATTGATAAATAATACTGTCGCTAGAGAATAAATAATAATAATAATAACCTAGTCGTTCTGTAAACAGTAGACCTATCTCCTCAAGGGACTTATTATTACTACAGTTTTAAGATTTCGATTATGATTTTAAGTTTGAAATTTTTCCTCTAATTTCTCCTTGGATTTGAAATTGATACTTTCACTTGAGTATTAAGTTAGACAGAAAATCAATATATTCATTTGCATTATATTCATAGAGAATAAGTGTTGTCTGCGCTGTTTAGATCGTCAGTCTCGCAATATATTTCAAAATTAAAATAAATATAACTTAGGTATTTGATCGATTGCCTAGAGTTATAAATTCAAATCACGTTAGATGAGCTATTAAACAAAAAAAAACTTTTGAGTGACCGCCATATCGAAATGTAAAATCAGTAGGAAAAAAATTGTACTTTACATAAATGTTCGCTGTTCAGCCTAGGTTTAAAGAATGTCCCTTCAAAATTGAGTTTGGTCCATGCATTTTACAGTTATCAAGTAACAAAGTTCTAGACAGACAGAAGACGTGCCATTGGCTCAAGTTAAAACAGAATCTCGCTTCGCTAGGTCAATAATAGTAGCAAATATAAATCTATCAATTTAAACTCTCTTGGCCACATAGCTTTCATTGTATGGCATGGACAATGAGTTCATAATTCAATGTGTTTGTGTCCAACAATGTTCAGCAGAAAACCAACCATTAATATTTATTTATAAGGGGAAGTCATGGTAATTATAGCAAACATAATAGTGATTTAGTTGTTTACAAATCGCTTTGGTAAATTTTTGAATAGCGCAATTGTTTTTATTACCTATATATTAATTACTTCAGGTCAATATTTCCTTACAAAAATTGATTAAAACTCTTTTTGACAACTAATGAGCAGAATGGTATGAAACATTGTTCCAATTTCCAAAATAGAAACTTAGTAATCATATCAATTTTATATCCTTTCACTTGAACTTATCTTATCAATGGTATGATGTAGTGACATTCATTCAAGCTCCATCTTTGTAAAACCCCCATTATAATTTATTTAAATATATAGGCACAATATATGTATTTTATTAATCTTATTTAATATGTAATTTTCAGATGTTTATTTAGTTTGAAAACTTATACAATTTTAATTAATTAAAAAAAAAAAGAAAAGATGATTCCAAATTGTTAATATTATTATTGTTCTTATAAATTCTTTGAATAACCGATTTAAAACTGCAGAGTAGAAGGACTATAGTAGAATTTTGATAGCCGAGTGTTACAAAAACACTCAAACTAATTTCATTAATTCAAATGACAAATAATTAAACTTTAGGTGTCGCTTCTGATAGATAATATCAATATCAATTAAATAATACTAATCATATAGTAAAGTGCTATAAGTAATGACAAAAAAAAATAGGTTTGTAATTTATTTGCCTTTCTTCCTACCATAATCCTAAATGGTTATTGTAATATCATGCACAACTATTATATCATATCATATTATATCACAACTAACTTTATTGTTTGGAGCCCCATTTAGTCATATTTAAGAATTTATTGATGCCTTTATTAAATTATGATAGCTAAACCATCAGTGTTGTACTCAAAGTCAAGAACATTGACAATGTTCATTAGATACCCCTGTGACTCTTTTCCACTTTTACATTGATGAGTAGCTTTCAAAGACCAACAAATTAAAAATATATTTATACATATTTCAAGAGTTGGGCGAGGGTGGAAAGTGGTTATTTAAAGCCATTTCATAAGGTACAGTAGCTGTGATGACTAATGAAACTAAGCTACATCCAGATAAAGTTATAACCAAAGCTTTGTGCCACCAAACAAAATGAAACTTATATTATGGCAGAGTTGTGAAAGAGAAGGAATATTATATGTGTCAGGAAAGGAAAGCAACATAGTGAGTGTCTAGATGACAAAGTCGATCATGACATATTATTAACATATTTACTATTCTGATTATCAGTCCTTTCCTTAATACAAGGGAGACAGAACAGTTGTTGAAGTGACCAGAGAGGAGAGGGAAATGTGTATGACGTTATGGGTACATTATTTCCGTCTTAGATTGTGCTTATAATATATTTACAGTCCACCTGCCATGTTGGTAAAGCTTTTGATCACTAATAAGAGGGCTAAATTTCAATTTCTTAGTCCTACCTAAGTGCTCTTCTTTCCATGGAAAAACATTTTTAGAATTTGGCTGCTAAGTGAAATGAAATATTTTATGCTAATATCATTTCTAAGTCATGCGTAAAAATAACCCTCTCTCCAGAGACCCTGATTATGAAACGTGCGGGTGGTGAGTTGCTAGAGTATTTCTATCATCTCGAACATAATCTTGCAAACTCCTAATTTTTAAACTTATGAAAACTGACGTTACAACATTGACTAGCAAGCGGATTCTACTTGCCCGCCTCACACTGTGCGAGACAAGGCTTGTCTGGCTAGTAGAGCATAATATCTTTGATTGGAACCTTCTTAGAGTGATATTGTTGAAATTTACTTACCATTAAACAAGATAGGCTTGCATGGGTATAAAAAAATATTATTGCTCTGGACACTTCATTCAATCCTTCAAATAAAAATATTTGTTTGTATGAAATGGCAATAATATACATTCATTCTTATTTTCTCGCTACCTTACTGGTAGAGAAAGTATTGTGATCGTCCAAAAATCGAACTCAATAATTTAATGAATTTCGACGTTTCATGAACACCCCTAATCAGAAAAAGTTGATTTTTTTTTTTAATTTCCATCGTCTGTCTCTCTGTACCTCGAAGTAGAGCCTAAACCAGTTTACCAATAGGACTAAAACTTGGTATCTAGGGTTTAATATGGTTACCCTGAGGGCTTTTTGGAATTGGATATCAAGCCCTAAAATTAAGGGTAGTTTAATGAAGGGAAAAAAGATAAAAGTTCTATTTTCTCAAAATCGGTTCTAATGATTTTCATTAAATCTCAATTCTAAACATCTATAAATATTCCGAACAAAATGGCTACTCTCAATATTACGGCAAAATGACTTTAAGGGTTCCGGTCTGATGGGTAAATTCTCATTTTTTTTAATCACATCTCCGAAACTATTTGAGATATGAAATTACTTATCATTGCAAATATGTAGATCTTATTATAATACAAATCTAAGAAACATATTTTTATAAAACCAATAACTTTAAAGCTATACATATATATAATATATATATATTAACTTTTCGAACATTAAAGCTAAAGTATTGATACTGTAAAAATAATATAACCCGAAATGGTGATGAATGTCGACATCTCATGACCCCCGAACCCTAAAAAGGGGTTTTTGCAATGCCGTATTTCTGTGTGTGTGTTTAACCCTAAAATCTAGAGTAGTTTAGTAAATAACGAAAATAGAACAAATCGATTTTTCACAATACCAATATCAATATTGATTAAAATTCGTATCTAGCGGTTGATTAAGATTATAAGTAAACTGTCTATTTTCATTTTCCCATGAAAATTACTTTTAGGGTACTTTACAAAAGCGGAGATTTCCGTATCTCCGCAAATATTTGAGATACTAAATATCATTGCAAAATTGCAGTATACCTATTAAAAATAAAAAAGTTTTATATGAAATTTATTTTTATAAAACCAATAGTTTCTGAGATTTTGTCAAATATATGTATCAATACAATTTTGTGAGTTTTAACGCAATAATTCTCTAATGCCATATAGTAAGTAACTAAATAAGTCTCTCAAAAAGTGTAAGTTCTCTTTCTTTCAACCTCCTAGGGGAAATGTTTGTACAGCACTGATCTATCTCTATCATTTTAGATTAAATAGTCAATATTTACCCATTTTATTGGTCAAAATTTATAAATGAGAAATTTAATATCAATGAAATAACCATAAGATGTGGAACCCCTAATAAAATGTGGAAAGTTTTAAACTGGAAGCGACATTTTAATACGAAGTGTTGACCCTTGGGGATACAATATCAATATTTTTACTTTCTCGCTACCTTACAGGTAGAGCCAGTGTTGTGATCGTCAAAAAAACCGAACTCGAGATTTTGATGAATGTCGATGTTTCATGATCCTCCGAATCTGAAAAAGTGGTTTTCGTAATGCCGTCTGTCTGTCCATCTGTCTGTCAGTCTGTACCTCGGGCTAGAGCCTAAACCATTTTACGGATTGGGCTAAAACTTGTTATCTAGGGTTTTCATATGGTTACCCCGAGGAATTTTTGGAATTGGATATCACACCCTAAAATTAAGGGTAGTTTCCTTAAGGGTGAAAAGAGAAAAAATCGATTTTCTCAAAATCGGCTTTAATAATTTTGATTAAATCTCATTTCTAAGCTTTGATCAATATTACAAACCAAATGGCTACCCTCAACTTTTCTTCAAAATGACTACAAGTTTCCGTTCTGATGCGTAAATTCTAATTTTTAATTTTATCTCCGTAAGTCTTTGAGATATGAAATTACTTATCAATGGATACATGTAGATCTATTTATATGAAACATCTTCTACTTAAAATATATTTTTATAAAACCAATAGTTTCCAAGCTATATGCAAATATATTTATTTTTTTAACTTTTCCAACACTTTAAGGTAGAGTATTACGACTAAAAAAATCTAAACCGAGATGGTGATGGATCTCGACGTTTCATGACCCCCCCCCCCCCCCGAACCCTAAAAAGTGATTTTTGCAACGCCATCTTTCTGTGTGTATGTGTAACCCTAAAATTAAGAGCAGTTTACTAAAAGGTGAAAAGAGAAAAATTCCATTTTCTCAAAATCAGCTAAACGATTTTGATTAAAATTTGTATCTAGACGTTGATTAAGATTATAAACAAAATTGCTTTTTTCATTTTCCCTTGAAAATGACTTTTAGGGTTCTTTACAGAAGCAAAAAGTCTATATTTCCGCAACTATATGAGGTACTAAATAATTTGTCATTGTAGAAATTTAGGACTATTAAAAATAAAAAACTTTTATTTGAAATATATTTTTTCAAACCAATAGTTTCTGAAATATTGGCAAATATATTAATACAATTTTGTGAGCTTTAGTTGTGAAGAGATACAACCTAAGTTTCAAACGCAATAATCCTCTAATGCCATAGAGTAAGCATAAAAGTAAGTCTTTCAAGAAGTTGATGATGTTTTTCCTTTAACCTCTTAGGGGAAATGTTTATACAGCACAAGGGCGAATCCAGGATTTCCGTGAGGTGCGGAGGAACCCGGGTGCTCCCATCGGGATCGGGTCGGGGAGAGGAGGAGGAGGCACCTCAAGAAATGTTGACATAAAAATACTTCAAAATTTGAGAGTAGATCTTTAAGTAATTTTTTGCTAAACTTGAGAATAATCCTTTCATGAAGGGTATAACTCAAAATTTGCTATTGGTATTGAAATCTACTAAAAGCAAATATTAAGAACATCAACAAATAGTGATTATTAAGAGGAAAATAAGTTTAAACATTATAACAATTATTATATAAATAGTGTTTTAGCTGTTCAATCAATTAGACATAATAGATGGAATTATTCAGATTTCGAACAATCGAACTTTAACTCCACTCTATAGTGTAGCTAGTTATTTCTCATTCTAAATCGAAATTTTACCACAAAGCCATACTAACACGTTATGTGTGTGGTATTATTCAAAGAATTCTTTAAATCACGTTATTTAAAAATACATTATTTTAAAGATATTTATTTATTATTAATCAATGAAATAGTAATAATAAAAATGATAAAATAAATTTAAACCTAAACAATGTTTGTGCAACACGGTGAGAGGCGCGCAACTTAAATTTGGGTGGTTTCATTAATGCCCATTTTCACCACTTTAATACTTAATGTGATTGTCTTAAGTATTCATAATAATTATCGTATACTAGTCATTTAATAATATTACCAATAACAATTTAAAAAAAATGGAATCTGGTTAGTGAGATAGTATTACGTGACAATAAAACTAGTAGTGACTTTAACATGGATTTAATCGGTTTAATTTCTTGAGGGGGGACGCGTAACCCCCCACTCCTCTCTCCTGGATCCACCCCTGGTACAGGAATGATCTATCTCTCTCTCATTTTAAACTCAATAGCCAATAATTACCTATTTTATTGGTCAAATTTATAAAAGATAAATTTAATAGCAATGCGATGACCATAAGATGTGTATCCCCCTAATAAAATGTCAAAAATGTTAACCGGAAGTCAAAATTTTAATACGAAGTGTTGACCCTTGGGGACCCAATATCGATATTTTTATTGGTCCAAACATACAAATGAAGACGTTAATTACTTAAAATAAAATTATAAAATTTAAAACCGTGAGTAGAAAAATGTTTTACGTATGTATAGCGCAATTAAATTAAATTAAATTAATTTTGTTCTCGGGTTCACTAGTGTATATTATAATAAGAATTTTGAGAAAATATCTCAATTTTTAAACAATAGAGCTAGAAAGTCCGTGCGGAGTTCCGTACTATTTATTTATACATACACAGTAATAGATTTCAGTCATCCCTTTTTAAAATCATAGTTAAGCCACTGGTCATTAGACTAATTTTATCAAATTAGAGAGTTACATAGTTTTTATAAAGCCATGGATAATACTACAATTTTATCCTAATATTATGAAAAGGAGGACATTTAGGGGGTAACGAGGTAGAGCTGTTTGATACAGCTACTACCCTTTCAACTTTCTTTGTTCACTCTATCTATCAAATTATTTGAAATTAGGGACGAACATTGAATTAAAAAACATATATATTCAACATCAATACTGTAACATTGATGATAAAAGCACCGTCTGTCGATATCGATACTACATAGACAATAAATTGTTCAGTTTTTTTTAAATAAACACATAGTTTTTTTTAAATTCATTATATACCTTTAAATGAAGTGCATTTGTAAGAAACAAATTTTAAACTTCAATATAAATTCAAACAAATTACATGCCAAATGAAATATTATTTGGAAAATAAACCGATATTGCTGTCTTAGATATTAGAATAATAAATTGATGTTTGAATAATATCGACCAACATACATCGATGGTGCAAGCCTCGAGCATTGAATCTTCAACATAGATGTTTTGAAATATCGTTGTTCGATGTCCATCCCTAGTTGAAATAATGTTATAGAGATTAAAAGTCTCCGTTTTGTTGTGATCTCACCTGCTGATGATGGTGTTGCTGTTGTTGCTGGAGGAATAACGAGTGTTGCTGCATGAGCGTCTGCAGCTGCGCTGGACTAAGAACATGCTGCTGTAGCAACTGCTGCATCTGATGAAGGCCAGTGGCTGGAGATGACATGAGCAGCTGTTGCTGCTGCTGTTGTTGGTGGTGCTGTTGCTGTGGGGTAGTAGGGGGTGGGGCAGAGTTGCTTTGCTGTGGCGACAGCTGTTGCTGCTGTTGAGATGTTGTAGGGGTTGGCTGAAGGACCAAGGGGGTTTGGCTATGTGGACCCGGACTATTACTTTTGCCATTTCCCACCACTTCCCCTTCACCTCTGTCTCTATCACGGTCTCTTTCCTTCTCTCTATCACGGTCTCTCTGTTGTTGCTGTTTCAGAGCTTTGGTGAGGGACGAAGCCTAGAAAGAAGATCAAAACAATGGTTAAAAATGAACGCCCAAATCGTTAGTTTAAGAAGGAAAGGATAATGCCTATCAGTTTAGTCAACGCCTTGTAGTTTTGGGAGGAAGACTTTAAAAATGTGTCAGTAGAGCCGTGGCGCATTGAGTCAATTGGTACGTGGGGCCCCATAGATGTTGGGACACTCCGATTATCATAAGAAGGGCCTTTTAGAAAATACAAATAAATTTTCTTGCAGTAAAAATTTGGCAACATTTTACCGTTTTGTTAGTGTTATTTTAAAAGTGTCAATTAGTAATATCTATTGAGAGCGACGGATGCATAACACATGACCTGACGTATGAATACGTTAAAATAGATATTGTAATTTTCATAACCGTCAGAAAAGAATCTTCCTGTAAAAAATTGATGGTAAATTTCCTTTCAATTCAATTGAACCACAAAAAACAACATGATGAGTGTAATGTGAAATAACTGAAACACACTCGTGTTATATTTGTTAAATATAAGAATTTGTTCAATTTTTATCTTTGTTGCATTCGTGTCTTGATTTCACTAAAGTAACCATTCTAATCCTCCTTTTAGAGAGAAAAAAAAACTCTTTCAGGATATAGCACAGTCAACATATAAAGCTTTAAAACAAACTCAGAATATTTTCAAACTGTTTTCCGAGACTTTTGAGCAAAGTCATAATGTTATGTCATAATTCATGCCTGGAAGTGTTTATATACAATACTTTGGAATTTATTTATAGAAGTCTTCAATTACATTGAAGGAATGAGAACAACAAACTTTGATAAATAAAATAAAACGTTTAAATTTTCAACATCACTGGCTGGGACAGTTTCAACAACAGTTTAATTTTATTAAAAATAATTTTTAAGAATCAAGACCGAAAATAATATACTACAAAACTTTAATTTAAACAAAGCATTTGTCAAGCTATAAATTGATAAATGAGACAAATCAGAAGTATATTCATCTAACGTGTTTGATGTTAAATGTCTTCAGATCCACCACCGCTGATCTAGTTACTCTCTTTATATACTGGGTTGTCTGAAACGTGAAGGGGGGTTCGAATTCCAGCTGGGTGTAGTGCATTATTTAATATTAGTATGGTAACTGCTGGATTTTATATATACATTCATCTGGTTCAGTTTTTCAAATGGAGCTTTAAGAGTAATATTAATTTAGTTTTTGGTTTCAACGCGTTTATATCTAGAATGGGAGCGGATTATGAGAAATAATTTAAAGAAAATAATTTATTTAAGTTATATACATTAAGACAGGTTTATTAATGCTAAAGGATATTTCGATCTCGAGAATGTAAAACAATTTTGGAAAAACCATCTCAGTACACCCAGACCGAGATTTGAAACTTGATCTCCCCATCATCGACAGTCTAGTTTATTGCGAGATTAGCGTGTTAGACCATGTGGCAAACGAACTATATCACAACAAATAAGTGCCACAGCATTTGACCAGGGAGAGGATTGATAGCCACAATGTTTAGTAACACACTTGTCCAGACGGTGTAGTCGTGTAGAAGCAGTAGAGCCGTTTTATACCTCTTATCTCAACATCTGACCTGTAATATCAAACTCTGACATGTTGCCCTCACCTGTTTATACCGCTATAGAATGAACCCAGGACTCTCTGTTTCAAAATGAGTCGCATAACCCGCGTGGTCAAGACTAGCAATACATGAGTCATACTATATTTGGTTCATGTAGCTTGACCTTTTCTAACATATGATGATGACCAGTCGACCCCTCATTCATAAAAATTCTCGTGTGGGATTATGATCAGTCAGTTTAGAAAGTGCACATTAAATACCTCAAATTAAAAAAAAAAGACAACTATAAACAAAACTTTTTACTTATCCGAATTTTTAATTTGGAATTTTTTTTGCCAGTTTATTCACAAACAAATCTAATTTATGATAAAAATGATAACAATTGTAATAATTAGATCAAAATATTTGCTCTTAATTTTTTTAGTTTTTTTGTAAAATTGGATTCTAAACAATCCCATTTCTCGTAGTTACTTACATAAGAATATGAAGATGAATAATCTTAAGGTGAAGATGTAGAGGACGCGAGAAAAATCAGTTTTTTTTTTCAGTTTTTATAGAAAAACATTTCTTTGTCCAAAATAAATAAAACATTTCTCCAGCAGCAACGTTTAGTTTAATTTTCTTCATATGGTGATATCAACAGTTCTTGAATATATGTCAAGAGTGTTCTGGAACTTAATGACAACTTTTTCTCTTAATCTGTTGATATCACCAAGTGAAGAAAATTAAACTCTTTGTTTCTACTGGAGAATTATTTTATTTATTTGGACAAAGAAATGTTTTGCTGTAAAAACTGAAAAAAACTTACCTTTTATACCATCCCGTACATCATCATCTTAAGTTATAGAAATAGCCGTATTGACAATTTATATTCAATTAGCCCTGGCTACAGATCCAGAAGTCCCAGGTACGATCCCCGGCGTTTACAAAATTTATCTGTGAAGCAGTGGGTCTAGAACGGGATCAAACTCAACCTTGTCAGGACAAATGAGGAGATACTTGAATAAAGAATTAGCAGCTCTAGTTTAGAAAACTGAGATTAACGGCTTGAGTGCTCGTTGTGCTGACCACATAATACCATTTATTCTCCAATGTTGGCGGCCACTCGGTCGACATAGCTCACTTGCAGGCTCACACCATGGAGTTTTTTTATTCCCTCTTCATGTACCCTTCGTTGGCCCTTACCTTTCATGGTCCTAATATGGCGCAGCCTATAAGATCGGTGAGTATAGCCCGAACGGGTAGTAAGGCACGGTGTTATATATATGATAGGGTCATAGTGTGGTATGTAAGAATGCAACCCTTCAAGGTAACAAGATAAACATAAGGCCAACCCCGAGTCGCCAGTGGCTGTGGTTTCAATGGCAGATCCAAGGAGCCATTGACTCGAGACGACCATCACAGGCTCTGCCTTAAGCTATGAGTGAAGAATGACCCTGACTGTCGTGGAATTTGTCTAGGGCTTTTTGGTTTTATTTAAAAAGTTTATCATCAAATTCCATCATGTTCATGACAAATATTCAAGAGATGATAGTTAACATTACTATGCATATAAAATTAAACTAAATGTTTAGACGGAAATTTTTTTTATTTATTTTAGCCAAAAGGCTTTTTTGTTATGAAAGCTGCGTCATATTCTATGCCACCTTCAGGTCACGCCTCGCCACTGGTCGGCAGACCTTTATTTCATCTATTGACTCGTTCTTTATTTAAAGATTTATTATTTATGTGTGATGGGTCTTATACTCATGCGGTAATGCTAAAGATGTTATTGTTATTCGATGTGTATGTAATATTTTACTTCAGATGCCTTTAAGTTCGATTTGTTTTGTATTTATAACTTATCTTTATGTGGAACTATTTTTAATGCTGGATATAATTTTAGAAATATATTTTCCAACGTCTCCACACCAATGGAAGTACAGTAGGCTACATGTCCTTTAAATTAGACCAACTTCATCCAAAAGTGCCCTAATAAGACGTGGTGAAAAAGGAAAATAGCAAAAATGAATAGCTACACAAACCCTTGACTTTACCTCTAATATTCTTTACTGTGAATCAATTAAAATGCTTTTGTTTTTAATTTGTTCCTTTACGATGAGAGATTCATTTGTACTGTATGTGTGGCTAAATTGGATTTTAAATCACCTATTATGTGCAAACGATCTACTTTAACATCGTTGAAAGATACGAACGGGCTATACTTGAATTATGATTGCTCCTGAATAGAATCGGTTGACAATTGGACAAAGGCACCAGATTCGTCTAGTTCAGTAACGGATATATCACCCGCCTTGGTGGCGTAGTTGGCTAACGCGCTAGTCGTGTTGAGCTCGACCGCCGAGGACGGGGAGATCGAGGTTCGAATCTCGGTCGGGTGAACTGGGGGTGGTTTTTCCTAAATGGTTTTCCACTCTCCCTCCACGCAAATGCGGGTTCACTTCCTCTAAATGCAACCCTCCCAATTCCTAATCCATTAGCGTAATTAGTACTTAAGCGTATAACCCGAACGGGTAATAAGACGCGGTGCTAAATAACAATAACAACGGATATATCAGGCTTATAATCCCGGCTGTGATTACTAGGGTATATTTTCTCATTTTTTCCTTCGCTTTTACTCCACGCAAATATGGGTATATTTTCTTTAAGCTGTGTCTTCATCATCCCTACCCATTTTTTGTAACAATGTGGAGAACTCGAACGGCTATTGACGTGACAAAAAAAATAAATTAAATATATATCCTCTTAATTTTTACTATATCAGCTAAGACATTTGCTATTTAACACGGTGATAGACAACTAGTACTGAAATTTAAAAAAAAATCAACTTATGTGTAAACAAATCTCATTTGTAGGAGGCGCAAGCTATATCCCACCACTGCCACCAATGTACGTTGAAGCTCTTTTGAGTTTGAGCAGTCATTATCCCAACCAACCACCATAAATTGCCTAGTTTTCTTTCCTTCACAGCCACTCAATTATTCCACCAATTATTTAACGTGTTTCCTTGTCGAATGGTCAACAAAACCTTTAAAACATTCAAATGTTGTCGGTAAAGGCACAAAAAAAGAATCGATGGCGACCTTTCAGGGTGGTGCGGCTAATTAATAATCCGGCACCGTGAAGCTAGTAGCACGCAAGGGCAACGCGAGGATTTCCAGTGGCAAGGGCTATTCGAGTGACAGGTCTAGTACGTTTAAAACCTTTAAACATTTACTCGTATTCAGAGATTTTAAACGTTTGTGAATTTTAATACTGTCAGAGTAGCCGGTGGAAGATGGGCATTGGGGAAGTCTTCTTCCGATCAAATTGATGGCTAGTTCGAATATGTGTTCAGGATGAGAGGGTCTAGGAGTATAATGTCAAGATACTGTTGCTTGTTTTTGGAAATCATTTAAAACTATATTTCAAGAAACATTTTTTTTACAATTATTTTGGAATGTTTTTAATTTCACATAAAAGATTGATTACAAAAGAAATAAAATATATTTTTAGTGAAATTTTAATGAAATATTCACCGATAAATCTGAATATATTTTAACGCCTGGTGAGCAAAATATGTTTAAAAAATACGTCAATGACAGTGTTTTAAGTCTAAAGTCCCTAAATTTAGCACGCCCCTTTTATATCAAATGAGCTATCCAAACTTATGTTCAGGCCCAATAAATACTTTTCGCCATTTTCTCATACCGTCAGTTGGAGACGAATGGTTTAAATAGTTAAATTTACATTTAATTTGGCTGCCGCTGACGGAGATACTGGTGTACGAACTCCAGCCACGGGAAGTTTGGGGCTCAAATCCAAGCCTGACTTTTACCTAAACGGTTTTCTTATCTACCTCCACGTAATTGTGGTGCATTTTCTCTCTCTCTCTCTCTCTCTCTATATATATATATATAAAAACTCTACCACATTAGAGTAATTAATGCATTTATATTGAACTGGAAGTGTGAAGTATTGGAAACAAATAAATACGGCTGGATGCACCAACGTTGGCCACTGTATAGTTTTTACCACTTTCTCCAAGCTAATTCAGGTGCATTACCTATAATTTACGTTACTTATCCCTCTATTCCTTTAACCCATGTGTCAAACACAAAACAACAAATATATCATTTTCTATCGATAAAGTTTAGAAACTAAAAATATATATTTGAGATATTAGAGAGTATAATAATGTAGCCAGGGTGACCTGGCAGTCTAGGGGTAAGGTGTATGAATTCTGTGCTGGGGGTCTGAGGTTCAATCCTCGGTCCCGGCATAGATTTATCTGATTGCCAAACCCTTCCTTCACCTCTGACAAGACGTGTATTCATCACAACTTGTGAATTTGTGGAGTGCCAGGCCTCCACCGTGGTTCGGATTACACGTTAAACTGTAGGTCCTCCCTTTCATCTTACAATAACCCTACTATTACACATTAGCGTAAGTGCGTATAACCCGAACGGGTAGTAAAACGTGGGGTTAATAATAATAATAATAATAATAATAATAATAATAATAATAATAATAATAATAATAATAATAATAATGTGGCCTATAGGCCAAACGTACTAAAACAAAACAAGACGCATCTGTTTAAAGGTATTATTGACATTGCATAATGCTCTTATTCTTAAGTGGTTTTGCCAATTGTATTCATATTTTATACAAATATATCAATTATTGAAGGCCTGCCTATAAATAAAATACAATAAATTAAAATAAGAGTTTTTTTTACGTAAATCAACAACAAAAAAGATAAACACGAGAATTTTCTTGCAATTTATTTAAAACTACGCAAATTATCCTTGGTAGTACATATGAGTTCAATACGAACAGATAATAGACGTGGTGCTAAAAAAAATATGTAATACTTGCTTATGTTCTTGACCTACGAAAGAAGATTTATAGAAAATGTTTTCAGTCCTAGAAGTAATCGAACTTGGGACCTCTTTGTTGCGAGAATTCCACCAAACACAATTTGTGTTGCCCTCCCCCTTATTTTATAACGTAATTATCTTATATTGTAAAGTTGTTTCTAGTAGGCCTATCGTTTTAAATAACATGAAAGTGAACACTGGACTTGGAATTGTTTTTGTTTATTTTATTGTTTTGGGAAAAATTGTCGCCATAATGTGTTCAAGTTGATTTTTTTTAACATTGCATCTTGCTACCAGTTTGAGATATACGCCTCTGCACTAACACCAATAAGTTAAGGATTAGGAAGACTGAATTTAGAGAAAGTGTACCCACATTTGCGTGGAAGAAGAGTGGAAAACCGTTTAGAAAACCACCTTCAGTATTCACTACCGGGATGGAACCACGATTTATTTGTATCGGCAGTATAGGTTATTGTGAGAGTGACGCCTTTGGCCATGCGACCACCGAAGTGGATAGAAAAACTATTAAACTAATTCTGATTTTGTTGTTATTAAATGAAGAGTAGCCTGTTTCAATGGCCTCATGGTCTAAGACGTCACTCTCGCAATAGACTTGATGCCGATGACAGGGAGATTGGGGTTCGAATCCCGGCCGGGTGTACCGAAGGTGGTTTTTCCTTAATGGTATACCACTCTTGCTCCACGCAAATGGGGGTACACTTACTCTAAATTCTATCTTCCTCATCCCTACTTCAGTAGCGTAATTAGTAAATATACGTAATACCTGAACAGGTAGTAAAACGCGGTGCTAAAAAAATGTAAGAGAACAGGTGAATAAGATGTGTTTTAAGTTTCTCATCAAATGCTAATGTACCTATGACAGATATTCAAGAACTGTTGATATAACTATGTGAAGAAAATTAAACTATATGTTTCTACTTGAGCAATATTTTATTTATTTTGCCGAAAAAAAGTTTGCTATGAAAACTGCAAAAATACTGGCTTTTTCTCGCGTCCCCGTATGTCCTACCTTAAAAAAAATATATATACAAGATGAAAATTAAAACATTATCCGCATAATTAAAAATAGTTTTTTTTAGCACTCCGTCTTACTACCTGTTCAGGTACTAATTACATTAACGGGTTATTGATTATGAAAGCTTAATTTAGAGAAAATACACACGCATTTGCGTGGAGGGAGCGTGAATAACAATTTAGGAAAACCAACCTCAGTGCACACGACTGGGATCGAACCCCGATCTCCCTGTATTCGGCAGTCTAGTTCAACACGAGATTAGCGCATTAGACCATGCGGCCACAAAAGAGGGTAATAATTCGTTTAAATGTCGGTCTACTTGTATTATGTAAAGTGATGGAAAACATTATATCAACGTTTATTGGTACACAACGTCTAGCTACCCATCTGGGTTATAATCATATTTACTTAATACGTTAATGTGTTAGGGATGAAGAAAGTTGAATTTAGAAGAAGTGTACCAATATTTGCGTTAAGGTAGATTGGGACAACCCTCAGTACGTCCAAACGGGATTCGAACCCCAATCTCCCCGACATCAGCAGTCCAGTCTATTATGGAGGTGACACCTTAGACTATTAGTGATCCACCTTCTTTCGTTCGCGTACCCCCAGATAAAATTTATCTTCAAATTTGTACCCCCAAAGTTTTTTTTTTTGCACCGCGTCTTACTACCCGTTCGGTTTATACGCTTAACTACTAATTACAATAATGGATTAGGAATTGGGACGGTTGAATTTAGAGGAAGTGAACCCGCATTTGCGTGGAGGGAGAGTGGAAAACCATTTAGGAAAAACCACCCCCAGTTCACCCGACCGAGATTCGAACCTCGATCTCCCCGTCCTCGGTGGTCTGACTCGACACGACTCGCGCGTTAGCCAACTACGCCACCGAGGCGGGTCACCCCCAAAGTTGTTGGTACGTTATGCACGCTACGTATATATATATATACATACCTGCATATAACATAAAAAAATAAGTTACATCCAAAACAATGTATTAAATAAGAAGTTTTAAATGACAAAAATAAATATACATTTATAAACTAAGATGTCTTTACCTACCCGTTGGGGTGTGAGTACTCCAAGCTGCCTTACAGCATTAGGCCATGGAAACGGATTGTTCCAGAATGAAGTAAGTTTGTAAGTCGTAATCCGTAGATCCATAAATTTCACGTTAAATACCCCATAAATAAATACAAATATTCAGACAGTGAAGTTTGAAGGCATGGTAACTGAAGAGTTATATTCTCAAAAGTTAAAAAGAAGCAAATTTTCTATCAGTGCAGCGTTAGCGAATCTTTAGTTTGGAGGCTTTTTTTTTTTTTTGTCAAGAAGACTTTATCCGGACATTGGTTGTAAAGAAACAACGCCAACTTCACACTGTTGTAATGAAGATATTTTCCCACTTTGTTTAGTTTTATCTAATTAGTCCGACAATAGACCGGAGATGAGCTCGCTCCCCTAACTCTTTACCCCTTTCCCACTCCTCTCTGTATCTCCACCTCGTAAGTACACTTCACCAACCTTTAACCCAGGGAAAACTAACATTAATGTTGTTTTTGATTGTTGCTTTTATTTTAAATCTTAAAACTGTCCCTCCAATATTAGCTATCAATGGCCTACATTATATTATTTAAGGGGACAGGGGGACAGAAAAATAATTAATTTTGAAGAAACTGTCATGTGTTAAAAAGAGAAAAAACCACGTAAAAAATCATTCCTTAGTGAAGTCGACAGAATTGGAATACTGTTTGTGTAATGTTTTTTACATGGAAGGTAAGAGACTACGGTTTACACCTATACCTATATATATATATATATATATATATATATATATTATATAGGTATATATATATATACACTGGAATTAACTTAAGAATAGAGGTAAACTAACTATAACTATTAAATTTACAATTTGGTAAATATTAATTATAATGATTATATAGGCGATGCTTTGGTTTGTTTTTGTCACCGAGTCTTATTAACCGATTACTTTTATCTATCCCGCCTAAGTAAACGCTTCTCTAGAGTACACTAAGCTTCCCCGTTTCTCTTTATCTCCCCTCCCAACCAACAGGTGACCTTTAACGTAAGGATGACTGGAAAATGTTGAGACCTTCTAATTCACACTATCACAATAATGATTACTGGTGGTAAGTTATAGGGCTAATTTTAAATGTTAATTTGCTAACGTATTCTTTGAATGTCTACATGAACAGTATTACTAATAAATTCACATGGACATAAACGGTATCTAGTTTGATACCAGATGAAGTCTAATAACCGATTGTTTCTACTAGCCTTTCTAATTTTGTTTATGATTTTTCCATTGCATCTTATAATCCATTCATTTTAATCACACTATTGGTAGTAAGGGTGAGGATGGTAGCGTTTTAGAATAAATGTACTCACTTTTGCATGAAGGGAGAGTAGAAAACTACCCTCGTACTAGGATAACGATCAACTTAATGATCACTTAACGTTTACGTAACGTAAAGGTTCACCTTGTTTTTTAAATGGAGACCTTCAGGATACTATCAACGTAACGATGACGTGACGTTCACTCATACATTACATTAGGGGATGAGGAAGCAGATGCCTAGAGTGGTGGATTCGGAAGAACTTCAAACATTAGACATAGTAATTTAGGCAAAAAAAATCTATTACCCGTGAAGTAAGCATATAGGTCTAATCAAAAAGAGGTGATTCTTCAAATAGATGTATTTAGAATAGCAATCATATTTCTTAAAATATACTATACTTAATAAATGTTAAGATATCGCATTTAATGTGATCGTGTAAACTTTCATAATAGGTTTTTAATTTGAATTTTATCATATTTTCTTAAATGTTATCTTTATGAAAATACCTAATATGAGAAGTATACGTTTTTTCTATTATTATCAAAATACGCGATTCAAGGAACGTAGTTTCCCTAAGTAAGCTTCGGCGATTTTAGTTTTTAAACTGATTGATCTTGACTAACCAAAGAGTTTAATCTTTTTATTAAAATTTAATAAACCAATGATTTCAGAAAAATGATAATAATGCTATGTCTTACAGTAGAGTAAACAGTTAAACAGTTCAAAACAAAGTGACTTTAAACATTGATACTTGACTAATTGACGCAATTAAAATTTTAATTTATAGCTTTAAAATTATATCTTGTGTTTAAAAGAGTTAAAATTGTACCAATTATTTCTGCAAATTTTTATTTGTAATTTTTTTAATGTTTTAAAAGGAGAGGGTGGCATTTTCATCCTTTGCCAAGGGCGTAAGAGGGCACAGGCCAGCACTGCGTTCAATTAACGTAAGTGTCTGCAGGTGAGAGCTTGTCATTACGTAACGTAATGCGTAGTATACCATGTGTTCCTGCCAGCCAATCGTGTTGCGATCAAGGTCAACAGGGTTATGTAGTACGTCATTTATTGGTTTATGGTGTGAATACACCTTCTTCACTATATAATTCGTCGTGACCTCTTTTTACATTTTATAGTAAGCTTCCAATGCATGTAATTGAAGTCTAACTAGCCTTAACTTCTTGAGTGTCATTTTAAGGAATAATTTGTTTCCAAATACAGTATAACTCCAATTAACCAGATTAATGAGTGCCGTACGTGATTCGGATATGCAGAAATCTGGATAGTTGGATTAATCATTTAATTAAGGTAATGTTTCTAAAGAAAACGCAAAATTTACTATAAAATATTTTTATATAGTTTTTGCAATAATACAGTGAAGGGAAATCATATTATACTACTGAAGTAAACAAATACAGTAAGTTTAAACTTATTGCTATTGAAAGCAAGAATAAAATTAATTTTAGTCGGGGGGTGTGGATGGCATGAGGCCTTAGAATGGCAGAGTGGCCGGCCAGCGAATACCATCGTCAATTGCAGCGACGCTGAGTGACAAATTTCAGTAGTGGACAGTACAATAATTTTCCTTTTATTATTATTTTTTTTATTTCATGATAACGATCCGGATATTTGGGGATCCAGATGACTGGAGTTCAGATAAATGGAGTTCTACTGTAGCCCCAATTCATTGTCTATGTTTTGATATAGTTGTTACGTTACGTTTCATGAATTCTGATCACACACTATGTGTTTTTTTTACGTTAAGTGAACATTAAGGGAATGTTAAGTTGATCGTGATCCAGGTATTATTAAACTCAGCTGGGATGGAACTCAAGACCATCCCATCGCCGTCAGACCAGGCGAGGTTAAAGTCCTAGCCCGCCTACCCACTGATAACATTATACTCATAATAATGAGCATACTCCAGCATGTTTACTAGTAGTTCTACTGAAATAAAAATTATACCTCTCTGTAAAAAAGAATCCTAAGCAATGATACTAAAGTATTCCCCGCTCAAAATTGACTCGCGGTTTGAACACCCCACCCACCCACCCACCCACCCACCCACCCACCTTCCCTTCCCCGAGTCTCGCGTGTGTAGGTGGGTTAGAACTCGAGGAGTGAAGCGGTGCTAGCGATTTCAACCATCGCCTCTGCTTTCACGCCGTTTCCTTGGCTGGCTCATCCGCCCGACAATAATTCGGGTAATTGTGCCGCAAGGAATATACCTTTTAATATTCACCCAGCAAGCAGTTTAACATGCAAGCTTGTGTTCTTCAAGACGATTGTGGAAGCGAAATATTCTCTCAACAGGAATAATAAGTGAGATAGTCTAAGTTTAGTTTACATTCTTCCCCCTAAACACCCCTCCTAGCCCCTATCTTACCACAACCCTAACCTAAGGAAAACCTTCACGCCGTCAATCTCGTGCCCTCGGCCCCCCAAAACCACCCCCTTCCTTTGCCCCCCCCCCAAAAAAAACATACTCACCATAGCCCCTTTCCCCTTTTCAAACCTATTTATTCAAGACATTCGCGCGTTTTCCTGAATTTGTCAAGAGAAGATGAAACGCGTCTCTTTTTTTCTCCTTCCTTACCCGCCCTCTTTCCTTTCAAGACTTGGCGGTGCAAATCAAATAGACATGTAATGAAGTTTGGGGGTTGGAACTCTTTTTCTTTTCTTTTTCACTTTCTTCTAAAGAAACTCGCGGATTCTCGGTAGAAGTGTCGAGGGGAAGGGGGTTGGGGTGCCTAGGAAGAAAAAGGGGGTGTTCCGGTATACAAAACCGGGTCAAACAGGCGGCGAAGCAACTGATGCCGTTGCAACCCCCCCTTCCCCCCTTTATCCTCTCCTCTACCTTAACTCCCCCTCCTGTTTTGTTAGGCTTAATAATTTAGTATCAATTAGTGCTGCTTTGAATTATACAGTTCTTTTCTGCTTCCTTTTCGTAAACCCCTACTCCACCCCAAACCCTCCTTGACCCCCTCACCCCTCAGTGCCGGTTGCCAGAAAACCAAAAAGGGGTTCGTGAGTCGGTCCCTGTTTGTGGAAAACATGTCTTGAAATGTTGATGCGCTGTGTACACTGGGGTAGATAGGATGAAACACCTTCTCAGCAGGGTTCATCCATTGTTCATGACCGATCCTCACCGAAAACGAGAGCGTAGGCAAAAAAAAAAAAAAAAAAAGGCTTCTAGGAAGAAACAAGTCTCGAGGCCAAGCAGCATTTTTACATAATGGAAGTGAATTTGGAGCGGAGGATAACGCCCGGTGATGAAGTGTTTGGCTGTACAGAGAGCGAAGATCTCGTATACACCGACACCTTACAGCTCCGGCACAATGGACTTGTTAACGCAATTACATCTCCCTCCCCCCCTTCCCTCACACCCCTTCACGTCAAGATTAAAGCCAACCAAGTTCCGAGACGGTGTCGGTCTCCTAGATTAACTCATTTTTCACAGAGAAATTAGGATCTTCCGAGGTTTTGCATTTTAGATAGCCTCGTCTTTCCTTCCCTTTAGTTTTTATTTTATTTTAAGGGATTGCGGAGTTCTCTCTTTTCCTACGCAGACCAATATTTCTCCCTCCACGCAAAAGGCCTACTACCCGCATCGCTGAGCGTGAGGACTAAATATAAGGCTCCTTTGTTTGTTCTTAAATGGTTTCCAAATTTTCGTCCACGCAAATGTGGGTACATTTCTCTTACATTCTACTGTATTAAAGTAATTGAAATGTGTATAGCTCAGATGAGCACTAATACATGGTAACGTGGGAGGGAGAGATTAGGCCTATACATGTTCAAGTGTAGCACTCTCGGGTCAGTAACACCTGGGGCCTCCTGAAAGCAGTAAACTACCAATAGCTCAGTAAACTACCAATAGCTCATATCCCACCTGCTAGAACTTGACACCTCCAACCAGGCTTCATAACATGTACTTTCTGGATAATTTCTGATATGGTGAGGAAGGGATATAAGATCGGCGATTTAAGGCAAGGATTGCAAACTTGTAGCTCACAGACATGTTTTGTATGTCTCAAAGAGTGTTTTATTCTTTACCTTCTGTTGACCCCTCGAAGAGAGAGGTATCGTGATCGTCAAAGTAAATGAACTCAAGATTTTAATAAATGTCGACGTTTCATAACCACTCGAATACGAAAAAATTGCTTTCTCGATGATATCTGTCTGTATCTCGGCCTGAATCCGATATCATTTTAATGATTTTCCTAAGTTTCCCTGAGGGAGTTTTTTTAAATTAGATTCTGACAGTAAAATTAAAGCTAGAGAAGACTCGATTTCCTAAATATTTGGCCACTGCTTAACACTACAAACTTAATGTTAATTCTCATTTTTTCATGAAAATGACTTCAAGGGTAGCCTACTTTAAATAGAAAGCAATTTCCTAATTTTAATCATATCTCTTCAACTATATGAGATACAAAATAGCTTATGACTATAAACTTCTACTGCTATTTTTTAAAAAATCTTTTAATTTAAATAATTTTTCATAAAACCAATAGTTTCTGAGCCATAAGATTTTTTTTTTTTTTTTTTTTTGAGTTTTTGAAAAATGAAATTGATTGCAAGGCTCTTCAGTGGAGTATTTATGAAACAATGTATAGTATTTCATTTAAGAAACCTTTTCATTTTAGTAAATGTCTCTGGTGACCTGGTGGTCTAGGGGTAAGGTGTCAGACTTCTGTGCTTTGGTCAGGGGTGCAATCCTCGGTCCCGGCACGGATTTATCTGATTGCCAAACCCTTCCTTCACCTCTGACAAGACGTGTATGAATCACAACTTGTGAATGTGTGGAATGCCAGGCCTCCAACGTGGTTCGGATCTGTTGCGTCTGTGTGAGTAAAAAATTTAGTGTGCGAGTGTTTAAGATGTATAAGAAGAAAATAACCATCTAATAAACCAGTAGTGTTTCTCATTAATTTTTCAAGGCATATGTTAAAAATTTAATTCACATTATTTATTATGTCAGAACAATATGAGTTGTGCGATGCTTAGAAATGTCCAAGTCGAAGTAAAAGGTCAAATTTACTTTGATTCGACTTCGACACCCACAATAACCTTCGATTCTTTTAAACATCCTGAATGTAGAAGAAAATCTCAATATATTATGAAAAAATTTGCTATATTTAAATAAATATGACTTATTTAAATGTATTATCATTTTTAGAACAGCTCATAAAAATTATTTTTATTCAACACTGACTAGTGACTAAATGGCATATAAATCAAAAGTAGTGCTACGACTTATGAGGCAACAACATAAACCTTATCTTCAACTTCGGCTTAGACGTTGCTTTTCATATTTTAAGTTTCGCTTCGAATTCGCTTCGCATTTTAAAGTGACCCTACTGAACAATTTGATAAATCTTTTTCTCTTAACTCAATAAAAACCTCGTAGCGTTTACAAAATATACGTGGCACCATATTAAGTCAATTTTCAAATAACCCACTTTGGTGGCCGCATGGTATATAGCGCTACACTCGCAATAGACTAGACTGCTGAAGACATGTAGAATGGTGTTTGATCCCAGTCGTGGATCCTGAGGTTGGTTTTCCCTAACTGGTTTTTCACTCTCCCTTCACGAAAATGTGTGTGTACAGTTCCTCTAAATATAATTTTACTAATCCCTAACACATTAGTGTAATTAGTATATAAGCATATAATCCCTAACGGATAGTAAGACGCGGTGATAAAAATAAAAGTCAAATACTTCAATTTCTTTGATAAAAAAATAATTCATCCAAGATCCTACCATTTTAAATTTTCTCTTTGAGCTATCAGTTATGAGACTGCAGTAGGTTAGACCTAAGTGAAATTAATTCGAATGAAAGAATGTCATCCTATAGCGAAGTTTTTTTCACAAGAATAGCTAGATAGAAAACGTTTCAAGATTGTGTTGCCTGACCGCTCCATCTTGTAGTGGAATAATCTCGCAAAATCTCTGGGATGGGCCCGCCCATCATTTCGCTCATCTATGTTACTTGCCTAGGCCCCTGTAGATATTTGAGTTGGCAACCCCGCTTCAAAGCAAGTGCCTTGGCGTTCTTTTGATAAGGGGTCATCCATAAACCACGTAACGCTGTGGGGAAGGGGAGAAGGGGGGAGTTCTAATATTTACATGGTGTTTCATGGAGGAAGGGTGGGTACATCACAGTCTTACGTAATATATAAATATATTTATTTTAGTACCGCGTCTTAGTACTTGTTCAGGCTATACGCATTATGTATTAATTACGCTAATGTGCTATGTATGGAGAAGATTGAGTTTAGAATAAATGTGACTGGATTTGAGTGGAGGGAGAGTGAAAAACCACTGAAGATAAAAACACCTTCAGTACACCCGACCAGTATTTAAACCCCGATCTCCTTGTCCTCGGAAGTCTAGTCTAGTGCGAGAGTGATCCCTTATATTATGCGGTCAACGAAGCAGGGGTGTCGTAAAATATAGCTTATATTAATATGTACTTGTATTAAATCTGAGTTCCTCATTTAGTCTTACAAAATTTTCCCTATAAAATAATAACATTTACTATTTGTGTGATCGACCTCAGTGATCTTGGGGTAGAGTGCTCGCCTCGGGACCTGATGTTCATAGGTTCAAACCCAGCCGGGGTCTACGGTTTTTCTTGAACGAAAAAATTCCGTAGCAAAACTTCTTTCGGAGGGGAAGTAAAACCGTTGGTCCCATGGCGACTATGGCATATAAAAGTCTGGTAGGTATGTGAAAAAAAAAAAATCTCGAAAAAATTGGTAGACCCTTTCACTCTTACTCATAGAAATTCTAGTGTGCTGGTATAATCAGTCGGTTCAGAAAGTGCATGTTAAATACATCACATATATGGAAAAAAAACTCTTTGTGTGAAAAGTTACGTAACACAGGATGGAGAGGGGATAAATGTTTACTTGGTGTTACATGGGTGGATGGTGGAAGGAGTGGAAGGGACAGGTAAAAAAGTCAGAAAAAAAATGTTACATGGTTTAGAGATGGCCCCTAACAGCAACGTCTTCCATGCGAGTTAATATTATGTTATTAGTTTTAAAAATTTGCACCAGTGATCATGCATCCTGTGAACACAGGTGTCAGTATCTCCTAGAATGGTTTGTGAGTAATGATGAAGACAGTATTGAATTACAGCCAGGTGTACTAAGATGTATTTCCCTAAATTGTTTCTAACTCTCCCTTCAAGAAAATACATATACACTTCCTCTAACATTCTACCATCCCCATCCCTACCCTAGCTTAATTGTGTGGATAGGCCGGACGGGTAGTAAGATGCAGTGTACATTATTTTTATAATAGAAAAAGCACTTCAGCACAAGGATTATCACCAAGCTTACCCGACTAGGTGGCGTAGTTGACTAACGCGCTAGTTTTGTGTTGAGCTAGACTGTTGAGGATGGTGAGATCAAGGTTCGAATCGCAATCGGGTGAACTGGGGTGGTTTCCACTCTCCCTCCACGCAAATGCGGGTTCACTTCCTCTAAATTCAACCTTCATAAATGACAGCACAATTAGTAAATATGCTAACTAACTGAACAGGTTGTAAGTAAAAAGTAGCGCTAGTAAAAAACTTGCTCAGTTATTTAATTCACTTTTAATTCAATACAAAGAAACTATTTAAACCTCGAAGGAAAATATCTCATATTCACAAATATTACAGATACGAGGTTCGATTCCTGTGTCCAAGTATAATTTTTAACTAATCTAAAATTAAATAATACAGTGTTTTAGTTTTTTTTTATGTGAAATGTTCTGTGTTTTAACAGTTCTAGCACAATTTGTGAATGTGAGGAATGCCAGGCCTCCACCGTGGTTCGGATTCCACGTTAAACTGTAGGTCCTCCATTTCATCTCACAATAACCCTACCATTACACATTAGCGTAAGTGCGTATAACCCGAACGGGTAGTAAGACGCGGTGCTAATAATAATAACAGTTCTAGCGGTTTATGGCAACTCTGTTATTAGTACCCACTGTATAGTTATTTTATAGCATAATCTATATAAATGAGTAAAATTTAATCAAAAGTTTCAAAGAATGCCTCAAGAAAATAATTTTTTTTATTTGTTAAATCAGCTAAAGGGCACTTTATTGTCTATGTTTTTGAATCCTTGGTCATAAGGCGACTTTAATGTGATGAACTAATTGAATAGCTTGGAAACAAGTGGTAGACCGAGTAAAATGTCTAGATTCTCGGACGGATACCCAATCGCATCATGTCAAGCAATATTTTTCTGGGTGGGAAGGGGGAGGAAAGGGAGGGGGTGAGTAAGAAAGAGCACCTGGTCTAAAACTTTAAGACGCGCTTCGGCTGATGAGCTTCATTTTCACATTCAATTTGATGAACAAATCAATTTAAAAAAGGATTTTAAAACTTACAACGCACATTAGTGCAATATTACATTTTTTGTAAAGAGACGTTGAAATATTATGTCATCCCAGTCTTTGATATAGTAAAATAATACCAAGAGTAAATATTTTCTTGTATGACGTTATTTTTTGAATTTTCCTTATACTATAATTGTTTTATTTACTTTACATAATATTTTATTCATAAGTATTAAAATGACAAACAACTCTGCTTTGTTATTCTTTTCCCATTTTAATATAAGTAACTTAACAAAATATTTAATTAAATATTGAAAGTGAAGCGTTGACGCTGATAACGGCTGGCTTAAGTTCCGTTAGAAACCAAAAAATTTATTTATTTCACGCAAACAAGATTTAAAATGTGCAATTTACTATATATATGTCATCGAACGGCCTCGATTGGAAGTCATGTTTGTGTAAACATTTTATGTTGTGAGTGGCGAGTGACATAACGAATGTTACGGGGTTGTTTAGATGATTCAATAAACAAACAACCTAGAGGAGCTGATGCAAAAAGGAGGTGTCAGCAGTCCTGAACCAGGCCAGCAGCCTGGTTAAAGTGGAGGTCTTGAGCTTCTCGGGGCTGTCTACAGAAGATCGTAATCTAAGAGGTCACGCTGCCTGTCATGGGGCCACGTAGGCTAAGTAGTCAGGTTCGTCAAGTACTAGTCGGGGCTGCCGCTCTAGCCCAGGGATCCAGGTTCGACGACCATGCAGGGATCACCTAGCAGTCAGACAGGCCATTAGGTAAACCTCATAACACCTTTTTCGGTCACTCGCTTCTCTATATTCATTAAGTTCTTCACTTTAACTGAACTTTTAGTAGTAGTCATAGTAGTATTAATAAACCTCTTAAAAGCTAAGTCTAACGTCACTCACGAGCCCACACAAGTAATTATTCATATCTCCCCCCATTTATCCTTGGCCAAAGACATCCTGACAGATCCATTAGTCCACAGATAGTACATACTGAACGAGGGGGGTTGACATATATATATGAGAGAGTCAAGTAATAACGCAAACATTTTTTACTCCAACTCTTACTAGCCGTGCAGGCTACATTTTTAACTACACTAATAAAGTAGTGATATGTAAGGTAGAAGTTATAGGAAATGTACGGCATTTATGTGGAGGGAAAGTGTGAAACCTCACTACAACTGGCCAGGATTCTCACCCTGAGCTCCCCATCACTGGAAAACTAGACCAAATGAGACTTACATCTAGTCCATGGGTTCACCAGTGAGGGTATTGGTAGATATGTGGACTGATTTTTCCTAAAGGTTTTACAATTCTCCCTTCACCCAAATGACGATGCAGTTACTCTAAGCGAGTGTGGTCTAACTGGCTGCCCGTGGGCTAAATGCGGCCCACGCTCACTGAAAATGTGGCCCTCGCAGTATCCTGGAGGAAAATTAAAGGGAAACCTTAGGTGGAATATTTGTAGGAATAGCTAATGATTTAAACAAAATTATTTATTTAAAAAAGTCATGATAACATTTTACTATGCATTTATTTTATCAATAAAATGTGTAAAAATATATATTTATAATGCTAGGTTGATTTATGAAAATGTGTGTGCGTGCTAATTTCATAACACATTTTTGGGAAATGAATAAACTGTTTTGGCAGAAAAATTTGAAAAATTCTACCAGCAAAAGATACAATCTATATATAGGCAGTGTATAGTCCGAACGGGTAATAAGACGCGGTGATAAATAATATATATATAAGTATTTAAAGTAATTCTTTATTAAGTGCTGTGTTTAGGCCTATTTTAAGTTGATGGAATTACTAAAATATATTTTCGGCCCACGGTCCAACTTGAGAGTCAAATTTGGCCCTTGAGATAAAAAAAAATTTGGACCACTCTACTCAAAACTATCATCCCTGTCCTATTAGCGTTGTTAAAATTCTTAAAGCCCGGATGAGTATTAAGACTCGGTGTTAATACAAAAACAAAAAAAAAAGTGACAATCTCACGTCTGAAAGAGAGAAAAGCGTCGATCTGGAACGCTCAGGTTTGTAACCCAAGACCTCACTTCTCTAGGCACGCCCTCAAAATGAAGTGGCAGGACGAGTTTTCTGCCTGATGCATTTTGATTATTTTATTCCCTCTTTTTTTTATTGTCTTTCTTGGTAGGAGTCGTGAGAGGAGAAGTAGGAATAATAATGGTGACAGAGAGCATGAATCTTAACCCCCCCTCCCCCTCCCATCCTCGCTCCTCTTCAGCCACTTCTTTCTCTTCTAGACAGCACCAGAGTAAGAAACTTGCACTAGTCGACACTTTCTAGTGATAGGTAAGGAAGATGACTGCAGGGATAGAGTTGTGACGCCTTAGCTACAGTCCTATTTTAATAGAATGGGCCTTTAAGAAAATACCATTTTTCTGCGGACAAAATTGATAAACAAAATACTGTTTTATTTGTGTTATTTTATAGTTATTGGTAGTATCTATTGCGTGTCACACTTAGACAGTTGTGACGTTGAACACTGAAGAGTTATGTCAGCTCTTATCATTCACATCAAAATTAATAATATATTCTTCGTTTGTATAGTTCAATAGACTGGGTTGAGCTGCAATTGCCGAGGCAATATTAAATTTTCAAAGTTTATTTTATGCGCAGCCACAATAAATGCGCTATCATACCATTTATTTACTTCCGAATGAAGAAATCTGTTACCTTCACTAGGGGGTCGATCGGTCTAAGGACTATTACACTCGTTATACTGTCACCGTTAGTAATCAGGTTGGGGCTCGAATCTTTAACGAGTCACCTAGTATAAATTCAACACTACCACAGTTAGTAGTGTGTGTGGTAACCAGGCTAGGTGTCCTGAGTTCCATTCCCGATATGGTCAGAGATGTATTATTGATAAAATGTCGGATGGGGATTGAATGTTGTTCTAAATCTTGCGCTGATAAGAGTATGACTGAAAAATGAACTATATGGGAAAAAAGATTTTGTATTAATATAACACGTTAAACATACCAATCAATATTGTGTATTATATCTGAAGATAAAGAAAAGGAGCAACTAAAAGAAGAACAGGGCCCAACTACTTTTACTTGAGTATGCCTGGAAGAATCGAGTTCAACCGATTACGATACACAAAAGGTGTAGTTGACTACTGTTACTCGATTATTCCCATCACTAGAACTCACTGAGCATAGGAAGTGAGATAAGCAGTGCTGCCAATTCACATTAATAAAATTCTTGCCAGAATTCATCAAAATGTCTCATTTCTCACTATAATTGAATAAATTAAAGCTAGATTTTCAATATTCATTTTTTAACATAGTGGTTAAAGTCTGGTGGCAAATAAAATAAAAGATTTGTTTCTTTAAAATTATAGAAATCGATACATGCTCTAAAATATATTGACCTGAAAAAAATCTTACAAGTTAAATAAGGTTACAAATTAATGTTCTAGTATGCACTGCAATCTTTAAAGGGAATGAATACTTCATGTTTAAGAAAATACTTCTGCAGCACAGAAATAATCTAAAAAGCTATACTTTTTAATATTCTATGTAATCTTGGCAGTCTACGAATTTCAAATAATTACTTAAACTTATTTAAATAATTTGTTAGAATTAACATACTGATTTGGCTGCACTCTAGTATACAAGTAGTAAGTGTAGAAGATTCCATTCTGCTGCCCTCTACCAGAAGTGTGACAAAGCTTTTACGTTAAACGTTCCTTCTGTTAAACCTCAAGTCAGCCATTTGGGGATACAATTCCAGTTTTTCACAAAAGGAGTTTATTACAAAACTGTCGGAAAGGATACCTTTCCGAGGGGATACAATTCCAGTTTTTGGGGGTATAATTCAGGTGGGTACAATTCCAGTTTTTCACAAAAGCAGTTTATTACAAAACTGTCGGAAAGGATACCTTTCCGAGGGGATACAATTCCAGTTTTGGGGGGTATAATTTAGGTGGGTACAATTCCAGTTTTTCACAAAAGCAGTTTATTACAAAACTGTCGGAAAGGATACCTTTCCGAGGGGATACAATTCCAGTTTTGGGGGTTATAATTCAGGTGGGTACAATTCCAGTTTTTCACAAAAGCAGTTTATTACAAAACTGTCGGAAAGGATACCTTTCCGAGGGGATACGATTCAGCTCCCCCGTGTGGAACATTCCATATACCTTCCTCCGGAGGTGTGCCCGTGTAGCGCGTTGCTCCACTACAAATCACTCTTGAAGGTTTCATTGGTTTATATCTTATATTTCATGAAAAGTTTTTTTTATGTAATTTGTATATGGCCAAAATGTTATGGTAAACATCCGCTTTTTTTACTACTTATCACTCCTATTTTTAATTAATTAAACCTACAGTGAAAAACACAATGAATGCGTGTGGTTCGATGGTGACCATGTTGGAATCTGTCTCTTTATAAATGTAAATTTTAACTATCAAAATAAACAGTATGAATAGAAGACAAAACGCTCATAATTCACAACGAAAATGAACACGTGTTTTAATACAAGAATTCCAGCACTAAGCCAACGCACCCAAATGGTTTTGGAATGACATGAAAACGCATTCCTCGAGTGGTTCCTTTCATACATCCCTGCATATACAGGCGCACTACGACGCACCGAAAGGAATAAGTTCTGGACCCCTAATTTTGAAAATTGCGAAAATACTCGCTAGCGAGCAAACTCGCAAATCACAGGCTGTACTAAAACAGAGCTAATTTTGAAAGGCTTCTACTGTCGCGCGAGTCGGTGTAGCGTTGTTTCGCTTGCGACTTAGTTTTCAATCCGACAACACTGGAAAATCATGACACCAAAAGATTAAAGCGATAGGATACCACAACACGCCATTATACAAGATACGTAGCTGAAAGTAAAAACTACTAATGTATTGAGTGCATCATGTAAAACGATTTGATTCGTTTTATTAGGAAACCATCATCCAGTTGTATGCATCTAAGCTTGTTGTCTCAAAATCTTCTCAGGTTATATGAGTAGAAGTTAAACCGTCATCATTCTCAATATCCACTTTCACACACTTGGTAGCGTGCTTGTCTCATACTCCAATGTTCACGAGATCTTTCCCACCTCGTTTATAATATTTTAATATTTTGTCAAAATTTAAGTCACTTGTTAATAATTAGAATTCAGTAATATATTATTTTACTTTCGCAACTATTTTTAAAACATAGATATGCACTAAAGGTTTTTACCATGCAAATAATAATTAGCTTGATTAGCCTTATTTTTAAATTTGTACATTTTTATGTCATAAAACAAGTTTATTTAATTTTTAAATAATCAACTATATGCAAAATTTCAAAACTAACGTACCGTTTTAAATTTACCAGGTACCTACCTTGTTAAATTATTTTTAAATAATATTATGGTGGTCTACTTAGGCTCAAATACCTTGTATACTACTATAAGAAATATTTAAAACAAATTATATGCTTATTGATACAATCATTTAAAATTAAAGTTTAAAGTCTGATAAATTTAAAAAAATATAAGATGAGAGTATGTGAACACGCGAACTATAGATTATGAGAACGTTACTCTACTGACTCATCCAAATTTACGGTTAAATATATTTGAAAAAATTAAAATATATAATTATATTTTCACCCAAACAAGTATTTTATTGAAGGATTGAATAAAGTGTACAAAGCAATCATATTTTTTCCTTCTGTAAACCTATTTTGTACAATGGTAGGTTTATTTCAGTAAAATCACTCTCAGAAGGTTGTAACTGAAGAGGGGGATGGCATCCATTTTGTTATTTTATGCTCTACTCGACATACAAGGCCCGTCTCGCACGGTGTGAGGCTGGCGAGTAGAATCCGCTCGCTATTCGATCGTATGACGTCAGTTTTCGCAGCGCAGAAGTTTCAAAATTAGGGGTTTGTGAGATTGTGTATGAGATGAGAGAAATACGCTAGCGTATCACTACTCGCACGTTTCAAAATTAGTGGTCCTGCTCTAGAAACCTCGAGACTTCTGGCACAGAAATTCCACAAGCCGCTTCCACGTGTCGTGGTGAACTGCACCGTGGTGGACGTTGCCCCATTTTATTTCGTAAGAAGCAAACAACGAAATTTTATTTTTGATGGAGTGTGGCGCACCCTAGTGGGTTATAAGCTTAGAAAGTCGTAGCCCAAAAGATGGCATCATTAATTTTTTTTAAACTATAATAGATCTTCTTTCAAAAACTTATTGTATTCACTCTCTCGTACTGTACCCTGTAGGACATATCATTTTTGTACCGCGTCTTACTACCCATCCAGACTAGCCACATATTTACACTAAATGGGATGGGAATGGTAGAATTAGAGTAAATGTAGCCGCATCTACGTAGAGGGTGAGTGGAAACTCAGTCCAGAAAAATCGCCCCTATTACACCCGGCCGGGATTATAGTCCCAACATCCTCGTTAACAACAATACATTCTATCCTTATAATATAATATAGAAACTACCCTACGATGCAACGTCTGTTTCTAGCTGTTTTATTAACTTAAATTAGGTGTTATCTGTGGGGTAATACGGACTTTTAAGATCACAAATGCAAAAATTAGTACACCTAAGAAAGCAAAAGAAAATATATGAGAATACGCCAACTTAACATATTTATCAAAATAATATAATACCATTCAAATTATTGCAATATCTAGTGTTTAAAATGTAATTTGGACATCACAAATATTTTGTTTCTTTTACAACACTTTCATTTGACACGTGTTCATGTTTTATAAGTCGATAATGAAAGGGCCTTGTGTAAAATCCTGTGTAATAGGCAGGACATCCACCTAGATTATCTAAAATTATCAAAAAATGACACCTACAATTACTTAATAATTCTAAAAAAAAAGCTTTAAATATACAAAAAAAAAGGCATGAAAATATGAAAAAACGCTAAATTGATGTATAATTATTATTACTATTAGCACCGCGTATTAATACCCGTTTGTGTAATGCTAGGGTGATTGTGAGATGAAATGGAGGACCTACAGCTTAATGTTGGATCCGAACCACGGTTGAGGCCTGGCATTTCACACATTCACAATTTGTGATTAATACACGTCTTGTCGAAGGTGAAGGAAGGGTTTGGCAATCAGATAAATCTGTGCCGGGGCCGAAGATTGCTAAATGAATGCACATAATTAAATGAAACATGCACTTTACAAAATGGCCACTAAAATATACAAGCAATGACAAATTTTTAACAACTAAACTCTGGAGTACTGCTAAATAAACTAATGAATTTCAATTAATATATTCTTCATAAGTAATAGCTATCACCCCTTGCCCCTCAGCACTCTGCCCCAAGCAACCTTTCAGTGAAGTGTGATGTCTCACCAGGAATATGTATTTTCCAACTATATAAACAAAGATGGCACAATGTTCATTCACTACATTATCTTCTTATTCCAACATCTGTGTATTGAAAAATTTATGAGTGAGTATTTATTCATTTATAAAATATTGATGGCATTTAAAAACATACTTATGCAACATAAATAAATAAAAATTACGCAAAAAAAAACCTAACAATCCAAAATGACCAAAAAAGACCAAATAATGACCTATAAAAGTTTCCATAGCCAGGGGATTATGAACATAATTTATGTACGTATACCAAAATAAAGATGATATGTCATCAAAGTCCGGGCTTTGATAATAAGTTTAATATTAAAAGATACTCCTTCCCAAGTAGTAGTAACTATAATTATATATTTTTAAAGATATTCATTTGTTTGCCAAACACGCGATTCGGGTGTAGGTGAACGGGGACTGGTTTAACTCCAGGCTACCACAATTTTACCCTCCAAGGTGGTTGGGCACTGCTGCCTTGCACCGTGCTTCCTTCCCAAGATGGATTGGGCACTGCTGCCTTGCACCACAGTTTCCCTCCCAAGATGGATTGGGCACTGCTGCCTTGCACCAGTGACTTCCTTCCCAAGATGGATTGGGCACTGCTGCCTTGCACCCATGATTTCCCTACCAAGATGGATTGGGCACTGCTGCCTTGCACCACTGATTTCCCTCCCAAGATGGATTGGGCACTGCTAACTTGCACCACGTTCCCTCCCAAGATGGATTGGGCACTGCTGTCTTGCACCACAGTTTCCCTCCCAAGATTGATTGGGCACTGCTGCCTTGCACCACGTTTCCTCCCAAGATGATTGGGCACTGCTGCCTTGCACCACAGTTTCCCTCCCAAGATTGATTGGGCACTGCTGCCTTGCACCATGATTTCCCTACCAAGATGGTTGGGCACTGCTACTTGCACCACAGTTTCCCTCCCAAGATGGGATTGGGCACTGCTGTCCTTGCACCACAATTTCCCTCCCAAGTGGAGTGGGCACTGCTCCTTGCGGTAACTATTTTCCTACAAGTAGATTAGCCAACTTACCTAGCCTAGCCTAACTTAATTTTGCTTCCTCTCTCACTAAGAATCAATTTTACCTCAAACATACTTTACCGAGTAACTAACGTTTGTTGGATGGCTTATATTCAATGCATTCTTCTGGTGGTGTATTGTGTTTAATTCCAATAAAATTGTACTATGAAGTGCCAATTTCCTTGGTTTACAATTCTTTCTAGTCGAATCAACAGTTCCATCATCTTCACATCTTTGCTGAGTCAAATTCATCCGTTTAATGCTTCTGTCTGATTCAACAGTGCCACTGTTTATATTGCTTCTGGCTGAGTCGACAGTTCCCAATCAATCGGTTTAAAATGCCTTCTGTCTGATTCAACAGTGCCATCCATCTGTTTATGATTCCTTCTGGCTGAGCTGACAGTGCCCAATCCACTTGTTTACAATTCCTTCTAATTTCAACCGACGGTGCCTAAACCAACAATCTCTGGATAAAAAGTTTCCAATCCATACAACCGCAAATGATCACGTGGGGTTTAATGTCTGTGTTTCTCGTCTTACAATCCGTCCGTAATTTACACATAATACCACTATTGATGTATGAATCATAAAGGTACAATTCACAGGGAATACACTATTACTGTATTGGCGTGAAAGGAGTAAGGGAAACTATTTAATAAAAAGCACCTTAAATACACTCAGCTGAGCTTAGAATCCCCGACCTCCCTATCACCAGCAAACCAGACTAGGTGAGCAAAAATGACAGGAAAATTAAGATTCAATGCTGATAAGCAATTAATGAGAAATTAGTTTGATGGGAGACACTAATTTCCTAAACCAAATAAAGTTATAATATATATATTGGTCAGTTTTTAATTTATTTTTTCTTTCTAAAATAATGTATATTTAAAATAATTCATAAATTCAAATTTGGATCCAAGATTCGAAAGAAAATGTTAGATTCATGTATGAGAATAATAAGATTCGAACCATCTTCACAATAAATATTTTATGAATTCCGAACAATTTTTTTTCTGGATTTTACGTTAACCTGCCAAATCCTGCTCAATGTATGGACGTGGATGTGGATCTGGCAGATAGGTTATGAATTTCTTACTGATGTTGTTATCGTTCTTGTCAAATCATGGCAAAGGAGGAGGGAAAAAGAATTGACAACAAAATAGAAAGGCTAATCAGGGCGTTAGTGGAGTATTTACTATTTTGAACGCCGCAGCAAGTCTGAGAGGGGTGAAAACATATGATAAGCAAAGAAACCTCCCTACATCCACCCCCTCAAATCCTCTTCTACATAAATGGACGCACCTCAATACCGACCTCTATATTCAAGACTTTGAACCAAATGAATATTAACCATGGTAATCGTTTTAACATCGGTGCCACTTCGGCGTTACTTTTCCAAGCGGAAGGGGTTTATATTAAAAGTGCCCAAACCCTTTTCCCCAACAGATTTTTTTTCATGAAAAAAAGGGGGTTTCGTAGAAAGGGTGGTTCATGATAAAAAAAAAAAAAAAAGAGCGTGGAACGTTGGTCGTATTGAATCCCGTCCTAAACGAAGTAAGGTTGAACAAAGTAGATTTTGTTTTGATTATCAAGCACATGGAATTAGAACAAGGCAAGGGAGGAGGTTTGCTTTAAACTGATTTGCATTCTGAGAAATGAGAAAAGCGAGTAGGAAAGGAAGGGGGAGGGGAGGGAGATTGAAGGGAAGGGGTCTGCCAACATTTTGAAAGCAAGCTTGCTTCTAGCTGGGGAACCGACTCAGAACATGAATAAATAAGTCATTATGATGTTCGTACCTTAACAAGGCGAAGGCAAATAAAATATCAAGTTTATAATTAGACCGAGGTGGCAAATAAATGATTATGTCTTAAACCATTTTAAATTTGTCGAAATATGACTGATTATTATATATTTTTTTAAAACATATATCATTATATATTGAGAGGATACTAGCGGTTTGCGTTGCCGGTAATATTACAATTCGAATCACAGCCACCCCCAAAAAATTTTTTTTTAGGTATTTGGGGGGTTTCTCCCCCTCCTCCATAGTAAGATTTAAATATAACATTATTGAAACATAAAAAGGCTTAAATGTTTTATCAGTCTTTTTACACCGCATTACTACCCGTCTTGACAATCTAAATATTTACTCCCATATGAGGTAGGGATGAGGAAACTAGAGTTTGGAAATATTTTACCTGTATTTGCGTGGAGAGAGAGTGGAGAGCCATTTATAAAAAAAACCTCATTATACTAAGATATAATTTCGACTCTTACCATTCCAATCATCACCCCAGAAAATACAAGACTTCTTGCACCCACTTCAGTGACTGGACGTATGTCTAAATAGTCACTCTCGTGATAGACTGGTCTGCTGATGACGGGGAGATCGGGGTTTGAATCCCAGTCGGGTCTACTGAGGGTGGTTTTCCCTAAAATGATTTCTCACTCTACTTACACGCAAATGCGGGTGGATTATTTCTAAAATGCTTCCTTCCTCATCCATATCTCACTACAGTAATTATTATATAATTTATATGTAGTCTATAAACTGAACAGGTAGTAAGTCGGGTGATAAAAAAAAACTTCCTGCGCCTAAGCCTGCGTGCCCACAGGTTTGGGTGTCTCCTAATTTTAATAATAATATGGGTGACTTATCAACATAAGTTTGAATAAGGATTTGTGTCCATTACTCTGGTCTGGGAGTCTTAGGTTCAATCGCAACATGATGAAGTGTTGTTATTTTTCTACCAACGTTTGGTTTTCCAGCATTGATCAAGGCCAATGCTAGTACACAAATTAATTGAAATTCGTAAATGTAATCCCGTTCCCGTAAATTAGATATTTAATATCATATTTGATCTAATTCATTTTCTGGTAAGCTTTAGTGAGTGGGCTAACATTTAAATTGAGGAACTTAATCAAATTTTTTGTGTGTGAACATGAACAACTTTATGTCGTTCATTTAAAGTTTCTTTGCTGATTATGTTTTTTTAAATGATAAATTTTATTTCAAGAGTACTGTACATTTCCAAGAAACACATTATAACTTGTTTGTCAGCCAGTTAACAGTATTTTTTAAACATCCACTACAGTTATATAATTTCAATGGTTTCGTATATTATGATGATAGTACATTTTCTTCTTTTTTCATCAAGTCTCACCTGTTTGGATGCATATGTAGCCTACTAACTACGCTTATGTGTTAGGGATGAGGAAGGTGCATTTAGAGAAAATAAACCAGCATTTGAGTGAAGGGAATATGGAAAACTATTTATGAATAAAAACCTTAGTACACCCGACAAGGATTTGAAACCCTGTCTCTTTTTCATCAGCAGTCCAGTCTATTGCCTCAGACTATTCAACAAAAGAAGCAGGTTACTTTCTTATTGATTCATTACTATTAATTTGTAGCTCGCACAGTAAAACCTGTTTCAGTGGTTGAATGGTCATAAACAGTGTTACCATTATCGGACCACTTTATAAGCGTTCGATGCGTATGTGGACCACCTATCTTAATATACCATCTACCTTACCCCCCTGTCGAAGCCGTAAATTATATTTATGTTTATATTTATCAAGCTGTAAGAGAGTATTTTTACTGTATTTGATTTATTAAGATATTTCACACGTAATACTAGTAGTGGTACATAATATTGTTGAGTTAGCAGACTTAGCATGTCAATGTTGTGTCCTTAAGCTCTTTTATATTGGATTTATTTTTCCCTGTGGTCAAGTCTGCAGACCACCTGGCAGACCAATGTAGACTACAGTTTGAGAACCACTGATATAAGTCGTCACTCTCTCAATTGACTAGACTTCCGATGACAGGGATGTCAGGGTTCGAATCACTGTCGGTTGAACTGAGGATTTTGTCCTAAATGGTTTTACACTTTTTCTCCTCGCAAATGCGGGTATTTTTCCTCTAGATTACATCTTAATTATCCCTAACACATTAGAGTAATTAGTACATATGCGTATAACCTTATGGGGTAGTGAAACGCGGTGAATAAAAAAGTACTGTAAAATAATTTTAAATAAAGCTTATTGTGATGCATGGTACACATGTACAGTAAATACAACTTAGATCTGATTTTTTTATGGTTGTTTTTGGCCAATAAATGGATAAATGAAGAAATGTAAAAAAATCTAAGGAACTCTATAGTAGTATTTGAGAGTAGTAACTATTTAACTATTTTTAGAAAATTTCCTAACACTGGTAGAAATAGTGTTAAAGAATATAAAAAAATTTTTTAACCTTTGAATAGACTGAGAGTTCCAATAGCTCAAGTTTACAATAAACTTGATTTCTAGGGACGGGGATGTTGAGGTTCGAATCTTGGTTAGGTACAGTAGGTGTGATTTACCTTATGCAATTTATAACTTTGATTTTGACATGGGTCCTAACCTTTGTGACGTTAATACGTGCGCATTTCTTTAAGCTGCTTCTAATCCATAGATTTAGTTATTATAACCTTGTTTTTGGACTTAGTAGTTAAAAAATGTAATACATATATATGTATACCCCAAATTATAAATCGCATGGCTTAACGGGAAGGAAAAAATATAATACGTTGAGGGGTCTTTTTTCGAGCCCAGATGCTACCTAGACTAATCTACCGTATTTTTAATGAAATCATCACACTCTAGGCACTAAGTGAATTATTTCATTAGTGTTTGGTATCTGGATTAAGGGGGCCGTCTACTTCAATGCTGGACTGCCTTGCAGACGTTCAGAAAATCTCGCCTTTCTTAGAAAATGGTTTACTATAAAAATCATATTAATAAAAGAGAACGTGTGCTTGCCCGTTTGTATGTGTTTGTGTGTTTACGCTAGTACTATAAACAACAAGAAACCTATAAAGTTGAAACTTGGCGTATGAACTTAGGGAAACTTATAGATATGCGTCTCGGGCGTTTCTCTCTCTGAATTTCTACATCCATTGTGATCCTGATGTCTTAATTCACGAAAACAATATGAAATTAAGTGTGTAAACAGTGTTTCTTTGAAAATAAAAATTACATAAGTAACGTTCTACATATTTACTTGATTTTTTCTTACATTTAACTGATAACTAGAGAGATAGGGTAAATTCGCTTTTGCGAAAAACGCGAAAAGGAAAAAAAGGGTCGAAAATAGGATATTTATAAGTTTTCTTTGCGTTTCATGGCATTTGAAAGTGTTTAAAGCGATTTTTATTTCGCGAATTAACGCAAAAAACGTGATTTTGAGAGTATTTTAGCTAAATTATTATATTTAGCGAAATAGACGCGAATTCCCTGAAAATGCTGTGCATTTAAATAAAATGCTGAGAATTTCTATAAGACTATGTTTTTCAGCGGAAATAAGTGATTAAAAAATCATTGAGTTTCACTCGTCTGTGTGCTTCAGCTCGGGTTTTACTTGCATCCTGTGCCTTCCACAGCCAATCGGCTAATCGCCACATTCCGTTAGTCGTTGCTTTTATCATAAATCCTTTGTATAGGCCCTAAAAACATTGACGAAAGACATTTTTACCTATTTTGCTATAAAATGCTAAATTATGCTACAAAACGCTAAATTTCCAATAATTAATGCTAAAAAAACTTAAAATTAATGCTATTTTACCCTATCTCTACTGATAACTTTTCCCATTTAGAAGTATTTTTATTAAAAGCTAAAATGTAATTACTGTTCAATGTTTTACAAAAAATTACATTTTTCTGAGATTTAAGTAAATGGTGATAAACATAAAACTAGATCTAGCTCTACCCAAACATTAAAAGTCGTATTTTGTTTGGGTCGCAAAATAACATTTTCAGATCTTTAAGAATTTATATTGGAGTTTAGAATCTTCTGAACTGCCATTCTCAGAAATACAGAAGTGTGAGGATATTTTCCTTCAAGTAGGCGTGACCTTAAGGTGGAATTGAAGGAAACTTGAGTCCAGGTCAGCACTGGCGTACCAACGCCTTTAGGTGCCTGGGGCGGGAGTTTCCTGCCCCCCCTTCCCTTATTATTAAGCACTCCCCATATTGTGCCTCTACTATTGGCACCATAAAACGAGGCTTAATCTTATATTCATAAAAAACTATTGAAAAAAATACGTGGAAAAAACTAGCAATATAAGTATCAATAGAACTTAAAGGAAAACTAAAATTAAAAACACAGAATTTCCGTTTTTTCATTATTTTTTCATATATGTAGTTTTTATTTCAATTAAAACTAACAACATGTAGAAAAATGCTTAATCTTTCAACTTAAACCCTTACTACGTACATTCTCTGGTGTATTATAAAACTAGGCAAAATATTTAATTAACTTCAGTACTAATTCCAGTGTGTTTTGAGCATTATTTGCTAAAAACATTTTCAAACATTGTTAGTTTCAAATGAAAGTGTTGTACTGATAGTGTGATACAAAATATGTAACTTTCTTGACATAAAAAAGTATGTAAATGAAGAACCTGTACACAATCATTAGAGTCAAATAATAATAATATTATTATAGTAAGAAACTTAAACTAGGTTATGTGACTTATTTCTTGTGTCATAAGAAATATATTCGGAGGCCTTTTAGAATTACTTACAATAATCTATGAATAGAATAGGCTGTAAGAAATGTGTATTTAAGTTTTTGATGAGACACATTTTTAATTTTTAATAAAAATTCGTCTCGTGCCCCCCTCCCCCCAAGCGAGGTCCTGGGGTGCCCCCCGCCCCACCTTGGTACGTCACTGCAGGTCAGTATTTTTGCAATTTAATAACAAAATATTGTTTTGGCCAAAACTAATAAAATACTGCTTCAGAAGATACGCTTAGTTTTATTTTCTACATATAGTTATCTCAAACTCACTTTAAAGGCCGAATGGTATAAGGTGTCATTTTCATAATAGGTTGTCCAGCTGATTACGGGGATTTTGGTGTTTGAATCCTGGTCGGATCTAGTGAGGGTGGTTTTTACTAATTGGTTTCCCACTCTCCTTCCACGCATATGGGGGTATATTACCTCTAAAATGATTTTTTTCTCATCCCAACGCCATCAGAGTAATAATCATATATACGTGTATAGCCTGAACAGATAGTTTGACACGGTACCAACAAAATGTTATCTTAACATTTCTTTAATACTTTTGAGGGGAGTCCTGGAATTTGATAACTTTTTCTCTCAATCTAAGAATGCTTTCATTTAATGCCGCGATGACCACGAAGGATATTCAAGAGCTGTTGAGATTACTATTTGTAGACATTTAAAACTAATTGTATCCACTGAAGAAATATATTATTTAAATTTGGCCAAAACAATACTTTGCTATAAAATCCATAAAAATACCGACCTATCTGTGGTTTGTAAGCTCTTTTTTTAAGTTGTTTGCGAAAGTAACAAAAGTGAACGTTCTTTAGTAGTAAATTTTAGTTCTAGTGTTCTAGCAGCTAAGAGTTAGATTTATAGAATATATCTAACCTTTTTCGATATCTATAAAAGTTATTAAAAAACTTTTTATTAATTTTTTCGTAAAGCAGTGTGATATTAAATAACACTTTTGATAGATAGTACTAAACAGTATAAATATTATACCAATATTAAGGTAAACTATAATCAGTGTTGACCGCACAGAGCTGTTTGTATTTTATAAGATCCCTTCCTTCCAAAATCTTACTCTAGCAACTTACCCGCATCAGTGGGTACGTGGACTAAGCGTCAAGTGGCATAGTCTGGTTTGTCAGTGACGGGGAGTTGGAGTTCCAATATCAATGGTTGTACCAAGTAATATTCAAGTGAATGGTTCCCTCTCTCTCTCTCTCTCTCTCTCTCTCTCTCTCTCTCTCCTCTCTCTCTCTCTCTCTCTCTCTCTCTCTCTCTCTCTCTCTCTCCATGCATACATGGTACATTAACTCTAATTTGCTTCCCTCATCCTTAACATATTAGTGTAATTAAATACATGCTTATAAAAAGGATGGGTAGAAAGACGTGGTTAAGAAAAAAGTCAGTAGCTTGATTTATCTAATCAAGGGTAGCAGACTTTAGCTGGGTGATTTTCTTTAAGTTGTGCACCGATATTCGAATGAATGGGACATGCAATTTTGGAAAAGGCCAGTTCCATCAACGCACCTTTTAGGGATCAAGTCTTCTGGCTCATGGTCAGGCACTTGAAGCGCTAATTTAATTAATTCTGCACGTTTCACTTAAGGCGATAGTGTAGAAGACGCGAGAAAAACTAAAGTGTTTTGGGAGTTTTTATGGCAAAAAATTTTTTGACCAAAATAAATCAAATATTTCTCCAATAGAAACATAGAATTTAATTTTCTTCACATGGTGATTTCAACAATTATTGAATATCTGTCATGGGCATAGTGGCATTAGATGAGAAACTTTTTAAATGAAGAGAGACGGTTGTAATTAAATTCCAGGATACCCTTGACGAATATCCAAGAACTGTTGATGTCACCATGTGAAGAAAATTATACTATAAGTTTCTAATGGAGAAATATTTCATTTATTTTGACCAAAGAATAGTTTGATATAAGAACTGAAAAAAAGGCCCAATCTTACGTCCCTGAAAATCCCAACTCGAGTGGAAACGGTATTGTAACTCAAATTAATCTATATTACCTAAGGAAACGCCGCACGAACTTTCTCGCTCTATTTTATTTTTTTTATTTTTTAGAAATGGAGATATTTACTCAAAATTCGTAATAAAATATACAGTAGCAAGCCCGAGAACAAATTTCGCTAGACACGTTAAACATTTTTTATTCATGGTTTTAAATTTCATAATTTTATTTTTAAAGAATTAACGTCTTAATTTGTATATTTGAATAAATACAAAATATCGATATTGGGTCACCAAGGGTCAACACTTCGTATTAAAATTTTGACTTCCGGTTAAAACTTTCGTCATTTTACTAGGGGATATCTTATGGTTATTGCAATGCTATTACATTTCTTTTTTAATAAATTTTGACCAATTAAATAGGTAATTATTGACTAATGAATCTAGAATGAAAGGGATAGAATCGTTATAGCCGATTTTGAGAAAACTGAGTTTTTCTATTTTCACCCTTTAGTAAATTGCTATTAATTTTAGGGTTAGACAAACGGCATTGCAAAAACCACTTTTTAGGGTTCGGGGGTCATGAAATGTCAACATCCATCAACAGCTCAGGCTAGATTTTTTTTGACGGTCGTAATACTTTACCTTAAAGAGTTGGCAAAGTTAAAAGAAAAATATATTTGTGTATGGCTTAAAAACTTTTTGTTTTATAAAAACATATTTCAAGTAAAAGATGTTTATTATAAATAGATACACATGTATGCAATGATAAGTAATTTATATCCCAAAAACTTACGGAGATAAAATTAAAAATTAGAATTTACGCATCAGACTGGAACCTTGTAGTCATTTTGAAGAAAAATTTAGAGTAGCCATTTGGTTTGTAATATTGATCAAAGCTTATAAATGAAATTTAATCAAACTCGTTAAAACCGATTTTGATAAAATCATTTTTTTTTTCCGCCCTTAAGGAAAATACCCTTAATCTTAGGGTTGGATATCCAATTACAAAAATTCCTCAGGGTTAACCTATGAAAGCCCTATACATCGAGTTTTAGCCCAATCGGTAAAATAGTTTAGGCTCTAGCCCGAGGTATGGATTGATGGACAGATAGGCAGACAGATGGCATTGCGAAAACCAATTTTCAGGGTTCGGGGGGTCATGAGACTTCGACATCCATCAAAATCTCGAGTTCAAATTTTTTGACAATCATAAAACTGTAAGGTAGCGATAAAGTAAAAATATTGGTATTGGGTCCCCGTGGGTCAACAATTCGTATTAAAATGTCAACTTTCGGTATAATTTTTTTGACATTTTACTAGGGGTTGAACATCTATGGTTATTGCATTACTATTAAATTCCTAATTTATAAATTTTTATTAAAAAAGGTAAATATTGACTATTGAATATAAAATGATAGAGATAAATCATTGTTGTATAAACATTTTTCATAAGAGGTTGAAAGAAAGAGAACATACACTTTTTGAGAGACTTGCTCATTTCTTACTCTATGGCATTAGAGAATTATTGCGTTAAAACTTAAGTAGTATCTCTTTACAACAAGATAACAAAATTGTATCAATATATTTGCCAATATTTCAGAAACTGTTGGTTTTATAAAAATATATTTCTTATAAAAATCTTTATTTTAATAGTACTACAATTTTGCAAAGATAAATTGTTTAGTATCTAAAATAGTTGCGGAGATACGGAAATTTCAGCTCTTGTAAATTATCCTAAAATTAATTTTCATGGAAAAATTAAAATAGCCAGTTTATTTATAATCTTAATCAACGCCCGGATACTAATTTTAATCAAAATTGTTAGAACCGATTTTGAGAAAATTGATTGTTTCCCTTTTCACTTTTTATTCTACTCTTAATTTTGGGGTTAAAAAGACACAGAGACAGACAGCATTGCAAAGACCACTTTTTAGAGTTGGGGGGGGGGGGGGCATGATACGTCGATATCCATTAAAATTTCAGGTTAGATTTTTTTTTTATGGTCGCAAACTTTACCTTTAGTGTTCGAAAAGTTAAATATATATATATTTGCGTATAAATTAAAATTTATTGGTTTTATAAAAATATTCTTCGAATAAAATATTTGTATTATAAATAGATCTACATATTTACAATGATAAGTAATTTCATATCTCTAATAGTTACGGAAATATGATAAAAAGTGAGAATTTACGCATCAGACCGGAGCCCTTAAAGTTATTTTGCCGAAATATTGAGAGTAGCCATTTTGTTAAGAATATTTAACAATGTCTTGAAATGAAATTTAATAAAAATCGTTATAGCCGATTTTGAGAAAATCGACTTTTTTTTTTGACTTCAGTAAACTACCCTTAATTTTATGGTTAGATATCCAATTCCAAAAACCCTCGGGGCAGCCCTATGAAAACCCTAGATACCAAGTTTTAGCCCGATAGGTAAAATAGTTTAGGCTCTAGTTGGATGTACAGGCAGGTAGGCAGATAGACAGAAGGAAATTCAAAAACCCCTTTTTAGGATTCGAGGGGGTCATGGAACTTAGAGATTAACCAAAATCTCGAGTTGAATTTTTTTTGACGTCACAATACTTTCTCGACCTGTAAGATAGCAAGAAAGTAAAAATTAATATTGGTGGTGATTAATTTTAATTAGTGAATTTCGTAAATATTAAAACGACCTTCATATACATTTTGAATAATCTTTTGGTATTTTAATAGAAACTATGGGATTCATTTGTTTAAAACTCAGACTGTTACAATAGTTTTAATTTATTTTTTTATTTTTTAAATGTATCTTTCTTTTATAGAGAGTTTGGTAAGTTTGTATTAGGTGGGCACTTAATGAATAAATAATTATATTAGAACATTACTTATTGACTATCTTTGTTTTGAACAGAAACAATTCCCAGTTTCCTGACCCTCAAACCATCACTGTGGAAGGAGTAGCCTCAATTTCACCAAAGATACTTTTTTTGACTACGCTGAGAATTGAGCCAAGTACCCTTAGCTCAGTAGGCGGACGCCTATCTTTGATTATGTTTTGTTTTAAAATACAATAATTTATTTTTTTAAGAGATGAAATTTTGAACGTAGATACATAAATACTGTATAAGTTAATATATAGTATTATATTATGCTCTGCTCGAGAGCAACATATTCAAAATTAATTTACAAACTGTCAAAGAGATTAATTAATTGAATATCTACTTCGATGGCTGCATGATTTAGCGCGCTATTCTCATGTTAGACTACAATACCAAGACAGGAAGCTTGGGGCTCAATCTTGGTCGGGTGCAATGAGGGTGGTTTTTCATTAAAAAAAGTTTTACATTATCCCTCCACGCAAATGAGGGTGCACGTCCTCTAAATTAAACCTTCTTAATCCTTAACACATTAGTGGAATTAGTACATAGGCGTATAGCCCAAACGGGTAGTAAGACGTAGTGCTAGAAAAAAGTTTGATATATTGGAAGCCGTTTGAACATACCTTATTTTCGAAATTCAATAATCCTAATAAACTAAGTTTAAGGCAGTTGTGAGCTTCAATATTTCGCAAGAAGGTTGTAGCCTAAATAATAACATACATATTTAATTTTTCGCCTTTTTAGCTGAGAATCTACACCCTCTCTGCTATTTAAAAAGGGAAAATTCTTTGTCATACATTAATTGAAATTGTTTATATATGACTATGGCCCTCATCAATGGTCGAATGGTCTAAGGCAGACATGTCCAACTGAGGCTCCCCCGAGCTCACTCTGGACAAGTACGGCCGCCACATCAAACTAAAATATTTCAAATTGCAGAAATAAACAAACAATAAGGCTCTTGCTTTTATTATATTTGGACATTAGGTCCTAAAAATGTTATGTATGGCCCCCAGCCAGTTCCCCAAGAAACGTTATGTGGCCCTCAGTCGGGAAACCGTTGGATAGACCTGGATCCAAGGCGTTACTCTCGCAATAGACTGGACTACTGGTGACGAGGAGATCGGGTTTTTAATCCCTGTTGGGTGCACGCAGTTTTTTTTCCCTAGTTGGTTTTCCCTTCTCCTTACATGAAAATGCAATTACACTTCCTCTAAATGATATATTCGCCCCCCTCCCTATCTTATATAGTGTAAGTATCAGTCACTTATCGGTGTGAAACAAATATATGAAAGATTTCAATGTAGAATTAATACAAGGCTATTAATTTTATGTTATTATTGATATTAAATTTATATATATACTATACTTACTACTACTACTACTACTACTACTACTACTACTAATAATAATATAATAATAATAATAATAATAATAATAATAATAAATAATATATGGAATAAATGTTTGGTGGAATATTTGGAACTTTTCTTATAACAATTATTAATTTTAATTCATTTATTTGACCTTAATTCATTTATAAGTCTTTCTCATAACAATTATTAAGCTTAACCATTTAAATACATTTTGCACATATAAATATTGGTCTAAATGAAGTAAAATGCATTTCTAATAAGTGCACGTTGTTTCGCTGGATTAAGTAGGTCCACACATCTCTCAGCTGAGCCGAGAAACGTTGGCTAAGTGCTCCGGAAGCAGCGGCTGCTAGGCACAGCGAGTGAAAATGTGGTAGGTAATGTTTATTGGGTGTGCGTGTGTGTTGGAGAGAGAGATAGAGGGTGGGGGGGTGGGAATGTGTGTGTGTGTTGACGCGCAAGTGTTTCTCTCCCCCCCTCCCCCTTCCACCACAACCACCACCGTCCCCACCCCCTCAACGCAAGGTGGAACACGGCTTTGTCATCCCGACTATCTCCATATTGATGGGCGCCACCCCCTACCCCCAGCGACCCTTAACGATTCACAGGAAAATTTGAATGCATGATGTGGGATGCCTAACGCAAGCAGCAAGCAAGCAAGCAGGCAGGCAGGCAGGCAGGCGAGGCCATGCTGGCACTTGCAGGAGTAGCAACAGCGGACGAATAAAGGCCAAGGAATGGTTAAATCATCGTCCTACAACACAAGAGCTTCGTCCTCTCCTCCCCCCCTCTCTACACCCCTCACCATCCCACTCTCCACTACCCCCCTCTTCCGCTTTGTTTTCCCGTTAATTCTCCCGAAATTGCGTTCCTGGCTCGTACCTAGCCCATTGGTATTCACTGCGAACCGCGGGCAAAAACTTAAAAACTCGCCCTCTTCGTCGTTTCATCCCTTTTGAGAAAAAGATCCCTTATCACATATTTCATATGCAGAGGGCTGTTTTGCTTGCCAGGAGCAATATTATTTCCATATTTTTCACATAATGCGCCGCTGTGTATGGCTTTTATTTCATGTGACATCATGGTAATGCATTTTAACGTCTTATCATTCATTGCGGCATCTTCGCGACTCCCGTACGACCAAGTAAATATTTGTTCAAGATGGGCCATATAGCTTTCTCCTAGCCTGATGGACGGGGTGAACCTGAGGCCGCATACAAACAGCGAGCGAGCGGCCGCGTACACACGAGAAACGGTGCCCGGTTACAGAGGGGATAAGCGCCGTTAGTTTGGATATTTACGATATGTGGAGATTACTTTGAATTTTATTCAAATACAATTCTTTTGACGTACTCTTCGTAATTACACAAGTATCTATGAGAAATACTACTTAAGAAAATATATTTGCCCATGATCGGTTTGAAATGAACCGTTCTATGAAGGCCAAATATATTACATAATTTTAGATCTTCTCTAATTTCTGAAATTAATAATATTATATTTTTACTTAAGAGTTTGAGAGAAAAAGTTTTCTTACTTTCAGTTTAAAATTACCATTAATTTGGATTGGCTACAATGATGTTATAATGGAAAAGTGACCATAGCTAGATTGGCTAACTTTCGTGTTTATTTCGTTTTTTAGAAATCCCAATGTTGAAATGATATTGAGAGGTTTATATATTCGTGAAAGTTGGTGTATGAATAGAGTAGAAATTTATTTCATAAATAGTATCAAATATTTATTCGCATATAGAACAATACACACTACTAATATTATTTGAATAATCAACACACATTTTTAAGCGTGAGAATCTTGAGCTTAGAAGTATATTATGCATAATGTTAATCTTGAAATGTCTTAATACTGATTAAAGACATCAAATAAATGTTATAGAAATCAAAATTATTCAAAGCCAAGATATTTGAATCTATAACCCTAAGTAGGATCTTTAAGCAAACGCACTACTGATTAACTAAATGGTCGAACATCCACACATTAGGATTAAAGATCGTGGTTCAATCCCGGTCGGGTGGATCAAGTTTTTTCTCTAAATGGTTTCCCATTATTTCTCACGCAAATGAGGGTACACTTCCTCTAAATTCAACCTTACTCATCCTTTATTTATTAGCGTAATTATTACATAAATGTATAACCCAAATTGTAGTAAGATGCTATTTTAAAAAAAATTTTTTTTGTGGTTAACATTGATACAAATCTACAATATAATTAGGCCTAATATTATTTGGTAGATATTGATATTAGCTATCAAAAGTGATAGATGAAGATCACATGAAGTGACGTATGAATTTATGAAAAGTATTTTAGTAACTAACTGTCAAAAGTTTGTTCTCCTATAAATAAAACCCTAGTAAACTGATTTATATTATTAGGAACATGATAGGAAGTTATTGTTTGAAAGACACCACGTTATTAAAACTATTTTAATTAATTCATACGTGAAGTCGTGGGATATGCTGTTGTCCCTTGTGATTTATATTATTAATACCAATATATAGTATGATCTTGGTAGGAAGAACAGCAGAAGTTAGTTACTTAAGTTATTAAAACAATTCTAATATAGTCATACATAGAGTCATGTTATCTGCAGATGTCTATTTTAATAATTATTATCATTACCTATAAAATAACACAAATAAAATATATAAATATTTCCAATATTGGACGCAAAGGAATATGTTTGAATTTTCTTTAAGTTCTTCTAACCAATATCAGGGTATAGTTATAATACTAGTATAGTAAGATGTCGATTTTTTTACCACCGATTTTTACTTACTCCCCATCCAGGTAGTAGCATTTTAATCTACTGATGAGTTATGGATGAGGATGCTAATATTTATAGGAGATGTACTCACATATTTTTGGAGAAATAGGGAGAAAACTTTCTAGGAAAAAAAAACCCACAGCACACCCAACAGGACTTCGAACACCACCCTCCTCGACACCAGAACACCAGACTAAATTAACTTGACATTTAAACCACGCACCCATTGATGCGGGTTGGAGCTGTATTAGAAAGTAAGAAGTTCACCACAAACACTATTCCCTATTTTATTTAACGCGCGCATTACCGTATTTCCACTCATGAAGGAGGGGGAGGATATTTTCTGCACCAAATTTACCTCAAAGGTGTCTGTTGCAATGCGGGCTTAGAGCGGTTCTCTGTCAAGTACAAATAGTACCCCCAGCGGGTTCAGACTCTTTTGAGGGAGCTTTAATAAAACAAAGACATTTAAAACAAGCATCAAATTGTCCATGTACATAAACGTACTATTGAAGTGCTTACATTACCTTCACCAGTGTTCAAATTATTTGGTATGTGCATTACAGGTCTATGAGACCTTGGTTTACTATCAGGGGGTTGTATGAAATATTCTGGTATTAGTGATGCATGGATATGTCCTACCACCAAAATACTATGGCTCTTTGTTATAAGTTTTGGTGTTTAAAATTGTGTCGTAGATAGAGTTAGTTTGTAAGTCATTTACAGGTGTAATCCTAGCTTTATAATAAGGTAAATTAAAGTAGTAGTAATTAAATTAAACTTCACATTAAGGAAGATAGATGTGTGGACCACTTTTATTGTTATGTATACAGGAGTAAACAAATGCCAACGCTTGAATCAAAAATGTTGGTAAACAAGCTCACAAACACCAGTAAAAATAGATAGAATTGCCAAATTGACAGATCTACTTTTACTTTAAATAGTAAAGGTAGACAAATATCTGTCAGCCTACTTAAAATATCTATTTATCTCCTTCGTACAGAAATGATCAAACACATATTATTCGGAAACAGTTTATTTTCCTTAAGAATGCAGACTATATTAAAATGGATGGTATAGGCTCTTCATAAACTGAAGAGCCGTGCTAACACTTATAGACTCTTACATAATATGTTATTAAATTATTTAAAAATACAACGTAATATAATCAAAGACAGCGTGAAATCGTAAACATGGTTACATCATCATATACTTTATTGGAAATCCGGGAGAGATGGCGTACACAATTTATATATGTATTCGTTTTTCCTTATAAAAGAGTTCCGTATATTACTTAGGGCAATATTCCGCAAATGGTGTGCCGTGCGGCCACAGCCAAGATAACCACGCATCTCTCTTCGATTAAAAACACGAATGAATCTGGTACAAGCTGGCAGCCGTGAGTCATCCGGATTTCTTACTTAGGCCTAAGCTTTCGCTTGAAGTTAAGATTTATGATCTGCCTAAATTACTTATGGTTTGAACGAAAGGTTTCCAAATGTTAAAAAAAGCAGGTACAGAAAAATAACTTTATCCTTTAATCTTAGAACATTTGAAGCTACTTTAGGAAATATTTGTCTATACTTTCCTGGTTATGATTTACCGTACAACCATTGAAATGGGTGCGTAATACATTTTCTGTGGTCACAGTGTGCACTCAAAACAAAAGAGTGTGACGCGAACATTTTAGGCTTGTGAAGTGTACCCCGATTTTAAGATGTTGAGGAAACACTGACCTAGGGCAGGACACTTGAAGTAACATGTGTACGCAGATCCTCCTATACCGGCGACCACATAGTGAGATCGCACGCTCATATGTTTGTACAACCGTCGATGCTAGCATGCACAGAATAGTTTAATGTGTTTCTCTAATAACGTCTCTAAATGTACGATGGCCATTTTGAACGCTTACTACGATCATGGATGGCACTGTGTAGTATCGATAAAATTAAACCTGTTTATTTTTCATGTTGTGGTTCTTTCATTACCTTGCTTAAATCAATGCATGTATCCTTATCCCAGTTATAATGTAACCTCTCTCTTAACTTGCATCAGACCCGCCTAAGTGGCGTAGTTAGCTAACGTGCTAGTTTCGTGATGAGATAGATTGCCGAAGACCGGCAGATCGAGGTTCGAATCTCTGTCGGGTGAATTGGGGTGGTTTTCCCTAAATGGTTTTTCACTCTACCTCAACGCAAATGCGGGTTCACTTCCTCTAAATTCAACTTTCCCAATTCCTAACCCATTAGTGTAATTAGTACTTAAGTGTATAACCCAAGCGGGTAGCAAGACGCGGTGTTAAAAAAACTAGCATCAGACGAATTTCATGGTTTTCAGTGTCATTGTAATGGAGATGTTGTTAATGTAAACATATCTTGTTAAAACTGTACCAACAGTGATATGTTTTCGCCCACTCAGTCCCCATATGGCCAATCACACATAAACACTGAACAATATACATAAACATAGGTGAGTGTATGTTCGTTGATACCTGACAAATAAGTGTTATATTGAGTGATGAGAATATATCTTGGGTACAGTTTAAAATAGCTCTGCTTACCCTGACAAAATTTCAAGACAAGTCACTTTTTTTTGTTTTGTTTTTTAAATTTCAGGCTTGTTTGGTCATAGGGAATCGCGTTCTAAAGTATATTAGTTTTCCTGGTGATTTTGGCAACGAGCTCACTTATATTTTATAGACCCTAAGTAATTAACTGAAATATTTTGTGTATCTTATACTACATTTAATTACATATTTTAACAATGTATTTGGACCAAAATCTAGCTGTGGACACTGATTTGACACGTCAATTGTTTTCCAATTGGAATCTTCCAAGCTTCTTAAGTCAACAACCTGAAGGTTAGTTTGATGGGATTTCTATCCATCTGGTGCTGGCAAGGTAATCATCCTTCGGCTGGTTATTGTTGCCTGCACCATCTGGTAGAAATCCCATTTACTAGGGAAGTACAGAAGCTGTGGTAGCTCCCCGTTGCCTTCCAAACTGAATTTCAATGAGCGAGCACGAAAGAGCTTATCAGTTTTGCCGGGAAAAGTATTTTCAATACCTTCCAGGGTTCTTTTAATGACACTATCGACATGCGACCGACGACTTTATTTCTACTCCGAAGGAAGTTGTACTACGGATTTATATCGCTCAAGAAAAATCCGTCAACCTCAGCTGGGTTTGAATCCACGAACATCAAGTCCTGAGGCGAACACTTTACCCCAAGACCACTGAACTCAACTCTTTCCAAGCTGGTGATATATTAATCTATTTGACTCTCCCAAGATGTTAGAGTTGTGTATAGGCCTTTTTACTAGAGTATCCTAATAAAATAATTATTACCAGTTTCAATGGCAGCTCCGGTTTGTCAACGTTTGTTGAAAACGTATACATCCATCCATGGATACCAGATGCGTGGCGTGAAGTTTGACCAGGGCAAGCAGTGTTAGTTTAAACTGTGCCTGTGAATAATTCTCATCATCTTTTAGAACACTCTTTCGAGAGGTATCAACGAACATACATTCGCATGTGAGGTATGTAGAGCAGAGACTTATATATGTATATTCAAATGGGGACTAAGGGGGTATAGCTTATCACAGGTACAGTCAGTTTTAACGAGCTCTTCTCAAATCTGACAACACTCCAAGCCATGCCACTGATGTTTACGTCTATCAAATCTCTAAATCCTTATGCGTATTTTTTTTAGCACTGCGTCTTGCTACCCGTTTGGTCGTATGTTTTTGTACTAACTAAGCTAATGGTTTTAGAGATTAAGAAGGCTATATTTATAGAAGTGTACCCGCAATTGCGTGAAGGGAAAATGGAAAACCATTTTTGAAAACCCACCCTCAGTACACCCGACCTATATTCAAACTCGATCTCCCCGTCATCGGCAGTCTACTTATGCGTATTAGATCTTACTAGTAGAGTGCTCTAAGCGCCAGTCTCACCCCTTGGATATCACCTAACTCCGCTAGGTAAAAAACTCGAGCCAGACATCGCATAGTGGTGTGATGTTATGTATTATGCTTTATCAAAAAGTGAAATTAAGTTCAGTGAAACAGTTTTACAATACTTTGAATTATACAAGATTATACAAATGTTAAGAATAACTTGTTTTAAAAGAAAAAAAAACTGTTAAAATTATCTAGATTTCCCTGTTGTAAGCTGAAGAATTAAGAAAACAGCACGTTGATAAGTTTTCAAATTTGAGCGTAATCTTGTATTTAATTTTTTTTAATTGATAGGTCGTGATAGAGGCTCTTAATAAATTCCATTTATGTAGGAAAAAGATTACAGAAATTTACAGCTAGGACCAATATTCTCAATATTCCAGCTTATCAGAGCTTTCTAAATTAACTGCCATTTAAAGTACATTTAAGGTTACGTTTACAAATAATATATCTAATTACATTTGAAGAGCAAACGAATTTCTCTTTCTAACCAGATAGGAATCACCTCACTGAAGTGTGTTTCAAGGCACAGTACCAGTATCGGCCACCAGGTTTGTCATGTGTACTAATGGTGTATCCGTGTTAAGTCACAGTTCACAAACAACACAATGCAAGGTATCCTCTTGGTCATGACTAACACTTCACTCTCTCATAGGTTTTATTTGACGGGCGATACATTCACAAGGTTTGTTCTCACAAAGTGAGTTTAGTTCGTGGTCCTTGTAGGACTATCGTCTGGTTGATGGTTCATCTACATTCAGTCACACCCATAAGAAACGCTGTTTTTGTTTTCCGCTTCAACATAGACTGTCACCCGATTCGATGGCCGCATGGTCTAAGGCACCCCTTTTGTAATAGACTTGAATGCTTATGAGGTGATATCGAGGTTCGTATCCTAGTGGGTTGTACTGAGGGTAGTTTTCCCTAAGTGTATTTCTACTCCTCCCATACACGAGTGTGGCTACATTTCCTCTAGAGTTATACCTCACCTAACCTTACTCCATTAGTGTGTAATTAGCATATTCGTATAACAAGAGTGGGTACTTTGACGCTGTGGAAAACAAAACAAACCCATAATACTTATATATGGTTAAATAATAATAAAAATTACCAGCTTCAGTGCTCGAATGGTCTAAGGCATCTCTTTAGTGATAGACTAGGTTGTTGATAATGGAGGAGATTAGGGTTCAAATCACTGTCGGGTGTTGTAACCCCCCTTTGATTTGATAGGTTCTTATTGCTATAAATAAAAGGTAGGTTAGTTACAAGAGAGTTTATTTTATTTTACAAACAACTAGCAGACATACGTGAGCGAGGCACTCTAGGAAAGTCGAGTGACTGGCCGATAAGGCCCGAAGTAAACAATAAATAAAGGGGCAAGACCCCAAGTCTTTAAGAGACAACAGAACGATTAATACCAAACAAAACATAATTAAATTGACCCATGCATAAGGCGACTAAACTAGCAAGAAAGTTAAATACAAGCAAAATGTATTGGTCTACACAACCTGGCGATGTTGACACTACATCGACATAAGTATCTAGTTATATAATAAACTGCCATTGCAAGGCGCAACAGAGAAAAGCAATGCTTGGTTTACCTAAACCTAACCTGTTACAATAGATCCTAATCAATTTAGTTCAATCTAATCATTATTACTATTATGACCAACGTGCTGGGTGCACGGGCTCGCGCCCCCCGAGTTGAGTAACAACTAGAGTTAATACCATCATAATAAATCTTTAAATTTTAGTAAGCAATACAACAATTTTAAATAAGTTACACATTTATCAAAAACAACTAGCGCCCCAAGATGGCGACATACAAAAGTTTCGTTAGCGCCCCAAGATGGCGACATACAAAGGTTTCATTAGTGCCCCAAGATGGCGACATACTAAAGTTCCAACCCGTCCGTGAGGCGGACACAACGTTAAGTTAAAAGAAACAAAGCTAGCGCATAAACCATAATGGCTGACAGGCAAATCCTGCAGTCTCAGAGAAATACATTTATTAGTAACCAAGATATATATTTAAAGTCGAAACTTAAATTTTGAACAAATTAACCCAAACATAATTTAGAAAACGTCGAACAACAACCTACGCCTAAATCTAAGACAAGTGTCTCACCTAATTGAGTGCAGAGAAATGAGTCAACATTACAAGACAGTCCAGCCGTTATATACGGTACAAAGTCAATCACGTGTTCACAAACGGCGGGAATCACACAGGGGACGAAGGGAGAGGGGAGTACACTGCTTCGACAAACGTCTCGATTATTCTCGTAATAATTTCAAATCACGCGCTGGTGGATGAGTCTTGTTTCATTCGAACACAACCGTCGGCGCATCTCGATGTTCAGATGTCTGAGTCTTGCTCTAATCGGACCTCGAGCCTCGGACGGTCAGTAAGCCGCGTGATGTAGAATGGAGTTGAGTGCGCGTGTTTCGTGAAGTCGAGCCCAGTCCAGTCCGGCCCAGTCAAAGGGGACCAAGATTTGGTGAGCCAGATCGTCCTTATTTGTTTTATGTCTGTGACAACGTCACAGTGTAATGAAAGTGATTTTTCCTAAATAGTTTTTCACTCTCACGCCATGAATATGCGTGTACATTTGATCTAAATTCAATCTTACTCATCCCTGACATATTAGTGTTATTTGTAAATATGCTTATAGCCCGAACGCAATGCTTAAGAAATACATTATTAAATTTTATAAACTCACTACATTTTACTATATACGAGTACTTACAAGAAATAATTTCCTAGACCAGACTATTCGTTTTGGTTTAATACGGTAGTAGATATACACTCAAATTTTCTGCAAAGTGGCTGCACGCAAGCCAATGTATTTCCATTTATGTAAGAGATGGATTAGCGCCATCTTCGTCCAAAAAGCGAGTGCGTTTTCGTGTGCAAATGTGGGCAGACAATATTGCGGGTGCGACTGATTGTAGACGATTCATAACTGGACGTCAGTCAATTGACACTCCATGCCAGTTATGATTGTACACAATAAAGCCTGCAAAGATCCCTTTTCAGTGCCAACGTGCCCTTGTCTATGGACCAATTACAAGATTTTTTTTTGTATCTGTAAATAAATTATAAGACACAATAGTACTTACTTTCTCAGAAGCTATTGTAAATAGTAAAAATTAAAAAATATGTTGCTAGTAAACTACTCTTAAATAATATTTTTTTCTCTCAAGTAAATAAAATATTTTGTTAGCTTATGAAATACTCTTCAGATACATATCTTGAACCAAATTTGTATAGCTATTTTAATTATTTTTAAAGATTTTCAAAAATCAGTCATCAGTAAACTAACCTTAAATTAATGTATGCTAGAAAAATGTAGATACATTTTTATTAAAGCACTCTTCAGATATTTTAACACAATTTTTAAGGGTATTTTCAAAATATTTTAAATTTTTAAAACTATTTATCAGTAAACTACCCATAGTCAATTATTATCTAAAAAACAATAATACAGTGCTACTAATAATGTAAGCAATTCCCAAATGATTTTTGATAGATTTATTAGACATTTTCAAAAGATTCTTGATTTTAAAATATCAGTAAACTACAATGAATTCTATGACGAAGACTCAAAATTAAGATTTGGCCTTGAGGTGTGACCATATAACAGATAAATATCAATTTTGAACCAAATACATCAAACCGTTTAGGATATAGCTCTGGTTACAGGTTTGTTATTTGGGGGTAACAAATTACGTTAAGATCCATCTTAATATTTTTATTTTTATCACCGCTTGTAACTAGCTGTTCAGATTGTACGCATAAATGATAATTAGCCTACTCTAATAGGGTAGGGATGAGGAAGGAAGCATGTTAGAGGTAATTTATCCGGATTTACGTGGAAGAAGCGTGGGAAACCATTTAGGAAAAACCACCCTTGGTAGACTCAACCGTGATTCTAACCCCAATCTCCCCGTATTCAGCAGGTCAGTGTAACACGAGAGTGAGGCCTTAGACCATAGTTTCCCAACCGGGGAGGGGGCACCGCCCCAACAGGGGGCCTTTTTTTTTGTTTTTAAGGAAATGGTAAATTGTAAGGGGGTGATAGCGGAGGCGTTTAGGTTTTTGTGTGACCCGCCTCGGTGGCGTAGTTGGCTAACGCGCTAGTCGTGTTGAGCTCGGCCGCCGAGGACGGGGAGATCGAGGTTCGAATCTCGGTCGGGTGAACTGGGGGTGGTTTTTCCTAAATGGTTTTCCACTCTCCCTCCACGCAAATGCGGGTTCACTTCCTCTAAATTCAACCCTCCCAATTCCTAATCCATTAGCGTAATTAGTACTTAGGCGTATAACCCGAACGGGTAGTAAGACGCGGTGCTAAATATTATTATTGTATTATTAGGTTTTTGTGGGAATTAAGACAGTAACTTTATGTTAATAATAAAAGGCAACAAAATATTTAACAATATGGTCTTGAATTTATTTAAATATATTTTATATTCTATAATTTTGACAGTCCATTTAGTTACTTTATAAACATTTGACATAAGTTATGTTTTACCGTGTGTTTTATTCATAGGGATTATAAGCTATGCCACGAGAAACAGTCAGTCATTTTGTAATCATGGTTTTTCATACGAAGATATATTACCCATCTGGCAACCAGCAGCCTTTTCCTAAAAGCTTTCCCACTCTATCTCAACGCAAATGTGGGTACGCTTCCTTTAAATTCAACTTTCCTCATCCCAAGCTCATTAGCTTAATTAGTACATAGGCATATAACCCGAACGGGTAGTAAGATGCGGTGCTAAAAAAATGAAAAGGCAGCCATTGATGAGAAGTGTGGACAAATTTAGGTCTTTTGACAGGTGATGAATTAAATTGGTTATTGTACTTGATTTTTTTTAATAAAACTGTGTAACTAATTTCTCACTTTTATTTAATTTTTACCCTAGCTGTTTATATTTTCATAGTCCTGAGAGAAATTAATCAAAATCTATCAAATTTATTTATACATATTAATAATATTTATTTAGTTTTAAATAATTAAATATTAATGTACAACGGAATTAAGCTTATTATCACTGATTTCAGCATGCTTATTAGTCGAAGCCTGACCTTTACCATCACAGGTAAAAAACCAACAAAATATATAAGCTAGACGTCTTGACCCGCATGCTCTACGATGCGGTTAGTTCGTTGTTATTTCTCCGACTTTCACCCTCACGCGTTTAATCTCGTTTATTGCACGCTAGTGGTTCCTCCAAGTAGTCAGTTTGTTGACAGACACACACCCCTTGATGGTGGGACGGAGGGGGTGTACCGTGTGTGTATGTGTGAGAGAGAGAGAGAGAGAGAGAGAGAGAGAGAACGTTACAGACCTTGACAAACACGGCACAGTCAGCTAACTGCTCTCCCATGGCAGATTGTTGGGGAATTATGGCTACTAAAGGGGGTGAGTCTGCATTCTAAACATTCCCATCACAACAAAGTGTCTACCCGCATTCGCGAAGGAGTAGAGTGGGAAACCATATAGGGAAAAACACCCTCAATAAACCTGTCTGGGATCCGAACACCAACCTCCCCATCATCAGCAGGCCAGTCTAGCACGAGAGAGACGACTTAGACCATTCAGGTCTACTGTTAATTTTTTTTTTTTGTCGCTGAGTCTCACTAACCGTTCGGGCTATACGCATACGTATTAGTCTCGCTAATGTAATATGGACGAGGAAGATTGAATTTATAAGATCTGTACTCACATTTGCGAGGAAGGAGATTGTAAAATAATTTAGGTAAAAACCACCCTGAGTACACTTGACCATGATTCAAGCTCCTATCTCCCCATCATCGTTAAGTCCAGTCTATAGTGAGAGTGACGCCTTAGAGCAGGGGTCGGCAACCTTTTTGGGCCCCGATCCACTTATATACTTATCAAACGTCTAATGATCAACCGTCCACTCTATTTTTACTCTTCTGTCTATGGCTATAATATTTTCTTAAATTCAAACTTTCCTCAGCTTATAACCCGAACGGTTAGTAAGACGTGGTGCTAAAAAAATAAATATTTTCTCAAATATTTAATAGCCCCACCTATACGAAAAAAAGAATAAATACATATATATTTTCATATTAATCTATCTAAATCTCTTATAACGTTACCGACTATAACATAAATGCATTTTGGTCATACTCAAAGATCCACTTTTAATGTTGATATCATTTTCGTGCTCGAGCGATTGAAAATTTTATTCGAGATCGACTAGTTGCCAACCCCTGCCTTCGATCACTCAACTACCGAAGGGGGTGTTAAGGTGGATGCGTAGGGGATGTGAGTTATGGGTAGTGTCTTTGAAGTTTTGATATCAAAACTTTTTTTGTCAAAATAAATCAAACAATTATCCAGTAGAAACATATAATTTAATTACTTCTATATTTGTTGAAAATCTTTTAAGTATGTCCTTAAATTTGATGATAACTTTCTTTCTTAACCTAAAAGGTTTTTCATATAATGCCGTCGATGTTCATGATAGATATTCAACAACTTTTGATATCACCATGTGAAAAAATTGAACGCAATGTTTCTACTAGAGCAATAGTTTAGTTTATTTTGGCACAAAAAATAATGCTATAAAAACTACAAAAATGTTGATTTTTTTCACGTACCCTACACTTCCACTGTAAGGCTTTTTTGGTAGGATATAATACTTCTTTGACTTGGGCCCTTTCAACAACAAGCCCATCTCACCAAAAATGTATCGAAGCAAATAAAAACTTATTAAACTATATGGTTCTTGCTTGGAACATTGTTTGAATTGTTAATGAGTTCCATAGAAATGTATTTTACCTTTTAGAAAATATTTTTAAAATTTATCAAAGCAAGTCGTTTCATGTCTAGTTCCACTAGAGTTAAAATCAACAAACATGTTGTTGTCATCAAAGAAACGTTAACTCAGTTAATTGTCAATAAATTAGAAAAAGCTAAACGGGAAGATCTTGAGAAAATACTATATTCTTGGAAAGGTGATCTTACGTTGAATTTGACCATTTGTACGAAGAAAAAAAATACAGTAATCATCTATACACCTCCATTGCTTAGTTCTATAAATCTGATAAGGTTTTAAATTCACATTTTTCAATTTATAAATAGTGAATAATATTTTTAAAAAATCCTAAATACTTTCAAAAGAGAAGACCACTTTCTATCCCCCAAGTAATCGGTAAATAATAGTTTTTATACTTCAAATCACAACGCACAAGTCTACTTTTTAATTCAATGACGCAGCAAATTCTGGCATCTTAATCGCCACACTAGATGTAACCCATGGATGCTAGAACATAAGTTGTGAAGACAAACACTCCCTGCTCAGATCAAGAGTTGTGAGTTTCGCCAAGAGCTGCTCACGCAAAACTATCAAAATAGTTGATCACGTCAACCACTTGGAATTAGAATTATATTATTAAATGTTCTAGAATCCCAAAGAAGGTGCTTGCAGCTAGATATACAAAACCAATTGGAATTCCGCCAATCTTGTGTAGCACCATAGTGTGAAACATAAGTAACAATCAGTTACTGACCAGTTTGTGACTTCAATCACTAACCAGGCCTATCACAATTGAGTAGCTCCTTGGGCTAAAGGCCTAAGACTTTAGTCCTTCCTAGAGAAACTATATTATAGTATGATTTCTGCTAGTGATAGGGATGTCGGGGTTTGAATCCCAGCCAGGCATACTGAGGGTGGTTTTCTCTAAATTGTTTCCTACTTTCCTTTCATGAAAATACGGGTATTTTCCCTAAAAATTCTACTAAAATCATCCAAAACTCATTATTGTTACTAAATGCATATAGCCCGGACGTTCATTAAGACGCGAAGGATGAAAAAATCCGTGGGTGTTGAATTCCTCCACGAAGATAAGTAGTACGTAGCAATAGTCTAGTTCCTCCACAACACCTCAAGGAAACGATAACTAGGCCAAGTGCAGTAGTTTAGTTCCTCCATGACACCTCAAGGAAGAGATTATAAGTATTCGAAGTATAATAGTCTAGTTCCTCCACAACACCTCAAGGAAGCAATAAGTATTCCAAGTGCAATAGTCTAGTTCCTCTAAGACACCTCAAGGAAGCTATTATAAGCATTCCAAGTGCAATAGTCTAGTTCCTCCACGACACTTCAAGGAAGCTATGATAGGTATTCCAAGTGCAATAGTCTAGTTCATCTAAGACACCTCAAGGAAGCTATTATAAGCATTCCAAGTGCAATAGTCTAGTTCCTCCACGACACTTCAAGGAAGCTATTATAAGTATTCCAAGTGTAATAGTTTAGTTCCTCTAAGACACCTCAAGAAAGCTATTACTGTACGGGTAATCCAATAGCCTAATTCCTCCACTTCTATCTGTGGGTTGGCGAGGGGGTCCATTTTGCATGGAAGTCCACGGGCACATGAAATCACAAAATTAAAAAAGAACAAAATTCACTAACGCATGAAAGGTTAGTTTAAGCTATGTTGGGTAGGAACCATAATTAATGTATTTTATGGAAGGTTTGAAATTTGAGACTATAATGTATGAATTATAAACCAAATAAAAGAGCGTAAATTAAGACACGTAAAAAGAAAATACAACCATTTAAAAAATATACAAATTAAAACATATTAAAGCTTAAATGTTTAAGTTAAATACATTTCTGAGACTGAAATATTTGCACATACAATTTTTATAAAGGTTAATGTACGGATAAGCTAGAAAATATTTGAATGAAAGTAGAAACATATAGATTATATTGTAGACTATACCTATTCAATTATTTCTTTTTACCCATATCATATTTATTTTCAATAAATTCAAAAAATAATTGAGTGATATCCTCTAAATTATTCTTACCATTAAAATATGTTTAATTTAATCTTTAATTCAAATTTACTAAAATGATATCATTTCAGCCGAGAGATTTGCTTCGTGTTGAAGGAACAATTGTTTAAATAAAAAAATTGATTGCGCTCAGGACCCAATGATAGTGGGTTCGAACCTAGCCAGCGTTGAATATATTTTTCTTGGGCGAAAAAAAATCCGTAACGCAACTTCCTTAGGGTGGAAATAGAGCGCTCGGTCTCATGTCGATTATCGCATGTTAGAGAACCTTGGAATGTATGTGATGTAAATAATTTTCTGGCAAAAATTGTTAGACCCTTTCACTTTCATTTAAAGAAATTCTCGTATGTTTTTATAATTAGTCGGTTCAGAAAGTGCTCGTTAAATACCTACAATAATACATCTATTTTATATACATTAGCCATCGTTAAGAAAAATATAGGTTTTCTTAATAAATGGGAAATTGCTACATGTGTAAAACAAATGTAAACATTTCAAACAAAGATGAATATAACTTCAAAGGAAACGCTTTCCATATCTTTTTAGAAAGTACTTATTTTTACTTTCTCGCTATCTTACAGGTAGAGAAATTATTGTGATCGTCAAAAAAAATCGAACTCAAGATTTTTAAAAATCTCGACATTTCACGACCCCGCGAATCCGAAAAAGTTGTTTTTGAATTTCCGTCTGTCTGTCTGTACCTCCGACTAGAGCCTAAACTATTTTAATGATCGGGCTGAGACTTGGTATCTAGGGTTTTCATAGGGCTGCCCCGAGGGGGTTTTGGAATTGGGTATCCAACCTGAAAATTAAGGGTAGTTTAGTGAGGGGCAAAAAGAGAAAAAGTCGATTTTCTCAAAATCAGCTCTAACGATTTTAATTAAATTTCATTTCAATACATTTATAAATATTCTAAACTAAATAGATACTCTCAATATTTCGGCAAAATGGCTTTAAGGGCCTCGGTCTGATGCATAAATTCTCACTTTTTATCATATCTCCGAAATTATTTGAGATATGAAATTACTTATCATTGTACATATGTAGATCTATTTATAATACAACTATTTTATTCGCAACAAATTTTTATAAAACCAATAATTTTCAAGCTATAGGCAATATATATATATATATATATATAATTTATAATTTTAACTTTAGAACCCTAAAGGTATTGCGACCGTAAAAAAAAATCTAATCTGAAATGTTGATGGATGTAAACTTCTCATGACCCCCCGAACCCTAAAAAGTGGTCTTTGAAATGCCGTCTTTCTGTGTGTCTTTTTAACCCCAAAATTAAGAGTAGTTTAATAAAAAGCAAAAAGAGAAAGAATCGATTTTCTCAAAATCGTCTCTAACGATGAAAATGTCCTTTAAGTGTACTTTACAGACGCGGAAATTTCCGTATCCCCGCAACTATTTGAGATACTAAATAACTTACCATTGCAAAATTGTAGTACTATAAAAAATAAAAAACTTTTATATGAAATATATTGTTATTAAACCAACAATTTCTGAGATATATTAGTACAATTTGGTGAGCTTTAGTTGTAGAAAGATACTAAAGTTCTAACGCAATAATTCTTTAATGCCATAGAGTAAGAAATGAGTAAGTTTCTCAAATAGGGTTATGTTCTCTTTCTTTCAACCTCTTAGGATAAATGTTTGTACAACAATGATCTAGCTCTATCATTTTAGATTAAATAGTCAATATTTACCTATTTTATTGGTCAAAATTTATAAATAAGGAATTTAATAGCAATGCAATAACCATAGATGTGCAACCTCTAATTAAATGTCGAAAACCTTTTAAACCGGAAGTCGACATTTTAATACGAAGTGTTGACCCACGGGGACTCAATATTAATATTTTTACTCTCTCTCGCTAACTTACAGTTTTGTGATCGTTAAAAAAATTGAACTCGAGATTTTGATGGATGTCGACGTGTCATCACCCCCCCCCCCCCCCCCCCCAACCTTAAAAAGTGGATTTTGCAATACCGTCTGTCTAACCCTAAAATTAAGAGCAGTTTATTAAAGGATGAAAAGAGAAAAACTCCATTTTCTCGAAATCGGCTATGACGATTCTATTTCTCTCATTTTACACTCAATACTCAACCTATTTAATTGGTCAAAATATATAAAAGAGAAATTTAATAGCAATGCAATAACCATAAGTTATCCCCTTGTATAATGATAAAAATTTTAAATGGAATTCAAAATTTGAAAACGAAGCGTTGACCCTTGGGGAGCCAACATCGATATTTTGTATTGATCCAAATATACAATCGAAGACGTTAATTCTTTAAAAACTAAATTATGAAATTTAAAACCAGAATAAAAAATGTTCTACGTATGTCTAGCTCAATTTGTTCTAGGTTTTTCTAGTGAATATTAAATTGTATTACGAATTTGGAGTAGATATCTCTATTTCTAAAAAATAGAGTGAGAAAGTTCGTGTGAGTTCCGTACCATTTATTGTTAATAGTTGGGGTTCATCAAAAACTCTTACTTTTTTAAATTCACTCACTATTGATAACTGTACAGGCATAAAATAATATTGTCTAAAAAATATAACTGTAATTACTTTCTAGCATTAATTTCCCTTTAATTAACCAACCCAAGTTTAACAACTTTATTCGTCTCAGTTGGGGAAGAGTTAATAGATAACATTTTCTTAGGTTTTTTTTATTATTGTTCTAAAATATCTCTTTATAAATTCTGATTGGAGTTTTTTTTAATATAAGAAATAAAAAAATAATACTCGTACCAGGACACAAACGTTCTTTAACGAATTGGCTATTCATCCCGGAATTTTCTTCCTGCAACCTATGAAAAGGCCGAGGAGACCCGTGTAGACCTAGAGATGATGTAGAAGAGTGGAAGGGAAGGAAAGATCCTTGCATACATTTAGTCTACACTGCGCATGTACTACATTACGTCCTTAGCGAAGGACCAGAGTCACCAGAGACAGAAGACTTGCAACGAACCTTCTTTCTTTTCTTTTTGCCTTCCTTCTATCTTTCTTTCTGTTGATCTGCTGAGGTGGAAACAAAAGAATTGAGTGAAACATAAAACAACATGTCGGTGAGGAGAAAAGGGAGAGGACATGAAATTAGACGGAGGGAGGAGGGTTAAGAAGGGGGGTAGAAGGATGGAGGGGGTTTAGATGGTCCCTGAATTATTACGAAGAGAAAAAATAACACTTCAGTAAATAGCTGCAAGATTGACAGACCAGGAGCAGAATAATAACAAAAAATATTCATATTTTTCTGCTTTTTAAACAGGAGATTTCTCTTCTTCTCGTCACCGAATCTCTTCACGCCACGTTTGCAATCGGGATTCTTTTTTTTCTTACTTTATTTTTTTTTCTTCCCTTTAGTTTTTGAAAGAAAAATACAATCAAAGCGTGGTAGTAAAAAAAGTTCGAAGGGATGGAACAAAGCAATGCAACACATTTCGCAGTGGCCTATATTCAATTTTTAATTTCCCATTCGAACAAACCCAGAAAAGGTTAGGTTTCCTTAAGATTTTTCTAAACTTTCAAATTACAGTTTAATATATTTTCCTTTATCGAGATAAAGTATCTAAAATCAAAACTTTCAAAATCTATATTTGTTTCTGGCCAACTCTTCGACATAATTGATCAAGTTTTTATATAATATAAATTTTCCAAATTATGATTGAGGATTGAAGGAGAAAAGATATATAAAAGTTAAAACATTATTGATAGAATAATAGCAAACAACTTATAAATAGTTACACATAGTCACGCTTTATAAATGTAAAATATTTATTTTTACGTTTTTTTTGTCTATAAAAATGACATTGGCTTTATATATAAGTAAACTTGTGTACAACATTTTTTGGTTATTGGAAATCACAGCCTTTCATTAGCAAACAAAATACCAGAAAAACAACAGCAAATTAACAAAAAAGAAATATTTAAAATATCTTTTGGATCACCCACAACATTAATTTGTTTGTTCCTAAATGTTTTTCCATAATATTTCAAAACAAATGTGGGCACAGTTCCCCTAAATTCTACCAATTAGACCCTACCCAATTATCGTAAAATGTGAAAAGCATAAAAATCCCTTTAAAAAAAAGTTAAATCGTAATAATTTTCATTGATTTATGAAAAATTATCTTTGACATCACAAAATTTTAGGTCAAGACTTGATTTTAGGTCATTTCTGTACAAGATAGCCTTATTAATTGATTAGTTCTGAGAAAGCACAAGAAGAACATTTCAGATTTACTTCCGTCCAATATATTACACTAACAAAAGGGAACAAAAACACAAGTCAAGTGTGATATAATGATATATTCACCATCCAATATATCACCACTAACAAAAGGGAACAAAAACACAAGTCAAGTGTGATATAATGATATATTCACCATCCAATATATCACCACTAACAAAGGGAACAAAAACACAAGTCAAGTGTGATATAATGATATATTCACCATCCAATATATCACCACTAACAAAAGGGAACAAAAACACAAGTCAAGTGTGATATGATATATTCAGCAAAGTATCAAATATGCTATATTTTTCTTCGGTGTTTTACTACCCTATTTAAGTAGAGATGAGGAGCAGATATTTTATAGGAAATGTATCCACTATTGTGTTGAGGTATAGGGGTAAACTATTTAAGGAAAACCACCTCAGTACACCAGGCAAGATTCGAAAAACTATCCTTTGTACCCGCCGATGTGGGTTCTGGTTATTTTGAGTGTTGCATTGAGTGGGCACATCACGGTACTCTTGAATATGAACCCTTTATAACTTTCAAGTCATCATAGTACCTCTAGGTGTACTATATTCCTACTCGGTGAATTTTTGCCAATGTGCGTCAGTAAAATGAGATAAATTGATCAAATTTCTCGTGCAGCCCAAATACAAGTTTATAAATTATGTTGAAAGTGACTGAGATATACATTTATATAATAAAGGTTTTATTTTAATTGAACTGAAACTTTATATCGAAAATTGTAAAGTAAGATTGCCCAATGATGTTGTCCGTATGTATGTATGTATGTATGTTATGTATGTATGTATGTATGTATGTATGTATGTATATGTATGTATGTATGTATGTTTGTATGTATGTATGTATGTGTATGTATGTATGTATGTATGTATGTATGTATGTATGTATGTATGTATGTATGTATGTATGTATGTATGTATGTATGTATGTATGTATGTATGTATGTATGTATGTATGTATGTATGTATGTATGTATGTATGTATGTATATGTATGTATGTATGTAGTATGTATGTATGTATGTATGTATGGTATGTATGTATGTATGTATGTATGTATGTATGTATGTATGTATGTATGTATGTATGTATGTATGTATTATGTATGTTATGTATGTATTATGTATGAGTATGTATGTATGTATGTAGTGTATGTATGTATGTATGTATGTATGATGTATGTATGTATATGTATAGTTATGTAATAGTGTAATGTTATGTATGATGTATGTATGTATTGTATGTATGTATGTATGTATGTATGTATGTATGTATGTTATGTATGTATGTATGTATGTATGTATGTATGTATGTATGTATGTATGTATGTATGTATGTATGTATGTATGTATGTATGTAGATGAGTTGTATGTATGTATGTATGTATGTATGTATGTATGTATGTATGTATGTTATGTATGTATTTGTATGTATGTATATATAGTATGTATGTATGTAATATGTATGTATGTATGTATGTATAGTATGTATGATGTATTATGTATGTATGTAATGTATGTATGTATGTATATGTATTATATATACGTATGTATGTACGTATGTATGTACGCATGTATGTATGTACATATATATACGTATGTATGTATGTATATAAGTATGTATATATGTCTGTATGTACTGTATGTAAACATTCTACAGGTCACAAATCGCAACAAATAGACCCCTATATTTCTACATTTGATTCATTTATTAATTAAGTAGAGCTCTATTAAAATAATTATTGATATCTCGGATGTCTGATTGTTATAGAGAGCATTTTAAATATGAAAAAAATCTATATTATAATATTCATTATAATAATTGGGCTAACCTAATTTTCTTCAAAGAAATAGATTTTGACTCCTCAAAAATTTCACTTCTCATCCATCTATAAATTCGCCATAAAGTTTGGTAATAAAACAATGCTGTGTATAAAAATAGCTATTGCTTTAGACCCTACGTGACCACAATTATAATGTTTCACACTTTTTTATACTACTACTAATTTATCATACATACGATGCAAAGAAAGAATCTTGTTTAAGGATAAAACTATTTCAAGATTTGAACACGGATGCAAAGTGCTGTTATTGTATTTATACTTTATAGACTCCAATAAGGATTTTTTGCCATGTTGTTGATCAATATGTGCTGGTATGGCTTAAACCTACACCTAAGATAAAATTACATTTTAATAAATAGCCTATTGAATTTATAAATTAAATACGCGTATCTATCAAATAAACTATGACACAATCGTATATATTTAGAAATAAAATTTCTGAGAATTGACTACCAGTAAATAATTTTTGCTCAGAAAATCACAATTAATTTTTTAACTCTTAGTAAACACCCTTCAGATATAGATTTTTAACAAAATTGTTTAGGGAGTTTTTGAATTTATTTAAATTTTCAAAAATAGGTCCTCAGTAAACACCCCAATTTTGAAAAATGTTAAACTAAAAATAAATAGTCAATAAACTACCATTAATTTTAGAGATTTTATTAAAATCAGGATTTATGCAAACATCAAGTATGAACGAAATTCACTAAACGGTTCTAGCTTTACATATAATCTCAAACGACATAATATCGTGGTCGAAAATTTTTATGCTTACAATTCTTTCTCCATATTAGAAAATATAAAGCCAAAGTTATCATATTAAATATTCATACAAAATTTTGGGATAACCTAAGATTTTCTTTTTATATATTTCAAATAATTATCACAATCAATTCAAATACCACCTCTGACAAGACGTGTATTAATCACAACTTGCCAATGTGTGGAATGCCAGGCCTCCACCGTGGTTCGGATACCACGTTAAACTGTAGTCCTACATTTCATCTCACAATCTCCCTACCATTTACACATTATCGTAAGTGCGTATAGCCCGAACGGGTAGTAAGACGTGGTGCTAATAATAAAAATTCAAATGCGTTTTTACTTTCTCATATCAAAAGAAAGTATTAAAATCGTGAACAGCTTCATTCTTGAGATTATAATTCATTTTTACTTTTTATGTGTGTCTGAACCCAACCAATTTGATTTTACAATTCTGTTTATCCTACATGTCTCCCTGGCCACAGATTCAAAATGGTTTGATGGATTTTGTTAAAATTTTATACTTATTATATGTTATAGGGCAATACCTAACGCTGTTTTTTTTATGTTGACCCTGGCCCTCACAAATTAAGGGTAGTTTACAGATTTGTGATTTTATTGAATTCCCAATTTTTCAAACAAGGCTTTGATGATTTTATTATTTAAGGAGTGTTTTATTTCCCAAATAACACTGCATACTTGTTTTATTTTGATTAGAACTTGTTCAAGGATAGTTCTTTATTTTTCTAAAATAATTTATTTCAAGGGTAGTTTACTTTTAAAAAAAACTATTGAAAATTTTTAATTTTTCGAAATTGGCCTTAAAAATTGAGTTTAAAATGGGATGGGTTTTCCATTATAAAAAGTTTTTTTACACAATTAAAAAACTTTTAGTGTAGCTTACAAATAGTTTATTTTTGAAAAGTTGAAATTTGTTAAAAATATTTGAACATTTGGGTTTAAAATCGATTTTGTGTATGTTTTTATGTAGTTTACTGAATATATATTTTTGAAAATTTCCTTCCAGGCTACAATACACTATATTAGTAAGTTTGTGTGATCGTATCATACTATTTATTTATTAAAGCTAGAAACTGAAAATATTTAAATCAAGAAATATTTTTGATCTGGTAAATTGTAAAGTTTACTAAACATATTGGCTGTGTATGTAGTTTTTAATTGAATTATCTCATTTGAGTATAAATGTACACATCCAGCCCCTATAAATAATTGAAACCGGGTGTCTTTTACATTGAATGAATGTTGCGATCTGTAAACAAACCATACAGTTTGTTTTATCCTTTATTTGTTTTCAATGTAAGTTTTTAATACTATGTTTAAACACTTAACATGAGGAAACTTCACATCATTGGGCACGTGGACTAAATGTTAGGCTCATATAGTCTGGTTTTCCAGTACCAAGTAGGTTAGGATTAGGATCCTGGCCATGTGTACTGAAGGAGGGTTTCCTTAAACTATCTTCCACCCTCCATCCACAAAACATAAAAGTATATTTACTATAAGTTCTACCTTACTTATCCTTACGCCATTAAAATGCGTATAACAAGCTAGGTAGTAGAATTTTGTGGATAAAAAGTACACGACTAAGGTATGGAAAGTGTAAGTCAAGGATACCCCATCCAAATTTGGATGATAGGGGGTTGTAAAACCATTGTTTGTGAGGTCAGTCGGGGTTTAACGTGGGTATCTCGAATCAAAGTCATGTATTTCGATAATAGGAGGTTGTAAAACCATTATTTGTGAGGTCAGTCGGGGTTTAAACGTGGGTATCTCGAATCAAAGTCCTGGATTTGGATAATAGGGGGTTGTAAAACCATTATGTGGGGGTCAGTCAGGGCTTAACGCGGTTATCTCGAGTAAAAGTCCTGGATTTGGATAATATGAGGTTGTAAAACCATTATTTGTGAGGTCAGTCGGGGTTTAACGTGGGTATCTCGAATCAAAGTCATGGATTTCGATAATAGGAGGTTGTAAAACCATTATTTGTGAGGTCAGTCGGGGTTTAACGTGGGTATCTCGAATCAAAGTCCTGGATTTGGATAATAGGAGGTTGGTAAAACCATTTATTTGTGAGGTCAGTTGGGGCTTAACGTGGATATCGCGAATCAAAGTCCTGGATTTGGATTAATATTGGAGGTTGTAAAAACCAATATTATTTGTGGAGGTCAGTCGGGGCTTAACGTGGATATCGCGAATCAAAGTCCTGGATTTGGATAATAGGAGGTTGTAAAACCATTATTTGTGAGGTCAGTCAGGGCTTAACGGGGGCATCTCGAGTCAAAGTCATGGATTTCTATAATTTGAGGTTGTAAAACCATTATTTGTGAGGTCAGTTGGGTTTAACGGGGTATCTCGAGTAAAAGTCCTGGATTTGGATAATATGAGGTTGTAAAACCATTATTTGTGAGGTCAGTTGGGGCTTAACGCTCAAGTCAAAGTCCTGGAATTTCTGCCAGTTTTATTAATATATGTTTTGCCAAGGTATTCCACGAAGTAAACAGACTAGAGAGAATGTAAAGTTCTATATGAAAGTCGACCATGCGTGTTCTTGACTAAAAGTTCCAAGAAGAGTTTTCCTGGCCGGAGTTTGTTCACGAAAACTATCATCCGTGTGACGCTAATAAATCCTCCCTTGCTCTTGCTGTGTTTGCATTGAATCCCAGGAATGAGAATACCTGGAGTGAATATTGACATTTTACTCTACTCCGTGTATATATACCATATATGTGTCGTACGTCCATATCATACAATTGTCCCAAGTCAGGCATAAAGCTCGTTTACATCGGTCGTTTACATTTCAAGAAGGACATTACGTTATTGTTGACGACGGGTGTAGATGGCGCCCGTTCCTATGCTGTTCCTGTCTTTTGTAACTTACCCCTATTAGTAATACAAATAAAATAAAACGTAATTTCGTCCAATCCAGTGGCGTATAAGTAATGCACAACACAAGTTCAAATATTATGACATACACCACCCAGTTGTTCTAGCGAACGGTTTTGTCACCCATTGCTGGTTGGTCACCTTAAAAACGGGACAATATTTAGAAGAATCCGTTTGCTAACCGGTTTATCCTGTCCATTTGCCATCATGTATGTTGACCCTTCTGTATTAAGCGGGATGATGGTCTGTGTGAGTGTGTCTATAGACACGACATGTCAAATAGTCTTCAAGTTTGTATATCAATAGGCATCATAACTTGTTCGTCGAGTGCATGGAAATCAATATTAAAGTCATATTCTTGTCCAGCGGTATTTGGTCAAGGATTGGGTTTATTATTTAGAGCAAATTTTAAAGCAACCAACATGGTTAGTGATTATTAGATGCTTGGGAGATGGGTGCTGCATGTATATTAAAATCACCCTCGTAAACACGTGGTAGGTAAAGAACGGGCTAGGTCATCTTACCTACCCACACCCTACCCCTTTTCCACTTCGCTCTTTCTCAACTTTGGAAGGTGCAAGCTATCCATCAACTGGTTCCATCTTCATCTCCATCTTAGCAGAGAAAAACAGGTCCCTAGTGGAGGATTGTGGGTAATTTATTGCGGCCCGCACTGCTTCATTTATTGCCCTGCAGCTTCATATATATGGTAGGCACGAACCCAGATTAGGCATTTATATTTCCCATTAAATGGGTTAAAGTTTCCCAATTCCACCCTCCATCTCCCTGCAGACACCAGCCATTCATGACATTTGCTAAGAGAGGGGTGAAAGCTGAAGGGGGTAAGGTGGGGTATGGGGTGCTGTTAGTCGGCGAATGAATGCCAGACATGTCCCAAGAGTCCAAACAACAGTTAAAAAACACAGAGCGAACAAGTGATGGAGCTGGTGCGAATATAAAGGTACTAGCGTTGCAAATGGGGGTAGGGAACCGACCGGCCAGAGAACTAGTACCCAATTTAAAATTTTACCAAAAGGTTAATTAGTTTAATTGACTTCTCTTTAAGAAGAATTTATGGCAGTCGCGATAAGTTGTCGTTTTTCCTTCTGAACAAATAGAAGAAGAAGTGGAAGGGGGGAAAAATACTCTTTTGGAAAGTTCTTTGGTGGAAATAGTCACGCGTGCAGAAAAGACGGATGTTCTCTTTGAGTTGTGCACGATAGAAGTGAGCGACATTTGCATATTGTACAGGGAGTTTAGTTTGGCTCGGAGTGGAATGAACGTGCCGCATTCACACCTCAGTGACTAGAACAAAGTTGCCAACCAATTACAGCACATGCGACTTTTACAGTTAATATAGGTCTACTATCACGACCAATTGATACATTAAAAATATCAGACATATTTAATAGTCTTGAATTAAAATTCCGTCAAATTTGGCTTAAAATCTTACTCCCGAAGGAAATTAAAAAGGAAGAAAATTTGTTATCAATAGTAAATACGAGAATAATTTAGAGAATAACACATTTAACTATATTAACGTCACATATCGATCTTATCCTGATAATATTTTATCAGAAAAAATATAATAGTATTCTGGTAGGAAGAGAGGTTTAGAAAATACGGAATTATTTTTTGTGACCAAGATTTATAACAGTTTACCTTATTAATATGGTTTTTATGGGAATTTATACCATATATCAAAAGTGATAGCTAAAGTTTACATGAATTGACTCATTCATGCATGTGTTAGTAACTTTGCACCCGTACTATATTTCAACTAGCAACAATTATATTATAATTATAAAACTATTGTTTCTTATATGTATATAGTTTAAAACTTACACAAATTTTCATGAAAAGGTGATCAATATACTGTATTTATTATCACAATTTAATTAATTGAAATTGGTAAAATTTGAAACAAATTTTTGTAACTAAGTTTATTATTCAAAAGAAAATCGTAAAATAATATTTAAATTTTGTTCAGAACATATAAGATTCTCAAAATCCTTAACTAAATTTATCCTATAAGCTTAATGTACTCAATGCTCAGTAAAATGTTTCCCCTTGAATTAAGCCATCTATAACTTTGGATTGAGACACTTTTATTAGACTCTTTTAAAAATATATTAATCTAGAAATAATTTTTTTGTTATAAATACAGTAGTCACTTTCATACCAGGTCGTAAAAAGGCATTGCTAATAGATGCACGGGGGAAAAGGGAGAAGTGAGATGAAAGGGCGAACATTTGAAAAATGTGTGAGGCTAAATAATTCATAACTCTCATTTTAAAGAAGCGTTTACAATGGTTACCTTTAAATAATTCGTTTCACCCCCAGTGGGATTTTTTAATGTTGTGGATATATTTTATAGTTTATAATAAAATAATGATTCGACAACTCATATGTGTTTTCAATAATGTTGTTTCTTAAATTTCAATAAAAAGAAAAACAAATAATTAAATTTAAAGATAATACCGAGAATCGAGCTTTCTAGAAAATAGTTGATCTCGTAATATCTTCTTACTTTAAATACTAGAAAGGTATAATTTTATGTAATTTTATAAACAGTATTATAGTGTATTAATGTGTATTACAGGTTTTTATGATCTTTGTTTCCAATTAATTTTTAATCAAATGAAATATGAAAATTAAATTTCTTTGTCGAATTGCTCTTAAGGTATTAAGGACACGCATACAGTTTTACTTTCTCGCTATCTTAGAAGTATATAAAATATTGTGATTGTCAAAAAAGTCGAACTCGAGATTTTGATGAATTTCGGCGTTTAATCACCCCCCGAATCCGAAAAAGTGGTTTTTGAATTTCCGTCTGTCTGTCTGTACCTCCAACTAGAGCCTAAACTATTTTACCGATCGGGCTAAAACTTAGTATCTTGGGTTTTCATAGGGTTGCCCGAGGGATTTTTGGAATTGGATATCTAACCATAAAATTCAGGGTAGTTTACTGAAGGGCAAAAAGAGAAAAAGTCGATTTTCTCAAAATCAGCTAAAACGATTTTGATTAGATTTCAATTCAAAGCATTTATAAATATTCCAAGAAAAATGGCTACGCTCAATATTTCGGAAAAATGACTTTAAGGGCTCTGGTCTGATGCGTAAACTCTGATTTTTTTTATCATATCTCAGAAACTATTTGAGATATGAAATAATTTATCATTGAAAATATGTAGATCTATATATAATACAAATATTTTATTCGAAGCATATTTTTATAAAACCAATAACCTTCAATTTAGACGGAAATATATATATATTTTTTTTAACTTTTCAAACACTAAAGGCAAAGTATTGCGACCATAAAAAGAATCTAAGCTGAAAGGTTGATGGATTTTGACGTCTCATGACCCCCAAAACCCTAAAAATGGTCTTTGCAATCCCGTATGTCTGTGTGCCTGTTTAAACTTAAAATTAAGAGTAGTTTAATAAAGGGCGAAAAGAGAACAAAATCGATTTTCTCAAAATAGGCTCTAACGATTTTTATTAAATTCGTATCTAGTTGTTGATTAAGATTATAAATAAACTGGCTATTTTCAATTTCCCATGAAAATGAATTTTTTGGGTACTTTATAGAAGCGGAGTTTTCCGTATCTACGCAACTATTTGAGATACTAAATAACTTATCATTGCAAAATTGTAGTACTATTAAAAATAAAAAACTTTTATATGAAATATATTTTTATAAAACCAACAGTTTCTGAGATATTGGCAAATATATTAATAAAATAATTTTGTGAGCTTTAGTAGTAAAGAGATACTATTTAAGTTTTAACACAATAATTTTCCAATGCCATAGAATAATTAAATATAAGTAAGTCTCTCAAAATGTTTATGTTATTTTTCCTTAAACCTCTTAGGGTTCGCCCAGACTGACGAGCGAGCGAGCGCGCAAACATCTGGGTGGCCAGACTGGCGAGCGAGCACGTGATTAGCAGATAGCTCTCGTTAGTTGTTGAAGAGGAGGCTTCGAATCTTGGCTGAGTGAACTGAAGTTGGTTTTAACAAGTGATTTATTGTTGTGGTTTTCTCATCCTCTCTCCACGCTAATGGTGATACTTATTTGTAAAGGCCAACTTTGATAATATGGAAGTACTCTAACATATCAGTTTTACATATGTATATATATATATACACATATAGGTATGGTTTATGATCTCACCAATTAAATTAGGCTGTTAGTAGCAAGTGTGCTAAACCTATCGATATTAATAAAAATGTCAAAATGAGAAGTTTTCCTAGCACTCAATAAACCAACATACAATAATATTGGCTAGCGCCTGTAAACTAGACTGCACCGTGTCGAGCGCGCATGCTTGAAAAATAGAACCAGTTATATCTTTCAAGCGCGCGCGCTCAGTTGCTCCAGTCTGGCCACCTCTCATTACAACCAATGTGTTTTATTTTATATTTTAGTCGCTCGCGCGCTCGCTCGCTCAGTCTGGCCGCCCCCTAGGAGAAATATTTGTACAACAATGATCTATCCCCATTTTAGACTCAATAGTCAATATTTGCATTTTTTATTGGTCCAAATTTATAAATGAGGAATTTAATAGCAATGCGATGACATGAAGATGTGCAACACCTAATAAAATGTCAAAAATTTTAACCGGAAGTAGAAATTTTAATACGAACTGTTGACCCTTGTGGACCCAATATTGATTTTTTTTATCGGTCCAAACATACAAATGAGGACATTAATTCTTTAAAAATAAAATTATAAATTTAAAACTGGGACTCAAAAAATGTTTTATATAAATATAGTGAAATTTATGCTTGGGTTTGCTAGTGTATATTATTTCATTTCATATATATTACGAGCTTTTAGTAAATATCTCCATTTTAAAATAATAGAGCGAGAAAGTCCGTGCGTAGTTTCGTACAATTTATTTTTAATAAGAACAAATTGCTCCTTTATTGTCCAGTACAACTGAGCTATAAAACATCAAAATCTTTGAATTTTTCAATTATCTAATATATACGCTTAGTACAAGGATTAATAACGACATAATCTAATGGACATACGCTTAGGTAAGGTGCTAAAAATAAATACAACCGTATTCAAAAGGAGAGAAAATGGAGTTCCTGGTACGATAAAAATAGCTTCAATGGGGCCAAGACTCAAATTCCTTTCAGGTGCACTAAAGGCTTCTTTAAACATGTTATTTTTTATGTGGTTTTTACATCCTCTTTCTCCATGCTTACTCAGTTGCATTTATATTAGACCTCTTTTTCTCCCATTAACTTTATAATTAAGTTTTTAATAACCCTTGTATTACCCATCTCTCCCATATATAATTATATATATATGGAGACGGATATATAAATATATAGTAATATACATACAAATATATATGGAGATGGATACATACATATAAAGTAATATATATGGAGATGGATATACCGGTGTTCATTTGAAAACTTTCCACCAAAATATCTCGAAAACAACGCAATGCAGAAAAAAAGTTTTAAACAAAAGTTGTTTGTTTTTGAGTGGGAGGTAAGGTGGAAAGGCTGGTATGAACTTGTGTTGCGTTGCTAAGGTGACGTTAAGGTCACTTTAATTTAATAAAATTAAACTCCGTATTTTTATTATATGTTCCTGTAGATGACGTGCCATTTTCTAAATTGTGGTTTTAAGCTTTTTAAAGTAAAAGCTATCCTTAGGAATGAGACTCACAAGTTTCTGAGTCGCTGGCACCGGGCGTGGCATTAGAATTAGGCCTATTTAAACATAGCTCAGGAAGGTACAAGTGTTTGTGTGCTGGGTGCTCGTGTGTTTGTTCACGTTTATGTGTATTTGTAAAACAATTATTGAGAAAAACACCTTTTAAACTTTAAGTTTAGAGGAGGTTTTCGAAATGCTCTCCATTATGAGCTAAACAATGATATAGTCTATTTGAGAATTTACTTCTGACTTTTCGTCGGGTTTCTTTTGTAATACTTCTACATGCCATTGTTATCCTATTTTTTTTAACTATTCTATATTAGCTGGTTTATTCCCATAAATAGTGGACTTTAAATGTCCCAATATGAAAATCTAGGGGCGTTAACTAAGGTGACTTTTCTGCCAATCCATTGTCCATTAATTCTGCTGTCTAAACATCAACGAATGAGTAGTATATGGTGATGGGGTCTCCATCCTGCTGAAAATGTAAAAGCTCTTCATCAAGCTCCATGTCTCCATAATTGTCTAGTTGATTTTCTAGGACGTGCACTATGCGAGGATGAATAGCTTCTTTAAGCATGTCAAAGTATTTTCCTCCTGTAAAATTTCCTTCAATAAATATAGGACCAATAATCGTGTCACCTAGTATACCTGTCAAAACGTTTATTTATTCTGGCCATTGAGTGTGTCCTTCAATAAAAATTTGAGGGTTTTAATCACTCCAATAATGACAGTTGTGTTTATTTACAAAACCACTTAAGGTCCTTGGCTCTGTCAAGTACAAATCTAAAACCTATTTTGTGGGATGGTGGGCGGGAGTGTGAAAGGCTTCACAGCCAACCAAAATATCCTTCCGCGCCAACAAGATCACGGAAATCGTAGAAACAGACAGACAGAAGTCTTGCGGAAAAATCACACGTTTGGAAATATCAGTTTTCTCGAGAACGAGTGAAAATTTTATGTTAATATTTTCAACATCCCTTCTAAAATAATGTATAAATGTTTATTAATTATTACATTTTCTTATTTCTTGTTATGAATCCGGCGGTTTTCTATTGAAAAATGTGAGTTTTATCGATATTTTATCACTGTTAAATTTATATAGGGGTTGTGTAGCCTATATAAAAAGTATAACTTATAACTGTTTCTATTTCTGAACAAACCGTTTCATAAAAGTAAATTGCAAAACAATAAAAATTCTGGAAGATAACAGTTTGTTCCCATGGCTCTACATTTACAAGCCAAATGAAAAGGGCCAATCAACTTAAGAACAAAGTGCACTCTTCAGAAAAACAGATACATTCTAATACAATGGATTCACATTCAATAATTCGATAATTTCTTCGCAAAACTGTACTCGCCTATCAGGATCATCTGCTTGATGATGTACCCGCATTTTATACTGATGAAACTTATTTAATTTCAATGTCTTATGAACCGACCAATAATTTATACACCAGTAGCTCTAGACACTCGCACACTGAACTTTTGGGATTTCCCACATAAGTGCCACTTTCTTTAAATTTTGAAACAAGATCCAAAATGTAACTATGAGATACTTTTTATCCTGGTGTCTTTGGTTAAATGTTGCTGGCACTCTTCGAGGACAATGAGCCTCGGCTCCATATAGAAAAATCAATTCTGTTCTCTCTTCTGGACTGTAAACCATTTTTCAAGATTGGATGTTAACAGTAGAAAGAAACGAGGCAACTAATGGACTTGTTACTGGAATTGATAGTAAAAACAATGTTTTGTTTACGATCTTACACAAAAACACTTGTAAATTTCAAAGCTATGTTTGAATAGGCCAAATTATAATGCCACGCTTGGTACCAGCGACTCAAAAACTTGCGAGGCTCATTTCTCGTGATAGCTTTTACTCTACCATTTTAAAAATGACAAAAACTTGATCTACAGAAATATGTAATAAAAAATAGGGAGTCTCATTCAAAAGAATCAAAGTAACCTTAACGTGACCTTAGCAATGCCACCCAAAGTCATACCTTTCATTTCACCTTACTTCCCCCTAAGAACCAAACAAACTTTTGTTTAAAACCTTTCTTTCTACAATGCATTGTTTTCGAGATATTTTGGTGGAAAGTTTTCAAATGAACACCTGGTATACATATAGAGTAACATACATATATATGCGTATTTATATATAACACATACATATATGTATGTATTTATATATGTATATATGTATGTATTCATATATGTATATACATATAAAGGCCTTGTGTATATATACTTTTATAGATGTATATCCTTATTTACATAATATATGGACTGGGTTAGTCCGAAACTTAGCCTCACTTTAGAACATTTAGTTAAACAATTTTTTTTATAGAATACATTTTCCAAAGGGAGAAAGAAAGAGCAACAATAGTGACAACTAGGTTTAGTGCACTAAGTTGGATTTTAGTAGACTACTAATTCATAAACTTCCTTTTCAGGGCTGTGCACGCTCGTCGAACACGATAATCTGAAGAGCTCGACTTGACCACGCCTTCATGACTGCCCATACTACCAGCGCGACAGTCACGTAGCGCAATAAGCATAGCCTCCTTGTTCACGGCGACACCGACTAGATAATACCCACTTGAAGAGAAATATCCTCATCTACAGAATTCCTTGCTGAATGATATTTCATGTATTTTCCGTTTACAATGACGGTGAAAAGGGAGCTAATATATTTTCTATAATGTTCAAAGTGATGATTTGAACTATGACTAGATAATCTTAAGGCTTTTACGAGAAGTGTTATTATATAATTGAAAGTCATGGAGAAATAATTCACCAGTCTGAACAATTATACATTTTACCTAATTTGATAAAAAACTCTAGACTTTCGAAATCAATACATATATTCTTGTTTCTATGTGTAACAAAGTAAAGGCTAACGAGTGAATAATAAGTTTAACACTTATAATTGCTATAGCATACTCATTATTGCATTAATCCACTAAATCTCAAAACAAGAAATGTATAACTACTTAATCAAGAGAGTCAAGATAAGAAGTAGACCTATATTCAAATGAAATACACTCGCACTCATCCGGAGAGGTAATGAGAAAACCGCATTTATAAACAACATAAACAGTGCATCCAACTTAGATTTTAACCTGGACCTTGGTGCCTCCATCTATCAACATCGTAAACGTCCGAAACATTAGCTCAGTCGGTAGCGTGTCTGTATACTAAGCTAAGGGTCCTGGATTCAATCCTGGTATGGATGAAAAATTTATCATTGGTGAAATATGGGTTTTCCCTTTCACAGTGATGAACTAACGGCTGGAGACTGGATGTTGTGTCTGATCTAGATTTAAGTTAATTTGTAATTTGTGTGCTGATTTAATCAGTTGGTTCAGAAAGTGCACGGTAAATACCTTATAAATAAAATAAAATAATAATAATAATAAATAATGTAAGCTGACACCTAAGAGTGTGTGACCACTGATATGAGTACTAGAAGTGTTACTTAAGCAAACTTTTAATGTAATTTTAAAATCAAAGTGAATTACACAGTCGACAATTAACGATGATATTGGGGCTATTTTTTGTAATTTAATCTTAACAACCTCCACATTTCCTTACATAATTGGCAGTAAGAAAATTATTAAATCTCCAGAAAGTCAGTAAATCCTTTCAAATGTGAAAATAAATTGGTTTTATTCGAACTTCCTAGTAGCAGTACCAGCTACCAGGGATTTAAATAATCAAACTGAAGGTGACAGGAGCAGAAAATCGAATTTTAAATAATTTCTCAAGCGTTTACTAGTGAAAAGAATTTAAAAAAATATAGAATGAACAAACCCATTGCAGGTCATTTTTTTGTTGTTGCAGATGGTCAGGATTAAACAGTAACCACCCTTATCAGGTTTGTTAGTGTTAACTATACTCTTAGCTCTGCTGGCATTTGAGAAACTGATATTAGATACATCTACTTAAAATTACTAATAAGGAAAAATATACATAAAATTCAAAGACGCTATTAGCCATAGTTTGTAATGAGAACTCGGAAATACAACTATATATAGGTCTATGGTATCAACATGTCTATATATAAATAAAAACCTTGGATTTTAAGTTTTATTATAATCATATATATTTAATTTGGAAATAAGAATATTTTCAGAAACGTTTCATGCGAAATTTAGCGTCTCTGAGATCAAAGTAAATGGTTATATACATTGCTCTAGCCTTATAAACAAATATTTTTTTAAGGAGTCCAATAACAAATTTTAACATAAGTAAGGATTGTTTTAGTGATTTTGAAACCTCATTAAATATATGTATATAATTATAATGTAGTGAATCAGCTGAGGATGGATGGTTGGAAAGAGTAGATTGTAAAGATATTTGAAAAATGTGGTTGAAATCTGTCTACTAGATCAAATTATTTTATAAAGAAGCAGGACGGTATTCACAAATAGAAAGACAGAATGACATAATGTAATGAGTAAGTTTAACTTTTGACTGGCGGAGGAAAAAAATACTAAAAACTAATGGTCTTGGTACTTAAAATACTTCCATTTGTAGCATTGTTTTACAAATACTGAGAGTCGTATGTTCGACCTATAAACTTTCGTCCTGAAATAATCGTTATAGATTAAAACCAGTTTATTCTTCCATCTCAAAAAATATAAGAGGATTACAAAACATCCTTTGAAAGAGAACGGTACTACACGCAGTTTATGAAATGATATATATACATTTTTACGTTCCTCATAAAACAAAGAGGAGGCACTAAAAATATCATAACATTTTTGTTAGGGTTTCAAACCAATGTCAAGAAGAAGTTATATGCCAATACTAGAAACAAAGCTGGTTCACACATAAGATCTAAGATTTCGATGTGAAAGGAAATGATATGTTCTGCTAGTTTCTTTGATTAAGTTTTATATTTATAAAGATACGGTGAGCTGTATAGCTTTAGTGATAGTGTAGTGCGCTTTTATCCTGAAGACCTGTGTTCAATCCGGGCTAAGGTGTGTCATATTGTATGCTCTCATTTTATTATATCAAATGCTAGTGCATTTTATTACATTTACTCATCATATGCGTCTTCAGTAAGTCTAAATATATTGCGTTGCTAAGAGTCAACACTATATTTAGAACGGAAAAATAATGCAGCTTTAAGCACTTAAAAGTTTTTGAAAATTTAAGTTTCATAAATAGTGAGCCAGCTTTGCGCTTAAAAATTGTGAGAATTATGTTATTTATTTCACACTATTCTATCCTATAAGTTATAACAACATATTACTAGTGTAAATTTAATAAAAATCTTCTTTTTAAAAAAGTAAATTATCTGCAATATTGTATCTTAATTTGTACTAAAAGTGCAACTCAAGCTTTATATTATAAATGAAAAATTTTCCCCAAATTTAAAAGATAAAAAATTCACTTGTCTTATTATTTAAGGTGAACATCATTTATATATTTATGGTTATTTTATATAGACAAAAATTGTTAACCACTCTCTTTGTAAACATAATATACCTCCACTTATAAAATACTATTAAAATACACCAAAGTCAACTCTTTTAATGATTTAAATTACCTCAATATTAAACTATAGGATGAGTTTGATAATTAATTAGTAACAGCCTAATTTTAATAGTATACGTGCTACATAATCAAAATAACATAAATAATAGGTTAGGGATTTACAAGAGCATACTTCAAGTCAACTATTAAAAACACACGTTTTGGTTGTTTTTAAATGTGTTTAGCACGGTTTAATTATAAACTAAATAAATTTTATATAAAAGGATAAAACATTTTTATTGAGAAAAACATATATATATGTATGTTTTAAAGTAAACAATCCTTTTTTATAAATATCAAGACACAATTTTTGGGAATGATTAATTAGGAGTTTTATTCGACACAACGCAACGTACCAAGATCCTGTTCTAGTATCTTTTTCACTAAATAATAATAATATATTAATATAAAGCAATAAATACGGGGATCAAAAATATTATAATTAAATAAATGAAATAGTTTTTATCTATATAAATGCAGTTTTAGACGTATGAACGTAGATAAATAAGGCAGAGAGTGACTAGACTATGAGGTTCTAATTAAACATTTTGAGAAAGCTTAAGACAACCAAGAATACCAAAATTCAATGAAAAGAACCTATTTTGAAGGATTTATAAACGAAATAACATCAGTATAATTTGTATTGGAGCTTGCGTTAATGAGTGATAACTTGCAGTTATTATCAGTAATCAGTCTTGCTCTTTAATCAAAATATATTAATTTGTAGAAAGCCAATTAAAATATCAAATCACAAATTAAGTGTTTTTTAAGAAAATACAAAGAAACCTAGACCAAATTAAAGTCATTACATCAATACTGTTGATAAAAATAAAACCAAAAAGGTATATCTGCAAAAAGTTAGTAATAATAATAATCCACCTATTAAACCTAATTATTTGAAACAAGCAATGGAGAAATGTCTACTTTATAATGACTCATCTGACTTTCCTAAATGGTCCAATGTGCTGGGGCTACAACATTAGCCAGAATATGTTGAATACTATTTAACTTTTGGAGAGCCTGATATCCAGTTTCTGTGTGGAAGGTAACGATTAGAAAAATGCGTAATCATTCTGGGTTTTCCTGTGTCTAGTGGAGAAAAAATGTTTGTCCCATTATTTGCTTTGGGAAATATGTTAGATATCATTTCTATTTATACAAGTGCGTGTTGATATCTACAACATCTACCCTGATATTTATACAAATGGTTGCCCAAATTCCTTCTTATTTGCTCTTTAAGGTGGAACAGTTGGGAACGTGAGAAAAGCTAAGTGTTTTTGCAGTTTTTATATAAAACCTTTTTTTGACCAAAATAAATAAAATATTGCTCAAATAGAAGCATATAATTTAATTTTCTTCACATGGTGATATCAATAGTTCTTGAATATCTTTCAAAGGTGTCCTGAAATTTCATGGCAAGTTTTTTTCTTCATATAAATAGTTTCTCATTTGATGTCACTATGTTAATGACAGATATTCAAGATATTCACCATATGAAGAAAATTAAACTCTATTTTTCAACAGAAGCAATATTTTTTATTTATTTTGAACTTAAAAAATGTTTTACTATAAAAACTGCAAACACACTGACCTTTTCTTGTGTCCCCTACACCCCCGACCTTAAACAACGATGGTATGTCAACTCATAGCTAATACTATGTCAGCAACATAAATAAACATCAAAATACGATTTTGTAATGGGCATAGCTACTATGAAAATACGTCTCACTTATGAAATAACCTGTAGAAATATATATATATATATATATATATATAATATATATATACACACACACAATAAATTATGACCAATAAGAGTTTAAATCAAGGTCAAAACCTCTTCGCTTCGATTTTGACACCCACAATAGCTCTCGCAAATTCGAAACATTTTGAAGGAAGAAGAAAACTCCAGCCTATTAAAAATAATGAAGAAAACTCCAGCTTATTAAAAACATATTATTTGAAATATTTTACTAAATATGACTTTTTTTTTTTATCAAAGCCTTTATCTTTACTTAGATGCAGCTAGTGGATAGTTTTAAAATTCAAAAATATTGTTATTTGAAAATAACAAAAAACATATATTCAACTTTAACTTCAACTTCGACTTTGTCTCACATGTTGCAATCTTCCCTCCAACTTTAGTTTGCTTTTAAAAGGTGACCTTCGCACACCCAAAAAATAAATACAATAAAATATCATTAAAAATATATGATGAATTGTGTTGTGTCTAGTACCAAATACAAACTAGTAGTTTTGATTTGGTAAATTCTGTAAATTAAGCAAGTTAATATGAGCTCGGGAAAATTAAACACTATGTATAATATCTTAATGTCAAAAATGAAGAAAGTTGGCCAATCTCTTTGTAATCTGAAGTCATTTCCGTATTATCCTTGATAGGATTTTTCATCTACAGTATTAAATTGAGCTCTATATATATTATTATTATTATTATTATTATCATTAGCTCCACGTCTTACTACCCGTTCGGGTTGTACGCACTTACGCTAATGTGTAATGGTAGTGAGTGAGTGGTTGTGAGATAAAATGGAGGATTTACCGTTTAACGTGGAATCCGAACCGCGGTGGAGGCTTAGCATTCCACACATTCAAAAGCTGTGATAAATACATGTCTTGTCAGAGGTGAAGGAAGGGTTTGGCAATCAGATAAATCTGTGCCGGGACTGAGGATTGAAGCCCGGACCCCCAACAAAGAAGTCTGACATCTTACCCCTAGACCAACAGGCAGGCTCTCTATATCTAAACGATTGAAATTCAATTCAGATCATATCAACTCTTTTCAAGAATATTGTATATTCTGCTGAAATTATTTTGTAACCACATAAAAGTTTTTCTTTTATTCAATATGATTTTAATTAGATTGTAATAATTTATGGAGATATGGCATTGGTAAAATGTTTTTAAATTAACCATATGCCATCATGGTATATATTTACTTTCTCTCTATCTTACAGGTAGAGAAAGTATTGTGATCGTCAAAAAAATCGAACTCGAGATTTTGATGAATTTTGACGTTTCATGACTTCCTGAATCTGAAAAAGTGGTTTTTGAATTTCCGTCTGTCTGTCTGTCTGTCTGTCTGTCTGTCTGTCTGTACCTCCAACTAGAGCCTAAACTATTTTACCGATTGAGCTGAAACTTGATATCTAGGGTTTTCATAGGGTTGCCCCGAGGGTTTTTGGAATTGGATATCTACCCCTAAAATTAAGGGTAGTTTACTGAAGGGCAAAAAGAGAAAAAGTCGATTTTCTCAAAATCGGCTCTAACGATTTTGATTAAATTTCATTTATGAACATAAATAAATATTCCAAACAAAATGGCTACTCTCAATATTTCGGCAAAATCGTTTTAAGGGCTCCGGTCTGATGCGTAAATTAACATTTTTTATAATAGCTACGAAACTATTTGAGATATGAAATTACTTAGCATTACAAATATGTATATATATTTATAATACAAATATTTTATTCGAAACATATTTTTATAAAATCAATAATTTTTTATCTATACGCAATTATATATATATTTTTAGCTTTTTGGACATTAAAGCTTAAGTATTGCGATCGTAAAAAAAACTAACCTGAAATGTTGATGGATTTCGACGTCTCATGACCCCCCGAACCCTAAAAAATAGTCTTTGCAATGCCGTCTGTCTGTGTGTCTATTAAAACTTAAAATTAAGGGTAGTTTACTGAAGGGCAAAAAGAGAAAAAGTCGATTTTCTCAAAATCGGCTCTAACGATTTTGATTAAATTTCATTTATAAACATTAATAAATATTCCAAACATAATGGCTACCCTCAATATTTCGGCAAAATGGCTTTAAGGGCTCCGGTCTGATGCGTCAATTAACATTTTTTTAAATAGCTCCGAAACTATTTGAGATATGAAATTACTTAGCATTACAAATATGTATATATATTTATAATACAGATATTTTATTCGAAACATATTTTTATAAAATCAATAACTTTCAATCTATACGCAATTATATGAATTTTTTTAACTTTTTGGACATTAAAGTTTAAGTATTGCGACCGTAAAAAAAAAACTTACCTAAAATGTTGATGGATGTCGACGTCTCATGACCCCCCGAACCCTAAAAAATAGTCTTTGCAATGCTGTCTGTCTGTGTGTCTATAAAAACTTAAAATTAAGGGTAGTTTACTGAAGGGTGAAAAGAGAAAAATTTGGTTTTCTCAAAATCTACTCAAACGATTTTGATTAAAATTCGTATCTAAGCGTTGATTAAGATTATAAATAAACTGGCTATTTTCATTTTCCTATGAAAATGATTTTTAGGGTACTTTACAGATGCGTTAATTTCCGTATCTCCACAACTATTGGATAAACTAAACAACTTATCATTGCAAAATTGTAAGACTATCAGAAATAAAAAACTTTTATTTAACATATATTTTTATAAAAGCAGCAATTTCTGAGATATTTGCAAATATATTAATACAATTTTGTGAGCTTAATTGTAAACATATACTACTTAAGTCTTAACGCAATAATTCTCCAATGCCATAGAGTAATTAAATATAAGTATCTAAAAAAGTATGTTATTTTTCCTTAAATCTCTTTGGAGAAATGTTTGCATAGCAATGATCTATCTCCATTTTAGACTCAATAGTCAATATTTACATTTTTTATTGGTCAAAATGTATAAATGAAGAATTAAATATCAATGCGATGACTTGAAGATCTGCAACACCTTATAAAATGTTAAAATTTTAACCAGAAATCGAAATTTTAATACGAAGTGTTGACCCTTGTGGAAGACATTAAACTGTTTGAAATGCTCTTAGGTGGACAAAGATGCGCCTCTTTTCTCATTGATTCTATATCATTGTATATTATTTTATGCGTGTTCTTATGTGGAGTGGTGATGATACAATGTACATTATTCCGTTCAGAAATCTTACGAGTTTATAGAAAGAGAGAGAAAGTCTGTGCGGTGTGCCGTACCATTTATTTGACACGGGCATTTCCCAAATGTTAAAAGGTTTGACTGATATACTTAAGGTTTGAGGTTTATCATATAGTTTACAAAACATATGTTCTTGGCATTTTTCTTTTATATGAACGTGGGATCTGTATATTATTTTAACAGAACTATCAAGGAATTTTAAATTTCATGTTCGTCCCTTTAGGTAAATTATCATTTATTAATATTCTTTAGGGTTATAAATTAATAGCCAGATGTTTAAGTTGAAAACATTAATAAACGTATATAGAGTATAATGAAACAACCTCAACTCAACAATGGTCGTGATGTTTGAGGCATTAGACCCTAAGTGCACTTTACCGCAGTTGAAGGAAAGGTTGGCTTTTTAATTTCGTTCATTTACATTAAGGATGCACTTCAAAATGTGATTTTCCCATCTTTTCTCCATGCTAATGCGGGTATTTTTTATTATAAAACTACCCTGCATTATCATTAATATGTCTAGTGCTAAATGTAAAAATGTAATTATTTTGGGGGTAAGAGGCACATTAAATAAACTTTACGTAGAATATATCGTGGTTTGTTTATTTTATAAACACAAAACTTTATCTATACTTAGTAAACATTAAAAGAAAAATTAACTAGTATATAATTAAAATCTATAAAATTTGAATAAATATTGGTAAATTTTAAAGCCTTTTATGATAGAAAATTAAGGTTCACATTCTATTTTTAGTGGTAGTGCATTCTGAGGCCAGTTATATTGAGGATTTTATCTTTATATTCAAAGGATACAGGAGTTTGAATGTTAAAGGAAACATACATGAATTTACTTAGGAAGAGGGATGGAAAAACCACATCGTTGATAAAATTACTCCCTCCTTTCCCTCTTTGATTATGGAACCCAAACAGTAAGCTTTTTTTTTCAATAAAAATCTGATCAATTTACTCACAAATATTAATGTCTTGGGTGGGAATCATAAGGAAGTAAAGGTACAGTTTTAGCGGATTGTTTGACTTTGACATCAAAACAAATAACTTTTTGTGATACGAACTGTACTTGTGTGTCTCTTAAGTTATAACCTTCTAGTGAAGAGCCATAGCCAACTATAACAAGGGCTGGATTTTGATGCAATGTCATTTTTATTTTTGACACATCGCAGACAATACTAATATGTATATAAACTCTGTTTGTGATTCTCTGGTTTTGGATTTATTTTCATAATTTTTAGATATTTAGCTAGTATTTTCATGTTGTGAATCATTCTTTTTGTCAGATTCAGGCATGGATTTGGAGTAATATAAATGTTTAATAAATATATGAATATTAAAACATTAGATTTTTTTTACACATCAGTCGGACTGACAAGATAATGAACTTTGTATATTCTTTAATTTAGTGATAAGAAAATCTACATTCCTGGTAAAGTACTCTAACTAATCTGGGAAGATTTCTATGATGAGGGGTATCAATTGATTCTGAATTGGGTATATCTAAAATCAATGTTCGAGTCTAGTGAAATGAAAGAATTTATATGCTAAATATCTTTCATTGCATACAGATCAACTTTACTAAAGGCTTGTTTGATTTATTCATTTTCATTCTTTCTAAGTTTTTCTTGATATTTTGGGTCTTTTTAATTCTATGAAATAATATTTATAATATTTGTATTTTGTGACAATTTGTTGGGTTCCTGATAAGGACTAGGGGCCTTTTGACCCTTACATTCTTATTAAATAAATTCATTTTATATACACACAATAAATGATACCAATTTTATTATGCTATACTACGTGAGTAGGCCTACATTTTTTAAAGTAAACACATAGACAATGAAAAATCCTTTCTTTTATTTCAATGACACTAATCTCATTTAATCATCTCATGTTAAAAGTTTCTTGGAATGATCCATAATAAAGCTGATATTTCACATCGTCCAGAGTGAAATGTGGCAGATGTTGCGACTGTCGCGCCACGGTGTCGAGGATCCAAACCCTTCTCCCTTAGCCTCTAATATGACGGTGATCGGTCATCGTGGACCACCGCCCGCCTCGATAGCACCCCCTGCCAACCTCGCAGACATATTTCCCCGACTTAACTTCACGGCATATTTCACACCCAAACTGTCCTCAGTCCACCACACAAAAGGTGGAACACACAGAATAATAATAATAAAAAAAGAGCTTGACAAATTTCTCGTTTTAGTCCAAGAAATAAAACAGGTAGGGAGTTATTTCTGAAAATGTGTCCCGTATGTTGCGGTGCCTGGAATTTACTGCAGGCCATTCCCTAGTAAATGCCTATGACTGCTGAATTTCACACATGAAGGTCCATTTTACGACGCAGCGCATTGAATAAAAGGCTGGTGGGTGTAGGAGATGGGAGGGTGGGTGGGAGGAGGGAAAGGTGGGGTTGGGGTGGGGACCATTTCTGAAACCCGTCAACTGTATCCATCTCGCCATGGAAATGGCAATAATACGGAGGCGAGGCGAGGAGGCGAAGCGAACCGCTCAGAGAACTGGGGGCTGATTTACGACAACCAGTCCAAGTGTCGATACTAGCGCCATCTGGCCTCCGCGTGCTTCGGACAAGCGTCATTTGTTACTTTCTCAAGTTGGTAGGAGGGCGAAGAGGGAGGGAGGAGGTGAGGTGGGGGGGTGCAGTTGCCCAAACAAATCACACGACTGACCGGGGAGCCCGACTCCACTCGCAATATTAAATAAATGCAAGCCCTCTTTTACATAGCACCTCCATCCCCTCTCTCTTCGCTCCGAGCGTCCGCGGGGGTAGGACAAGCGCACCAGTAGGGTTATGATAGAAAGGACCACTGCCCAAGAGTGGCTTTGTCTTATTCCGCTCGTGACACTGAGCGCGAGAAACACAGCACTTTTCTTAAAGGGTGGTATTCTATAAAACCCATTTCATAATATTCCTACCATTACAGAGTTGACCTAGATTTGAACAGAGTATTTAGCAACTGATTTAACGTTACAGATTAAATTCATTAAACTTATATTTATTACTAAAATTTAATGTATTATTGTTAAAGTGTATTATATCTAAAACATATATCAGACTATATATGTATCAAATTAAATTTTAAATTCATACTCAGGTTTGATTATAGGTCCTTTTATATTTTTCTCTATTATTTTGATTTACTACAATTATCTTGCTAACGCTATGATTTAAGGTTTTTGCGTCAAATGTATTTTGTAAGCAATTATAATACTCTTTAATAAAATCTTTAGGTGGAAACATTAAGTCTTCAGACCTAATTCAGTGGCTGAATGGTCCAAGACATCACTCTCGTGTTTGATTGGTCTGCTGATGATGGGGAAATCGAGGTTTGAATACCAATAGGGTCTACTGAGAGTGGTATTTCATAAGTGGTTCCCCACTCTCCTTCCAAGCAAATGTGGGTAAATTATCTCTGAAATGCTTCCTTCCTCAACCCTATTGCATTAGAATAATACTCATTTACATGGGTATAACCTAAACAGGTGGTAAGACGCGGTGATAGAAAGTAAATAAAAATAGATACTTCACCTATCCTGAGTTTTATGCAAACATTTTAGATCTTTCCTAAAGTTGGCTACTTATCAATATTGTTGAGCAGGTAATATCACTATGGACCTTCATGCTTTTACAAAGAGCTTTCCCTCCAGATGCATATTCTGATTAATATGATATAAATGTATCTATCTCGAATATCTTCATTGGTGGGCGCGTGGATTAAAAGTCAGTATCATCTAGTCTGGTGACGCGGGGGTCGGTGTTTAGTTCCATTTGGGTTTCTTGAGATTTATTTTCCTAAAAGCTTTCCAAATCCCCTTTGGAAATATTAAGCTCATTTGACTATCAAAAACTTTATTGTACAATTTTGCCAAATGTATCATTATAATATAAATAGTGATTCATTGATTTTAAACTATACCAGGTCAAATGTTATAAGGGGCCAAACTTAATTGTATGCTTTTTACGTACCATTGTTAAGGTAAGTAGTTAGCGTATGGGACTGAAATTTAGTATAACTAAACATTAATATGAGGTGTACAAAAAGATTATAACCCTGATTTTGGTTGAAGAACAGTAGAGAAAATAAAAACATATTTCTTTGCGGCCGACATTGATAACATGTCTTTTTATTTGTGTTATTTGATAGGTATTGATAATAACTATCAAAAGTAACATCTGCAGATGAATGACTTTATATATAATATATTAACATTGTTTTTGTAACTTTAGGAACTAACTTCAATCGTTCTTCCTACCAAAATCATACTATAATTATGATTATATTATTATCATTAATATTATTAATATTTCATTCTGTAAAGTGTACACCTCATATTATGTCTAGTTATACTAAAGTTCAGTCCCATAGAGCTATTAATTATAGTGAGGTGGATAAATAATAAATTTTCCTCCAATCGTACACTTCTGGCTAAAATAATGAAATTTGTCACATAAGTACAAGTTATATAAGATTAAGTTTTTGAGGTAGGGCTCAACTATCTGCCATCTTGGTTCAATGGCAGCTCAAAATGATGACAAAAAAGTTTTTTTAACTATAACTTTTGAAATAGGCGTTTTAGAAAATAGTTTTTCAAATAAATACCTTAGGACGCATTGTTTAACATATATTGTATATTTTAATTTTTGATTAATTTAATAATAATAGAGATAGATAAATAACTAAAAGCTAGTTTTGGAAATTCTGTGTATAGAAAACTCTGTCGGGAATCTATTCTAGAAGATTTTTATTTTCATAACTACGATGTATTCTCATGACAAATTTAAGCATGTTCTTAAATTGTTTTAATATAAGAGTAGATTTAGTTATAAAAAATAACAACGGTCCCGTGTACATGATACAATAAATTTTCTGTATTCGATAACCTTCCAAACCTAAGCCATGAAAACTATAAATAATTTATGGAGCGTAAATTTACGGCAAACATTACTGGAAAGCTTTCTCGTCTATGGCCCCTGACTAAGCTCACGAACAACTTAATTCCATTGTAAAGGGAGATGGAGGGGCAAACGGCCTAATTGAAAATCTTGACGCACTGTGAAGATGGATGGTGGCAGGACCAAAAGTGTCAATGGTTGTGATGGACGCTGAAAGCACATACTTGAAAAGTTAAATTATGATAAACACCATGAACGTGAACTCTTTCCAGCGAAATCTTTTCCTAGATGTAAAAAAATGTAGTTATAGAGTTAAAAAATCTATAAATCCTTTTGAAGATATACTGTGAGCTGGTAATGCTATAACGAAATAAATTGCATTAGAAAATCCCATTAGACACCTGTTTAAGATAATGGAGACTGGCAAGGAAACGTTCACAGAATATGTTTCCTAGGCTTTTAAAAAAGCCACCAGTCCCAATTGAGAAATCAATAACCAACCATGAGCCACTAACTAAGGATGGAAACAAGACTAAAAAGCTTTTGAAATAATCGTAGAGTGATGCAAGTCTCTTTGCGAAACTCTACATATAATGTCAGCAAAGAGGTTCAAACCATGGAAACATTCTTTATGAATGAGAATCAGGCATTCCCACCATAACTTTCAGACTGTGGAAACTAAGAAAAACCTCAAACATGGACCTTCTTCAGTGTTTTAATAAACTCTATGAACATCGTGATGAGGATAAAGATTTATTATCTGTGGCTAAAATACACCTGAAATTTCAGTTTGATATCCAGAATCATATGTGAGCAGCATAAGCAAATACAAAGCAAAGTAACCACAAAATAAGTCATTGGAATAGTTGGAAGTTACATAAATTTTGTAACTCTTGTCAACACTCAGATTCGCAGCCATGCAATCATGAGGAGGCTTACAGCTGAATACCAATGCACACCTGTGAAGCATTCAAACAAAGACAACCACCATAAGAACTCTTGATACATATGTTCTTACCCTTGCAATAGCACTTTATGAAGAATTGCTAGTGGAGATACCATGGATAGCTTTTGGAACAGGCAAAACATGCTGGTATATTCCTGTTCAGGATATTTATGAGAAACCTGCAAAGGCAAAAGCATTGACATTTTTCCATGGTTCACAGGTGCTGATTCAACATCTTTTTTCTCAAGTCATGGTAAGAAATAAGTTTGGGAAATATTTAAAACCTTACCAAAGTTCGTACCTACGTTTCAAGCGTTTTCAAAAACTATAGTAAGCATAAAATAAGAAATGAGTACTAGAGAAATTTTCATTGTACTTCTTAAAGACAAATTCTCCTCACACTCAACAGTAAATTAATTTTGAAAGGAACTTTTTACCAAAAAAGGCCTCTCAATTGATCAAATCCTATCAACCAGAGTTTTTTTCTTATCAACACACACCGCGTTCCTCTTATCAAGTAGAATACTGTTGGGGACAGTCTAAAATGATATTCTTCCTGGCCGTAAAAGTGTGGTTGGATAAAAGACGACCAGTGAGGGAGCTCCGTTTGTACTACTTTACCCCAAGCAACACTTGTGTGCAATGAGCTACTTCATTGCTCGTGCAAAGTAGGCAGCTTCAAGATATACAAGTGTAGACTTGCTAATATGAAGTATACGCCTCTGTGCAAGTCCACGGCTGCGAAAACCAGGGAGATAGTCTATAGTGTGATAGTGTAAAAAACTGTGAACAAACAAGTGTATTATTATATTGTAACAAGTGCTACTAAAATCATGATATCCATGTAGCATTATGATTTTATGTATAATACGCCGTTACATTATAAAAATTATGAAAAAGAGAATACTGCACTATTTATGGTTACCATCATACACAAAATTAGCTCTTGTGTATCAACATACAGATTATGTAGGATATTTTAATACAAATACTATCATTTGAAACAGCCTACCATTAAAATGCAGCACGCTATGTTTCATATTTTTGGTATGACTGACTCCCACTTTGATCTTTCCTTTATGAAGGAAATCTATTGAGGGTGGACAGTGTTACGGTAGGTGAATTAAATGTGAAGGGGTGAGATGGTTTAGAATTAAGCTACATCACCACGGAAGACTACAGAGTGAATATCAGCCAATTAACGAACCCTGACTTATCAACCAGATTTATCTGAAAGCTGTGCACTTGTTAAGTTGCCCAGAGGGCTTACAACACAGTTACTGCTCTCCCATTTATACTGAAACTACAGAGAGAAGCATTTGGGAGTTTCCCAATCGGAGCTTTCTACACAATTAATGCCTAAAACATGGAATTTTCTAAAAATAATATTTAATGTTTTAGTCATCTAATCGATGTTGTTATTAATTTAATCTAAAAACTGTAAATAGATTAAATGTGAAAAACAGTGGATTCTACACTTAATATATGTAAAATTATTTCAAAAGCACCTATTTCAAGAGTTATGGTTGATTACAATTTTGGCCATCATTATGAGGCACCATTTTGAACCAAGATAGTGGATAGTTGGGCCCTACCTCCAAACACGTACTCCTATACACCTAGTACCTATGTACCAAGTTTAATGTTTTTATCAAAAGAGCACTATTCAGGTGGCTATCCGCCTGACTATTAAGGGCCATACATGTATACGTAAAGCACTTGAAAAGGGGGGGGGGGGGTCCATCTTAGAGTTACGCTGCGTGACATGGAGGAGGGGAGTTTAGGATAGCGTAACGCACGAAGATGTTTAAACAATGATCTAGTCATGTATAAACTTAAGATAATTCACACTTTTAAAATCGTGTTTTTTGTATATAAAAATAAAACTTTTTGACTAGAAAGTGCATCCTTTATTCAAAATCCTATTTATTTTAAACCTATAAGTTCTAACATTAAAGTAACTAGTCTAATAAAAAAAACCAGCCCATTCAAAAAGGACATGAGGTAAAGGTGATCTTTTATAGTTTAAACTGGAAGCGCTACGTAACTTGAGAGTAGGTGGTGTTGCCAAAGCGTTACGGAGCGTGATATGGGGGGAGGGTGTCAAAAAGCCTAAAATTGCGTTACGTAATACATGTATGGCCCCTTCCCTTGACAATGGTAAGCAAAAATCATAGTCAAATCGTCGTACAAGTTTGGCCCCTTATAACTCATTAAATGAAAATATTTCAAATCATTGGATCACTTATTATAAATTATAATTATACACTTGTTAAACTGTGCCATAAAATGTTATGATAGAATGACCTTAACATTTTTGAGCGGAAGGGGTTGATACTGCTCACATCTGTAAGGATTAAATGACGGTTATATGGAATTTGACACAGTAAATTGTGAATGAGATGATGAAAAACTATGTATTGAAGTTTGAAGCGATTCTTTTAGACTAGATATGGCCAACTTGTCGATTGCGATCGACCGGTCGATCTCACGTAAATTTTCATTTGATCGTGTAAGAAAACTACATCATCATTAAAAGGATATATTTTAATCTCTTAAACTGGAAATTATATCAAGATCTTTCAAATAATATTTGAGTGTGATCAAAATTAACTTTATCAGCGTGGGAAAATTAAATAAGTTGCCGGTAGTTAAATTTACTGTATATTTTATCTTATCTATACTTTTTTCTTTTTGATATAAGTAGTTGAGAAAAGATGGTCACAAGACTTATGATAAGATTATAAGTCGATGTGGGCATGAAAATGTGACCTCCCTGCTTTAGACAATAATTCTCATAGAGCTCTCTCAATTTAACCAATTTTCACGTTTTTAAATTAAAGTTTATGCACTAAGAGCTTGACCAAAAAATTAAAAAACATTCTGAGGAGAAATAGCTATTTCAGAAAACGACAGTTTATTTCGACCAAAATTTCTAAATTTCTACAAAAACTGGTTTTAGTTTCCTTTTTTTTTAAAAAAAAATAAAGCTTTTACTTTGAGGATTATCACATCAAAGTTTAAGTTTAAAAATTTGCAAATCAAAACCGTTATCTCTGTATAACTACCCGCTTCGATGGCCACATTGTATAGTGAAGGCGTCCCTCTGACAATTGACTGGACTGCCGAAGATGGGGATGTACAACTTTGAGTGTGTTATTTCCTAAATATTTTCCAATCTCTCTCTCTTTGTTCAAATGTGGGCATGCTTCCTCTAATTTCAAACTTCCTAACTACTAAATTACTAGCGTAATTATTGACACAAACGTGAAATTCGAGTGGGTAGTAAGATGTGGTGCTAACAATAATAATAATAGATACTGTATATATAATCTACGTTAGCCGCTAAATGAATGGACGCTATTATACAGAATGTCCGATGTCATCAAATAGCGATTGAGGTCTTTATAATAAAAATCTTGAGTTGTAAATTTGCACCAACATTACAAAAGAACTGAACCTATTCTATGTAAGCTCTACTAAAATCACTTGTAACTTGGGACAGTTAGAAAGAAAGTGGACTTGGGGACTTGTATCTTACTAAAGGCTGAGCAATAAATCCACAATATTTATTCCTCTCTTATACTAAAAGTAAAGTTTTACTACCTCCGGTTTAGATGATATTTCTACATATTTAATAGTCTCAAATTCAGTTCTAGATGAAAAAAATATGTAACCTGTAGGCTAAACGTTAAATCGGGGTTTTCCAACGTCTTGGGGTGTGGTTGTTTTGTATGTTCTAGATTTTGTATAACATAAGCTGCCAATATACTTAATCGGCACCAAATTAGTAAATAAATAAATACATTTTTAAAAATGAGTAGGTGTATTAATGATTCCAATCACGATTTATGAAAATACCTATAACATTTATGTCGCAATTGTTATTTTTTAGCACCACGTCTTACTACCTGTTTGAGTTAAAGGCTTACACATATTTATTAATTACGCTAATTTAATAAGGATGAGGAGGGTTGAATGTAAATATGTGAACCCAAATTTTCGTGGAGGTAAAGTGGAAAACCATTTAGAAAAAAAAACCTTCAGGTCACCCAACCGGGATTCTAGACCAGATATTCCCGTCATGGACAGTCTAGTCTATTTCGAGAGTGATGCCTTAGAACATGCAGCCATCAAATTGCAATTGATTTATTATGATTTAAGAAAGTACCTTAAGAAAAAGATTTTTCTTAATCAAAATATTTAAAGTAATGTTATCCATAGATTTATATTACCATTTTTGAGTGATGAAATGTCCCTCGTAGTGGTATTTAAAATATCATCCTTTTCCTGTGTTTTACAAAGAATTTTAAACTTTAAAAATATTGGCTCAAAAAGGAAGTATCAAAACATATTTATGTTAAAATATACATTTTCACACATATACATAATTATATATGTTTATATATATATTTATATATATATATGTGTTTGTATGTATTTATGCATTTTTTATTATGAACATTTTTTAGTAAGAATAAAGCATAGGGAAGTTATATTAAAATAGAAGTCTAGTCGAGTGCCAACAAATATGTATAGTCATCTGTTCATTATTTAAGTTATTTAATTTCATACTAGTAAATTATGTAAACTCTAATTTTCTTACTATTAATTATTTAAGCATAATTCACCCATTAAAAGTTACATAAATTACTAAACGATTGTGTTCACATTAATAAAATTTATTAGTGCTTATTTTAGATTTATCAAAACAACCTTGGAAATAAGTACGTTTATAAAATATTGGAATCCCTAGTAGAGGACTTTCACTAGTAGGAGAGTGGATTGTATTAAATAAAGCGTTATGCCGTAGCCTTTTCTCTATTAATTAAGAAAAAGGTATTATATGACTACCAAGTTTGTCAGTCTGTTTGTGTTAGCTTAAAACTTTTATCCCAATGACCATATTTTGAAAAAAATCTTGGTAGTCAAGGACGTATCAGTTTAATGTTTTTTGATCTTCTCGTGATCACCATATAGGGGCAAGGATTGTTATTTTTTTAAATACCATTTTGGTCTTTTTTTTTACTACCATAAAGTGCTTAGTTGCATTTATCAAATTTAGCCTACCTTTTTTCCAATAATACGTAGGGGTTACAAACAGTAAGAAATATCTAGTATACATAAAATCAGTTTTCACCAAATAAAAAGTATCTAAACATGTCACAATCATTCCAAACAATAGGTAGTTAAATATAGTAAACCTATATTATATTATATAATATAGTGTACCTTACTTTATTTTATTTACGTAGACGGTCCATAAAATATTAATTTCATTTAACTATTTTAATTCCTGTATAAGCGTATAACCCAAACGGGTAGTAAGACGCGGAGCTAAGTATTAATCCCTGTTTATAAAAACAACAAATTAAGAGAGCCTGACATTTTTGAGAAAATACCCACGCACATATGTAGGAATGTAGGCCTATGTTAGTATAGTTAGCTGCCTATAAAACATCTTGGATTATAAATAGTTTTACCTCTATGTATCAGTTATATACTTTGTATAGCTTATGTTATCCAAGACCGAAAGTATCCAAGTTTTTAGAATTTTGTACTCACCATGTTTGGTACTTAATAATTTAGCATTTAGTATTGTGCTCCTGTTATCAAAATGAATAAATTTATAAAATAAGTGTTATACTAAACAGTAACATAATATTTATGGAATATGATTACATTGTTTTGAAATATTTTTGAAAGAGACCTAAAATATGAAATGTTTGAAGGACTTTAATATAAACTGGTAAACTAATAGGTCTCTTTTCTTATACAAAATGTGTAGAGCAATTGGTTATTTGATTTTGATAACGAAAAACCCTCAAATCATGGGTAACCAAATTTAAGGAAAAATTATAGTGTTCATATAGCCAATTTAAAAAACTTCGTGATATTCCATTCTTTATCTACTTGGTCAAACAAAGGTCATAAGACCACAGAGTATTTCTAAATATTGAACCATGTTTGTTACCTAATAAAGGATGTAATGAGAAGATATAAATGAAACAAATGGCAAAAGAGAAAGAAGAGTTATACTGTTATACTATCGCGATTACTAAATAGGGCCTCCTGGCATGGATATCACTCACACAAGAATAAACACCGATTGGTCCCTAGCGAATAAGCAAGGGTGTTGATTGGGAACAATCCAGTAAATGTGAAAACTGAGAAAGAGCGGGCGAGGTGTGTGGAAGAGTCTATTAGGTGCGAGAGTGGAAGAATGGGGGAGTAGCCACTTCATTAGTAGCCGTGCAGGCGGAGAGTGAGGCGGTCGGACGGTTGGGGAGTGTGGGGTGTGTCCAGATTGGCAGCTGCGATGTGAAGGGGGTAGTAGGGTGGGAGTGGGTGGTAGGGTGGAGAAGTCCAGTCAGGGGTACAGACTGCTGACTCGGCACGCGGCGCTCGGCCAAATGGCCAGTGGGGGCTAATGGCCGCAAAGGCCGCTACTTACCACGCGAACTAGGCTCCCCCACTTCTCTCACTAGCTCGCCAAGCAAATTGTTTAGGCCGGCAAAAAGTCGAGAAGCAAGGCAAGACGACGACCACGACGACGAACCTGGTTAGATTTGAATCCCCCCACTCCCTCCTTTTTCATCCAGCTACACTAAAATGAGAGAGAAAGAAAGAGAGAGAAAGTCAGGGACGAGAAAAGGTCGTGCATGTTTGTCCTAGCTCGTTTGTCAAAGGGTCCGCCAAGCCACCTCGCATCTTCTCCCGTCCTTTCCGCGATCCCACCGCTGCCACCATTTCCAATAAAAAGACAAGCTAGCTCAGCGAGCGTTATACTAAGCATCCGTATCAGGAACATTCGTAATAAATCCTGACGAATGTCGCACAAGCTATCACTTTCTATATAAGTAAATGCTTGGGGATTGGGAGGTAGCGTTCGTTTGTATTTGGTGGCATTGGGAAAATGTGTATTGGGGCAGGTGGGGAAATCTGAAGATCGGTATCGAGGAAATTGCTTTTATTTCATAGGTCGACACATTTTTGTGTGTGTGTGTGTGTGTCGATTATTTGTTGGCGGTACCAGGTTGGGAAATATTCACTGCTGTCTTTGAGCGGATGGTGGAACAGGAGAGGAGACGCAGACTCCGATAGATAGGCAAGACGGGCACGATATTAACGGATATTATGCAGGGGTTCTCGTGCATCTGTCGTCACACTAGTAGAAACACGAGGGGTTCACTATGTGGCTGGGTGTGGTTTGAATTTATAAATATAGGGTTAGCTTAGGAAAGTAAGCAATGTATGCTCAGCCAAGAACTTACTATTGATGTAATTAATACTATCAATAATAAACACTAACATATTTAATAGTGACATATATTTTTGTGTAATAATCCATCCCAACATATTTTTCTTCTTACCTAACGTCTTGCCTAAGCTACACTATAGATGTTCAAGTATTTTTTGATTAGAAACGAGTAAAATATACACATAGTAAATACGTTTAAATTCTGCTAGGGAAATCAATTTAAAATTACTATAACAATAAGAGCTCTAAATCACTTTAACTATTACTAAATACCAACAATTTTTTTTAGTAGATTATTATTTATTTTGAAGCTATCATCTTGCTGGCATTATTATTGTTAATCTAAGCATCAACAGCTTCTCTTGTTCTCTAACACAAATTATATTTTTTAACTAAATACTATGTTATTATCTTTAATTAAAACAAAATTAAAGTGAATGACTCCAATGAGATAATGTCGGTTGAAAATTTTACATTCAGTGATAGTCACCATATCATAGAGTCCAATATAGTGTTTCAAACACATAATTTACTACACTTTTCATCCTATGAATCGATGACCACATGAATATATTTCAATGGCTGATTAATGCTACATTTATTTTTATGGAGAATTTATATTTAGGAATAATAATAATGATAATAATAAAAGTGCTTTTGAAAATATGCTTCACTATAAAAATTAAATTGAAATAAATATAAATTGATGTTGATAATATCCAACATTTGTAGATAGTACTATTTCGATGTTTGAAAAATTAAGATCATAATCTAGTTTGATTGCACATTGTATAATCTAACCATGCTAAGTTTTCAATTCAATATTTTGATCATTCAAGCTCTTTGCTGTTTTAATTTAAAAAAAAGAGAGGTGGTTGGATAAAAAAAAGTGTGAAATATTTAATCGAGGAGATGTGGAAGGCACATACAAACACACACAAACAGAATAAGGCAATATATTTGTGATTTTAACTTATACCGTGTAAGGCCAAACAATTTAAGTAAACGAAATTTAAGAGCTTTAATCCACCCATGGAGGATTTAAGATAACATTTATAGCACATCCAGAAACGTAATCAATGCTCCCAACTTAGCTAATACCCGCATCGGTGGTGCATGTCTGACGCATCCCTCTCATGTTGAGGTTAATTGCCGATGATGGAGAGATTGGGGTTTTAATCCTGGTAGTGTGTACTGAGGGTGATTTTTCCTAAACTGTTTCTCACTCTACTTTGTATATTATCATTTTTCTAGTCCATGTAATTAGTTTATATTTTACTACTTTTAATATTAATACCAAATCATCGTACCTTTCTCTTCCTTCTATACTGTTCGATTTCAGATTATTGCAACATCGCACTATTTTTCTTGTACAGTCAAAGAGAGGGATGTACATTTTGCAAAAAACTTATATGTAGAAGGAATATAATTGGTCAGGGTGCGTTTCAAACAACGCTACCTACAGTACAACACACTCGTCTCACACACTTTATATGGGCAGGAGGTGTATTTATGTCGTCAACGAATCTTATTTGAATTTAATGTTATCAAAACAGGTATTTAAACTTTCATAGGACATGATGCTTTATCGATAAAATATTTGATTATAATTCAATAAATCCAGACAAATTAATATCATATCAGATAATATAAATCTCATAATACAAGTACGTGAACTGGAGATTATTCTTATTCATAGATTTAATCTGGAATTAAACTAGATCATAATCAAATACATCATTATTCCCCAAACTACAACTACATCAATAATTGACCCTTTGTAAGGGTCTATAAGGATAACCACTAACACCCCCAAGTGTTAACCATACAACATTGCTTGATCGCATAGTCAGTAACCCCCGAAGGTAATAATGTATTATGTCGCCTAGTGTGGTGGTACGTAGGTATATTCACTAAACTCCAACCCTAAAAAAAAGTTCATACAACATGAATCCCAATCTGGGGAACAATAACTTGACAGTAAAAATAATAAAAATTAATCATATAACCTTTATACAAATTCGGGTACATTTGTCTAAGACTTTACCTTACCCATTCCTACTACATTAGCGTAATTAATGTCTGCGTACAACCCAAATGGGTACTAGGAGGACACAGTGGAAAAAAGCTTAGCGAAGCTTCTCAATTACTACTGGTCAAAGTGAATCAGTATCGAGCATCAATCTAGCCAACTAAAGTTAATATTTGTGAATGATGGTGTCCTGGTCCTTGAATAATACGTTAAAGGTTAAACAACAAGCTATAGGCCATATAAATGGACACCAGTCTGTTATTTCAGGTTACAGTGGAATAATAAATATTACATTTGTTCTAAACCCTCGTAAAATAGGTGACGTTTAATAGAAATTCAAAATTGTTCTAAACAAATTAAACAACATTAAATTGTGGTAGTTTATATTGCTTAAAGTATTTTTGTTAAAATCTCTTTGTCAATGTTTTTCTATTTAAAGCACATTTGTTTGCGGTAGATATAAATCCCAAACATGTCATACATAGGAAATTGACTTAATAAATGACTTAATAAATAAATTAATGATTCGTAGAGTATATTTTAGTCTATAAGGAGATTTAACATATGAACCATTTTATTACAAAGCAATTATAAATGAGTGAAAATTTATATAAGCCACTAAGTCCATTTTGGAACCAATCAACTTTTTTTTGTTCCTTAGAGCCTAGTACTGCCAATTTAAGTAGGTCAAGGTTCATTTAGTATGTATGTTTCTAGATTCGTATTCCTATAGCTCTGAGATATGCTAGACATATTTTAACTCAGTTTAAAGGACATTGAGCAACAAATTTTAAATCTTAAAAACAAATTATATATATATATATATATATATATGTATACAGACAGATATAACAAAGCCAACATGTTTTCAAAAATCGGGTGGATGCATGGATTCCAGAATCTTTAAATGTAATACTATATTGAGTATCACAATACTTTATCCGTCCTTTTTCTGTACGTGCGCCACATCTTAAAACCATTTGGATTATCATAATATAATAGCACAGATAGGGTGGGGATGATAAAGGTAGAATTTATAGGGAAGGTAACCACATTTGCGTTGAGCGAGAGTGGGAAACAATTTCTAAAAAATACTCTCAGTACACTCAAACCGTAGCGTCAAATTCTATAAATTTTGTGTAGAAAATCCAAAGATCCATTATGCTATGATAATCTGAGATAATTAAATAGTAATAATAATAAAAATAATAGTAACTGCCTTCAATTTAATGTGATCGTTATTTTTAAAATGCCGTCTTAATACCTTTTAAGGTCAAACCCATTTTAGTATAATTGTTTTACTTATATAATTCTGAAACACATAACAAATTTACAATTTTAAAGATCAATGAAGTGCCATTTAAGAAGGTTGGTCTTATTTATTTTTTAATATCTAAAAAATTAAGAAAATCTATTGATATAAAATGGTTATCCCTCCATTTATGATAGATCGTATACTACCAAACACACAGCTTATAAATAATATTGGATATAATAATATTAATCAATAGAAAGTACAAAAGTACAACAATTCTTTGAAGAAAATGCTTGCAAGTATGGCAACAATGAAGAATATCAGGGTTGGATTGGTTTCTAGAATTGGCAGATAATTATTTTTACTTGTGAAAACACAACATATTACTGTAGGCCATCTTCACCCCCTCCTGTTAGGCCATTTCTTCCCTCTTCTAGTTCCGGTCACCATCTCCTTACTTCTCGGGTTAAAACATTTTCCCTGCCTCCTGTATGTCCCGGATACTAAACAAACACCAGTTTTAATTGGAGTATCATTGTTTCTGTGTGGGGTTGGGGCCAACCCTACCCCCAGCACTGCAGAATATATCATACAACCCACCCCACTAACCTCTCCCGAGAAAAGCTTCAGTCCCTCAAGTTATTACGGTTTCAACCACTAGATGAGGATTACAAACTTCGACCAAATGAAAAATGAGATACAGTATTTTCTTACGGCAGTGCAAACCTTTTCTTTATTTCGCCCCCGTTCGCATACAGCAGTATCACGGGGGTTTTCGGGGGGGGAGGGGAACGGCAGAGGAAGGGGGGCAGGAATAGGATAGGGTGTAGGTTGAGGGGATCGCTGAGTGCAAATATTAGTCTTGCAGCGAGCGCTGTATTTATCATAACGGAACACTGATTTCGCTTGAGATCTGAGCCTCGTTGAGACGTTCTGCATATTGAACGGAGAAAACTTGGCACATTTCTTACAGACACCTGCCGTTGCTTCATACAAGCAGACTCGAATATTATTTAAACAAATCTTCTTCCTCGCTACCATCACCCAAACCTCTCTCTCTCTCCTCTCTCTCTCTAACACCGGACATTTCTGTGAGAGACATTAACAGCCTAGGCTATTTTGCAGAACAAATTTAACAATTCAGCCTTTGAATAAATAATACAACTGTACACAGTTTTGCAAGAAAAGAAAATCATACTATTTCTTTGAAAGCCAGGCACATTGGCAGGGGGTATTAAGCAACATATTTATTTTTTCTGATAACAAATTATATTTAATTTCCTTTTCCTGAAATAAAGTGTTTGCCAAGTGTCCAAAGACCTATAACAGACTAGAATTGTGAAGTGATTATATTGTATAAATACTTTTTGATTAATTTATATATATATATATATATATATATATATATATATATATATATATATATATATAATATTGATCCAACGTGATGGTATTAAAATTCACCATTATTTAACACTATCTTTAGCAGTGGATGACAACAGGTGACCTAGTGGTCTAGGGGTAAGGTGTCGGACTTCTGTGCTGGGGGTCCGGGGTTCAATCCTCGGTCCTGGCACAGATCTATATGATTGCCAAACTCTTCCTTCACCTCTGACAAGATGTGTATTAGTCACAACTTGTGAATGTGAGGAATGCCAGGCCTCCACCGTGGCTCGGATTCCACGTTAAACTGTAGGTCCTCCATTTCATCTCACAATCACCCTACCTTTACACATTAGCGTAAGGGCGTATAACACGAACGGGTAGTAAGATGCGGTGCTAATAGTAATAATAATAATAATAATATTTTGAAAATTGAAAAATGACACCTGGACACGTGAATCGAACCCGGTGTCATTTTTCAATTTTCATAAGTAATTCCCACTAAAAAGCATAAGTAATAGCTCTGGCTATTAATTCTTAATAATAATAATATTAATAATAGAAGACAACGTGTTGCAGCATCCTTCTGTCTCTTTCTATCAGCCAACCAGGAGAAATCTTATCCGTATGCAAGAAAGGGGGGAACACAAGGGACAGCTTCATCCCATTACTCAAGGAATGTTCTAGAAGCTAATACTTCATAGATATACCTTTAGGCAAGTGTAGGCTCCTCACTAGCTTGGCAGTCGCCGAGTTGTCCTGGCGTTAGTCCGTCATAAGAAAACCCATTTTCATAAAAAAAATCACCTAATCTTGATCGGGACTTTACACATTCCACGTAGGGTAAAATCTAAGATCAATCATGACCCAAACATGTTTGATGAGCACAGTTCTCTGTTAAACTAATCAATCATACTTATGTCTTATTATTAAACTCAATAATTATAAAACCTCTAATAAAAAGATACCCCGTTTAAAAATATAGTATTACAATAGTGTCATCCGAATGTTGTGGCATTATATTTCATTAATATCCGCTCGTAGGGACCCCTCACAACTGAAAAATATTCAAGATAAAAAAGATAATAATTACTCTTGGATACAAAATATTAAAAAAAAAAAAGTAGGAGGATACCCTATATAAAAATACAAATAAAATGTACTGAAAATATAAGGAAAAAGTTTTAAAAAAATTTAAGATAAAATATAAAGATCTTATTCTAGTATATTACGAGAGTAGCACCTAAGACCATGCTTCCATCAAAGTGGGTGCAGGCTGTTGATTACATAGCAACCTACACTGACGGGCACGACCAAATAATTTATTTTGGTTTTATACAGACAGACCGCCTTAATAAAATCACACATTTGTATCCGATGATTTCCGCACGTCCATCATAGACTCTGCCTTAAAATATGAGTGAAGAATGACCCTGAGTACGGGATGATTCCTGGATAACTCAGTGGTTAGAGCATTGGCGTACTGGTCCCAGGTACGATTCCCGTGTCCAAGTGTCATTTTTCGATTTACAGAATACAAACTAGATGAGCTTGAAGTTTAGTCCACGCGTTCTCTGGTGCTGGTGATCATTTGTTGACTAGTTCATCACTTGAAATATCATTGGAAGAGCTACTTCCTTGTATGGGCTCTTTTCCTGGCAAAGGATTAAAAAAATGATTGAGTCAGGGATCACTGAGTCGAATGCTGACAAAGGGTAAAAAAAATATATAGCTGTTAAGAATAGCTAGATAGATTCCTGACCAAGGACGAAAATGTATCACGGTCAATATTCACAGCATTGATTTATCTTAAGCGACAAGAATTGAAGATAAGTTCATTTTCTTGTTTAGATACTTAACTGTAGTGTAGAATGATTTTTTTCTATCAAAATCTCATGATAAAAATTAATATATAAAATTTGGCGCGATATTTCATTGTTGTACAATAGATTAATTTATCGATTCGTATGAATTTATATTCGCAGGCTGTGAAGAATCTGTATTTATGAGTGAAATGTTGAGCATCGCTTCTCGATTTCAATTCTTATATTTTAGCCACAATTTTTCTATTCTTGATTCCGAATCCTTAACATTTAAAATCTAAATCCTTTTCTCTGCATAAAAACTCACATTTATGTTATTTATTTTTAAAAAAACACAGACTAAACCAAGAAAATAGTAAAAATAAATGTTATAGCACAATCGCACAAACTTTATCATATTGTGTATTAGAGCTTCGAAGAAAATTTTCAAAAATAGATTTTTAGTAAAATACCCTTATATTAGTTTTTTTCATAAAAACAAGCACACTATCTTGTAAATCACATTAAGCTTTCTTTATATATACATTTTAAACCAAATTGTTCAAATATATTTAGGAAAATTCAAATTTTCAAAAACAAATTATTTGTTAAACTACTATAAAATTATTTTTTAGTTGTAAACATAAAAACGTATTCTTATTTATCATGAAAAATTATTCATATATTTTATTCCATTTTAAAGTCAATCTTCAACGTCAATTTCCAAAACATTAAAATGTTAAATAATTTGTTGTAAGTAAACTAAAATTAAATTAATTTAGTTTAAATAAATAAAGATACATTATTAATAGTCTCCTAATACTAATTTTGAAAAAATGTTTTAAGTTAATTTTAAATAAAGATACATTATTAATAGTCTTTTAATACTAATTTTGAAAAATGTTTTAAGGTAATTTTAAAAAATATTCAAATTAAAAAATTATAAGTCATAAGTCATTGCCAAATTTTCACCCCAAAACAAGTATACAGTTTATTTGTTATATGCACATCAAATACTCCCCAGATATATATTTGAAGCAAAATAGTTATAGCCATTTTCATAATAAGTTGAATTTTAAAAATTCCCTCTTCAGCAAAAGAACCTTTACGAAATTTTACCCAAAACAAAGTATACAGAGTTACTTGTCACGTCAAATACTCCCAAGATACCAATTTGGAAGCAAATCGTTAGGACCTGTTTAGAAATATTTCCAGTTTTTGAAAAATCAATCATGAGTAAACTACCCATAAATGAGTTTTTACCCCAAAAACAAGTAGCCTATACAGTAATTTTAGTTTTTTTAGCACCGCATCTTACTACTCCTTTAGGTTACACGTCTATGCACTAATTACGCTAATAGCTTTCGGGACTAGGAAGGTTATATTTAGAGGAAATGCACCCTATTTGCGTGGAAAACAATTTTGGAAAACCACCCTCAGTACACCCAACCGAGATAGGAGCCTCGGTTTCCCCGTCATCAGCAGTATAGTTTATTGCTAAAGTAGCGCGTTAGACCACGTGACCACCACTGCAGGTAATACAGTGATATGCCTATTTTTTATGTCAAACACCACCAAGATACCCAATCGGAACCAAATCATTAGATCCGTTTGTGAAATATTACAAGTTTTCGAAAATAAGTCATCAGTAAGCTAACCATAAATAAGTATTCACCCGCAAAACAATTATACAGTGTTACAATTGTTATAACAATTTGTGAAATAAGTTATTTAAAGTTTTTAAAAAATTGATCATCAGTAAACTACCCTTAAATGAGTTGCTACCCCTAAACAAATAGTGTTATTTGTTCTGTGAAACACTACCAAGATACCCATTTGGAACCAAATCTTTGGAGCCATTTTCGAAATATTTTAAATTAAAAAAAAATTACTCATAACTAAATTACCCTAATTGAAGAGCTAGGGTAAAAAAAAATCATTTAATGGTATTGCCTTATAATAGATACATATCAAGTTTGAACAAAATCCATTAAACTGTTTTGGGTCCATTCAGAGAGACAGACAGACAGACAGACAGACAGTCATGGGGACAGACAGAATTGTAAAATCCACTTTTTTGGGTTCGGGTTCACATAAAACGTAAAAATTTGTCATAACCTCAAAATGGATTTGTTTGCTATCACAATACTTTCTATTGATATGAAAATGAAAAAAAGTACTCAAACATAACAATGTTTGATTTGTGTAAGATCATTAGAACATCAGGAAATGTTGAGCACATTCACAAAATGACGGTACTAAATTGAACCAACAAAAAATAAATACATATATTGTCAGAATGAAATATTACCCCTTTCTGAATCTTACCATTTCGTTTGAAATACAGACCCTTCATTCCCTGGGATATGAGAGCCTAGAATTGAGGTACTGAAAATGGTGATATTAAGGCGGCCCCCTCGATGGCGAGAAATTATCAATCGTTGGCAGGCCACATGGCTTAAAATACAATGGTTTGTTTTGTTCTCTGAAAATACTTCTTTAAGCTTATACTCCCTTTCGCCCTTCACGTACAAGTCCTCTTTGTTATATCTATAAGAAAGAGGGGAAATAAAACTACGAAACTTCTCCTCTCAAGGTAAAGCGGAAGCCTCACTACTAGTTCTCAAATATCTTAAGATTTTCTGTTGGAAGCCTAAACCAAATCTACTATATTTATTAGAGAAAGGCTAAATATTGAATCCCATTTTCATCAAATATCGTCTCGTAGCTCCACAAATATGCTTAAAAATTTGTTGAAAATGAGCTAATGCCACATTTTCACACTTTTTTTTATATTAATAAAAATCAAACTATATATTTATTAAGGAATAATAGTCCTGTAGGAATCTCTTGATTTTATTTTGGTGTGAACAATGTTTAGAAATAACACATCGTAGAATAAAATATGGCGTTGTAGCTAAAAGTCCACGCGGCAATTTCTCGCCTACCAAGTCGGCTTCCTTAAGATAAACTCTAAATTATTTTATTAAATATATGAATTGAAGGTAGGTATCGAGATATCGAGTTTGAAATATCTATTTCTATCAACACCTATAATATCTAGATTTGTTTAATTTAAATGTATGGGCTCTTCTTGGCTCAATGGTTTGTGAGGCTAAGTACCGGTGTTTCTGTTTTCTATTAAAGCTTTGGTTCCCAAATAGTTTGACCTCACGATCTCTTTTTGATATTTAAAAAAAACCTCATTACCTGCTGTTTGAAAAAACGTCAACATAAAAATAGAATTGCCTCTATATACAAAAGCCTCAATTTTAAAATTTTGTCTACAAAAATTCAATAAAGGTTTTTAATATCAATATTTATGCAACTTTAATTTCACCAAAGATAAAAAAAAAGGTCAAATTCATTATCATTGTGATAAGAAACATTACTTGTTTTTTTATTTAAAATTCAAATCCAAGCCTACATTGCTGGTATTGTGGCGGCTGATGACTTTCTCCAATAATTATCTAGAAATACTAGATGTGAAAGACGCATTTTTATATAAGTTAGGTTTGAAAACCTCTTTTCACATAGATACGTGGAAGAAAATGGGCTTGAACCACTTCGGTGGCCGCGTTGTCTGACGCGCTACTCACTAGACTGCAGATGACGGGGAAATCGAGGTTTGAATCTCGGTCGGGTATACTGAGTGTTTTTTTTTTTTCAAAATAGTTTTCCCCTCTTTCTCCATGAAAATACGAGTACAATTCCTCTAAATATAACATCCCTAATTCCCAAAACAATTAGCGTAATTAGAATATAGGCGTATAACCCAAACGGGTAGTAAGACGTGGTGCTAAAAAGAGAAGAAAGAAAGAAAATATGACCTGTTTCAGTGACCGAATGGTCTTAGGCGTCACTCTCATGTTACACTGGCCTGCTGATAACAGGGATATCAAAGTTCAAATCCCGCTAAAATTCCTCCATGCACAGTGCTACCAACCTAGGACATCTAGGCTTATTTACAGTGTTGTGCAAATTAATGGAAACACTTTAGACAGAGATTATTACTAGCTTCACAATACACTGGACACACACAACCTTATAGTATATAAGTAAAACAAAAGGCATCTGTTAGCACAGGCTTCTGGGTAATAACTGACAAAAATGGCCGGTAGCAGTGTGACCAAGCTAACTGACCCTAACAGAAATTTCCTTGCCCAGTGCAATGTTTCCATTAATTTGTATAACACTATAATAATAATACAGACGCTAGATGGCATTGGCCTATGCTAAAAACAGACTAGAATAATTTATATTCATCTGTTTTTAGCTTATATAATATTAAAAAAAATACAAATAAAATCTACATTTGAAACTCATGATGTAAAATTTTTAAATTAGCTTTTTTGTATATATTTTTTCTTCTTCTTTCAGTGAGGCAACCTAATGTCCCCCTTGGCGTTACATTATCCCTACTTCCCCCTACACTGTCATTTTTGGAATCACTGTATTAAATTAAATATTCATCAATTCCCAATGGGCCGCTAGAAATCTCGTAGTTTATTTACAAAGGAATATTTAGTGGATTATCCTAACCTTATTTTAGGACAACACAGCAAAGAGACCCCATACAAGTGGTCTACCCCAAGTTTATTTTTATAGATTGAAGGGTTTTTAATGTGCATTTTTTAAACAGATTGATTATATCAGCACAGAACCTAAGTAAGCGAGAAATAACTGCGCGGATGTTCAGCTCTAATGCAATATTTAATTCTACGATGCGTTATTTCGAAATATGGTTCACGCCAAAAGAAAATCGAAAGATTCCAACAAGGCTCTTTTTAAAAAAATCCTACAATTTGAGTATTATTAATAGAAAACAAATAATGTTCGAAAATGTGACATAAGCTATATTTCAACGACATTTTAAACATATTTGGGGAGCCCTGAGACTAGGTTCGATGAAAAAGGGCTTTAAATTTAGCCTTCCTCTAACAAATACAGTAATTTTCTTAAACGCTCAAAACATAGAATTTTAAGATAGTTTAGAACTAGAAGTGAGCTTTTCTCTTTATCTTGAAATAAGAAGTTTCGTAGTTTTTCTGTCTGCTCTTTCTTATTGACATGACCAAGGGTGATTGTGGGTAGAGGGTGAAAGGGAGTATAAAATCAGACAGAATAGAGAAGTAGTTCCAGAAAACGACACAGACAATTGTATTTTAAGCTGTGTGGCCTGACAGCGATTTATATTTAATCGCCGACAGAGGCGGCAGCCATACTAACTTAATTACCCGCCTCGGTGGCGTAGTTGGCTAACGCGCCAGTCGTGTTGAGCCAGACCACTGAGGACGGGGAGATCAAGGTTCGGATCTCGGTCGGGTGAACTAGGGGGTGGTTTTTCCTAAATGTTTTTCCACTCTTCCTCCACGCAAATGCGGGTTCAATTCCTCTAAATTCAACCTTCACAATCCCTAATCCATTAATGTAATTAGTACTTAAGCGTGTAACCCGAACGGTTAGTAAGACGTGGTGCTAAAATAATAATAATACTAACTTAATTCTAGAACGGACACACCTCGGCACAAGATTAGGCCAGCATTCATACCAATGCTGAAAATTAAAGGTTTCAAATTTCAGTTAAAAAATATAGGATGTATATTATGATTTTATTTGGAGGCTTTTATGTTATTTTTGTAATAATAAGTCACTGAATTGTTTTTATTTAAGATAACTTTTTTTAATGTGGCCTCTTAAGTATTTTCAATTTGTAATGTGACCCTTATGATCAAACGAGTTTGACACGCTTTCCATAGTGAAAGGAAACAATGCTAAACTAATGACGGTTACACTCGGAAGGGATGTAAGAGCGACTAAAGAGTACTCTCTTGTGGTGAGCTAAAGAGCCCGCATGGGAGCTTTAAGTGCTGGTTCTACGCGAAGTTAATTGCATCTTGCTAATAACTGTTTGTGTTAAACGCGTAGTAAACTAAAAGGTGGCATTTAACTGCGGCAAGGTATAGTGGGTGAAGTGAGGATGGAGCTAGAGGACAGAAGGAATGGGGAGGGCGGTGGGAGGAAGGGGGAGGAGTTTGCCCCACTTTACTCGACTCGGCTTCCACTACTAGGGTAAGGGGTGGGGGAGGTCTGGGGCTCGTACTAAGGAGTGTGGGGGGGTGGAAAGGATCATTGTGGGAATATGACAGTACAAAACCCCCTACAAACACTATTACGACTAAGCCCCTTGCCTTCTCCATTCAGTGCTAAACATTTAATTTGTTGGCATTTTTAACTACAGTTGGGAATTAAACGTGTACTTTCTAAAACAGTGAGTCATATAATAACACTGTTTATAAACCCTTAGACCAGTGTGGTCCATATGTCGGATAGTGATTAGTGAAAATGTAGCTCTTGCAGAAGTATTAACCTAGAGTAATATTAAAAAGAATCCCTGGGTGACGATGTGAAGTGGCTAGTGACTCAAATATAAATCTTTATTTAATTTGGTACAACACAATAACACTAACTCTCTCAGTTTGTTTATCATTGTTTCGAGGAAAATGCTCAAAAATAGGTTTTCTGTAAATTACCAGTGAGTAACTTTTAATCATAAAAACAAACACCTCACAATAAACAACTAAAAAAAAAATTGATTTTTTAAAATTTAAATTAAATTGTTAAAGTATTATTTTTTAATTTCAAATTTTCATAAATAAATTATTTGTAATTACTCTAAATGTATTTGTAATTTGTAAAAATATTAATGTAATATTATTTAGCATGAAAAACTATTTTATGATACCCATTTTGAGTTCCATTTTTAAGGTCAATTTCTAAATATATATTTTCTATAATTTGTCTTGAGTACGTTACCATTAAATTAATTTATTTTAGAAAATTAATAAAATAGTGACCCTAAAGAAATTTTGAACAAAATCAGGATACTATTTTAAAATTAATTAAAAATTAACAAAAAAATAATCTTCAGTAATCTACTATAGTTATTTTTAAAAAAAGCAAATTTATCTAAATATTTAATATGTAAAAAGCTTTACAGAGAACACATTTTGAACCAAATCACAATGGCAATTTTTTTAAATACTCGAATTTATAAAAATAAGTCCTCAGTAAACTACCCTTAAACGAATTAAGCCCCCCAAAACAGGTATATAGTTTTATTTTTCAAGTAAAACTTCTCCAAATATACAGTTTAAATGAATTTTTGGAGCCATTTTAAAAAATTTCTTATTTTTAAAAATCAGTAAACTACCCTTTAACGATTATTGAAAAAAGGTATGTAAATAGTGTTAATTGAGAGATCAAACATTCTCTATAAAATATATATTTAAAAAAACCATTGAAGTCATATAAAAAAATTCTTTAAAAAATTATACCATCAATAAAACACCCTTAAAATAATGTTTACCACAAAAACCAGTATACAGTGCTAATTTTCATGTAAAATACTCCCACTATACCCATTTGTTCCCATTTTACCCATCAGCCATCAGTAAACTACTCATAAATGAGTTCTTACCCCAAAAACATGTATGCAGTGTTAATATATGTTATATCAAACACTCCTAAGATACCCATATGGAACCAAATCGGTAAAGCTATTTGTAAAATATTTTAAGTTTTTGAAAAACCAGTCATCAGTTAAATAATTAGCCATAAATGAGTTTTTACCCCAAAAACAAGTATATGGTGTTATTTATCGTACCACACAATTCCCATACAACCTAAATATTTTAAACAATTTCGTTAGATCTATTTCAGATATATTTTGAATTTTTAACAATTTCCCCTCAGTAAACTCTCCTTCAACGAATGTTGGTCCAAAAACTAATGATACAGTGCTATTTCTCGTGTCAAACAAACCTTAGCTATGCAATTTAATCAAAATCTTAAAAAACATGTTTGAAAAATTTTGAATTATAAAAAATCACTTATCCATAAACTACCCTTTAAAGGCTATGGTCAAAATAAAAAAAAGTATCCTGATTAAAAGTACCCTATACAATATAAATATCGAGTCTGAACAAAATCCATTCTACCGTTTAGAATGTGTGGCCAGGGATAGACAGACATACAGATAAGAAGGTATGGCATGGAGATCAATATTGAGAAGTCAAAGTGATGCTGGTCTCAAAAATGAAGAGATTCTGAAAATTAAAATTGTAAGCCAGGAGTTGGAAAACATAGAGCAGTTCAGGTAACCGGGAAGTCTGCTGACAAAGGATGCCTACTGTATCAAGAAATTTAGGCCGAGGATCAGCATGATCAAGGAAGCTTTCAACAAGAAGAGGTTACTGCTGACCAGCAAGTTGAGTTTGGAACTGAGGAAGAAACTAATGTAATCCTAAATTTGGAGCATCCTGCTTTATGGAGTAAAAACTCGGACTTTTAGGAGGATGTAAAATAAATACTTGGAGAACTTTTAAATGTGGTGCTGAGAAGACTTGAGAAGATTAGGTGGACAGAGTGCCAAAGAATAAGTCCTAAGAAGAGTGGGCGAAAAGAGAACCATTTTTGATGTGATTCTTCGGTACAAAGCAAACTGGATCGGACACATAATTAGGAGGAACTGTCTTCTGCAAGGAAAGGTTGAGGGAAAGAGAAGCTTAGGAAGAATGAGGATTCAAATGTTGGATGACTTGAAGGAGAGACGAGAATTCTGTGAGCTGAAGGAAGAGACAGACGACAGGATGCATTGGTTATCTAAGTTCACTAACAAAAAAAATCGACCTTTCGTAAAACAGAACACCTAATTATATTAAATGACTCATAAAAATACTAATAGTAATATTTCAAATCTAAGTGGTTTTGTGATAGTGTTTGCGCGTGCACATCTTTATATATATAATTCTTCTGTACGTGTGTATGTCACTGAACTCCTCCTAAACGGCTGGACCGATTTTGATGAAATTTTGTGTGTGTGTTTGAGTGGGTCCGTGGATGGTTTAGATTCACAATTGGACCTGGTAGGTGGCGCTGCAATCGGGTTATAGGAATATATTTTTATTTTTTAGGGAATTTTTTTTGGTGATTTTTTTGGGGTTTTTTTAATTAGATTTTTGCATATCAGAACATGTAACCTCAATTTTTTTTCGATACAGCTGATATTTGTGAAGTTGTGGGTGAAATGCCAAAAATGAAAATATGTTTAATTTTGTATGTTTTCTTGACAAACACTGAATTTGTAATATTTGTGTTAATCACTAATTGGAGTTCATTGTGAATGTGTAATTGTGATGATCACATAGTATTTGTTTTACTATCGAAATCAATTATGCCACCCAAACTAAAAGCCAACGTTCGGGCAGGACAACGTCTGTCGGGTCCGCTAGTATAATATAGTTTTGGGTGATAAATAAACTTTTTTCACAGTAAAATTTGAAAAAAATACAATTTATATAGAAGTATAGAAAACAATTCTTTATTAAGTGTTTTTTGTAGGCCCACATTAAGTTGATTTAATAACTAAAAATGTTGGACCACCCTGTCTTATGCCAATCCTCTGGCTAAGTGGCTTGAGGGTTCAGCCTCTGTCTAGGAAAATCTTATTTTAATTCGAGTGACACAAATCTGTAGGCACGCGGACTAAACATCAAGTTCGTCCAGTCTAGTGTGCTGGTGATAGGGAGGTTGGTGTTCTAATCTCGGCCAGGTGTATTGGGGTATTTTTATTTAATAAAAAATTGTTTCTAGCTCTTCCTCCACGTAGGATGTGAATATATTTCCTCTATATTCTTCCTTTACTCATCCCTATTGTATCATTATAGTTTAATACAGACATGTATTAAGACGTTAAGCAAAGACATATATATTTAAAATGATGATGCTATTCTCTTAGTCCTTTGTCCTTATCCTTTGTCTGGCTGTTGTGGAACCTTGCCCCTTCCTTCCCTTGATGGCGTGATCTCCCCAAGGTCCACATAGTGGTCGAGAGTCAGGGACAAGCATAAGTGCGTAAAGGGATACAAATATTATTCTGTCCTAATTTGAGTTCATTTCTACGTCGTGTGATGAAATAATTTATGTTTATATAATTTTACTTACAACCCACTTCGGTGGCCACGTGGTTTAAGGCGCTACAATATCAATTTCTTAAGACTGCCAAATACGCGGGCATTGTGGTTCGATCCAGGTAGGGTGTAGTGAGGGGGCTTTTTCCTAAATGGTTTTCCACTCTTCCTTCACGTAAATGTGGATACACTCCTTCTAAATTCCTCGTTCTTAGCACGTTAGTGTAATTAGTACATGGGCATATAATCCGAATGGATAAAGAGACACGGTATTAAAAAAACTGTACTCAAACTATATAAATAAAACTGGTAGGCACGTGGACAAAACCGTAGTCTCATCTTGTATGGTTCGCAGGTTGTTGGTGCTTGAATACCGACCGGGGGTTCTGATCTGATGAGCTGAGCTAATGACTTCACACTCTATCTCAACGCCAATGCGGGTACACGTTCTCTTAGTACTGCTTTCTCAACCCTACCTCATTTGCATGATTAAATATCATATCTATGCTGAGTATTAATACGCCATGCGAAAAAATAAAGAAAAAAATTAGAGGTATTTATAAATGTTTAAACGTTGAACCTTCGTTTTTTTTCTTTTGCACCACGTCTTATTAACTGTTAAGGTTATACACTTATGTACTAATTACACTAATGGGTTAGTGATTAGGAAGGCTCAAGTTAGAGGAACTGCACCCACATTTGCGTCGAGGGAGAGTGTAAAAAGCATTTAGAAAAAACTTCATCAGTGCACCCGACTGGGATCGAACCCAAAGCTCCCCATCTTCGGCAGTCTAGTCCAACACGAGATTAGAGCGTTAGACCATGTGGCTACTAAAGTGGGTTTGAACGTTCTAGTTTTAAAATAAATAAATTTGAAGAAAGTAAAATTTTGGGCGTAAAAACGTGTGTGACAATTTAAATACACAAATATAAAAATAGGTATTACTCACTTACATTGATTTGTTAAACTTGGCGACTTTTTTTTTACGCTTTTTGATGGACTAGGAAATTGATTTGGAAATGAGACAAATTCTGTTTCTATTTTATTTTGTATTGTTTTCCATTTTATTCTATAAGAACAACTTTTCTTTGATTCAAGATTTATAAACAATAATGTATATGCTTTCTAATTGGAAAATTAAGCTAAAATTTACTAAATATCAGTTCATAAAAAAATTAACTAAACTAATCATTTAATTATGACATAGAAAACTAAATCTATTACAACTTAGTTAGTAAAATATATGGAAAATCCTAAACAATTATACATATTTAAATTGATAAGATAGCAATTTTAATTTTGTGCAGAGCATCTTAGTACCCCATCTACGCTATCTGCATATATACTGTCACCGATAAGCAAGATCAGTTGATAAAGATGCCTTAGCCCACGTGCCCACCGATGTGGATAGCAAAAACTATGTTCATTTAATGATTTAACATGCACGTTTGTGCCAAAGCGTTTGATCATCAATTGAATTCACAGAAGTCTCCCAAAATATATTGAGTCCTTTATTCTACATTATACCTATTTTAGCAAAAACAATCACTAATGAGCATACTAGATGTTTCTAACTATAATAAAATAAAAATAGTCTAAAAGCTCTTTTTACTCACCAGGAAACTAAATACATTGATAATAATAAACTGCTGCCTTAGCTCAGTCGGTAGCATGTCTATTTACTCAGCTGAGGGTCCAGATTCAATTCCTGGTATGGCCAAAAAGTTTATCATTGATGAAATGTAGGTTCCCCCTTTCACAGTAATGAGTTAATGCCCAGGTGGGGTGGCGGGGGGAGGATGGATGTTGTGTTTGTTCTAGAGTTAAGTTAATCTATAAGTTATGCGTTGATATGATCAGTCGATTCAGAAAATGCAAGGTAAATACCTCAAATAAATTAAAAAACTATAATAAAATTATAATAAACTGTTGTAAGTTTGTGTTGCAAAAAATTATGAATCAACACACATATATGCAAGCATGTGAATAGTGTTTCGCCACTAAAGCAGCTTATGTTTTAAAAATTTTGGCTGACTCAATCTAACAGCACATAACTTAGGTAGATAAGATAATACAGCTCGAACCAGGTGTCGCCTCATAGTGTGGTAGCCTGGAGTTTTCAAAATAAAACAGTGGAAATGAGCATTAATTAATTAATTGATTAGTATTGAAAAGTAAAAATGACTTAATAATCTATTAATTGTATCACTTAGTGGAATTACAGAGGCTTTTTTATTTAAATAATTTACATACTTTGGAAAATGAAAAATAAATTCCCAGCACGTCATTTACGTTGGTTTGTGAACAGACCTCCATGCCTGAGGGCGTGCCGTTCACCTTGGGGGGGGAAGGGGGAGATCCCTCACCTTGTGAACCAATCAGTTAATAGACCACATCCCTCATTCAAGGAGAGTGTCGCTACGAATTATCCTGGAATCAAGTAAAATCATTTCCTGGTCTAATACACATCCTGCCCGAGTTCTTGGTTTGTCGCACGATCGAGCTCCTCCCAAGACACAGTGATCTCTTATCACGCAACAAGAGCGACAAGTTTCTACTTCTTTGGTTGTAGACAAGGAGGATAATTATTGGAGAGTAGTTTAAAGTAGGCCACTACACTAAGATGGAACACTACATAAAGATGTTGATATATTTATTATTAATAACTTCTTCCGGAAAATGTAGAAGTTTATAAACCATGGGCCACCAAGGAAAAGAGATGGGAAATGTGTTTGTTTTCCCAAGGTCCTCGAAACAATGGGGCCTCAATCGCCCAAACATCTTTATTTTGCAGCGACAAGTCTAACCGTGGTGCATAAAAACAAATTTTCTTAAAATGGTTTTCCAAACTTATCTATTTTAAATTATGGTATCTTTGTAAAGATAAGAATAATAGAGTTTAGTTAGGGAAATAAATTTATCTCTGTTTGTATTCATAGTTTAAATTTTACTTTACATCCATTACTGTGTCCAGCCTGGGTCAGCCTTTTAATCAAGATATATTTTTCCACTATCAGCTGGCTAGTCTTGTCATAGCTTCATATGCCTTAGACTCTATCTCAAGACTAGGACAAGCACAACATCCGATCCCCGGCCGTTAATTTATCAATGTGAAAGGGTAAACCCGTATTTTCATAAATGACAAGTTTACGGCTATGCCGGGAATCTAACCTGGGACTCTTAGCTTAGTAGGAAGACAAGCTACCGACTGATCTAAGGTGTTGGACACATAGTTTAAATATTATGCTAATTAGCTAGCTCTATGGCCCAAAGGAACTCGAAAGTTTATGGCCGCCCAAACGTAGCTTGATACTCAACCCTTTCTTGAGACAACTCCAGCTAATCCATAACCTAAATCCCCAACCTCTTAAAATCCACTGTCACGTTATCCTTCTATGAACGTCTTGAACTACCAGGTCTTGTTTCTTCAGGTTTTTCAATTAAAGTGTTGTCTACACACCTGTCATCATCCCTAAGTGCCACATGACCACCCCACCTCAGCCTGTGCACCTTTATTACACTTAATATGTTCGAGTATGCATACAAATCATGGGGCTTTTCATTATGTAACGTTCTACATTCTCCTTTTTTTAACTACGGCGTCTAACTATCTGTTCAGGTTATACACTTATCTACTAATTACGGTAATGGTTTTAGGGATAAAGCTATATTTAGAGCAAGTGTACCCGCATTTGAGTGGAAGAAAATTATGAAACAGTTTAGGGAAAACCACCCTCATTAGATCCAACTGGCATTTGAACCCAAATATCTCCGCCATTAGCATGCCAGTCTAACACAAGAGTGACGCCTTAGACTATTCAGCCACTGAAGTGGGCTCCGGTTTGTTCATCCAAACATATTTCTTAGTCCTTTGTTCTCAAAACCTATAACTTTATTCTCTTAAATGTTTTGCTAGTAAACATTAATAAAGCGAATAAATTAAAATGTTTTTTCTGTGTGAAAGGGGAACCCCAGAGATTTTCCCTAGGCCCCCTGATTCCTCTGGGTGTCCCTGAGTATTATGTGCAGAAGTTCCTCATTCTGGGTAGTGAAAACTACGGATGGTACGCTAGAACGGTGTTAAGCTCTTCATAACCCTCAAAAAATTTGTTTTTCTATCTTCAGGATGGTTGTTGTGATTTGAACTTATGATACATTTTCAATATAGGTTAATCAACGTGCACTTTCTTAAACGTTTCATCATATCATATTTAATAATAAAACATGACCAAACTCAGTCACCCGGTCTATAATTCATCACTATGAAAGAAGAAGCCCCTGCTTACCCAATAATAAATGTTTCAGCTATTTTAGGAATAGAACCCGGAACCTTTATCTCAGTATATAGAGGCTCTATAGACTGAGATAGAATGTCGGATAAGTAGACCAGTACAAACTTAGAGTTATTTTCCCAATAATTTTTTTTCAAACTCTCTCCAGGCAATTACTTTTCCATTTCCTTAAAACTTAACCATCTAATGATGTACCTTTAAATTAGCTAAAGTAAGGTTTGAATAAAATAGAAACACCAGTAAGACACATATCACCCTAAAGTGGAAAAAGGAGGGGTTACGTTTGAAGGTAAGTATTTTTGAAGGCTCCGTGGCAGAACAAAACTTATTTCGGTCAAAATAAATAAAATCGCTCCAATGGTTATTATGTTTAGTTTAATTTTCTATACATAGCAAACTAAACAGTTCTTGATTTTTTGGTTTGGGCATTGTTGAGTATGAACATGACTTTTTATCTTAATTTGAGAATTTTATCTTAAAAGACCAGTGTACTCATAGAAAATATTTAAACGTATAATAATATTTAAAAAAGAATCAAATCTGAAATACTTCAATAGCGTAAGGGAGGATCACCATAGGAATAAGCTTAAGTAATTTTTAAATAGTACAATACTAATCAAACCCACATAGATGGTCACACGGTCCAGAGGCGGATCCAGATCATTTTTAAAAGGGGGTCAAGTGGGTCATAATTATAAATAACATAGTTACTTACAATGTATATTTCTGTTTAAAGACATTTAATAATTTCTCATTCATATTTGATCTTATGTATGTTTTAAACCGTGGTAATCCTCTCCTATTTTTTAAAATCAGATAGTTTCTAAAAACTATTTGGAGTGACCTTCCTTCAACAATTTTTTGAAAAATGGTTCACTCTAGATGCTATGAGTAGTCTTCGCTTTGAATTTGTTTTAAATTAGATTCTTTTATAAGCCATTTAGTGTTCCTCACCTAGAAATTTTTGAAATTTGGATGCCCCTATAAACTATTTATAGTGATCCTCACCTTAATTTTTTACGATAGTTAGATACCTTTTAAAAGATAATCTTTGAAGTGGTCTTCCACCGAAAACATTTTGAAAATTGAATTATTTCAGAAACTAGTCTATTTGGGGTGGTCTTCGCCTGAAAGTTATTCAAAATTACATGCATCTAGAAACTATTTGGAGTTTTCCACCCCTAAACATTTTTGAAATTTGGTTGACCTTGGAAGCTTTCCTCCTCTGACTTTTTCTGCCAGTTAGATGCCTCTAGTCTATTATTTATTTGATGCGGTCTTCTCCGGCTGATTTTTGACCATATAATGCATCTAGAAGTCATTTGGAGTTTGATTTAAGGCCATCTTTCAGCTTCATATTCGATGATATCAGAGGATTTGAAATAAATTTGGGGGGTTTATTCCAAGGGGACAGAGTCCCCCACAGTTTCACCGCTCTTCTGTCCATACATAATCTATATTCGGTATTCGTGGATGAACTGCTCTCAGATGATTATTAGTCTTCTTTGAGGTGTGGTAGTCTACCGTCTCTATGCGGAACAATGTTCGTTACTCGCTATGCACGACAAATATTCGTACATGAAAACTAATATTTTTTTCACACTTGCCCGAGTCATGTCGAAAATTGAATAAACGTGGACGAATAACGAACGTGTGGACCTGGATTAAGAGGTTTCTGCGCGTAAAAAAAATTATAATTTATCTGTGTTGTATTCTCTTTCTAAAATTTGAACTTTCATTTTATATTTTGTATTCGTTTTCTAACTTTCACAGGGGGGGTCAACTGACCCTTTGACCTGGTCAGTTGACCCCCCTCGCCCCCGAATCCATACATGGCACGGTCTAAGGGTGGGTTGGGTCGGTAACTTTTTTTATTTCTTGGGTTGTATGTGTTTAGAGAAAAATATTAGTAGGCCAGTCTGAAAAAAATATCTAGCAAAACATTTCAGCTTTATATTTCTCATATACAGTATCTCCCAATTATGAACACAAATATTTGTTTGCTAAATCTTTTGAGGGCCAGATTAAATCAAGCATTGGGCCAGATCCAGCTCTTGGGCAATAAGTTGTTGACCACAGGTCTAAGGCATTTCTCTCACAGTAGAGTGTATAATAGATAATGTGGAGATCAGGATTCGAATCCTGGATGGTTGCATTGATGGATGTTTTTCACGTATGATTTATCATTGGGGTATTCCCATACCTTTTCCACAATAATGGGGGTGAATTTCCTTTAAAATATCTCCATACACTTTAAGGTGGGAGTGTAGGGGACGCGAGAAAAGGTACCAAAGTGTTTTTGCAGTTCTTAAATCAAACTCCCTTTTTTTTTTTTTTTGGTCAAAATAAATCAAGCATTGCTCCAATGTAAACATAGAGTTTAATTTTCTTAAAATTGTGATATCAACAGTTCTAAAATCTCTGTCAAGGATCTTCTGAAATTTAATGACAACTTTTTTTTCTTTATTTAAATAGTTTGTAATATAATGCCTCTATGATAATGACAGATATTCAAGAACTGTTAATATCACCATGGGGAGAAAATTTAAACGCTATGTTTCTACTGAAACAATATTTTATTTAGTTTGGCCAAAAAATTGTTTTTCTATAAAAACTGCAAAAACACAAACCTTTTCTCGCGTTCCTTACATCATCACCTTAAATCAATATGTTAAAAACTTTGGTGATAATGAATTAATTAATTTCATTTTAACAACAAAAAATATTTAATTGAAGATAAAAGGAATAAATCAAATTTGAATAAAAACCAGAATTATGTTGTTAGGCCTACTTAGTAAAGGATGAAAAACAACATCATAGAAAGTATAACCATTCAAGGATAGAACTCCAGGATACCTAGTCAGAGTCAAGGACGATAGAAAGCATCATTGATATTTTAATTTAAATATTCTGATACTTTTAAATATAACCAAAAAAAAATTGTGTTAATATAAATACAAAGAATATTGTTATTTAAAAATAAAATCCATAATTGAAACCCCAATATAAAAATATATTTTGGAAACAAATTTGACCCGCATTGGTGAAAATGTAGTATAAATGTTGGGCTCACCTCTTTCTCCTGGTTAAGCAATGACTAGAAGGTGAGGGTTCAAATCTCATTTGGATGTTTTCCCCTTAATTGTTTCCCCCTCTCTCCCCAAGGAAATGTGCGTACTTTTCCTTAAATTTTACTTCATCTTCCGTATCAATAAATATGATTAAGTATGCGTTCAGACCTAACGGGTACCAAAACGCGGTGACTAAAGAACTAAAGAAAACAAATATCCCTTACCTTTGGTACATTATTTTAGCATAAGCTGTTGGAAATTTCTATTATTTTTTTTCAAAGTTAAGAACTTATGCCTCTGAACCTGATTATGACATTTAAAATAAATTAAATTATCATTAGAAGTATTTTTGTTATAAATGAAATATTTTAATTTCAGGAAAAATTTATATTTCAATGACGTATAATAAAACGATCACTGACACCTTGGTTTCTTAATATAGTGGCATGGCACAAATCCCAAGCATTGATAACTAAAATGATTGATCTAAAATGAGTTATTTATCCATATGATAAAGATTAAACTTCGCTATTTCAGTTTTTAACTTCCCATCCCTCAAGATGCTATATATTTTATTGCAACTCGCGATAGAGATTATCAAATACTCTACTGATTCCTCTTACAATAGAGCTAACGACACAATTATCAAACTTCTTTAACCCTCTCCCCTTTACTACAAAGTCCCCCCCCCCCCCAACCCACCCTTCAGTTGCTCGGCTCATTTTGTTTTGAAGCCCGCACGAGCCCGATAAGCAAAGCCTGACGAATGAAGCCAACGTTAGGATTTCTTTTTCTGGGCGCCTGCCTAGGGAATACCTTGAAATATCTGGGATAAAGGCGGAACATTTTTCACGTTGCCGGCGGCGGTGGTGTAAGTGGTAAAGTGGTAGATTTAAGCAGTCGCAGTTGAAGGGCAAAGCTGATCCGAAGGCGAATGGGGGGAGGGGGTGAAAGGGATGGGGTTAGCTTGCTTGAACGCGCCGTGCTTTGGATGGACATGGAGATACCCCGACAGAGAGAGGGTCAAAATAGCCCTCAATTCATTTCCCGCCCGCCCGCCGTCCGACTGACTGGTCAGAGAGGGGGATGGGAGTTGGGAAAGGGAGGGGGGAAGATCCAGATTGGAACAGTAATGTGAGAGGGCCACTTCAGGAAGGGAGTGGAATCATCAACGAGGTGAAACTCTACACTTTAGATTGGAAACACACAACAAAATGAATTATTAAATAGCTTTGTAAACAATGACACCAAAAATAAATACTTTTTTAGTAAATGAAAAATAAATATTTGATTTATATCTAATTGAGATATTTTACGTGAACTTTCTAAACACTAGATTGTATGTTTTTTAACTATCACGTTTAAAACAATGATTATTAAAGTCTGAATTTAAATTGGGAGTATTGGGGTTGCGAAGAAAAATAGGTGTTTTTTCATGTTTTCTTTGCAACAGCTTTCTGGTCAAACTAATAAAAGATACTCGACCAAACACTAATATGTGTATGAATGTAAATTAATATCTGTCAAGGGTGTCCTGGAATTTAATGACAATATTTTCTCTTCATTTAAAGAGTTTCTCATATAATTCCGCAATGCTCTTGACAGATAATCAACAGGTGTTGTTATCACCGTGTGAATAAAATTAAACTCTATGCTTATATTGGAACAATATTTTATTTATTTTGGCCGAAAATATGTTTTGCTTTAAAAACTACAAAAATACTCGCCCTTTCTCGCGTCTCTTTCCACTCCACATTAAGAGTTAGGAATGTGAAAAGTAGTTTTAAATAATGGCGATAGATCGAGTCAACACTGATAAATCATTTGTAGAAAGTCATATGCAGTTCACTCAGCCAATATTTGAACCATGACCTTACAATCAAAGGCAAGTGATCCTGGCGCATTAAAACCACGTGACCACCTGGTTAGATGCTGGCGCTGTCTATGTTATGTTCCACATTACTCCTTTAAATAATTTAAAATATTTATGAAATGTTGATAAAAGCCCTAACTCCCTATCATGATATCCAACTGATATTTTTGATACTCTTCCGGGCTACCCTTTCAAATACAGAGGTATTAAACCTTTTTAAAATATTAACCATTTTTACTAAATTTGTTGATAAATAAATAAAAATCAGGCCAAATGAATAGTTGATATTCCGAGATCATCTATTCCCCTATTCCTGATCTGAACTGCTGATAAATCGTGCACCAGGAGATTGGTTAACTCCCGAGACTAGACTATAACGGACTAGACCAGAAACGGCCATTAGTAATCAATGTTAAAATGTTTTTGAACGGGTGGTAAAATTATAAAACCAGCTGCTAAGTGGGATATAGTATTTTAAAATTTATAACACGGTTTCCAATTTAGGTAAACAAGCTATATGATGTTAACCGATATTGACAAAACAAATTCCTAGCACATAATTAATGACCTCAGTGGTTTTGGGGTAAAATGCTTACCTCAGGACCCGATGTTCGTGGGTTCAAACCCAACCGAAGTTAATGCATTTTTCTTGAGCGATACAAATCCTTAGTATAACAGATCATTTAAGTTGGCCCTCCACCCCCTCAAAACTAAAATTTAAATATACCAACGTTTTGCACCTATTTGGCACCGTTTTGCATCCCAGTACTACATTTTGCACCCTAACCCCAGAGACGGTACGACTTTTTATGTTTAGGGGGGACCAAGTTAAGAGTAGCCCCCCCTATCAAAATGTTGGTTTCTTTTAATGCCATCTTAAAAGTACTGTTTTTCACCGTTTTGCAATCAAGTATGGCGTTTTGAACCTGAATAGTTTTGCAAGAATAAAACTTGACAATTTGATATTTGGTTTAAGTGGCACAAAGGTCCTGGGATTGATTAATGGCAAAGGCAGGAAATGTGTTACTATTAAGAGGGATTACAATTGGAGCACTAAGACACTATGAATTCATTCAGAAACCACACATTCCTAAACAAGAGTGGTATGCTATTTTTAATATATGGCTAATGTCAAAATGGAGTGATATGGATTGCCCTTATAAAATTTGGAAGTTTGCATTTTTTGTTTTACAGTTAAAATTTATATTTATATGAAAAGATAGAATTATCTCCTTTTCAAAGACATTTAAGGCCCTTGGCCCTGTCGAGTGCAAGTCTTAAACCTATTTTGTGAGATGGTGGGTGGGAGGGTGAAAGGTGTGGCGTGGCTTCATAACCAACCAAAGTACCCATCCGCGCCAATAAAAACAGATAGATCATGGAAATTATAGGTGGCGCTAGCTACCGGACAGGTCTTGCGGGAAAATCACATGTTTGGAAATATCAGTTTTCTCAAGAACGAGTGAAATTTTTGAAGTAATATTGTCAACACTCCTTCTAAGATAATGTCTCGATGTTTATTAATTGTTACATTTTATTATTTTTTGTTATGAAGCCGGCAGTTTTCTATCCACCTACGAATTTATATTAATTATGCTAATGTGGAAGGAATGAGGAAAGAAGAATTTAGATGAAATTTGTCCAAATTTGCGTGAATGGAGAGTGGGAAACCATTTCGGAAATACCACTCCTAGCTGGAATTCAAACCCTGATCTTCCCATCATTGATGAGCAAGACTAAATTAGTTCAATATTTAAAGCACGTTCCATCAGAACAGATTCTAAAAAGTTCACTCCTATCTCAAATAGGCCCTAACCATGACCTGAGATATAAACCAAGATACCTCCACTTAACATTTGAACCAACCGCTTCGGTGGCCTCATGGTCTAAGCCGCTACTCTTGCAATATACTAAATCACCAAAGACGGGGAGATCGGGGCTCGATCCCGGTCGGGTGTACCGAAGGCTGTTTTCCCTAAATAGTTTTACAATCTCCCTCCACGCAAATGCGGGTGCACTTTATCTAAATTTAACATTCATATTCCTTAACACATTAGTGTAATAAGTACATTAGCGTGTAATCCAAACGGGTAGTAAAACGCGTTGCTAAAATAAACGTTTGAGCCACAGAGCCGCGGTGACCGGTTTCTAGTAATTGTAGACACGGTCAATGGAAGTCAAGGTCATTCTTCCACGCGGAGTGGTGGTCTCTAAGGACTGGCGAGTCTCAAGAGACGCCCGATGAATAGAGCACACGAATAGGCAGTAGTAAACCGATCTCTAAGTTACTCGACTCAACTTTCCATATCGAATCTGCCACACTTTCAGTAAACAATGCCCGTATTTAATTGCTTTCACACCCGTATGCACCCGCTAGCACCCAATAGACTCCTTCACCCTACCATCCCCTCAACCTCCGCGCTTACCATGGCAACCAAAGCTTCAGCAATCAAGAGCTGTACTTTAAATACAGACCAGCTCTCCCGCTTCATCTCGCTCTTCTTTTTTTTTGTTACCCCCTTTAGAAAAATATATAAAAAAAAAAGGTTTTATTGGGCGGAGAAAAAGAAAAGGTGGGTCCTCCCCTTCTTGTTTTTATCAAGACCCGTCATTCCTTAATTTCGGTGAAATATAATCGAAGAAGAAAAAGCGAGAGTTGGGTTTATTGAGGGAGTGAGAAAGAAATGAGAAGGAGGGAGGTGGGAGGTTGAAGGTGAAGGTGAAAGAAAGAGGAAGGGCAAGAAATGCAATTCCACAATGCATGCAACCACTTGATAGAGTGCAAGAGCTATGTAGCGGAACCACTTGGTAGGATGGAGGCAGTGCAGTTGGGGTATAAAGACAAGGATGAGGACGCGACGCGGGAGACAAATCCGCATCAGCCGAGCCCCACTGTGGTGCAAGAGCGGAGGAGCGTTTACGAGGCACTAATCCGCCCACTAGAAAAATTGCTTCTACTTGATGGTCGGCCCCGGTCGCTAGAGGCGTTGGACTTCACCCCTGTTCCTACGCTCTAAAGACCCATTGATTTGAAATCACTATTTTACTCTCACGGTCAACTAATGATAACCCTTGCTCGATTGGGGACCCACGCTAATTGCACTACCTTCTTAAGATTTACCAAGACTGCTGAATTGTCGGGAGATCACAAGGCTCGATTCTCAGTTAGTGTTGTACTGAGGGTGATTTTTTCAGAATTATTTTCCACCCTCCCCCCATTCAAATGTGGGTACACGTCCTATAAACATATATTTCCTAAACCCTAAAACCACTAGCGTAATTAGTACAGCATATAACCTGAAAGGGCGGTTAAACGTGGTGCTAAAAAAAAGTACTTTCAAATAATATTTGAGTATGACCAAAATTAACTTTATCGGTCATAATTTCATATTATGAAAATTAAATATGTTTATTGTACTGTAAGTTTATTAGTACCTTATATATATATATATATATATATATATATATATATATATATAATTGGAGATATTGATATTTGAGGAGGAGATTCAACTTAAAGCATAGATCTAAGATGCATGGACCGAAAATTAAACAAAATTAAACTGGAGATACGATAGTGCTGATCGTGGGACCTTTGATAAGCTTATAATTCGTTCTTGGGCCAAAAATGCTGCTGATACCTGGTCTAAGGCAAGGCTCTATTAATATATATGACTGCCGACACCATGTAGAGTGGTGTACGAATACTGGTTGGAAATATTGATAATTTTAGACACCCCTCCCCTTCTTTTCACGCAAAGGCTGGTACACTTCCTATAAATTCAACCGTCCTTCTCCCAAACACATTGACGTAATTAATGGGTCTACTTATGCGTAAAATGTGAACTGGTTGCGAGGCGTAAAGTTTAAAAAAAAAACTGTCATAAAGTCTCAAGCCCTCTTATAATAATATAATGAGATACAAATACAAATTTAAAAGTGAGTTCTTCTATGTATACTACATATACTTTATTGTATAATGCAATTATATGACAAGTTTGATTTCGGTATTTATATCTATAATTTAATAGTAAAATAATATATCAATAAACTGTACATTCCAATTAACTTCTTTGAAACGTTATATTCCAAACTTTTTTTTTTTCATTTTTTCATCATACCTATATTTGACCCATTATTCGCCTCCCCAAAGAGGAATGTGATTGGGGTCTGAAAGAGTTGGGGCGAGGGTGGGGATACAGGGCATTGCGCTTTCGTGCCAGTTCCGACCCCTTTGTCTACTAGACCTGTCTACAACCTATTAACAGCCTACGACCTATTACTAGTTGGTGGTAAGCCGAAATTTTAGGGGCACGTTATTTCATACTAACATCACTTTTAAATATAACTTGATAATAAATAAAAATGAGTACAATTATTTTAAAAGCTGTGAGTTTAATATCACAAGTTCAAAATAAGCAAAGCTTTTTAAAATAATATTATAAAACCAAATATTATGTCATGGTAGAAAACTCGATCGTCCGTTATTTTATTATATATTTTTAACGTTTTGTATTATCTTTGAATAAAATAATAAATACATAAGGAAACTTGTTTTGAATGTAAGAATATAGTTATTTAGATTGAAGATTCATATCAGGTGAATACATTTTGAAATAACCCACTCTATATTTGTTAGCATGTTAAAATTAAATTAAAGCTATTAATTGTAACACGATATTCTGCCGTGTTTGGAATTTAAATATAATTAATTACTAGCACCAAAATTATTCGATGGTCGTAAAGTGGATTAATTATATTAAGAATATAATCAGTTTGCTTCCCAAGCTTTTCATTAATTTATTTCTCGCAGTCATAGAAAATGCATACTAATTATAAATCCCACATTTATAAGATACGAACTTTTGGAAAAGCGCAGTTAAAATATACACTTTATGTGTGGGTGTAACACACACCCACACTCAAAAACCACTAAAAGCGATAGCCTCAGGGTGGCTATTTTTAGTCCATCATAGACAACAACTTTTCTTTTACATTTTCACCTTATTGTTTGCGAAAAGTTAAATATCAAATTCTAGCTTTGCCTTAACATTGAAATTGAAGGTTTCAGATTTTCACTTGGTTTTGTTTGCAACTTATTAAATATACAAAATAGAGCTTAAGGTGGATGACACAATGCTTACGACTAACATATTTTTTTAATTTCACTATTTCAAGGTCTCATCTATTTAAACAAATAAAGATTCTACAAAACAATTTTTGATCGTATTATAATTTGTTTTATGATTTAAATTTCGATAAGTAAGACCTTTGACCTTTCTTCTACGTACAACCTTCCTAGTTCATATTCCATTAGTGTAAGGATGTGGGGCTGTAGGCATCCTGATAGGGTAGTAGGTACGACGCGGTGCACTTACCCCATAATGACTTCAATCCTACTTTAAATAGCGTTGACTTTCATTCCTCCTTACCACAAAATGATTTTCACTCCTCCTTAACCCGAGATAAATTTCATTTATCCTTACCAAGAATTGATTTAAGTTGATTTGATGTCCATCCCACATTAACCTGCTGTAATATCCTTCCCATATCAACCTGCTGGGATATCCATCCCACATTAACCTGCTGTAATATCCTTCCCATATCAACCTGCTGGGATATCCATCCCACATTAACCTGCTGTAATATCCTTCACATATCAACCCGCTGGGATATCCATCCTACATTAACCTGCTGTGATATCCATCCTACATTAATTTGTGGTGATATACATCCCACATCAACCCACTGTAATATCCAGCACACATTAACCTGCTGTGATATCCATCCTGCATCAATGTGTGGTGATATCCATCCCACATCAACATTCTGTAATATCCAGCACACATTAACCTGCTGTGATATCCATCCTGCATCAATGTGTGGTGATATCCATCCCACATCAACATTCTGTAATATCCAGCACACATTAACCTGCTGTAATATCCATCCTACATCAATGTGTGGTGATATCCATCCCACATAAACCTGCTGTAATATCCAGCACACATTAACCTGCTTTGATATCCATCCCACATCAACCTCCTGTAATATCCATCTCACATTAACCTGCTGCAATATCCATCCTATATTAACTGATTTTTGACTTAATCTCACCCTTAGTTGTAATCATAGTTTGAGGATTACCCTTTGATTAAATCGTAAATACTACTAGCCTTGCTTACTTGAACAAAATTTTGTATTTTTTAAAGAAGTGCTAGTGAATGATATGTAAATATTAATTATTTATTTTAAACTAAGAATCATTACTAAAAGTATGAATATATTAACACCAATGGGTCAGCTCTCTACAATAGTCATACTTCTAATATTACATACAGAGATAGGAGCCGGATCGGTGTTCATGTGGTCTAGTAGTAAAGCTCCTTTAGTCAGTTTTTCTGGTGACCAAGAGGTAAGGGTTTAAATCTTGGTTGGCCTTACCGAGTTTTTTTTTTACTAAATGGTTACCCAGTCTATTGAAGCAGATTCGGAATCATTCCCTCTAATTTCTACCTTTCTCAGCCCTCATTCATCAGTGTAGTTAATATATATATATAGCCCTACGACAGATTATTAATTTTATTAAAATACATTTTATCTTTCTGTTCACTTAGGTAAGAAAGTGATAGATAGTCAGTGTTGTTATTTAATCATGCACTTATCTTATAGCTATTTTGGTGCAAGATTTTAAAAAATCATATTCGTTGTAAATTTAATGTATTGTTTTAGAATAATATCTGTTCTTTACTGAGAATTTAAGCTCTAATCAGTTTTGTGTGAATCAGTTTTGGCTCTGCTGCAAAAAAAAACCTGGTGGATTCATTTTTTTTAACACCGCGTCTTACTATCTGTTCATATTATATGCAAATTCATATTAATATCTTATTTTTAACCACAGCTTAATCACTTTGTCTGGAAAGGAGATTGTGAAAAAACAATTCACAATGCTCCAGGAAGGATGTAGCTTTTGCCTCTCAAGTTAAACTCTGATACAGTTCGAACTAAACCAAGGGGGGGATTCAAAAACTTGGGGTGTGCCAATATCAGAATTGGGCAACATAGGTTTTAATGTTACCACAAGTGTAGAGAATGAGAGGTAGAGTTCGTCCCATCATGTAAAAATCGAGAAACTATGTTGTTCAATCGAACATTTAAAGTAGCAGACAATGTTTTGAGCAATTTGGTTCAAGACATGTTCACTTTGACTACTCAGTTATAACTTTCTCAGACTCAAATGATGAAAAGTGTTCAAATTGAAAATGTAAGAAAATTTAGTGCGAAATTTGATAATCCTTTTGTCTGGCAAGTTGCAGAAACTTGGGTGAGATTCATAGTTAGACTTAGTGCGTCTCAAACACTAAAAGACACCTTACTAGACCAGAATAGAATGGGCCTATGAATCTGGCCCATTGGCTGAATATCTGAACATTGTTTGTGTGTGCGAGGGATGGGAATATAAGGGTTTCTCTGCATGGTCAACTACAGAGTCACCTGCTTCAGTGGCCACATGGTTTAAGGAGTCACTCTTGCAATATACTAGACTGATGATGACGGGGAGATCAGTGTTCTAATCCCAGCTGACTAGAAACTTTTTTTTTCCTACGTGACTAAGGACCGGAGAGTAATATAAAAGTTTCGCAACCAAGTGGGCCGGACAGATATGCGGGTTGTGAGGTGGTCAACCCTGAAGTAGTTTCGATTGTTTGAGGCTCCGTACAATAATTCTATGTAGGCATGTGTCTGGTGCACTTTCTTTTATACAGTACTGATCTGAATAATAAATATGACATAAAGTGGAAATTATGTGGAAAACTTTATATTCCTTGAAAGGCAACTTTCTGGATGGAAATACCCCGCTAGAACGGAAGTTTAAGAAAAAAAAATTCAAGAATAAAATATTTAGTAAGCACGTAGTTAACTTATTTTATTTTTTCTCAGTTAATCCGTGTGGTTGGGATCTTCGATAGTTAGAGGTGGGCCCTGTCCCCTTCAACTCGAACTATCGAGACTACTCTATTACAATCAGTTTTTCTTATGTAGGACCTTGTAGAAAATACAAACATATTTGTTTGTGAAAAATATTGATACATTTTACTAGTTTACTATTAAAAGTGATAGATGCATTTCCCATGACTAATGACTTGACGGTTGAATAAGTGAAAGTATATCAAGTAACATTCACTACTATGAAATTTGGGCTCTAGCTACCCAGCTAGTTTTTCCATTTTCTTCAAAACACTTCTTACTATGCTCTCACTATAACTATGGTAGCTAAGAAAAAAAAACATATTTGAACAAGTCAATTTTGAAGCTATTGATTTTTTTTCTTAATGTGTACTCTTTTATTCTAGTCAACTTTCAATTAGTAAATTAATCCAATCAATGGTGGCGTTAACACCCCAATAATATTTGAAACTATTTATTTTTCATGAAGTTAAAATGGAACACCACCGAAATGTCAATGATAAATGATCATTTCTAACACTAATTGAACCTAAGGACTTTATATCAGTATGCAGATGCGTTACCAACTGAGCTAGGGAGTCACGGGTAATTAGTTGGTCTTTAATTTCAAGCTCCTGGTGATGGATTAAATAACCAACACATGGTTTAGCTGTTGTTCTTTTATTTAGATTACTAATTCCAAGCGCTAAGGTAGTATTTTTTTTTATATGTTCAACCCTAACATTTCTCTAAAACGTTTACTGAAATAATGTCAGTATCAAGAGTACACGTTAAATTTCAGCAAATCATATAATAAAAACAACTTATGTCGGCCATTATATTTTACGAGAGACATGCCACTCGTAACAATGCCGACAGAGCTCGCTAGTTGTGCCGAGAGAGGTCCTATACTGGGGTATGAGAGGCGAAGCACCAACTTCGTAGTGCGGCGAGCGAGAAAGCAAAAGAGCACTTTGTGAAAAAGCTTAATCCAGTGTGTTGAAGCAGTCTAGATGATGGTGGGGGGGTAGGGGGGAAGGCAGGAGACTTGTGTATCATCTCTGAAGCCAGTCAATCCAAGCCTTTGTTTGTTTTCCCTTGCCGAGCAACTGTAGCAGCAAGCTTACGAGGCCCCCTTGCTTGCTTGACGCTGGCAACAGGCCCTCTAGCAATCCTCTCACTACCGCCCGCCCGTCCGCCTGCCGCTTGTTTAACTAGCCTTTTAATTAGAAACGCTAAAAAATTTAACGCATGAAATACATCCGCTTTCTCAACACATCAACTCTCAACAGAAAGAGAGAGATTCGCTGTTCACTAGGAAGTAGCGTTCTATGTGTGTGTGCACTGATTACCTTCTGCCCCCTGCAAATCAACAGCTAAAAACAGTGTGCTGGTTGGGTTTTCTCTGACGGACAGTTTTCAAGTAAACACGCCGGAACTCTTCCGTCTGAAACTAATACTCTCAAATATTAGTAGTGAATGTGTGTCTGCCGTGAGTTTGCGAACGAGCGCGCACGCGCGTGTTTCTGTCTGTGGGTATGTTTGACATCAGATCTTTCTCTGGCGGTAATACTCATTCTGGTCGGCCCGCATGGAGGTGGTGCATACCTCCTCCTCTTCTCTTCCGTCGCTGCAGAACCAGACTTTAACCCTCATGTTAGGTATCCCCTCTCCCCACCTTTAAAAAATTTATAAATAAAGCCTGTATAGGCCACTAACGCGCGCGCCTCGTCTATTCATGGCAAACAACCGTAAAACAAGTTTCTAAGCTACAGTTCATCTCGCAGAATTTGAATCTTGAGTTTTCCCAGCTAAATTTATTCATTTATTTGAAGTATTTAACATGCACTTTCTGAACCGACTGATCATATCAGCACACAAGAATTTCTATGAGTGAGAGCAAAAGGGACTATCAATTTTTCCAAGATAGGTATTTTTACATACCTTCCAGGGTTCTTTTACATGTAAAAATCTACATGGGACCGACGGTTTTACTTCCCCTCCAAAGGAAGTTGTGCTACGCAATGCTACGCAAGTTGTGCAATGAGGTCAACGTTACCAGCTAAAACCTTTTCAAAGAAAATGCTCTGGTGTTTGGAGTGTCACGATTTGAAAATAGTTATACTCAAATACTATTACATGGCTTTAAAAGTGAAATTAGTTTGTATAGGCCTATATGTAGCTCTATGTGATGTATATATACATATAGTGAATACCATCTACCACAATTAAACTCTAGTGAATAACTAGTAAAAGATGTCCCTGAATACGAAACAAACGGTATGATACGCTTAGGTGGCTGCGTGGTCTAACGCGCTACTCTCGTGTTGGACTAGACTCCCGAAGACGGGAAGATCCGGTCGGGTGCAATGAGGGTGGTTTTCCTAAATGGTTTCCCCACGCTCCTCCCACGCAAATGTGGGTGCACTTCCTCTTAATTAACCCTACTTAATCTCTAAGCCATTAGTGTAATTAGTGCATAGGCGTATAACTCGAAAATGGTAGTAGGACACGGTGCTTGAAGAAAATTAAAAAAACAGAGGCAAAGCATTGACGTAATAAGCCAAGGAACAAGCGTTCCTTTCCCGTATCCATTTTGTCAATATTTCACTTGATTTAACATGAAGCATGGATTTGTAATCACTCTAAACTTTATGGCTAAATAAATATAATATGGGAGGGGGGTAATCATTCATACTTTATTTTGTACGTAAATTAAGTAATTTTCAGACCGGCTTCGGTGTCCGAATGGTCTAAGACCCTGAGGAATTATTCTCGCTGCAGACTAGACCGCCTATGGAAGGGAGATAGAGGTTCGAACCCCGGTTGGTTGTAGTGAGGGTGGATTTCTCAAAAAAGAGTTTCCACTCTCACGCAAATGCTGGTACGCTTATTCTAAATTTAACATTTATCATACCTAGCTCACTTGGATTGTTAGTACATATGCGTACAGCCTGAACAGGTTGTAAGACTTTGTGCTAAAAAAAAAAGTTAAGGACAGTTAGAATCCAATATTATTTTAGCAGACAGCTTTCGACACTAAACTAACGTTTTTTAAATAGCGTTTTTTATCATATGTTTATATAGTTTTTGCCTTCACGTCTTAGTAAAAATCATGGCTGTGTGTTACACATATAGGGTGTGGATTATAAAGTATTAATTTGGAGGAAATGCACCCATATTTGCGTAGAGGGAGAGCGCAAAAACTTTTTATGGGATAAGTCCACCTCTGGCACAAATGACCAGGATTCGAACCCTGACTTACCATAATTTGAGTGGGTAAATGAGTGAATAATTACTTTGAGCACAGGTCAATCCCTGGATAGCTCAGCAGTAGAGAATTGGCGCACTAAGCCAAAGGTACCGAGTCCATTTCCCATCTACAGGTGTAAATTAATATTTAAGTTTATTCGAATATTTAATACAAGTTAATGATCCAGCTCTGATTATTCCACTTATTTTTTTTAGTATATATTTAAAAATTATCTTTCTTTCTGTTCCTTATATAAATAATACAACTTAAAATATTCACATAATTCTAGTAAAAGCACTAAAAATAAACTCCAGGTCATTAAGTTATCATTTGTGAAAAGTAACAAATCCAATATATCAAAAGTTTATTAATTTTATTAGGGATATTTAACAAGCAGGAATCGTAGGATATTACCAAGGCAGGTCAGACTTTACAAGACTGTACTAGAAAACCATTACATTCCACTAACCATTTGAATAACACGACACCAAATTATATAATAAACGAGTGTATATTTATTAGTTATAAAGGCACAGTTTTTTATACTGTTTTCACTACATATTAATAACAGTTTGAATAAAACATATACATTAATTATTCTAATTAAAGAGAGATATGGAAGGCAGATTTTTGGAGGAAATGTACACGCATTAGGGTAGAGGGAGCGTGGGAATCCGGTTAGGAAAATAACGCCCAATAAACCCATCTGGGATTCGAGGCCCAATCTCCCCATCACTGGCAATCCAGTCTAGTTAGCAAGTGATGCGTTAGACCATGTGACCACTGATAAAGTATTTTTTAAATAATTAAGGTGGGTATGTAGAAAATGCAAGAAAAGGTAAATGCTTTTACAGTTTTTATATAAAAACATTTTTTTTGGTCAAAGTAAATCCAATTTTGTTTCAGTACAGACATAAAATATAAATTTCTTCACCTGGTGACCTCCACAATTATTGAATATCTGTCAAGGGTGTCCTGGAACGTAATGACAACAGCTTTTCGTCTTCATTTAAAAAGTTTTTCATCTACTGCCGCTTGGCTCATGACAGATATTCAACAACTGTTGATATAACCATGTGAATAAAATATTAAATTCCATGTTTGTACTGAAGAAACATTAGATTTATTTTACAAAAAAAAAGTGTTGTTATTAAAATTGCAAAATTAATTACCTTTTTTTCACGTCCACTACGATCCCACCTTAATGGACCCGATGGGAGGAAATATTTTACAAGTACAATCTTGTCTAACCTTGCTTAACTTGGCAAAAACCTAAGAACCTGGCCTGAGGGTGAACCTTTAGAACCAAATGACTAAATCAATACAATACTAAAAACTAATATAACTCTATACTGAACAAAACAATCGATTCTATGACCATTAATTAACCTGTGGAAAGGTATAGAAGGGGGAGGCTCAATTTAATAATGACATGTTAGTCTTCCTAAGAATAAAACCCGAAAGCCTTTACTTTGATAGAAAGACGTGCTACCAATAATTGAGATAATATGTATGGCAAAATATATCAAAATGACCAATTTAAGTACCTAACGAGAATCTCACCCAATAACCTTGGATCAGATCAGACGTGTTTGAAATTATGTCGAGCTTAATAAAATGATCTGAGTGCTAATTTGGATCTCTCTTATGTCTCTCAACTCAATATTCACCCCCTCCCCGAGCCTGTGTAGTAGCAATGTATCACAAAGCATCCAACCCATTAATCAAGCTAACACCATTTTCTTAAGCTGCCGATGGAAATGCTACGCTGGCAAGCTTGTACTGGAAACATTTCAGCTTGTTCTTTGTGAAGTTTTCAAGAAAGACGCTGACGAAGCAGCCTGCCATTAGTCCGGCATAATGAAGTTAAGCGATGATCGGGAGTCTACACATCAAAGGCTCCGAATGACAGAACCAGCCAGTTTTTGTTTCTTTCGATTTTTTTCTTTTCTATCGTATCATGTACAGGATTCAAATTGTACTAGCAATAAAAAGGACTGTAGCCAAAAACCTAGGTTTAAAATGAGTTACTTGCTTTGGTGGTAACATGGTCTCAGGCGTCACTCTCGCAATAGAATGGACTGCTGATGACCGAAATATGAGGGATCAAATCCCAATCAGGCGTAATGAGGGTGGTTTTTCCTAAAAATGTTTCCTACTCTCACTCCATGCAAATGTGGGAAAACTTCCTCTAAGTGAACCTTCCTCATCTCTACAAAAATATAATATTAAGTAGGTCTACATATGCGTAAAGCCCGAACGGTTAAGAGAGACTTGCAGGAAAAAATTAAGACAACTTTTCATCATGGCTAGATTTTTTGTTGGCTCTTATCAAATTTTGAGTAGCCATGACATTCCAAAATGACTTGTGAATACACGGTTTGTCAATAGTCTAAACCGTTGGGCTTGCAATAGATGGCATTACTCGTGACAATGAGGTCAAGATTTGTATCTTAACTGGGTGAATTTGGGCCGGTTTATCACAGGTTTACTAAAACCAAAATTTTCTAATACTTTTTCCATGCTAATGCAGGTGCGCTTACTCTAAGGCCACCCTTGTCATTTCTACTTCTTAAATTAATACAAATGACAACCGTCAAAATGGACTAAAAGAAAGGAATTTACTTTTATTTAAGCTATAAACTATTTGGTTGGATAAAACTAGCTAATAAATATTCAAAATAAAGTAGTTATGATGATTTAAACTATAATATTAATATCTGCTGGAAATGGCTCAAATCTCTTGCGAAAAAAATATATTTTTTTTACTTACCAAATAGCTTAAACTCAACAAGCATGTAATGGACTAGTAGTGGCCACCAAGGCTGACACTTATGAGCTTATCTTACAGCCGATCAACCGTGTTATTAGATACCATTACGTTCGAACAAGGAAACGTATCAAAGTGCGGTTTTACATATTCTTCAGTTGACCAACATTAAAATGGGAAAAGTAACATTTCTATTTTGTCATTTTAAAATAATAAATTATAACTTTTGTTGTATTTTGAATTTAATTTCACGATTTTCTAAATATGAATTAAGAAACCCAAACTACAGTGCGATGTCTAGCTCGAGCTGTATTATTTACCTAAGTTAAGTACTATCCGTGTAGTGAGATGGACTCTTTAAAGTACCGGTTTTACATCATGCTGTATGGAAAGCGCTAAAATAGGAATTATGTCTTCTAATTTTACCCGTGATAGTCTCAATATCTTTGAGCCAATATGATATAATATACATTTAGTAGGTTCAAGCTATAAATATTTTATCTTTCAATACACAAATGAACTACAGAGATATCAGAACATACTCAAGTTTATATTATTTATAGTATGTATCAATTTATGTGGGAACATATGCCTTTTGGTTCGATGATTCCCGATATTAGGCTTTCCAAGGTTTTGCTGGAGTTGTTAATAGCCCTGTTTGCCCATTGTTCGTATAGCTGCAGCCCTGTCAGTGTACAAGTGGTGATACGTCACTTATAAGAGGTGCAAGAGGGGTGTATCAAGTATCTGGAGGCGCTTTGAAAGTAGGGAGGGGGGAGGGGGCTCAATGGAGAGGGGGTCCGGAGGTCCTGCCCAGGTAAAATTTTAGATCCTGGATGAATTTCGAAATTATTTGAAGGTGGTTTATTTTTCACGATTAGTACTGTTTTATGCCTTTCTTTGTCATTATGTATAGTCACAACATAGTAGGCCTACACAGTAACTTTGTTGGAAAAGAAAAGACTAACTTGTTTCGGTCAGCAATAAAAAGTTATAGGTAGAACCCTTCTATTATTTAATCTTATAACTGATGATAGTATCCGTAGTAATGAAATTGAGGTGTGACCTGGTGGTCTAGAGGTAAGTTGTCAGACTTCTGTGCTGGGGGTCTGAGGTTCAGTCCTCGGTCCCGACACAGATTTATTTGATAGCCAAACTCCTTCCTTCACCTCTGAAAAGGCATGTATTAATCACAACTTGTGAATGTGTGTAATGCCAGGCCTCCACCATGGTTCGGATCCCACGTTTAACTGTAGGTCCTCCATTTCATCTCATAATCACCCTACCATTACACATTAGCGTAAGTGCGTACAACCCAAACGGGTAGTAGGACTCTGTGCTAATGCTAATAGTAGTGTAATTTTAATTGTGTAGTAAGGGTTATTAACAAAACAAGGATATTTTGAACGCCTTGGCTCACAAGCAAAAAGGGGGATTTGGAACTCTTTTTCAAAAGGTTTCAAAAATTTGTTTACCCTTAAAATCTATTTATAGGGTAATTTATAGCTGGAAAATTTACGAAAATGATACTTCACTAAAAGTTATTTATAGTAGTTCTCACACAGAAGATTTTTTTAAGCATGGAGTCTTTTATAAGTGATTTAAAGTATAGGGTGTTTTTCTGTACACCACATAATACTCAGCTATACATTAAAAAAAATCGTTATGGCCTTTTTTGAAATACTTTTAATTTTCAAAAATTTCTCATCAGAAAACTAATCTTCAACGAATTTTTGTCCTGAGACCAATTAGTATTTTTCGTGTAAAACAAATCCTATCTATGGATTTTAATCAAATCCACTAAAGCCATTTTCGAAAGCTCTGAAATTCACTTTTTTTTGGTTAAGCCCTTTAAAATCTAGATGTCAAGTTATAACAAACTCCATCAAACTGTTTTTCATCCGTGGCCAGGGACATACAAAATATTAAAATCCACTTTTACTTCCTCTTGACACCTCGGAGATAAATTTTTGTGATCGTCAAAAAAAATTGAACTCAAGATTTGGATAAATGTTGACGTTTCATGACCCCCTGAAACCATAAAAAATAGTTTTTGCAATGCCGTCTGTCTGTACCTCGGGCTAGAGCCGAAACTATGTTACCGATTGGGCTAAAACTTGGTATTAGGGGTTTTCATGAGGTCCCTCTGTGGTATTTTTTGGAATTCGATACACAACAATAAATTAAAGGGGATAAAAAAGAAAAAAATTGATTTTCTCCAAATTCGCTCTAACGATTTTGATTAATTCAATACACTGTTTAACATTATAAACAAGATGGCAATTCTCATTTCCTCATGAAAATGAATGACTTTGAGGCTATTTTACATTGAGGAAATTTCCCAGTTTTCATCATTTTCCCGCAACTATTTGAGATACATAATAACTTATCGATGTAATATTGTACTATGATTAAAGGTAAACATATGTTATTTGAAATATATTTATGATTTTAAAAAAATCTCTGAGCTATAAGCAAATATATTTACTTTTTAATTCAGGTATTTTAAAATTAATTTGATTCTTATTTTCTTTGGTGGACAAAGATTTTTCTCTTTTTGCAATCTTTCTGAAACAGTGTTCCTAATTCTTAATGCCTTAGAGTAAGAAAGTAACAGTGTAAATTATTTCATTTATAGTCTTTGGTGTAGTGTGTCTACAAATTTTATGAGTTTTTAGTAAATGTTCATTTTAAGATAAAAGCGGAAGAAAGTCTGTGTGGTGCACCGTGCCATTTATTTTGGGTTTGTGTTCATATAAAACGTAAATATTCGTCATAATCTTGAGATCAATATTTTTTACAATCATAATACTTTCTATTGATAAGAGAAAGTAAAAATAAATATTATATTCAAAACACAACAAGAAAGCTTGTTAATAAATATCCTTTTTTTTAATATTCTTAGGGCGGAAAAGATATTCCAAAAATAGGATTTAAAACTCTGGCTGAAAAACCACCTTTTGTACAAATTAAAATTCCAATTCAACTGTAAAATTACCCGCTTTGGTGGCCAACTGGTCTGGGGCACTACTCTCATAATAGACTACACCACCGATGACGGAGAGATCGAGTTTTGAATATCCTGGTCGGGTGTACTGAGGGTGGTTTTCCCGAAAAGTTTTTCCCACTCCTTCTCTACGCAAATGTGGGTAGACTCCCTCTAAATATAACTTCCTTAGTCCCTAGTCCCTAAAACCATTAGAGTAAATAATATATAAGCGTATAGCCCAAACGGGTAGTAAGACGCGGTGCTAAAATAAACCCTGTGAAATCTTATCAATGTGTTCTTATAAGAGCCAAAAGTGTCAATAAGGTACTGTTTTTTTTTCTTGTGGGAAAAATATGAGCTGCAAACAGATATTTGGGGGGAGGGGGGGCCTTGATCTCCCCTGAACCCCCCGGTTTCGGAGACCCTACAACTTTTATTTATATAGATATCCCTAATATACTTTTTTTTTAGCACCGTGACATACTACTTATTCAAGTTAAACGCATGTGTACTAGTTAGTTATGTTAGTTAGTTAGTTAAGGATGAAGAAGTTTGAAATTAGATGAAGTGTACCAGTAATGGTATGGTGGAAGAGTGGAAAACCACTTTGTAAAAACCACCTTCAGAACATCCGACTGGGATTCAAACCCTGATCTCCCTGTCATTGACAGCCAAGTCTATCACAAGAGTGACACCTTAGACCATGCGGCCACTGAAGCAGGTTATATTCCCCTTGAACTAGTAAAATACTAAAATATCCAACTATTACTTTTATAGCTCTCTAATTAATCTGAACTAAAATAATACAATTTTTTACTATAAGGCTACTTTACTAACTAACTCTAATTTATCTGTACTTCTAGATAATTAACTACAATCTAAATTAGATATCATGGTATATTTCAGCACCAGAATACAAATATTAAAACTAATTCAAATCTTCTCTTTAACTATAAACGTACCATATAAAATCTCGCAACTATTTTAAAACCCACATCAATATTTCTCTGTACCACTCATTTCACAGCTACACTACACTCATACTACTAAATACTGCTGCTACGTGTCAAACCAGTTTCAATCTATCACCACGCTTACAGTTCAAGCTGTGATAGATTGCTCCCTTCCCGTCCTACCCATTCTTTCCGCCTTACTTTATTTTAACTTCCCCTCAAATCAGGAAAGAACTCTTTCTTAATGCGGCTTTATTAACTACTATAGCGCACGCCTGCCAACTTTTCACAAAACTTTGCTCTCCATATTTTCCCCCCCTTCTTAAGCAACTTTTTAGATTGACTGCTCTCGCTTGGAAAAACTTTAGGGAAAAGCGTGCATATTAATTCCCTATAATTATTGGTTTCGGACCCAAATGCAATGTATGCATTTTTATCCTCTCGTTTTCTTTTCCTTCTGGAAAAAAAAAAATTATTTCACGGTTGAAAAGAAGCGGGGAAGAGCCGAGTGGGTGAGCGGTTTTGTTGACTTAGGAATTTTTCTTGCAGAAAAGATTTTTCCCTCTTTATTTTTTATATTTTTTTTCAACCCCTCCCGTCCAAGTTAATGACGGCAATATTTCGCCCAGTTGGCCCCAGACAGGTCATTAGACTAACTTAACGAAGTGAACCGAGCCAAGCCCAGCTTCAATACCAAGGTGACTTTACTATAATAACGCTTTTATTGCTAAGGACACTACTATTAAGTTGCTACACTACAATGAGCATGATTGTACCATATTAAAAATCATTAGCATAGCTTTGTATAACTTCTAACCTACGAGATTCATACGTTATTCTGCTAACAATCTTTCTAGCTTCTCATTTATCTGAGACAGTTGAAATTCACTGGGTTTGTCCACTATTTTAATAACATATATTTTTAATAAAAGAAAACGCCTCTTATTCAAAGATATCTATTTTAATTCTATTGTTTAATTTATTTGTTTGTGAGTTTTTATTGGTTTGACTAATTAATTTGAATATTACATGAAGAATTGGGCTTTAAATTAAGACCACGTTTCACAACCAAGCTTCACAACTTACAAAGTTTTGTAGGTGACACCACGTTTTAAAAACATATTTTTATTTTTTAAAAGCACTACTGTCACTCTAAATTCAACCATTCTCATCCTTAGCCCTTTAGATTTTATAAAAAATGCGTTCAAACCAAACGGGTAGTGAGATGCGCTGAAAAACAAAACATTGATAATAAGAAAAGAATTCCTTGAATACCTTTCCTTTTTATCAATCATATAATTTTTATTACCCTCAAAACATCGTTTGTATTAGGAATTATTACCTGCATTTGCGTTGAGGGAGAGTGGAAAACCATTTAATATAAGCCACCCCCAATACACCCTACTGGGATTCGAACACGGATCTCCCCATGATCGGCAGTCTAGTCTATTGCGAGATTGACACCTTCAACCACGTGAACAATGAAGTGGATCTAATTTTCTATAAATTGACAATGGTAGGACTATAACTGGTAATGATATTAGCCTGCGATACGTTACAATTATTTATGCTAAACGTTTGCAAAGTTTTATGTCATATAAGAATTAACTATAGAAATCGATCTTTGAAATGCGTTTGGAAATAAAAATAAGCATAGGTGCTGACCGCGAGGGTGCTTTTCATACTAAGCAACCCCAAAAATATTTTCAAGGGTGCTTATCCCACCAATATTTCAGCCTTTTTAAAACCTTTATACTAAGGCGCTAGTTATATCTTAGATAGGGTTGCGCTGCGAGCAGTGTTTTCTAGGTAGCAAATGCCAGGTGCTGCCATCTAATATGTAAGCAAGCGTGATTAAGTTGGTAGCACTCGCCACTCGTGAGCTGACAGCCTTCCACCTATAAACAAGTTTATATTATAGTTTGGTAGTGGCAATACTCGTATTGTATGTATTATTTTTGTGTTATGCATTTTTGTTTTCTTTTATTACATTTATCTTAATTTTATTTTACTAAAGGTAGTTACATTGAGACTAACAAAGTGAACCTTAATTTTGACCATTTTTTAAAAATACGTTGCTTGAAAATTTACAAATGCTATGCCACATCCAAACCCCTTTTTATAGAGTACTCCCAATGTTTTTTTTTAGAAGTCAGCGCCAGTGAAAATACGTATTTCTAAAACGTGGTATCACTTATAAAACTTATATATTTGTGAATATGTCTGAAACTTTTGGTTTTATAAAAATATATGTACTGTAAGGTTTTTTAATTTAAATGTACCACAACTTTGCAAAAATAAGATATTTTGCATTTCAAAGAGTGGAAGAGATATGATCAAAATTGTAAGTTTCCACTCATGTAAAGTACCCAAGGAAAATTATGAAACCCAAGATGTATGTCGCCAGAATTTATTTTAATTATATCACTTCCAGATAGGCACCGATTTATACTTCGACTTTTAGCTATGTATTCTCAATACTAATCTATCCACTTTAAGCTAGTCTTTAGTTTTTTTAATTCGCTTATTTTTAGACATTTTTCTTCTGCCTTTACATAGTTAAAGTTTTCAAATATATAAATAATGGTTTTATTATATTAGTTTAGGAGATTTTTGGCCCATCCCCCCCCCCCTATTCCCCCATGTCTAGCACCTAATTTTGAATTCCAACATTCAAAATTTTATTGCTATTTGTCGTTATGTTGTATTACCAACTTGGCGAATTTAAATTTTCTGCCATTCCATTCTAAGAAATTGATTTTATAATTCTTTTGGTAAGAAGTAATGTTACTTCTCCCCCATCTTTTACAGTCCCTACATTTCCAATTTGAAATTTTAAAACTTATTTGGTTATCGTATATGGTTTTAATACATGCCTATTAAAATTCAACTTTTGACAACATCAAATATATTTCTATAATGGTTGTACACATTTTAAACTATTCCATTTACTGGGCCTAAATTAAGAAATTCCGTATGATCAGACGTCACTCGGCCATCCGGGAAGTTCTATTTACTTACATGCCATGTTTCAATTTTCTACTTCTAAAAAAGTTATTTTTAAATATGATTTTGATATTTTTAAGGGACCCACCCTCCATATTTTACACTCCATTATTTTGAAACTAAAGAGATTTCAGGCCTTTATACTGTTTAAGGTAGTCCTTTTACCCATCTGACAAATGTCAATTATTTTATGTCATTGTGAGGAATAGTTTATTATCTTCGTTTTGGAAATTTTGAGACACCTCATTTTACCAGTCAACTTTTAGGAATAACCAATATTAATATTAACTGTATTTGGATATATGAAATGATCCCTCTAAATTCCTGACAAATTTAAATTTTCTGCTTCACCTAAAACTTTTTTTTTTTACCTGTATATCAACTCACTGGCCCGCCTCCTTCATATTTGCTGAAGTGCTATTTTGAAATTTAAAATATACTTACGTTTATCGTTATTTGGAGTGGTCTCTATATCTGCTTGCCAAATTTCAGTTTTATACCATAATTAAAAATAAATTTTCTATAAGTTTTGGAAATTTTAGCACCCGTCCACCCCTTAACCCACATTTCTCTAATTCTATATTAGACATTTCGAATTTTAAGACTAATTTGCTTATTCGGAGCTGTACTTTTACCTACCTACCTACCTGTTCTACCGCAACTAAATTTTTTTTTATAAAAATCTTGAACTTCCGAAACCCCCTTTTTCGAAATTCACTCTGAAAAATCTAGAATTATAAGACTTATTTAGTGTTATGGAGTTTTCTCTTCACCTGTCTGCCAAATTTTAATTTTATACCTCACATCAAAAGTTCTTTATCACTACAGACCCCCATTCCCCAAATTCCAATAATTCTATTTTAAAATCTAAATTTCTCTGACTTTTATGTTTGTTTGGAATGGTCCCTATAGCTGCTTAAAGAATTTCAGTTCTTTACCACATGTATATGTAGTTGAATGTATTAGTTTTGGAAATGTTGAGCCCCTCTTACCACTCGCCATGCCATTTCTTCAACTCCCACTTGAAAAATTTCCAATTTTAAGATTTATTTGGTTATATTGAGGCATCCTTATACTTGCTTACTGAATTAAAGTTTTCTGTTAAACCAAAATGGTTATTTTATTTTTATGAACCCCCTTTCCCTATTTCCCAGGGTCTTATTTAAAAATGAAAATGTTCATACTCTTATGGCTAATTGGTGTGGTTCCTTTGATTTTATTTGGAATTTAAGTTTTCTTCCACACTAGCAATTAGTTTTTTCTATTAGCCTAGGAAAGTTTAAACCCCCTCACGCCTATATCTTACACAACCACTTAAAGATTTTTCTCTCCATCCCCTACTCCCTCCCATATTTCTTGAGGTACTACTAAAAAAAATCCAGTATTTTATCATTATTTGTAGTCTACTAGTCCCTATAGGTGCCTGCCAAATTTCAATTTTCTACCACACATTGATAAGTAGTCCAATCATTCTCCTCACCTTACTCTAAATGGGATGCCTTCTTTGTCTGAAGAAGTGACGTCATCTAAAGGACAATGTATCATTCCCCTCTCCTTACTCTAAGTGCGATGCTTTCTTTGACTGAAGAAGTTACGTCATCAAAAGGACAAGGTATCATTCCCCTCTCCTTACTCTAAGTGCGATGCTTTCTTTGACTGAAGAAGTTACGTCATCAAAAGGACAAGGTATCATTCCCCTCTCCTTACTCTAAGTGCGATTCTTTCTTCGTCTGAAGAAGTGACGTCATCAAAAATACAAGTTATCATTCCCCTTTCCTTACTCTAAGTGGGATGCTTTCTTTATCCGAATAAGTGACGTAACTAGCCGGAAAAAGTATCTTTCTCCTCTCCATACTCTAACTGGGGTGATTTCTATATCCAAAGAAGTGACGTCATCAACAATACAAAGTATCATTCCCCTCTCTTTACGCTGAGATGTTTTCTTTATCAGAATAAGTGAAGTTATCAACCAGAAAAAGTATAATTCCCCTCTTCTTATTCTAAATAGGATGCTTTCTTTATCAACAGAAGTGATCTCATCAATTGGACAAAATATAGTTCCTTTCTTCTTCCTCTAACTGGGATGCTTTCTTTATCCGAGGACGGCTAGGCTGATGCCTACTCCACCCTGACTACATTTTAATAATCGTAGTTTATAAAGTGTGCTCGACGCCCCTGCCATAACTTCCACGCCGTTAGGCGCCACACGCAAGAAAACAAAAAACAAACGAAAAACTAGTGGCGGTGATGTTGGTGCCTCTTTACGTACGTGCGTTGATTTGGAACGGAGCTGCTCAGAAACTCTTAAGCTGCTGGGCGTGCTCGTTTGTGGGAGGCATCCCGCACAGAATGCGAACCAAGCCACCCTTAACTCTCTCTCTCTGTTTCCACAAGTATACACATGTGTAGAAATAATACAAAGCGCATGGAATTCGATCATGTTAATATGTTTAAGACCATAAGCGTCTCTGTCTATTTAACTAGGAGGTGGGGGAGGCGGATTGAATCTACTTTCAATTGAATGTAGAAAATGTCTGACACCTTAGCTTAGTAGCGTGTCTTTCTACTGAGATAAGGAACCTGGGTTTGATCCAAGTCATACCCTAAAAATGTATTATTGGTTATGAATTAACGGTCAGGTAATGAAGGATGAGGACTGGGTGGTCATGGGGGTTATATATGTTCTCGTTTTAAGTTATTTTATAATTCGTGTGCTGATATCAGTTGGTTTTGAAAAAGAACGTAAAAACACCTCAAATAAAATAACATATAAATTATTTTTAATGTAAAAATTAATTCGTACTAAATGAATATCAAAAATAATAAAACGGAATTAATTTTATAAATCATTTTAAAACAATTTTACCCTAATCATTTATATATAGCTCCAAATGTGGATTTTCAATTTTCTGAATAAAACAGTTCAGTGTTTCTTTAACGGTTATAATAGAGTCTCATTTGAGTAGACTATTATTGGAAGGAACGTGTCTCTACTCTAAATGATAAGCTCATTTGGTCTGGTTCGCCGGTTAACGGGAGGTTAGGGTTTGAATCCCGATCAGGTGTATAGAGGATAGGTTTTCCTTAATGGTTCCCCACTCTCCCTTGCTACACATATATTTACTTTAAACTCCTTCCACATCTCTGACCCATTAGAGTGAATAAATTTGGATAACCAGGATAGGTGGTATAATATGGTGGGGGGAAAATATTTTAAAATTGAAGATATTTAAAACCAAGCATTGTTTCTGTAATTAAAAGTATCCCTGCATATTTATTGCCTCTTATTTTAATTTAAATTTTTACCGTTACATATACTCGTAAGTGGGAAAGCGTGCAATGGCGTAAATCTCGTTTCTTCTGGTTTGTCGGTGATTGGGAGGTCGGGAGTTGAATCATGGACAGATATACCGAGGTTGCGTTTCCTAAATGGCTTTCACCTCTATATATATATATATATATATATATATATATATATACGTTAATGCAGCTACAGTAAATCCTTCCTCATCCCTTCAGAAATTGGCATACCACCAATTCATATAAGTTTGTGTAAAATTAAATGCAATACTGTTGAGATGTGCATGCTACCAATCGTTTAGTAAGTTTATCTTTCCTGATATCAAGTAATGTAAACTTAAAATATTCAAACAATATTTTTACTGGTTGTTCTCTTTGGTTGCAAAACTTGGTCTCTTAACTTACGTGACTAAAAAAAAATTAGGAAGCTCGAAAACAAAGTGCTAAGAAAATATTTGGTCCAAAAAGCCCTGACGATACTGGGAAGTGGAAGAGGATACATAATGATAAGTTACATACTCTGTACTCCTCACAATACATTGTTAGGGTAGTCAAATCTCACAGATTGTGGGGGAATAGGGGAGGCAATACATGCAGCGTTAGTGAAGAATCTAGAACCATGTTTAGGGTATTAAATGGCAAACTCAACGAGAATATACCATTGAGAATACCTAGACGCAGATGGTAGGATAACATTATAATGTCCCTGAAAGAGAGAGAGTGTAATGAAGTGGACTGGATAGAACTAGCTCAAGAGAGGGATAGGGTGTCATGAGGTGGACTGGAAAAAATAAATATAGATAGGGATAGGTGGCATACTTTTGTAAGTGTGCCAATGAGCTTTCGAGTTCCTAATGCCATAGATGAGCAGTTCCTAACTTTTTGAATGGCGTACTAGCCCAAAAATTTCCATAATTTGGAGAACCACCAAGATTATGCTGAAAATGTACTATCTCGATAATTTTTAATAGTGTGCAGGGATATTAACAACACAGGCTGTACCGGCTATCTGAACTTGAATAAATTTTGCCACCCCTCCAACCACTGTTTAAAACTGTTTTACTTTTTGCTGGATTTGGTCCAAACATATTTATAAGATTTGATTAGGTTCTATCTTATTCTGACTTTGATTGTTTTGTTTGGTTTCTCCATGCCTACCACCAGGAATTTATTATATGTAGCACTTGTGGTACGCGTACCACAGTTTGGTAACCATTGATATAAAGTATGCAAGTAAATAAATGTATAACCTGGAAGGGTAGGGACTTGCGATGAAAAAACCCTCTAGATTAAGAACCTGTTTTGTTGGGCACGTGAACTAATTTTCAAGCCCTTCTATTTGGGTTTAAAGTTAGTTGACATGAAACTCAGGGCTGAGGGCTGGTCAGGAATATTGAGGGTGGTTTTTGTCTAAATGGTTTTTCCCTCTCCTTAAACGAAAATTCAGGTGCACTTTTAATTACACAATCTTCATCTCTTTCCCATTTAAGTGACTAAATGTAGATAATTTTTATTAGGGATTCTGATTTTTCAAGAATTTAAATTTCCCAGGAGTCAGGAAGAGCTTTGGTCTATTTTCCATAACCCGGAAATTTTTGGGGTAACAAATCATATTTTTAATCTATTACTATCATTGTAAGGTTAGAGTTGAAGAAAATTTTAAATAATATTATTAAAAAAGGTGAATAAACATTTTTATTTTAGCATCGATAAGAGACGAATAGAATTTTAAATGTAACAGAAAAAAATACTAAATTTATTTAGTTATAGATACATTTTATTACAAAATCTACCAGAAGTATCACAAAATTAAGACAATTATGCTTGTAGTAATTTTTTTATTTTTAAATTTTTGATAGCTTTGTATTCTTTAACATGTATTCTACCATTGTTATTTATTTAAATAAATTATATTTAAGGAAAATTAGGGAGTTGATCAGATTTAGCTGAAAATTTGTATATTTTTGCTACAAAATTACCAGCTTATTAAAAAATCCTTTCATTTTTCCATCAAGGTAAATTTATGGTTATTATAATTTCCAAAAGGAAGTTCTATTTAACAGTTCGCTTAGGTATCGCTTAAAAAATATGAAATTATATTTTCACTTTATTTAATTGCCTTAATATTATTTCCGCTTACCTTGATTAATTTTATTTAGTCCCAGGCTTAGTACATCTTCTAAAGTAATTAGTAATATCCATTGGCAAATTATCATCCCTTTTATTTGTTTAGACCCTTTCTTCATATTCGTTTGCTACCATTGTTGACGATGAGATGTGGCTGAACTATTTTTATCAATAAAAATTTTTCTATAAATTTTCCGGGTCCCGTTATTTTTTTTTTCCCAGGACTCAAAATAAAAACTCATTTAAATGATTTTCATCCGGGAATTCCCAATCCAGAAACCTTACATTGTATGGGTAGTGAGACGCGGTATAAAAAAAATCTCGATTAAAATCATCCATGGTCCAGTCATAAGAAATCACCTAGCATTGATCCAAACGTCTTGATCCGGCGTTTTATTAGCTTTAACAATCGTAACATTTTTTTAATAGCAGAAATTTCTTATTAGAAGGGATTTTTCCCCTCATTTGACTATGGTTTGGGCTATACTTATATCTTTAATAGTAATGTGATGTGGCTAAGGAAGGTAGCATTTAAAAGAAATGTATACGCGAAGTAAGTGTATAAATATTTAAGGAAAAACACACCCTGTATACTTGGCTTGGATTCGAGCCCAAACCTTCGTTATCACCGTAAAACCAGACAAGATGAGCCTCACATTTATTCCGCGTGCTCATTAATTTGGGCATAAATATAGTTAGCAAATTTTATAAACTAAATAGATAATTCTGTATTGTTATAAAACACTATTTATAAATTTATTGATATTAAATTTTATATTGGATAGAAGTACGTACGTTATTCCTTTACCCACATATTTATAGAAGCGACACATTTGGCTCCTTCTCCCCTGGTATTGCTTCTCCGACTCGTGTTACTCTCCAACCAATTACGAAGGACTGCACAATAAGTGTTAATGAAAATCCAAGCCGGCCTGAGGGGAAAATGTACCCATTATTCCAAATATGCGTAAGTTTTCCCCAGTGGATTCGCATGATTGGAATATGAATTGTATGTCCCATTTCAAAACAGCCCAGAACAACGCCGGATCTCACCAGCGACCCAAACTTCACGCAACTGTAGAAATACGGGACACAACAATGGACCCTTGAGGGAATTAAAGTTTCTGCCCACACATGACCCTTAAAAAAAACACCCACTAGTTAGTTCTCCATGGAGTATCCATTCTTCTTAAAACAATGGCAGCCTTCCATCCCATTTTCCAAGACGGAGCATAAGTTGTGTGTTCCTCAACGATGCATGTAGTAGTCCTAGATGAGGAATAGTTTCATGAGTATTTTATCTGAAATTTCAATTAGGTATATTTGAAGATGTCTTAGCCATTTTTGGTAGCTCAGAATGATCTGTGTTGATAAAATCAAATCAATATTAGTAAAGTTATTTGGTTATTTTTGTGTGCATTTGGTGTGCATCGCGTTTGGGTTTTTTTCTCTTCATTTCACCAACCGCGGTGATTGAATATATATATATATAAATTAAAATGATACAGTAGAGATTGGAATTAAAGATTTGAGAGGAAACTTACCCACATCTGCGTAGATGTAGAGTGGGGAATTATTTATTAAAAACACCCCCATTACACCCGACCGGGTTTAAACTCCAACCTCCCCGTCACTGACAAATCAGTCTAAGGGCAAAGTCATACTTACTACCTGCTCACAACGACAAAACACCATGACCAGGTCGCTAGAACGTCGAGTGATGCTATTTATATGAGAGACCCAAAGTCGCTCACCTTTGCGACCAAGTCACTGTCGCCTAGCATAGCCACCTGCATATAAAATAAGTTTCGTGTGCTGGAATGCTTTCTTTCTGGTTGTGGCATTTTTGTCGATGTGGACAGGTCACAAGTATGGCCGTAGCCTAGTGAGTTTCACATTTTAATAGACCATGTGCCCAATGATGCGCGTCACCGAGTCATCTTTCCGGGCTATCAACAAATTTTCCCTACTTGGGTAATGATGAGGATGGTGGAATTTTAGAGTTAGTTTACCCGCATTAAAATTATGTGCGGGAAGAGTGAGACATCATTAAGGAATAAACACACCCCACACAGCTGACCAGAATTAAAACCCCGATCTCCCCTTCAGCGGGAATCCAGTATAACAAAGAAAGTGATGTGTTAGACCATTCAATACCTACAAAGGTTATGTACTGTCAGTTCAATGAGTGAGAAGCAGTATTATCTGCAATATCAATTGGCGGCTAGAATTACCAGAAACGTAAGGTGATTGTTATAATGCCTGACTTAAAGCCTGGAGGTTATTCCTTGCCTAAGGAAATACGGCTCCATATATTTTTAATTTTTTTTTAATGTATAAATATAGGGATTGGACGACAATATCCTAAATATTTTTTTTTAATATTCTGTTTCAAAGTTTTTAAACTCCACTGGAACAAGGTGTAACTTATAATCTTTAGTCATTAATGATACTGTACAATTTACTATACAGACCTATATACTTTTAATTCATCCCATAGAGTAAATATGATGTAATATGATGAATAAATATAATGTTTCATTCACGATAGAGTAAATCTATCTGGAAAGATAAGAAATTAACTAATTTACTAAATAAAATAATTTGGTAAACTCACGCACATCACGTGGTAGTCAAGAGTGATGTTTGACAAAACTACAACATAGGGCCTAATTGACATTTTTTAGACATTGCAAACTATTAAAGTCTAATTAATTTATGTAGTTTAATACTAATTATATCTTAAGAGGTTTACTAAACTTTATCTAAGAATATTGTTAATTAAATTAAAAAGTCAAACAAGAGTCTTGATATTAATACTAACAAATTACCATCAATGATAATAATCATGCTTTTTCGGATAAGTGTTTCAACTTCAAAGGCATTTGATATTATTATGTGGGCTAATAACTTCTTGGACTAAAGTAACATAATATTGAGCTATTTCCAATATACCACTTATAGTCTTAAATTAATTGGCATAGCTTTTTCTGAACTAAACAAAACAAATATTCAGGTCTAGGTAACTTTATTATCACATTTCTGATATAAGACATATACAAATTTTAGCTCAGTTATTTGGTTATTCTGTGGTAGCAAAATTTGATGAGAAATTAAATGAACGTGATTACAGTTGCAAAAATAATTAAATTTATTATTTCATAGCGTTCAATTTAATTCCTAAAGCGTGAAAAAATAAATATTAAGATAACGGAACATGCACTATGAAGGAAGATGAATGAGTTAAACTTTACCGAATTCCTAATACTCATTTTTATTTTATAGACTTTCACTTACTTATTCTTCGTATCCAGGTCATTTAAAACCATGAATCGTTGGAAGGGCCAGTGTTGCGTTTTTTACTCTTGACTCAAACCCGTAAGGTCGGAAATAGACTAGTTTCGGGTCCCAACTAGGTGCACTAGAGATGGTTACCCAAATTGTAATTCCCGATGAGAGTTTATTATTCTTAACAACCTTCCTTAACTCAATTTGCTTAGTTTGAAGTATTAATAAGCATTGTGTTACACACAATACTAAACAAATATTCACCTCTACAATGTCTTTCCAATCTTACGTCAGAGTTCCTATTAAATAAACCTAATAAGTGGCGTGGGAAGCTAAAGACGTTATCATTCTCAATCGTGCAAGGACTAAAATTATTTTTTCTGTTCGTTCTTGTCTTCAATCTGGAAGAGCAGTTTCGTTAGTACATGCGTCAGAATCCTTAGCCATTGATATTTGCTCAGTTTATATTGGCGTGTCAAGATGTTATCAGCGCAATAAACTGCGTGTAAGTCCCCTCCCCTTACCCCATTTGTAAGGAAGTGTATGTTTACTGTGCGGACTTAACACTTGCCTCCCTCGTTTTCAAGTCTCAACCTCGGCCTGCACATTTCAATAAACACTTTTCTGGTTAAAGTTAAATCTCACAACTTTCCTCACTTACTATCCACCACACACTTTTCATATTTCTTACTTATTTTCACCTTTTAAATAACGTTTATTCTTTCCTTTCCTTCTCGCTTGCTATTCCTTAGCCAAAATTGTCTTCTACATGTAGAGTACTCTTGGTCTACCCTGAAAGGTAGCAACAGCCTTATCTCGACGGACAATACAGGAGCGGCCCCAAATTAATAATAACATACTAGACGATTAAAATTAAATTTTAAAGTGTACTGCACATAGTTTTGGAAGTAAAAAAAATACTTAGATAAATATCTGACACCGCTGTACTTTTTAACTATCTTAAATAATTAACTGTATGCATATTTATTTGCATAATTTAAATTATACTGTTCAAGGATTTCACTGACTTCTGGGAAAATTTAAGTTTTTAAATATTTAGGTTGATCATTTAATGATTTTAAATAAATAGGAACGAATAACTAGGATAAAACTATATCGGTGGGAACGTGGATTAAACTTCAGATTAGTCTGGTCTGGTTTTCTACTGAAGAAGAGGTCAGGGTTCAAATTCCCAGTGGATGTCCAGAGGGGAGGTTTTACTAAATTGTTTACCACCCCCTCTCTAAGCAAATAAAGGTAGTTATTTTACCAAACTTTACCTTCCATATCCCTTACACACCCGCATAATTTAAATGTGTATAGTCAGGACGAGTAGTAAGACGCATTGTAACAAATATACCTATATAATAAATTGAAGTAAACATGTTTCTATCGGCTATGGATCGCAACACGACCCAAGTTTGTGAATCTGGCGCTAGGATTAATTTAACTTTGATAACACTGGTATAAGACATCATTTTCGCAATAGAATAGACAGCTGGTGACAGGGAGATCAGGGTTCAAATTCCGGTCAGGTGTACTGAAGGTGTTTTTTTACTAAGTGGTTTTCCTCTCTACCTCTATGAAAATGCGAGTACACTTCCTCTAAATTCCACCTTCCTCATCCCTAGCTTGCTAGCGTAATTAATGTACATCCTTCGAACGTTCAAACATTATCCAGTAAATTTAAAAAATAAATAAAATTCCACCATTCTAAGTTTCAACTATTTTACAAAACATGTACGGGCTCATATGGATTATTGTAAGAACAATGATTCCCAATACATTCTTGTAAAATGATAATATTATACATTAGATGATAGTTATTAGGTTAATTAAAAAAGGTGAACATGTTTAATAAATTTATTACCAAAATTCTGTATATAGAAATCAGATTAATTTGTTAGGATCAGTTTTACCAAATGGATTTTTTTTTCTGTCATGTGCCAAGCAACAAATAGGAAACAGTAAAATAAATTGCGTTTTAATTTCCAGCTTTACTTATAAACTACTTAAAAAATTGAACAATTTTAAGGAAAACCTGGAAAAGCCAGAAAATTTCAAAACTCATAAAGCGTATCAACCCATAAGATAAAATCTTTAAACGATAGCAGAGTCCAAAACCCAAGTCACCGTTAAAGAGTTATGGTTTAGATAATGTCCTACTGTGTCTGAGATTATTTCATACTATACTTGTGGGGTATAACACTTCATTAGAATTTATATAAAAGTAGTTAATAGTTTCCTAAAAATTGCAAAATAAATATCACGTAAAAATTACCAAAATAATGTTCCAAAAAATGTATATGATACTTACTTACTCTATAGATTAGGAACTTGAAAGTTCATTGCAGCACTTACAAAAGTAAGCTATGCCACTTATCCCTATATTGAGCTAATTCTATCCATTCCACCATATTTACACACAATCACTATCATGAGCTAGAGCTATCCAGTCCTCCTCATTACACCTATCTCTTTCAGGTCCATTCTTATGTTATCCTCCCATCAGCGTCTAGGTCTTCCCAATGGTCTCTTCCAATTGGGTTAGAGAGTTAATACCCTAAACAAGGTTCTAGATTATTCCATTCATGCTGCCTGTCCTGTCCACCGTAATCTGCGAGATTTTATTATCCTAACACCATCTTGTGACGGGTACAGGTTAAATAATTCACCAATATGTAACCACCTCCCCTTCCCAATATCTTCACCTTATTTGGACCAAATATCTAACTAAGTAGCTTGTTTTCGAACACCCTAAAATTCTTGTATTTTAAATGTTATATAGCTATATTTTTTCAAAAAAATCCCTTTCTATGACGCATTGTGAAAGAAAGCCAAATGTCCAGTGTTGTCAGATAGTTCTCTGATCCGAGCCAAGCTAAGGCGGGTTGATGGCAAGCAACACAGACTCAGTGCGCGACTGGGGGGTGTGCTATTTCAGCGGGCAGAATAAACACATGGCCTGTTTTCTTTGTTCGCCTAAACTAAACAACCAAGCAGGAGGAATCTAAACAACGACCAAGTCCCAAATTCAATTTGATTCCCCTCCTACCCTCTTCCCCCTCCCCCTATCTCTTTACCCCCTTACCCTCCCCCCCTCCTATGAAAAACCCTTATGCTGTAGAACAAGACCACAACACACGAGGTCTTGCATAAACAAAGAAAATTGGATACATTTTTGGCCCACATGAAAACAAAAGCGCGTAAAGTGAATTCTAGGCTAGATAGGGTGAAGTTTCACCATATTATATGCTTCAGGAGTGAAGGACAATGTGATAGGACTGAGAAAATAAGAATAGATTGGCATTCGTATGTACAACGTCCTATTATATACTGTAATGTACATATGATGAACCAATCATAACAGTTACTCCAATGTCTTGTAAATGATTGGCGTGATATTAATAGTTCCATTTTTGGTAACCATTACTTATTTAACTATTTAATTTTTTTTATTAAGTCTCATTTCCCGTTTGGTTTACAAGCATAGATAATAATAACACGTATGTGTTAGGAAAGAGCAAAGTTTAATCTAGAGGAAGTGTACCCTATTTTGAGTGAAAGGAGAGTGGAAAACCATCAGGGGAAAATCACCTTACCGGATTCACATCCTATCTTTCCATCATCAGTAATCTAGCCAATAGCTATTTCCAATTTAAATGTTTAATTAATTTACAGATACTTTTGATTACATTAGTGATATTTATTTACATAGGATAGTGCGTGATCTAATACAAATAATAGTTTTAAATGGAAAACAAATCTATTTGTATTTAATATTGTGTAGTTGAACCTATTTCATTACACTATGCTCATGTCCAATATATTCAAACAACTTTACAAATTTGCTGTGATTAATCCCGTTTCCACGAATAAAGTTATGCAACCAATGTTTCAAGAGAGAGATGCACTAAGGCAACAGATGAGTAACTTTATTAAGGATTTATCAAAGCCACTAGTACGACACCTTGGATCGTTCGGTAGAGAGTCTGGCTACTGAGCTAAATGTCTTGGCGAGACATATACTTTAGTGGTGATGAATTAAATGGCGGGAGATGTCTGTTCTAAAATTAACTTAGTTTGAAAATCATGTTTTGATACAATCTTCAGGTTCAAAAGGTATACGTCAATTGCCTTAACATGATAATAAATAACAATATCGCAGTCTATAACTAGTTTTTTAATTACTATGATGAAGTCTAGTTCAGAAAAATAAATCAAAACATTCAGTGAAACAAGTTTTATGAGATATTTCATTTATCATATTCTGTCTTTTAATTTTGGTTTTAGTATAGATAAAAAAATCACCAAAAATAACGTGATTCTTTGCTTAATGACTCGATCTTACAACTCAATAGTTATTTCTATACGTTGCTTATATAAAAAAGACTTATTCACAAAATACAGTGTTATTTGTTATGATCTAAGATTTTTGTCTTGCGTGGTATTTGGTCAAGACTATTCATAGAAAGGTCAGCATTTGATTCCCAGCAGGGTGAAATGTTGTGATTATTTACCAACTAATTCTACCTATACATTTCCACTCAAATTTGGTGGCATTTTCTTTAACAAATTACTAAATAGATAGATCAGATTAATAGCAGAATTGATTAGTTTCGACGTAAGAAGAGACTTAGAAAATACAAATACCGTATTTCACCACATAATTGTCACATATTTTATGCCTAATTTTTGTGGAAAAAGGTGGTGTGCGACCATTATGTGAAAATTTTAAAAAAATGTATCACTAGCAGACGATCACTAATTTAGCTTGTACGGGAAGACGTGAGTCTTACCATATCAGGTGACTTACGCTTAGTAGCTTCGCCTGCACGCTTACTCCCCTTACTACAAACCACGCATCTTGCCTTTCAGAAATATACCTACCGACAATGCGCATGCACTAAGAGTTCGCAGTGCATGAGAAAACAATTTTGCGCATCCAACGTCAACAGATAGATTTTTAGTGGTGCGTGGGAATGAGGGAGGGAGGAGGAAGTAGCTTGCCTCCGTTTACCTTTTAAATTGACGTGACGAACAGGACTATACCATGCGACAGTTATGCGATAACATTTTATAAACCAATTTTTAGACTGAAAAAACAGGGTGCAACGATTACGAGGTGAAGCACGGTACTTATTGATTCTAATTTTATTGTGTATGCCACCCTGTCTATTACTGGCTCCAGGCCCCTGTTCTGAGAAATCTTTAAGGTTCTCTGTCTCATATGCCATCTATTCCTGGCTCTAGGCCCCTGTTCTGAGAAATATCCTTTAGGTTCTCTGTTTCATATTGTTGTCCCTCACTGTTGAGTCAGCCCCTTGTCTCTTTCCTCCGCACTTGCACAGGCCGCGCCATCCAACCTCTCTACTGCCTGGACCGCTCCACAGTCCATGTCTTCGAAGACGTCCGTGACGAGTGCACCTCTATACACAGCGCCAAAGAGAACTCTGCCTCTATTGGCTCGCGTGATGGGCACTTGCATGCACCAATGGGAAGCCTCTGTTTCTCCCATTGGACAAGGCCAGGCAGCAGTGGAGGGTATTTAACACGGTGATTCCTTGGTCTCAATACCAGTCAGCCAGTCAGACTCGGTCATTTAACCTCGGCAAATCAGTGGTGGCCCACCTTGGGGAACCACACTTATTCGAGAGAGCTCATTAAATTGTTATATGTTTAGAAAGAGCAATTTGTTTAACCCTCTCTCCCTCTCCACCATCACCATACCTCCCACCGCGACTCTCACGTTGCCGGGACTTCCTCATGTTCCACCGCGACTCACGTTGCCGGAACATTCTTCCGTTCCACCGCGACTCACGTTGCCGGAACATCCTTCCGTTCCACCGCGATTCACGTTGCCGGAACATCCTTCCGTTCCACCGCGACTCACGTTGCCGGAACATCCTTCCGTTCCACCGCGACTCACGTTGCCGGAACATCCTTATGTTCCACCGTGACTAATGTTGCCGGAACACACTCGCCTACCTTCTTCCTACCCACGCGTGTCTGACCACGACGTCACCGCCGTCGGGACATCAACTACATAATCCAGTTACCCTCCAAGTCGAAGGATGGATAACAGTTCTGGCACCTAAATGTGGGGCGACTCAAGACAGGACGGATGTCCAACGGACCAACGACACGACCCCAGAACACCACACAACACTTCCGGGAGTGAACAAAACCCGGTGGCGCCCAAACAACCTCAGCAGAGAAGACAAGACAACCTCGCCGGAGAAGACAAGATGGTTATGACTAGAAGTCAAAAGTGTACCAACCCATCGTGTACCCCAGGAGGGGACCGACACTACGTGAACTGCACATCCTGCCAAAAGCCCTATCATCACCTATGCATTGGGTGGGAAGACGAGCCACGTGACAACAATGAACCAGCCTACCGTTGCACTACCTGCGTTGAGTCACCAGTGGAAATACGTTATTGCCCAGGGTTAACCTGTACTGGAGAAGATGGCAGAGAGATTACCTGCGAGGACTGTCGACAATACTACCACTACCAGTGCCTGGGATGGAAAGATGAGCCCAGGGACCACAGGGGCCTCTTCTTCCGATGTCCGCCATGCCAACGGTCCACCTCATCAACCGCCAGCGCACCACCATACCGGCCACACCCGACTACCAACTACCAACGCCCGTGTTCAAGCCCTTACCACCTACCAGCTCTACCAGACTTTCACGGTCGAGGGCATGAAGACCCTACTACCTTCACTCAACGCTGTGAACTCCAGCTCAGAACCGCACGAATAGACCCGCTAGAATGGGTACCTATCATCCAACAGCAACTGAAGGACACTGCCGCCCAGTGGTGGAAACTTTACGGGGAATATATTACGACTTGGGAAGAATTCAAACAACGACTAACGCACCATTTCGCCAGTACAACCATCATAGCCTCCCTCCACGCGGAGCTATACGGGAAGGAACAAACACAGACCGAGCCTGTCGAGATATTCCTACGTCACAAGATACGGCTGTATCAACGCTTGGCCCACACCATCCCCTCAACGGAGATAATCCCTGTGTTAATCGAACTAGTACGACCAGGACTAAGACCTTTTCTTCGAGCCCCACACCCTCAAGAGTTAGAAGAACTTATTACTAGGGCTGTATCCGTGGAACGAGATCTGGACAAAATTCCTTCAACAACGACGACACGCCCCATCAAGTACACAACAACCACATCTGAACCGCGACCTCCAAGATGTTACCACTGTCCAGGGTATCATTTTCACCGTGACTGCCCAGTGCTAATCCAACGCTACCAAGAGAAGGAAAGACCGAGAAACAACCAAGCCAGAAGACAACAGACCCCCACTTCTGTGAGGCAGGAACCGGGGCCACCTCAAGTGATAAACAGCGTCAATCCTTCTACATCCCAACCACTTCCCAGAGTTCTGTGTGAAACTCCTCATGGTCCTCTACTAGCCCTATTAGATACCGGAGCTACCGCTAATTTCCTACAATATCAACACCTTACCCCTACAAACCTAAAGCATTTGATTCCCTTCCCCACACCCATCCACCTAGCCAAGGTTGGAAGTGACCTCGACATCCAAGGCCAGATAACTTTACCGCTTACTATGCAAACACTAGAAGTCAACGTCACATTCCTGGTGTCCAATGAGCTCCGAGAACCACTGATTTTGGGACAACCATGGTTCACGGAACAGAAGGCAATCCTGGACTACAAGAACAGCCGAGTACAATTTGGTAACCATGGACGCCATACGCTGTACTGGACTCCAAGACTTAATGGAGATCCCCTACGGTTTCTCAAGACAAAGTCAGGCAACATACCTTCATAGAACATCAAGAACAACTCCTCGGTCTACTGGACCAACACCGAGTCAATACTCAGCAACCTCTACGTAGGACACGCAGCATCCACCATCAAAGTCGACGCAAAGACAATGAGAACCCCAGCCAAGGAGCCACCCAGAGAGAAGAACGGGCGCGAGTCAATCAAGCAAACTACCCACAACGCTACATCCACCCTCCAGCACGGCACACCAAACCCTTCCAGAACGGTGATCTAGTGCTAGTTCGAACCCAGCCCCTCTTTAACGCTAATGAAGCCAACTACGCCGGATCTACCCCCAAATGGGAAGGACCTTACCCGGTGAATAAACAAAGAGGAGGGATATACTTGGTTACCTACCCAAATGGGCAAGCAAGAAAGAAACATAGGGGACAACTACGTTCTGCACCCCTGGTGAGAACATCAGAGAACGACAGCTACAAGAACGATCCACAACAGAGGACCCCGAACCCACTACCTCTGAGGACACAAAAGGGCCGGACCCTCCTCTATCAAGCAATGCAGATGGAGTATTCGACTTCCTATCCCGCCAAAACATGGTGAGATCAAACAATACAGTGCGTGGTTACCATAACCCAGTGCGCGATGCCCACATCACAGTGCGTGGTCACAAAAACCAAGTGCGGGAAACAAACAGTACAGTACGTGGTTACGCCAACCCTGTGCGTGACGTAACCAATACAGTGCGTGGCTACCATAAGACCGTGCGCGATGCCAACACCACAGTGCGTGGTTACACCGACCCAATGCGTGATGCGAACATCACGGTGCGCGGTAACACAACCCAGTGCGTGACGCAAACATCACAGTGCGCGGTTAAACAACCCTAGTGCGTGATGAAAACCACACCATGCGTGATTACACCAACTCAGTAAAACACTGTCAAATTGTGGCCCTAGAAAGTTCCGAGTATGGGTTGTATATTGGTAGCCCTAGAAAGGGTCAAGTATGGTCATTTTATGTCGTGTAAGTTTTGTTGTGTATTGGTGGCCCTGAAAAGGGCAGTTTTCTGTCACGTATTTGTTGGCCCTAGAAAGGGCCGTATTGTATTTCTTTTATCTGTCATATATTAACGTTTATTTTGATTATCTGTGATTACTAGGATAAGTTTTGTATAATATGATGTAATACTTTTGTAAACAAGGAGTCACCCGTGTGCAAGTGCGCAAGCCAGTGTGGGGGATTGTTGTCCCTCACTGTTGAGTCAGCCCCTTGTCTCTTTCCTCCGCACTTGCACAGGCCGCGCCATCCAACCTCTCTACTGCCTGGACCGCTCCACAGTCCATGTCTTCGAAGACGTCCGTGACGAGTGCACCTCTATACACAGCGCCAAAGAGAACTCTGCCTCTATTGGCTCGCGTGATGGGCACTTGCATGCACCAATGGGAAGCCTCTGTTTCTCCCATTGGACAAGGCCAGGCAGCAGTGGAGGGTATTTAACACGGTGATTCCTTGGTCTCAATACCCTCTGCTTTCATAAACCGGGTAAGGACCCGGCCCTAACTTCGTCTTACCGACCGATCAGCTTGCTCGACTGTTTGGGCAAGCTGTTCGAAAGACTACTACTGACGAGACTGACCCGACATGTTCGCGAGGCGGGCATCTTGGTGGACGAGCAGTTCGGCTTTCGGGCGGGACACGCTACGTCTCATCAACTTGTCCGGCTCGTGGAGCAGGTTACGAGGAACTTCAACATCAACAGGCTGACTGGTGCTGTCTTTCTCGACGTGGCAAAGGCCTTCGACCGTGTTTGGCACGAAGGTCTCCTTTTCAAACTCCTCTCCTTGAACCTTCCCTTTTACCTAGTTAAGATTGTTCAATCTTATCTATCCAACCGGACCTTCTCCACTACCTTTGGGAACGCCACATCCCAGGTCAGAAGCATCCGGGCTGGAGTGCCACAGGGTTCCCTCGTGGGCCCGGTGCTCTTCAGTCTGTATGTGAACGACATTCCGAAATCCCCAGACACCAAGTTAGCACTGTATGCGGACGACACGGCTCTAGTAGCGGAGTCGTGGCGAGGGCAGCTGGTGGAGAGGCGACTCCAGACGCACCTGACGCAGTTGGAGGGGTGGCTGACTACCTGGAGAACGAGTATTAACGTGGAGAAGAGTACAGCAGTGCTCTTCACATGGAAAAGAAAGTTCTACAGGCCGGCCCCACTCCGGCTGTTCGGAGAACAGATCAGATGGGCGGACAGTGCTAAGTACTTAGGACTTACGCTGGACACCAAGCTGACCTGGCGACTTCACTGCACAGAGAGACTGACCAAGGCGAAGCAAAGGCTGGGAATCCTAGGCCCACTGCTTAACAGGCGTAGCGCCCTGTCCACAAGGAACGGTCTGACACTGTACAAGCAGCTGCTCAGACCGATCCTCGACTATGCGTGTCCCGCTTGGGGCCACCTGGCGGACACGTATATGAGGAGGATGCAAGCATTCCAGAGTAGGTGTCTGAGGATCATTGTGGACGCACCTTGGTACGTTCGGAATGTGAATCTGCACCGAGACCTGGATATGCCGACCATCAAGGACCACTTCCGGAAGCTGGCGCAGTCCTTCTACGCCAGACTCCCCGGTGCCACCAATCCTCTTATCCAGGGGCTTGGGAATTACGTCATCGACCCTGGGGGGTGCCACCGACGTCCCAAAGCCCTGCTCGGATAAGCGAGAAGTGACAAACGTGGTTTGGGAGGCTCTCACACAGCCCCCCATAGAATAGTGTCTCCGCACGTAACTCTAAAAACCTCTTAGTCGGTTCAAAAAATTTTTCTTTTCCCTAATAATATTAATTATAATATGCTTTTTGTTAGTTTCAGTTAACTTCGCGAAATGCGACAACCCGTCAGCTAATTATCCGAAAACCACACGGTGTGACCAATTGGTCGGTACGTGTTGGAATTTGCTCCCGTGCACCCCTTCAGGGTGCATTAGAGCATGCATAATGAGTCTGGAGTCTGAGTCTGGAGAGTCTCAATACCAGTCAGCCAGTCAGACTCGGTCATTTAGCCTCGGCAAATCAGTGGTGGCCCACCTTGGGGAACCACACTTATTCGAGAGAGCTCATTAAATTGTTATATGTTTAGAAAGAGCAATTTGTTTAACCCTCTCTCCCTCTCCACCATCACCATACCTCCCACCGCGACTCTCACGTTGCCGGGACTTCCTCATGTTCCACCGCGACTCACGTTGCCGGAACATTCTTCCGTTCCACCGCGACTCACGTTGCCGGAACATCCTTCCGTTCCACCGCGATTCACGTTGCCGGAACATCCTTCCGTTCCACCGCGACTCACGTTGCCGGAACATCCTTCCGTTCCACCGCGACTCACGTTGCCGGAACATCCTTATGTTCCACCGTGACTAATGTTGCCGGAACACACTCGCCTACCTTCTTCCTACCCACGCGTGTCTGACCACGACGTCACCGCCGTCGGGACATCAACTACATAATCCAGTTACCCTCCAAGTCGAAGGGATGGATAACAATATGTCATCTATTCTTGGCTACAGGCTCCTGTTCTGAGAAATATATTTAAGGTTCTCTGTTTCATATGTAGTATATTCCTGGCTCCCGGCTCCTGTTCTGAGAAATATCCTTAAGGTTCTCTGTTTAATATGTCGTCTATTACTGGCTCCAGGCCTCTGTTATAGAAAATATCTTTGAGGTTCTCTGTTTCATATGTAATCTATTCCTGGTTCCAGATCATCATTCTGAGAAATATCTTTAAAGTTATTTGTCTCATATGTCGTCTATTGCTGGCTCCAGACCCCTGTTCTGAAAAATATCCTTAAGGTTGTATGTCTCATGTTTCATCTATTCGAATAGCCTGACTTTGTAGTAAGGTTTCTCGTCTTTAGCCAAACTTATTGAGTGTTCAGATCAATATAATCTCACTTATACCTTTCACAGAAAGTTTAATTTAGTTTTAAGACCAGAAGAGAGGTATCGAGCTTTGCCCAGGCTAAATATTTTATGTTGAATAGTTTAAATAAAGGTGTAAAAATTGAAAAGAGGGCTAAAAGGGCAAATATGATAAACAGTAAATCTAGTTAATTTTGTTTTAAATAAAGGGTAAGTAAAAATGGTAAAAAGTGTAAAAAGGGAATAAAAGTGCTATAGGGGAAGAGGAAAGAACGCATAAATGTTTAAAAAAAGTATAAAAAGTGCAAAAAGGTAAAAGTAATAGAAAGTAAATCTAATTAAAATAATTTTAGTGTGTTTTTACCTCATTTACTCTTTCTATTCCATTTACACTTTTTGCTCCTTTTATCCTTTATGCACCTTTTAACTGTTTTTTTCCTTTATAAATGTTTTACCCTATTTGCCTTATTGGCAATCTTTACTCATTTTCACCTTTTAAACGACTTTAACCCTTTTAACATTATACAATTTTTATTTTTGTAAGATTAACATTCCACCCATTTTACATTTTTTGTCATTTTTGTCTATTTGGATATTTTTGCCAGTGTTGCCCTTTTTACCCTTTTAATCCTTTTAGACCATTTTACACTTTTAACCATTTTTAATTACCTGTGCTACCATTTATTTAAAAAGTTGTTGGCTTGATTTACTTTTCAACCATTTTACCTCTTTTGCCTTTTTGCACGGTATACACCTTTTTACATTAAGAACCCGGCTTAGCCAGGGAGAAGTATTTTAGCCTAAAAGGGTAAGAAGGTGTAAAGTGTGTAAAAAGCGAAAAAAGGGTAAAAAGTAAGTCTAATTTTTTTTATAAAATAGGTGAAAATGGTTTGCATTGAGGTTAAACACTGTAATACGTACTAAACAAGTTAAAATAGTAAAAGGGGTAGTTATGAAAACCGGATAAAAGGGGTAAGTATCAAAAGGGGGGGAGGGAAATAAATGGCAAACATGGAAAACTATTAAAAAATGCTGAAAGGACAAAAATAATAAAATGGTAAAAAGGGCACAAAGAAGTTTGCTAAAAATAAAAAGGGTGTAAAGGCTAAAAGGGGTGAAAGAGTTTAAAATAATAAAAAATTGTAAAAAGTGACAAATGGATAAAAAGGCAAAAAGAGTAAACATGTGCAAAAAATGATAAAAGTTCCTAAAGGACAAAAAGTTTAAGAAGACCAAAAAGAGTAGAAAGGGTGAAAACAGTAAAACGGGTAAAATTTAAATATAATCAAAATTTTAAAATTCTGCCTTCCAGGTGCACGTGTTCGTGCTCAAGGGCTATCGGTACACAACTCTATGAAATGTAGTACTAAATATACATCGCGGCGTTAGTATATTTTCATTTTTTCTGTTTTAATTAATTTTTAAAAATCATAGCATTTTAAAGTATGGTTTTAAATTTCAGACCTCTGCATGTGATAGAAATAGCACAATACTCATGACAAACAAAATCTTCATTTTATTAATATATTATTTTGAATATATATAAAAAAGTCATGATTAATGCTTATTTATGCATTTTTATCCGTATTTCATTACCCGTTAAGGATGTGTGCATATAAATTAATTACGATAATATGTTAGGTATGAGGAAGGTATTATTTGGAAGACGTGTGGCTCAATTTTCGTGAAAGGAGAGTTGAAAACTAAATGATTTTACAGTCACACCATGTGTCAAGTTGCGTGGGTTTTATAACAAACGGCTTAGAGGATTTTGATAAATGATAACAAATTTTCCAAATTCGGTAAATTTCAATTGATTTAACATATTAATTTTATATAGATCTAAGCTTGTGATTTATAAACTGAACTGTACTGAACTGGAATGTTTAGTGCAATTTTATATAACAATGTTTTCAACAATATATTAAACATGTATTTTTGTTAGAATATAGTTGTACTGAACCTATACATAGTAAATATAGGGTTTATTTACACAAAATAGTTGATGCCTTGCCTGATGGTGCTAATAAGAATTGATTATTTTGTAAACTTAAATGAGAAAATGCAACGTATAAATGTAAATGTGGAAATAAAATTGTTTTTAAATAGATCCCTGTGTATTGATGGGATGAGTTACGTGGTAAAAACACAAGTGTTTGCTAAATAGTTAAACAAATTAAATAAAGAATAGGGCCAATGAAGATCCGATAAGCAGAAGCTGATAAAAAGGCAAAGTAAATTAGTGTTTTGTAGCCGTCATCTTGACAAAAATTATCACGTAGGTATTTTTTCAACCAGCCTATATGTTAACCGGGTGGCCAAGTTATATCCATGCGAAATTTAAGCACAATTGGTAAAATGGTTTGGGTGTGATTGAGGAACAAAAAGATATAAAACATTTCTTTTTAAATATTGTAGGATATTTTATATATATATATATATATATATATATATATAATAAACACTTTAGCTTAGTCAGGTAGCATGACTGTCTACTGAGCTAAACGTCCCGGATTCAATTCCCGGCATGACCGAAAAATCTACCATCGTTAAAATATTAATTAACGGCTGGGGACTGGATGTTGTGCCTGTCCTAGTCTTAATTTATATTATAATACATATGATGCTATGACAGGCCTAGCAAGCTGGTAGTGGAAAAACATATGACTTGAATAAAAAAACCTACCCAGGCACAGGCTGGAAACAATAATGGATATAATACAATGTTCAAAGTCACTATATAACGATGGATTAAAAAAAAATCTTAGAAAAATATTGTTTTGTATTATGTGGAAATTGAATTATAGGAAGGTGATTTAATTATGTAGTGATTATGGATTTCGAGCTAAGGTGCCTTCATATCCATAGTGATGATAAGGTTTCCCAAATTTATTCCTTAATAAGATACTTCAACCAATTCTAGAGCTATTTATACTTTGTGAATCCACCTTAGTTCTTAATCTATATTCAGACTTCTGTGCTGAGGGTCCGGGGTTCAATCCTCGGTCCCGGCACAGATTTATCTGATTGCCAAACCCTTCCTTCACCTCTGACAAGATGTGTATTAATCACAACTTGTGAATGTGAGGAATGCCAGGCCTCCACCGTGGTTCGGATTCCACGTTAAACTGTAGGTCCTCCATTTCATCTCACAATCACCCTACCATTGCACATTAGCGTAAGTGCGTATAACCCGAACGGGTAGTAAGACGCGGTGCTATAATAATAATAATAATAATAATAATAATAATAATAATAAAAATAATAATAATAATAATAATAATAATAATAATAATAATTAATCTATATTTATCGTTTACAACATGACTGCTCTACAGTATTGTTCACCATATTATTCTTTAACAACGACTGCTAGGTTTTGACAAAATCGATGGTAAATTACAGCAACCCATTTACGTTGCGTTAATTATAAACAGAGGTAGTCGACATCCAAACAACGGATGTAAGTTTTATTTTGTTTTGTTTTCCACCACGTCTTACTAACCTTTCAGACTATATGCATTTTAATTAAATTGATATCCGCTTCGATAACCATATGGTCCAAAGCAGGCGGGTCAAACGAGGGCCTCAGTGATCACTAAATATACTAAAGGGGCCATTTCATCAAATAAAATCTGTATTATCGTTATCCAGATTACAAATGTCAACCTCGGTGGTCGTGGGATAAAGTGCTCGCCTCAGGACCTGATGCTCATGAGTTCAAATCCGCCCGAGGTCAACACAACTTCTTTCATATGTGAAGTAAAGCCGTCGGTCCCATGCCGAGTGTGGCAATTAAAGGACCCTAGAAGTTATGTGAAAATATATTTCCGGCTAAAATTAATAGGCTCTTTCATGCTCGCACATATAAATCCAGTGTGGAAGGCAACTCCTGATGGATAGAAATCACACTAAACCAACATTAAGGTTGTTGACTTATGAAAGAGTAAAAATAATTCCAATTAGATTTTTTTCCCCAAAAACCAAATAGTAGGTTACCCATAAAAATCAATAAGATTAGCCCTATTTTTTTCTACACAAATTTGAAACCTTTTATTTGAAACAATGGTGTTAATCTTTGGCCTTAAATCTTATGCCAAAGTATTTTTATAATAAACGTTGACAGAATAATTTGTGTCTGTAAGACAAAATCTCTCGGGAGCTTGTTCCTTTTCATGCGAGGAAGCAACTTTAAACGTAGGTGAGTGATACCAAACATTGCACATACTTTGGCACGTGAATTCGACAACATTTGGGGATTCATCCTTGAAGAAAGTAAGATTCTGTTCACACACACAATAAAACAGATATGTAGTGATGAGGAACATAGAATTTCGAGGAGGTTTGCGAGCGTTTGCGTAGATGGAGAGTGATCAACGATTCATTAAATAAACAATTTCAGTGTACCCTACTTGCATTCAATTTTGTAGCTTTCCATCACTGGTGAACCAGATTATATGAGCCTGACTTTTAGTCCAAGTATCCATTAATGCGTGCATGGCTAATATTGGGGAAAAAGTGTTGTCATACTCTTGTTTTCGTGTGAACAATCTTTCTCAAATATGTGACAAATTTTAAAACACTGGTTCGATGATGTTGCCAGTGGTTCCTTCCTACCCGAGCACACCACCTTCCGACATAAGTGAAAGCGGGGAGATTTGGAAACAGTTAACCGAGAGAGATCAAAGATGATTTATTTTTTCTCCATGTTTCTTCAGAGGTGATATTCAGTTTCTAGTTTTTCTGAAGATGGGGAGGTTGAGGATAGAATCCAGGTTGGGTGTACTGAAAGTAGTATTTCCTAAATCGTTTTCCACTTTCCTTCTCCCAACAAAGCGAGTTCATTTCCTCTAAAAATTTACCACCCTCATCTCTTCCCCACTAAAGTTATTAACTCTCTCTATTATATATATATATATATATAATATATTAATTGCATATTACCCAAACGTGTTCTAAGACATGGTGTAAAAAACCATCTTTCTAAAATGAAACACATTCTCTTGGTTTTTTGAAACTTTCCGAGTTTCCAACTAATATTCAGGTGTTTCCTCCTGTAAATTGGGCTGTGGGTGAGAGATTCAAGTCAATTAGAGGTTGCGAAGTATCGACTAAGTCCATTAGCTGAGCCTAAGTGTGGCGACCGTTTCTCTAAGCGAGAGCACATTGCTTGACTTGATTGAGCCTGTCATAACTTCCCCTAAAGCTTCAGATCGACGACAATCCAAGTTAAAAAAGAATATGACAAATAACGACAGGCAAGATTGTTGGGGTGGGGAGAGGGGTCACCTAATTCACATCAAATTATCTTTAAAAGCACTTTTTAATTCTAAGCGAGGGATGGCGGGCGTCACTCCACCTGGATGGCATTTGTCACCCTCTAATTAAAGGCGAACAGAAAACTGCTGAAAACAAAAGATGAAAAATTAGCTTCATTTCTAATTATAACAGCGTGCAAATATCTTAATTTTCGGAAAAGTTCATCGAAGACATCTATCATTAATGAAACTCTCCAAACTTAATATGAGTTTGGAAAATAGCCGAAGAAAAGAGAGAGAATAGAAAGAAAGTAGGGAAAAAAAAAAGCAAAGTGTCTTGGCCGATGTTTGCATGCGCCCTTTTTAACCCACTCCAACACCCCACCCTCACCCCCCTCAGCCCCCAAACCGATTTCTCTTCCTCCTTAATTTGAAAAACTCTCCCCTTTCCACCCTCCGTTCCACTCAAAAGAATTCTTTCCACCAGCTTTATTGTTCCAAGTAACAAACGTCATACAGAAAAATACAAGGATTATCTCTTCTCGTTTTTTTACATCGCGACCATCTGGCATCAGAAACTGTTTCAATTAAGAGGAGTGTGGGGTCGAGGGGATGAGGGGGGGGGGGTCGAGATTTGCCCTAGCAGAGGTGTGTGTAAGGGATGGAGTGGAGGGGGTTGATTGGAAAGGACATGGGGTCTCCTACGTTGTTAACTACATAGACTCGCGGGGTGAGGGAAGTAGGGGAGTGGGCCGGGGTCCCTGTGAATTATAAACAAGCAAGGAACAAGCAAGCGAGTGAACAAGAAGCATAACGGGTGACAGTTGGTGCCGCCATCGCCCACTGCCTTTGCCCGGAGGCAACCAAAGTCTACTTGCTTGTCTTGTTGGTTTCTTGGGCGGAGTTGAAGACAAGAAGCCTCGGGGCCGCTAATCGAAGTACTCCAGCTTAAGGGTGCATTATTAAATAAGTCAGGCTGGGAAGTTAGTAAAAGAACAACATTTCACCTTCAGATTGTTCGTGGTTTCTCTTCACAAGATGTCTGCCTGAGACTAAGCCATGTACAAAACACGAGAGCTGAATTCCATCTCGGTCAACGTTCACCAATAGACGTACAACTCAAATGGCGGTGTAAAAATTAAACAACCACAGTATTTGGTTTGAGAAAGCTATTTTGAATAGACAAATAAGTCATGACACTAGAACACTATTATATGTATCATGAACTACAATGAATTTATCTGGTGATCCAAGAGAGCTTGTCCTTTAGTTAAATATATAGGCCTACTCTGTTGATAATTTTTCGATACATGCGGCAAACTAAACTGTAATTGATAATTATATTTAAATCTGCTGAAATAGCTACTGCAAACGGGGAAAAAATTAAAACGCTGGATAATGTACAATATACTCATAAACTTGAATTATAAATCATATAAGGAATATAATGGGTACAAATAATATATTTTAAATATTTGGAATATAAATAAAATAATTTCTAATAATTCCCAAAAATAAAAATAAAAATTATTTTAACTAGTTTTATAGCTTGATTTTTCAATGAAAAAGTTACCAATTGTTGGATCAATTTGAAACTTGAATGTTAATTTGTTATTTATATTATTTTATCATTAAAACCATATTATCTCAATTAAACGTGCGATTTGATAATACTACTATATTTGTTATTATAATAATTTCTGCAATGCTTTTGATGATCTTGATTAATTTATAATATTTAAGAATGATGTTACATTTAATCTATCTATGAGTATTTAAATTATTTCGTCATATTAGAAAAAAACCTTAAAGAAATGTTTATATTTCACAAAAAATTTTTTCTAAAAGTGTAATAAATCACGTTATAGATATACTTTAGTTGTAGGTTTATTTATTTTACTTTACCTTCGTCAATAACTTCACTACGAGAATTTCTAACTTCACCTTTTTAAGTTGTTAAGCTCTCAAATGTTTGAAAATTGTTTCATAGACTTCTAACTTTCACTATGAATTAATACAAACCAATCAACCAAACTAAATAAACATACCCGCTTCGTTGGCCACGTGTCTAACGCGCTACTCTCGGAGTAGACTAGACTGCCAATTACAGGGAGATTGAGGTTTGAATCTCAGTTGGGTATACTGAGAGTGGTTTTTCCTTTATGGTTTTCCACTATCCCTCCATGCATATGTGGGTATGATTTTTCTTAATATAACCTTCCTAATCCATAAACTATTACCGTAATTAGTACATACGCGTATAAACTGAAAGGGTAGTAAGATGCGATGCTAAAAAAAAAAAACATGGGAAAATGATAATGGTCCCTTTCTTTAACCAAAACTCACCTCTGACAAGATGTGTATTAATCACAAATTGTGAATGTGAGGAGTGCCAGGCCTCTACCGTGGTTCGGATTCCACGTTAAACTGTAGGTCCTCCATTTCATCTCACAATCACCCTACCATTGCACATTAGCGTAAGTGCGTATAACCCAAACGGGTAGTAAGACGCGGTGCTATTAATATAATAATAATAATTTAACCAAAAACTTTATTTTATTCATTTTATAGATTATATTTTAACAAAAATAACCATACAGTCAATTACAGGACCAATATATATTTACAGCTCTATTGTATAAAATGGAATGTGTCACTTGGTGCTAAGCTGATAAACAGTGGAAAGCAGTGGTTCTCAAACTATGTTTCGTGACCCATAGGTGGGTCATGGACTCATTGTTGGGTCACGATAATTGTAGGAAAACTTGACTTAATATGTTCAAAAGAGTTCATTTTGTCACTATATTACTAGAAAGGTATTAACACTTTTGTTTACAAGTCCGGCCTTATAATCCAAACCTATCCAATATACATATCTCATATGATTACAGTTCTTAGTGTTTTTTTAATTTAGTGTGTTAGATAATAAAAACAGAAAAATACTTTGGGTTGAAATTGATACAAGAATGAAAATAGCGTTGATTGATACAAATATGGTTTCACAATCTGTATCCAAGCAAAACTATTCTTCTCGCTATTATTGCCTTAACTATCTGTTTTCACCAATTAAGACTGACAATTAATTAATATATATATATATATATATATATATATCTTCTTTATAAAGTTTACATATCTTATTTTTTATTAAAACGGAAATTTTTTACTAGAAAATACAAAAATAAAAGGTGGTGTATTATTCAACAAAACCATTATATTTGTAACGTTTTGTTCAATAAATAAATAAACAAATTTGTGTCACCAAATATGCATCTGACTTTGTGTGGGACATAAGCAAACTATGCTTGTAGATAACAGATTTGCCCAAGTTAGTCCATATAAAATAATATTTTACTAATGTTAATAGACTTTTCAAATATAGGAGAAGAAAGATTTTGTTTTGTACTGCGTCTTACTACCTGTCTGGGTTATCCAATGATCCATGTCAAAGGGGAAAGAGAGGCATAATTTAGAATTTAGATTAAATGTAACCGCATTCACGTGGGAAACCACACTCTCAGTCAAGATCTGAGCCCCACCCGACCTTCTTGTCACTTGTAAGCCAGACTATATGAGCCTGACATTTAGTCAGCGTGCCCACCGATGGTAATCGCATGAACTTGAACGTTCTGTAAGGATGACCTCAAAACCTTGCAAGAGAATCTCGTATGGAGGTCTTTGCTCCTAGCGCGCCAATACCAACGAGGATTGAAGAATCCTGAATTAATTATTAAGAATACGCTTCTGTGGGTACGTGGACAGAGGCATCAGATTCGCCTTGTCTGGTTTTCCAGGGTTGAAAATTGAGTGTCCAAAACCCAGCAGTTGCATCTAAGTATTTATTTATGCGATTTACTTACTCTTCCTTCATGAAAATGTTGAAACACTTCTCTAAACTTTACACTCCTAATCCCTACCTCGTTAGTGTAAATATGTGGATAGTACGGATGGTAGTAAGACGTGCAGCCCGAGAAAATTAATCGCAACAGTCTTATTAGTCAAGGCAATCATATCATATTTTATCCTAGTATTTAAGAAGATCACATTTTAGTATTCATCACCTTATCGTTTTTATGTGATGATTTTCTGTAAGACGATTCATTTAGAATGATCACCAAATTAATGTTTAAAAGGATAATGCTATTTTTAAATTCGAAATTATATGTTGGCCTTGTTGGGTTCTGTATTTAGCACAAAATAATTTATGTGCTGTGTCACTTGAAAAACAAACCTTTTGGTAGATATAAATAAGTTTTTCAAATTTGACATTCTTCAATTGGTATGAAAGTGCAACTTTTCAAATATTATTTCTTTACTTTTTATAGCCACTCCAGAGAAAAGTAAAGCTAATGAAGCATTATACTTCATTCTGAAACTGGCTGCGAAAGCCTAGGAAACAAAGATGATATAGGCTATACTTATTATGGCTCATAATTCATTAAAAACATTTAAATGGATTTTTTTTTTTCTGAACGGTTGAAGTTACGCTATAAATCAGTGGATTTTGTGAAAAAAAACTGATTATTTTCAGTTACACACTCTAGTAAAATTTTCAACCAAAGTATTGTGAGTTTGAATGTTGAATAATATACTAAGAACCATTCCTGATTTAAGTTTTTAAACGTTTTTCTGGGACCACCATTTTAAAGAAACTAATAATTTTCAAAAAGGAGGAAGAGGGGTTCCTGGACCTCCCTGGCCCTCAAGTTTCTTCACTAGTGCGTGTCCTGTTTCTAATAGTTATTAATTAATAATGCAAACATCTAATCATTAAGTGAATAATGAAAGATACATTTCTTAAGGTGAACATAGAGTGATAAAATCGGTAGAACTATTTCCTATGGAGAAGTAAGGCCGTCTGTACAATGTCAACTATGGCATGTAAAAGAACCTTGGAAGGTATGTGAAGATACCTTTCCCGACAAAATTGGTAAGCCTTTCGCTCTGGCTCATAGAAATTCTCGTTAGTATAATCTGTTGATATAATTAGTCATTAATAAAGTTCACGTTAAATACCTCAAATAAGTGAAATGAAAAATGGGTATGCTACCCTCATTGTATGCCATCAATTAGATGGGTTTAAGGGAGATAATCACCATCAGCGCAGCCTGTCAGAACGGAAATTCGACCAATCAGTTACAGTACATTGGCTGTGTGACCGGGAAGTAGAATTACTCCTGATAATACGTCAAGGAACAAACTTGTGGTCTTAAACGAGACCAGTATATTGAACTCGTTTTTTAAACAATGAATCATTTAGCTACCAAAAGCGATGGCTGAACGTTCTGAGTCGTTAAGGCTTGCATTGTACTTGTTCGTCTTTGACTAGGAGGTTAGTTTTATAGTCCATGAGGGTGCATTAGAGAGTAATTTGCCTCATGTGATACTCATTGTGATTTTTCTAGCTCCCTCGCCACATTTATAAAGGTGCATTTCTTCTAATCCCTACACTTTATTATGAATCATTAATAGTCTAGCCCTTGTGATGAAAACTTGTTTTTAAAATTAATCTCAGGAATCGGGAATGAAAGGGATAAATAGGCCCAAATGCATTGGAATTGGCCCTAGAGAGTATTGATAATAACCAAGGGGAATATAAATAACCCCATTTAACCTAAACAGGATTAAAATAATATTAATTCCCGCCTCCAAGGTCATCATGGTAGTGGTTATTTTACTACACTTTACCTGCACCACTGCGGACGTGGACCTGATGTGATGCTCGTATAGTATGGCTTGCCGGTGACGTTGAGGATATACTCAATTTCACCTCTGAGGGAACTGCAGATCTTATGGAGGAAAGCTTTATATTTGATCTCCCTCAGTTAAATGTTGCCAAATCTACACGCTTTCAGTTAAATCAGAAGGTGGGGGTTCTGGGGTAAGAAGTAGCTACCGACAACCTCAATGTAGTAGCGTTGAAAAATTTACCTTATATTTAAGGGAAGATTGATCATATGAAAACAAGACAATGACAAAGTTGTTTCCTGATAGTATTCTTGCAGTTCCCTTAGAGATGATATCCAGTGTAGTCTGGTTTTCTGGTGACGTGGAGGTTAGGGCTAAATCCCTATTGCATGTGCTGGGGTGACTTTCCCAAATGTTTTCCCCTCTCCCTCTATGCATTTGTGGATATATTTACTTTAATTCTACCTTCCTCGTCTCTTTCATATTAGCGTGGTTAAAATATACAAGTATGAGCATAAACCCAACGGTGTTGGGGGGAAATCTCCATCGGTTATTTAGGTGAATGTTGATCCAATTCCTTATAAATGTATCCTATGATGGGTAGGTTTTATTCCTGCCGCATCTTTCGATCCGCATTTTAAGTCATTATAATTAAGATACTGGTGTAGAAATGAAAAAGGTAAAATTTAGATGTGTATTCGCATTTTTGTGGAAGGAGAGGAGGAAACCATTCAGGAAAATACACTCTCGAAACACCAGGCCAGAATTCAAACCCAAACCTTCCAGTTACCTGCAAACCAGACCACATTAACACGACGTTTAGTCCACATGACAACCAATAAAAAGGCTAAGTAGCTATCTATATCTCTGATCAATTGTACCAACACTAGCGCGTATGACCTTTAATCAAACTCACACAAAGGAGTCGGTCTCGTATTTTCTGGTTTGTCGGTAACGAGAATAAAGCTGTCCGAATCCTGGGCGGGCGTTTTGGTAGGAAATTTCCTAAATATATTCCCACCCTTCTATGTGCAAACAAGGGAATATTTCTTCTAAATTCTACAGTCCTCAATCCCTTCTCCGGTAGTGTAAATATCAGTTAACCTAGACGGGTATTAAGACGTGTTGGAGAAGATGCAACTAAGCTCAGTCCCACAGTCAAATGTTTCACGAGCTAGGTCCCATTTTTCAAGGAAGAACCATCTAGCTAGATTCCTCACTATAGGCTAGGTAAGGTTATGTTGATTTAATTTGACTGAAATATGAGTTAATTGACTATTTATTATTTACATTTGAATTTTTGTAATATTATTATTAGTACTATCGTATGGTTCTACAAGAATCATGATAATGCTTATACTATGTGACATCTGTGATCTGTTGACATTGCTTGGACGTCCTTGAGCAACGCGTACCAGAAGGACCTCGTGCAACTTCCAAAATCCTCCACCTAACCACCTTAAACCTTGTACAGACACACCACATTGCCCCCCCGACCGTTAAGTCTTCATTGTGAAAGATGAAGACTGCATTTCACTGATAAGTTGTTAGTAATCAGACCCGGGACCTTTAAATTAGTAGTCAGCCACTCTACTGAGTTAAGGCATCGGTCATTTAACTCTAAGCTTTGTGTTTCTTTACCTTCTCTAGCTACTATTATGGGACAAACTTGGGACAGAGAATAGGTCTCATAGTCAAACTGAGTGCGCCTCAGAGCGGCACTGTACTAAATGCAGGATGACCCCTACGCAGACCCGAATGGAATAGGCCAGTTTTATATATGAGAAACTGGCTCATTCCATTCGAGTTTAGGTAGGTGCCGTCTTGTATTTACTGTGGATTCATTCGTTCACCGAAAAAAAGCGTAGAACCGAAACGTGGTCAAGTGACGAGCTCTAAGCAAATCACAAGATTTCTGCTTTATCGGTGTGAGCTGTTCTGCTAAAGTTGAGTTCATCTCTACTTTGTCTGCTCTGCCTGAGATGTTCGGTACAGGAGAACCAATCAAATCTCAGAACCAACTACCTCAAATCAGTCCGCACGCGCATTTGACATTGTATGCACTCTAAAGCTAGAAGAAATCAGACAGCTTCGTTGGCCGTTGTGAGGAGATTTTTAAAAAAACACGTTAATGTAAAGCATGTTTATCGATGCAATGGATTGTGCCACGATAGTTTGAAAATGTCTGTCTGGAGAGTGATCTAAAATATATATGTTTATCCACTAGAAAATAAAATATGTTGATAATCAGCTGTTTTAAGTTAACGTTGCAAAGCTTCATGGGTCAACATACAGCGTGTGATTTGCTTGAGGCAGACTCTCCTTTCTACTGTTGCCGAACGTGTGAATCAATCTTTACTCTAGCACCGCACTTGAGGTGCACTCAGTCTGGCTATGAAACTGACCCTTTAACTTGGTATCAAGATTGGTCGTGCTTGCTCGTGATGGAACCAAAAGCTAAGATTAACCCGGTACACACACGTACAAATATATAATAAAAATAATCCTGCACCATGAAGATGGCCAATTAACTAAGAGAGAGGAAGCATTAATTATTGAAACAAACATCTAAACAGTCACGTGATGTAAATGGGCCTATGATAAAGCAAGTAACTAGGCTGGGGCCATGAACAGATTTGAGGGAGCATTTAACGACGGACGCTGGCGTGTACTAAAGTTGGGACGAGCTTGTGTTCAAGGTTTGGGTGGGAAGGGGTAGACATGGGAGAGGGAAGGGGTGGTTTGTTTTGGCTTGAGGGATGGGGTGGGGGAGCTTGTTTTACCTCTTGTTTCCAAGTTTCAACTTTACTGTGGGGAGGGGAGTGATGTCCAAGAACATAACCAAAACTGGGCTTTTCTTACCAACAAGTCAAGTTTCGTGGAGAATGAGATCGGGAAGGGGGGACGGTGAAGGGGAGTGGTATAACTTTAAAATCAATAGGTCAACCAGTAATGACCTACAAAACAAGAATTGTTCGCACCACGTAATGTATGAGCTGTAGCTCAGATAGTAAAACAATTGGAAATGTTGGACGCAAGAAAAGGTTACCTGACTTTCCCCCTGGAGACCAAGGTTGTGATCCCGATCAGATCTACTGGGGTATGGGTATCAATACAATTCGATTTGAAGCCATCTCATAATATTAATGGCATGCATAAGTGGGCACGCGGACTAAGCGTTAAGCTCATCCAGACTTGTTTTACGGTAGCAAGGATGTCGTGGATTGAGTTCTGTCCTGCTGTACTGAGGGTGCTTTCTTGATTTCTAAATGGTTTCCCATGCTCCCTCTATGCAAATGCGATTACATTTCCCTTAAACTTTATATTAATCATCTTTACCCCACTAGTGTAAGTACATGCGTGCGAACCGGTGATAAAATTAGATGTAAATTAAATATCACGTGAGTGCTGGTCCAGTCACTTAGTTTTAGGTAGAGGACAAGATTACGCAAACGACTAATGCCTTTCGCCCACGGAGATATTAAAATAAGACTTAAAAGTGACACAAGTAAAACCTAAATTACCAAACTGTATGTCCTTTACCACACACCCAATGATGATGAGTCTAATAATGAATATCATGACTATTTTATTCGATACAAACCCATCACTATTAATACTGTTTGAAAATATATTTAAGATAATATATTTTGCGCTAAATTCTATGTATTTATAACAAAGAATGTATGGTAAGTACAATTTGACTTTTTTTATTAAAATAGTCGATTATTCTATGCCAAGAGACACAGCAATTTTACTGACATAAGATGCCTGTATAGCCTTCCTCCCCCTAAAGTTCTGTTAGAGCTGATTGAAATGAATGTTTTATTTCTCTACATATCATCCAAAATGTTTAGTGATTTTCTAAAACACATCATTAGCAAGTCAACAAAAATAATGTTTATGCTAAACCTTTGACCTTAGCATCATAGTAACATTTTTGTTCACAAACCCAAGAGATATAAAATAGACAGGTGCGCGCGCAAGGGTTCCTGTCCTATGAACGAGTCTAATAATCCCTCACACACTACCATCATTCGGATCGAGTTGAATATGAAGACACTGATAATCTTGAGAATGCAGAGTCCCAAGAACAACTATGAAAAAAGTGTTCCCATAGGCCAGGGGTCCCTTTGGAAGTCTGGCAAAGCCAATGGATCCCTTTTCAGAATTATGTTTTTAAATGTATAACATCAAATACATAGGATTACAAATGAAATAAATTATATTAAAATATGTTTTTCTATATACTTATACAAAGTGAGGTGTATTGATAAATGTGCTTTTTTATTATCGCATAAGATAACAAGAAAAAAAAATTAAAGAAAGGCAATTTAAACTTAAATTTAAACCTCTTATACTTGTGTGGCTTGTTGCCTACCTTCACGAATGAAGTAAAGGCTAAATTTCAATTGTTAGTGAAAATCCATATGTAATTTTTTTCCTACTCAATTTAATAGACCCTCATGGACTACAGGCTAAGGACACCTGACCTATGCTGTGTGCATACGCGATTTTATTATTACTATAATTATTATTTTAAGAATGAGTAAGAACCTTAAGGGTTAAAAGAGTGCATGCATGATACATACATATATAAAGACAAATAAATAAAACATATAATGCTTGGAATTTTTAACATAAATTACTAGCAAAAATTAATATAGCCATCTTGGAGGTTTTAAATTTTCATGGCTATATTAAATTATCTATGATTATGAGTTTAAGAATGCATCACAATTTGGCTGCAGAGAGGATAACCAAATAAATCTTATATCATGAAATTTTGTTTTAATATTAGTCCTCCACCAATTCCATTCATACATATTCACTCTTGCGCATACGTAGACTATTCACTTTTTCTGAAGCTTCTCCTTTCGACCAGCAACTTTACCTCACTCACCTGGTCTTGGTCGTCGTACTCGAGGTTGCCGTTGGGCGTGGTGGCTGCTGAAGGTCTCTGGGACGTAGACAAGTTGATGGCGCCGTCACCGTCTGTTTCATGGTCCATCATGCCATCATCCTGAAACACCATCCAACCAACATTACGTTCATATCCATGTCACAGGACAGGCAACATTAGGGTATTAATAGGGCTTATTTTCGTTACTACAACCTTCCTAAGTCTTAACACCCACCAAAGGTAAGTCATTATTTGATTTACTAGTGACGAGGTCTAAATTTTAATCCAGGCTGAGCGCTATAAGTTTTTTTACTCTGAATGGTTTTCCAATCTTCCTCCTCGAAAAGAAAAGGGGTAAGCCTTTACTTCCTATACTAGATTCCTAGTCTTTACCTCATAAGTGCAACTACATGGGCAGTCCGGAATGGTATTGAGAAGTAGAGTAGGAGGGACAGCTTATCTCATTTTATAGTGTGTGTGTGACTAGTGAGTGTCCCACGTTCGATTCCTGGCATAGCCGAAAGTACTATCAAGGTTGTATTTGTATTTAATTTTACCACAAGGTCTTAATACCCATACGGGTTGTACATATATAATCATCCTGATGGTGAATACATGAGGAAAGTATGATTAAAGTAAATTTACCCGTATTTACATGAAGGTAGAGTGAGAAACAAATAGAAAATCACACTCAAAGTACACTAGGCTGAAATTTAAACTTTGACCTCTCCATCACTGGTAGACCAGACTAGTTGAGCCTGACCTTTGATCTGCATGACCACCGATGTGGGGATCCAGATGGCATATTAAAAACATTTATTTAGGAGTTTATTTAGTTAAATTAGTTGGTATTTAACTCTGTCCTCCCAAATGGACCAGATGCCTAACATTGCTGACAAGCAACATAATAGGCACATTCAAATGATGGTCGTTAGACTGGGGTAAAGTAACAAACATTAACGTTTTATCAAAATTTAGTACGAGTTACTATAATTGCTTTGGTTCTTTGTAATGAAGTGTTACACTTGTTATTTGAATACGCTCACATGATTTTCAAACAACATTTAGAACATTCATTGAAATTAAAACATTCAAAATAAAAGGTAGGTTGCACCGCAACGAGCTTCTCTATTGTTTGTCTCAAAAGAGAGACATTTAGTATAAAAAAAACTCGTACAGTAAGATTTTGAAATTAAATAATATAGGGCCTACATTGTTTCATAAACACTACACAAAAGAGCATAAATGAAAAAATATATACTGTTACAGAAAGATTGAGAAAAGAAGAACATTACTGTCTACCAAAGTGAATAGCACTCAATTCCATTATTTCAAATTGATTACTAAAACAATATATAAGTTTGCTTATAGCTCAGAAACTATTGGTTTTAAAAGATATTTTCCAATTTAGATTATTTTTATTTTCTATAGTATTAGAACGTTACAATTATAATTTATTTTGTATCTCAAATAGTTGCATAGTAAGATAAATATTGGAAAATTTCCCTGGTATAAAGCACTCTTAAAGACATTTTCATGAGAAAATAAGAATTGCCATTCTGTATGTAATGTTAAACAATGCCAAATAAAAAAAAAGTAATAAAAATTGTTAGAGCAGATTCAGATAAAATCGATATTATCACATTTTGCACTTCAGTAAACTATCTTTAATTTTATTCTTGGGTATCTAATACAAAAAACACATCAAGAGATTATTATTAAAACCCTAAAGTCCAATCGGTAAAATTGTTTTGTCTCTAGACAGTGATACAGAAACACAGACAGACAGCATCATGAAAACCACTTTATCTGTTTCAGGGGGTCATGAACTATTTATTAACATTTCGAGTTCAATTCTTTTACGATCACAATACTTCTCTCTCCGAGGGGTCAGCCCGAGTGTAAGTAAAAACGCTACTCATATATAGATATAAATTTTGACCAATCTTTAGATTTGCTTATGTATTGAGAATCCGAAAAGTTTAATGAGACTCACTAGAACCTTACTATTGTAGATTTCTAATGGGAAATTTTATTTTAATTTGGTTAGAAAATGTGTATAACTATTTACTGTAAAAAGGAACAAATGCAATATAAATATCCCTGGTTTTAAAGTTAATACTTCAATCTATTTTTTTATAAGGTCATTCACACAAGAAATGTCATCAAATTAATTATAATAAGGTAATAATGGCGATTACAGTTCTGTTTTCACATTCAGTTATCGGCTAAATTACCTGGTGATTAAACGCATGAGAGTGTCACTAACAGCGGGGTACCTCAATCTTCTGTTGATCAGATATGTTAATGCTTCAATATTGCATTCAAAGCCATTATGAATATAACCATTTCCATAATTTTCCTGTGAGCCAAACAAATGAAATATATATCATAAAATTGACCTGGAATATTACCATAAAGTATATCGGAAAACTTTCAAATTTGAAATTCACTGTAAAGTGTTGATCTTTAAGAATCACTAGTTTTTGACTTCCCTTCCAGTGCGTTTCAGGTACAGTCGAACTTGGATAATTCGAACGTATATAATTCGAATGTATGCTTAATTTGAACTTTTACCTAGGTCCCTTGAAACTTCTACTAAAACAATTCAGAAAAATCATATGTTATTCGAACTTTATTTGTTTAATTCGAAGTAAAATTGACTCGAAGATGACAAAAAAAAAACCAGCCTGGGATCTCACGTAGGAAACACGTTTACTACTTGAGTGTTTCTGGGCGGATAATAGGTTCTCCGCATGCAGGGGCACTAAAGATTTGTGTTTTGTGTTATTTATGAGGATTTCATGAACTTGTACGAGATCTTAGCAGTTTGCGGTGAACTGAGAAATACAGAAATTTTGGCAGATGCTATGAACAATATAAATGACAGTGTATATCTTCATATGAAGAAGGGGACCAGACGGAACTTCCAGAGAAGCCAATCCCAACATCTACACAGGCCATGGACCACATCGAAGAGTTGAGATGGTTTGTTGAGGGACAACACAAGTCCCTCTATTTTCCAGGTACCCAATAAACTCCAAAAATAAACAAAGATTTCTAGCTTTTTTGAAACATTGTATATAAAGTATTCTGTACTGTACATATTTATATGGGAAAACTAAGAATAAAATGATACGTACTGAATTTTACTTCCCTGAAATGATGTTTGAAGTTATTTTTCCAGCCCAAATAAAAACTTACCTTATTCGAGTTTTTGGATGGTTCGAGTTTTTCCAGTGGTCCCGTCATCTTCGAACTAGCCAGGTTAGACTGTATATCACAATGAATGTGATATCTAATAGTGACTAGTGAATTGTTTTACTTTAATATTTATCAACAATGAACTGTGTGATAAATCTCTATAACTTATGATATAAACTTTTTATATAGTATTTTATTGTTTGAATCCAGGTTTGGTCGTTGGCCTATGTTTATTAGTATTAACGTGGGTTAAACGCGGGTTCAGAAAACGTTCTTTGAAAGTCAATCCAATCTTAGAAGAAAATAATCCTCAATTTGTGTTGTTATTCTGACAAAAACGAAAACTTATATAACAAAACATCCCCCTACCCCCTCCCCCACGGCTGTCTTCCAGCCAAAGGCTGCTCTAAGCTTATTCAAAACCCTACCAACAACCCTTCACTCCAAGCGAAATGAGGAATGATTTGACTGTGTGTGTGAGCACGCGTGCGTGCGTATGTAATGCAGAAGAAGTGGTTGACGAAGAAGGTGATGACGCGACTCTCTGGGTCCTGTCACAGGTATTGTGTTCAGGGGAAGGGGGAGCGTGGAAATGTCTTCAACTCCAAAGCGATGCGGTCACACTACACAGAAAAAAAAAAGAAGAGGGACATTTCAAGTCGGCAGAAGCGACCACAAATCTCCCATCGGTCAGGGAAAAGGGGGCCAAGGGATTCGAGGCAGGAAACAGAGAGATCAGAGATCGTAGGGTGAGGACAGTAGACAGAAAGGAAAGAGAGAAGACAGAACAGGTCATTCTCTTAGTGGGGGGCGTGTGGCGTTGGTCATTTATCCTGCTGTGTAAAGTCCCGAGAATAAAGGCGGGATAATAGGTCGGCTTTATCTCCCTGTACGGTGCGGAAAGAAGGGAGGAAGAAGGGGCAAGGCAGGGCAAATGACCGGTGGCTGAAGCTGCCTGCTTGCTTGCAGTGTTAATCTAGCCCAAGAACTGCCAAGCCAGCACGAAGGTTGGGGTGAGACGGGGAGGCATAAGGAAGAAGGCTCGCGTAAGAGCAAGTGGACAACAAAAGCTCTTAGAGGGTGAGGAGGGGGCGGGAGGGATTTCTAACACATCCATCTATCCTTCAGACTGGCCACGCACAATAGGTTGGGAATGGGGTGGGCTCGGTCAATCGCTCGCCGACCAATATGTGACATTTTCGCAGTCCACTTTGAAGACTGTGAGCTCCTATTCGGAGTAGAATGAAGCTTCAAGTAACGTAGAACAGAAGAAGGAGGGACAAGAAGACATGTTACAGCCCAATACTAGTTTAGTACTCATCTACATGTCTACAGTTTAAAGTCTTAAATTTTTTCCCCTGACAATCTAAAATCGTTATCATAGTGAGGTATTATTGGACTAGAAATTAAATATGATTTTTGGCAGCTTAACAAACACTTAAAGCTATGTTGACTGCACTAATACTTATTGTTCAAGTTTTATCTTCTATAATATCTTCCAAATGAACACAAAAGTATTCAGATGATATTGTACTTGTAATTTACTCAACATAAATCAATAATCAGGTATTTTAGATAATTTGTCGTTGACCTTTTTTTTTATATATACCCTGGTACGTTAGTAAAAGGACTATAAACCATTTATCAAGGATGAATTCTAGAATAATGCGGAATCCTTATGCAACAAGGTGCCGAATTACGACACGCATAGTATCCGAAGGTTTTGAAGTTGTATAAAAGGGAAATCAGAATCGCACATATATAAAAAAAAAACTTTATCATATACATAATTATATGACTTATTTATAGCTTTCTATGGAAACTTCAACAAGTTTAAGGTGATTTGAAAACACCAATAAAATATTTCTTAGATAGTGTTTTTTTTAATTATTTGTTTATTTTACTGTATTTGTAGCCATTCTATCTTAAATATATATGCCTATTTTTTAACGAAATGCATAAACCGTTTTTAGCTATCGTTAAAATCATTATATTACTAAATTTGTCGATAAATTATACAATTTGTCCTAATGTATGTCTGAGAAGATCAGAATATAAATGAACAAACTGTAATTGGTGTTTAGTAACTTGTTTAGATTTAGATAGTCACTGAAGCGATCATATTCGTCCAACAATAGTTTTTACAATCATAGAATCAGTATCTTACCATTGTGCGACTTAAATTGAATCGTTTGATCAGGGTTACACCATTTTCAGCCTTTATAAATGAGTATAGTGCGGGGAATTGTCTGACTTGTATTCGATCCTGAGAAGTACTCTGACTTTAAAATAACTTCACATCAAGTTGTGTTCAAAAGTGTTTAGATTTGTTTTATATAACTTTTAATTTATATCAAGGAACCAAATATGTAGGTCTGCTGTTAAATTTGATTAGGATAAACTTTTAGATTTGATACTAAAAAATGGGGTATTAAATTGGTTTTATATATAGTAGCCTTCTTTCACTTATTCAAAAGAGTATTTTTAAGTTTTATAAATATACTATTCTGGGTTATCAATTGAAGAGCTTAACTATTATTAAATACTACCAACAAAACCAGATAACATTCTCTTGAATATATCAAATTAATTTTAAATGTGATTATTTTTTAATTTATATTAAATTGTTCCTTACGAAGGAAAATAACAAGAGGAAAAAAAGTCCCATAACTATCTCTAAATTACTTAACTATAACCCCGGAGGCTGGGATTTAAATCCTCGTTGGGTGAAGGGAAGTTAGCTAGTTCTTTACATTCAGCTTAACAGACAAATTTTAGTACGTAAAAAAAATTAACTGTCACATCCTGTAACACTAGATTAAGTAGGGTAATTTTCGAAAATTACTAACGCTCAGCATGGTACGTAATGAGGTACTAAAAATAGATAAATTGAAAAGTAAAAATATGACAAATTATTTGCTGTGTCGTCTACCGTCCTTCGATTTTGACTCAAATATTTGAAGTAGATAACCATATCTTATCTTATCTTATCTTCTTAGAAGAACGTTACATATTGTCCATACAGGTGACCATTTAACCTTTATCGATACCCTCATTGAAATGTTTTTTGGTAAATTACCCGCAGGATTTGACACCGTTGACGGCAAGCACTTCAAAGCAAATGTGAAAACATTTCAATTAAATATCTTCCAAACACCCTCTTCCTACCTCTCCAACGACCTTCAGACCAACATAGCCACCAACCCGTACCAGTGACCTAGGGGCATAAGTAATTAGACTAAAATTGACCGTCAGAGCTGTATAGGAGGTGGTTTTTCCACAGGCTTTTTATCACTATGATTTTCTAATCCCCTTATAAATTGCGTTAATCCTTAGATTGAGCAGTTAATGGCTTGTGAGTTGAACTTAATAACTAAAAAAATAAATTAGGAAAAGAATCTCCCTCTGCATACGTTACTGGTATTTGTACCCAACTTATACATCACCAGCAGACTAGATGAATCTGACATTTAACTCATGTGCTCACCGATGCAGGTGTTATGTTAATTTTTCAAGGATATAATTTGTCTAAAATCCCTACCCTACAACACCTTAATTAACTAACAGATTTTTGATTTAATAATAAGAAGACAAAGAGAGGAATTGTATCAATCACCACCTGGAAATAGACTAGTTGCCACGGAATTCCATCAGGCCTGTCAAACCTGATTGCACATGGTCAAAACCCGACCTTTGGTCTAATGAATTAGTCACAACTGTGGAAGGTTTCACCTTTGTTGACCGGGTCAAACAAAATTATTATATTTAATAATTTTTTGTGGGGGTAGAAGTGAGGTGGGTTTTTTTTTTAAACAAAAATAACATATTTTGAATATATCTTGACCCACCTTACCCACCCAGTAAAGACAATGGATCTCTATTCTTATTCGTTTTCATTTTTGTCTTCTAATCTCCTCGGTGGAGATGAATTATTCACCGTGGTTTGCACTAGTGGCACGCAGACTAAGGCATCATACTTGGTTTGTCTGTCTATGTGTCTAGTTCAACGGGGGGTCGGGGTTTGAATCCTAATCGGGTGTATTAAGGGTGTGTTATCTCATTTTTTTTTATCTCTGCTTCCCCACAACTGAGGGCTTACTTTCTCTAATTTCCTTGAATATACATATAGACCAATAAGTCTAAAGCTTGGCAAATCAAACAATTTTTTTTTTTAATTTAATAACGAATTTGTCTCCAATGTTTTCAAACATTACTAAGTGTTTCCCTCCAGTACCAACCAACATACAACATGGAAGGGAAGAATGAATATAATCATATATTGTGACACCCTAACCTCTCAGTTACAAGTCACCCCACCATAAGAGTGCTTTCAAACGGGGAGATCTAAACCATATTTGAAATTTCAACTAATCGGATTGACTTTTGTTCCATTGCAAGGGTGTTCATAGAGTTACTTCTACCTTCATAATGCTTACCCCACTATAAATGTAGATATTCAGATGGACTGGACGGGTAGTAATATAAGATGAATAAATGACCAAGTGTGGTGAGGTTCAGTTTCAACTTTGTCATTTGGTCTTTCTGTCTGTCCGGATGCTTGTTCCATTATAACAGTCAAATACGTTGACCAATTTTGACGAAATTTGGCAGGGAGATTCTTTGAACCTAGGCCAAATGATAAGTTTACAAGTAGGTCTACAGTACATAGTTCTTCAATCTGTCTTTTCATTTTAATATGTCACCCACCTAAGAGGTTTTCCATTTAATAGCTCGTCTCTGGCGATTTTAATTTAAGATACTAAGCAATCGTTCAAGGTTTTTTTTTTTTTACATATTTTGTGAGAATGGCGTTTTAAACCACGTGTATAACGGTTAGTTTCTATGAATATAATTGTTCTTTGAGTATGTCATTGATTTGTTTTTGGTCACAAAGGTAAAATATTAACTTCAAATCCAGGAAGAAATTACAGGTGTCATTTCAACTTTAAATCCAAAGAGAAATCTTAAGACAGTAGTAACGATAAGAACACGACATAATTCTTAACATGATGTACACTTCATCTATCCTTACCTTGACGCATTACACTATGAACCTATCCTATAAGCCGTGCAATAGTGTAAACTTGCAAGGTAAGCTCGCTTCCTTACAGGGTAAACGAATTTTACTTCGCATTTTTACTTTCTCTCTATCTTATAGGTAGAGAAAGTATGGTGATCGTCAAAAAAATCGAAGTCGAGATTTTGATGAATTTTGACGTTTCATGACTTCCTGAATCCGAAAAAGTGGTTTTTGAATTTCCGTCTGTCTGTCTGTCTGTCTGTCTGTCTGTCTGTCTGTCTGTACCTCCAACTAGAGCCTAAACTATTTTACCGATTGAGCTGAAACTTGATATCTTGGGTTTTCATAGGGTTGCCCCGAGGGGTTTTTGGAATTGGACATCTACCCCTAAAATTAAGGGTAGTTTACTGAAGGGAAAAAACAGAAAAAGTCGATTTTCTCAAAATCGGCTCTAACGATTTTGATTAAATTTCATTTATGAACATTAATAAATATTTCAAACAAAATGGCTACTCTCAATATTTCGGCAAAATCGCTTTAAGGGCTCCGGTCTGATGCGTAAATTAACATTTTTTATAATAGCTCCGAAACTATTTGAGATATGAAATTACTTAGCATTACAAATATGTATATATATTTATAATACAAATATTTTATTCGAAACATATTTTTATAAAATCAATAATTTTTAATCTATACGCAATTATATATATATTTTTAGCTTTTTGGACATTAAAGCTTAAGTATTGCGATCGTAAAAAAAAACTAACCTGAAATGTTGATGGATTTCGACGTCTCATGAACCCCCGAACCCTAAAAAATAGTCTTTGCAATGCCGTCTGTCTGTGTGTCTATTAAAACTTAAAATTAAGGGTAGTTTACTGAAGGGCAAAAAGAGAAAAAGTCGATTTTCTCAAAATCGGCTCTAACGATTTTGATTAAATTTCATTTATGAACATTAATAAATATTCCAAACAAAATGGCTACTCTCAATATTTCGGCAAAATCGCTTTAAGGGCTCCGGTCTGATGCGTAAATTAACATTTTTTATAATAGCTCCGAAACTATTTGAGATATGAAATTACTTAGCATTACAAATATGTATATATATTTATAATACAAATATTTTATTCGAAACATATTTTTATAAAATCAATAATTTTCAATCTATACGCAATTATATATATATTTTTAGCTTTTTGGACATTAAAGCTTAAGTATTGCGATCGTAAAAAAAACTAACCTGAAATGTTGATGGATTTCGACGTCTCATGACCCCCCGAACCCTAAAAAATAGTCTTTGCAATGCCGTCTGTCTGTGTGTCTATTAAAACTTAAAATTAAGGGTAGTTTACTGAAGGGCAAAAAGAGAAAAAGTCGATTTTCTCAAAATCGGCTCCAACGATTTTGATTAAATTTCATTTATGAACATTAATAAATATTCCAAACAAAATGGCTACTCTCAATATTTCGGCAAAATCGCTTTAAGGGCTCCGGTCTGATGCGTAAATTAACATTTTTTATAATAGCTCCGAAACTATTTGAGATATGAAATTACTTAGCATTACAAATATGTATATATATTTATAATACAGATATTTTATCCAAAACATATTTTTATAAAATCAATAACTTTCAATCTATACGCAATTATATGAATTTTTTTAACTTTTTGGACATTAAAGTTTAAGTATTGCGACCGTAAAAAAAAAAACTAACCTGAAATGTTGATGGATGTCGACGTCTCATGACCCCCCAAACCCTAAAAAATAGTCTTTGCAATGCCGTCTGTCTGTGTGTCTATAAAAACTTAAAATTAAGGGTAGTTTACTGAAGGGCGAAAAGAGAAAAATTTGGTTTTCTCAAAATCTACTCAAACGATTTTGATTAAAATTCGTATCTAGGCGTTGATTAAGATTATAAATAAACTGGCTATTTTCATTTTCCTATGAAAATGATTTTTAGGGTACTTTACAGAAGCGTTAATTTCCGTATCTCCACAACTATTGGAGAAACTAAACAACTTATCATTGCAAAATTGTAGGACTATCAGAAATAAAAAACTTTTATTTGACATATATTTTTATAAAAGCAGCAGTTTCTGAGATATTTGCAAATATATTAATACAATTTTGCGAGCTTTAGTTGTAAACATATACTACTTAAGTCTTAACGCAATAATTCTCCAATGCCATAGAGTAATTAAATATAAGTATCTAAAAAAGTATGTTATTTTTCCTTAAATCTCTTAGGAGAAATGTTTGCATAGCAATGATCTATCTCCATTTTAGACTCAATAGTCAATATTTACATTTTTTATTGGTCAAAATGTATAAATGAATAATTAAATATCAATGCGATGACTTGAAGATCTGCAACACCTTATAAAATGTTAAAATTTTAACCAGAAATCGAAATTTTAATACGAAGTGTTGACCCTTGTGGAAGACATTAAACTGTTTGAAATGCTCTTAGGTGGACAAAGATGCGCCTCTTTTCTCATTGATTCTATATCATTGTATATTATTTTATGCGTGTTCTTATGTGGAGTGGTGATAATACAATGTACATTATTCCGTTCAGAAATCTTACGAGTTTATAGAAAGAGAGAGAAAGTCTGTGCGGTGTGCCGTACCATTTATTTGAATGGAGGGAGTGAGGTCTACTGTTCTCAGTCTTACATTTTATGTATACATAATCCTGTATATATATCTATAAATATATATACAAACATATATAAATACGCCTATACATATATATAAATAAATAAGCCTATACATATATATAAATAGGCCTATACATATATATAAATAAATAAGCCTATACATATATATAAATAAGCCTATATACGCATATATATTATGCATATATATACACATTATATATACGTATATAGGATTATTTATATATGCCTATATAGACTTATTTAAATATGCCTATATAGGCTTATTTCTATATATATTTATACACATATATAAATCTCGATATATATGTATATATAAATATGTGCATATATTGTTTGTGAATGCTGTACGCACACATGATGGAGTCATAATGTCTCGTGCCAGAATATATCAAACCCATGCCCCTTACCATAGTAAGCAGAACCAAGTGAAGTTTGGTGGGTGGACCGAGCTACCAACTTTCATGAATCGACTCAATTCTCCCCCCCCCCCTAAAACCCCTCACTTCTCACCCTACTTTTCGATTCTAAGAAAATGTGCAGTGGGCCGAGTAAGATGGTGGCTCCGATATGGTTGAGTATTGACACTTGCTTTCGTCCATTTATCACCGTCTCGCTCGGCCTTTGCTAGTACTTATCCCTCCCTGGCTCGCTGGCTCTGTCGCTCTCTTATAGGGTGCAGGCTTGAAAAATGAGCCTGGTATTCTTGAAAATAAAAATCCCTCCAGAAAAACAGGCCTACCGCTCCTGTTTACTAAACTCTATGGAGTGTGGACCACTCAACCATCGATAACATGAAATTATCCTCCATCGCAAATTTTCTTCCATTCACAACACGCAACTGCAAAGTGACAAAAACAAAATTAAACAATTTGGTTTTCGATTTAAGTTATGTATCGTGGGGTTGGTTTTTAAGATCGAATGTATGTAGTCCACGTCAGTGGTAGCGTGGTCTAAGACAGTGTAATTTTACCCATTTTTGTTTGTTTACCCCTAGATTTAATTTTTCTTCAACTTTGTACTCCCAAAATTGTTGGTCTATAATATAAGCTGTATATTTTATAACCTACAAAATAAAAAATATCCAAAGTAATATATTGAAGTAGAAGTTTTAAACGAGGAAACGGAGAATTAAGTTAACAAATATATTACTGACTGCCTATTATATAGCCGCACAAATAAGAATCGCATAAAGCGGCGATTCTTAACAGGGGGGCCACGAAAAAATAATTTAAAATGCTGTGTGCTTAATACTGGAGTCAACTATCTTAAATTTTAGGTTTTGGAAGAAAGAATTTGATGATCATAAGCATGCAAGAACAGTAGACTCTTGATTTTCCAGGATAATGGAGAGGGTTAAGAACCAATGACGTAAAGAATGGGGAAGGAGAGAGACAAAAAATTGGAACTCCTTGGTCGCATGTTCTTACGTTCAGGACTATTGTGGACAACCCTAAGTTTGTACCTAATTATTCAGTGTTTATCATGAAATTATATATATCTACTCCTTAAGATGTCTTTGTTTACCCCAGGTTGAATACCACTAGACTCTTAAGACATCATTCTGGCGAAATATAAGCCACAGAAGTTCTCACTAGCTATTAGAGATGTACGCCTATGTAGGCTTAAGCTATTGTGCTATGGATGAGGAATATTGCATTTAGAGGAAGTGTACCAACATTTGCATGGAGTGATAGGGGGACGATATCTAGGGAAAAAAACCTTTCAACACACCCGACCGAGATTCGAACCTCTATTTCCCCGTGATCGGCAGTTCAGTCTATAGCGAGGGTGTCACCTTAAACCATTCTACCACCGAAGTAGGTCACTCTCGGGATGTACGGGAATGCCAGTGACAAGGAAATCGAGTTCAGGCTGGGTGTAGTAAGAGTGTTTTTTCCTAAAATGGTCTACCACTATCATTTCACAAAAATGCAGGTACATTTCCTCTCAAGTTCTAGTTTACTCTTTTGTTCACTAGTAGTGCAAATATGAGGATAGTCCGAACCAGTGGTAATGCATTCAAAAATAACTTTTTAAAAATCGTCAGCACATTACCAATTATTGGTATAAGCTATCCGATTCATCTAACCAAAGGCCACATACAATTGGGCGATGTTTTTGTACATAATTAACTAGATATACTTGAACTAAAATATTGATAGCAAGTTTTGTTAAATAACCGGTGAAGAAACTACTATGAAACGTTTTCACCCATCTTTTGTAAATAGTTAATGTTGACAAAAAAAAAAGTCTTTCAAAAAAGTCTGTGTATTAATTTTATAAAGAAAAAGTTCAATGCATGTTTTTTAACAAACCAGAATTAAGCTATGTGAAAGAAATAACAATCCGTACTTAAGGACGTTGCCTACTGGTAAAGATAGGGTTTCACATGTTTGTGAATTTACGTTTTATTTAAAGAGTTTTAAAAATATATCGTTTAAACGAAAACCATAAATTCTTAAATAATTCTAAAATAGTCTTACAGTGTCACAAAGCTGTTAATTTTATACTAAAGTAGTTTTTTAATATGTTTTATAAATTATCTATAACTTAGGCTATTTGGCTTGGTCATGAAAATGGCCTGTATAAATCTTCTTTATGTATATTAAAAAGTCTGTGAAATCATATGTCTATATATTATAGTAAAAAATAAAAAGGTAACTTTAAAAAGCTACTCAATGTTTTCAAGGCGCTAATAGTTTCCATGTTAGCGACTTGTATTTCTAATAGTCTGCATGATAGTTGAAATTGTATGGCAATGACTTGATACATGTCCTTTAGTTTTTTCTTTGTCTTACAAGAAAAGACATAGAAAATAAATAAAGGCTACTAATAACAAAAAAAAACACTCATGAATGATCAACAATCGAGAATTAAAAACCTAAATAAACGAAACAAATATTTTAAAATATATTATAAAATTGAGTAGGTCTAATCTTATATTTAAACAAATATTTATGCCAAGAAAAAATATACGCTGAAGTTAAAAATTAATAATAACAATAATAATAAAAGATACTAAAATAATAACTATTATTACAGCATTAATTGTTTTACTTTGTAACTCTTCCATTTCTATTTTTTGTCTTTTCGTACGCATTTTGAGTCAGTTTTATTTTTTTGAAGTTATTTTTTTCCTTGTTAGACAGTGAAAAAGTCCCAAAACACTTCTCATTATAAATTTAGAACGGAAACTAGAATAAATTATAACTATACTCCACTTTTGTTATTTTTTAATTAGAAAACATAAAGTTTCATTTTTATGATAACGTTTAGGAAACGGTATACATAAGGTATTATATCTATTATTTTTTATGCCAGTCAAGTTTTGTTTATAATTTCATTAAAGGCTTTTTAAATGTTTATACGGAAATAAGTGATATGTTATTAGGTTTGAAAAAACTAATTTCTGTTTTATTACTGTGCTCATAAATGTACGAGACTTTCACAGTAATGCCTATGTACTAGTATGTGTTATTTCAGGTTAACTTTAATTGCATTAAAACAAAATATTGTGTTTTGATAAAGGTTTTCAAGTCAACTTTTAAAAATCTCATTTGTCTAACAAAATTAAGCCAAAGGTGAACTGTTACATGCAAATTCATAATGGGAGGGGGCATGACACACGCCCCCTTAATAAATATTTATTTACTATTAACAATAGTAATTAAAAAAATAAAGCAATTTAATCTATGTTAAAGTCACTTCTATTTGTAATGTCAGGTAATATCTCACTAGCAAGTTGCTTCGTGTGTCAATCATTGTCAATAATAGTTTAGTTACATTGCTAACACATAATATAACATTAAAAATTAACAAAAAAACATAAATAAACGCTAAACTTGTGTGTGGTTTTTTTTAAATTTTCTTGTTTTTAAAATTACTCTCAAATTCTGAAGGATTTTCTCGTCAGAATTTCCTGAGGAACCTCCCAGCCTAGTCTCGTGAGAGTGCCCCCCCCTCCCCCCCACTTTATCATCCCTTACGAAAATCTGGGTTCTGCCACTGGGCGAAAGAAACCGGTTCAATAATATGTTTCTAATAAGGATTTGTCAAATGTTCAACTTTGCCTCTGATGTAAATATCCCAACGGCCAGCTTTACATTTGTTCGAAACTATTAATTTTGGATGGAAGAGGACGCGGGAAAAGGCTAGTGTTTTTTTCAGTTTTATGGAAAAATTTTATTTGGCCAAAATAAATAAAATATTGCTGCAGTACAAACATAGAGTCTACTCTTCTTCACAGTTCCTGAACATCTGTCATGATCATGGTGGCATTATCTAGCAAACTTTTTAAATAAAGACAAAAAGTTGTGATTGAATTCCAGAACACCCTTGACCGATATTCAAGATATTGTGAGGTCACCATGTGACGAAAATTAAATTTTATATTTGCACTGGAGAGTTATTTTATTTATTTTGGCCAAACGAATGTTTTGCCATAAAAACTGCAAAAAACACTGGTATTTTCTCGCGTCCCCTTCCAGCCCACCTTAAGTTTTTGGTTTGCTGACGTTTCTATTCAGAGCACCACCTACTTGAAGGAAATAATCCTCCAGACGAGGCATTTATTAGTAGAACGACAACTCAGAAATTTCATGGCTACATAAACAATTCTCAGTCATCTTTAAAAAGAATGCTGTGGCCTTGTTAAAACCTGATTTTATTTGTTTAAAAAGGGCTAGATATATGATTATAAATATTTATTTCGATCTCAGAAGTAATATTAAATATAAAACGTCCTTAAAAATGAACTAAACTCACATTTGAAGTGTTTACTCTTTAGTATCTAAAACTTTAAGCAAAAGGTTTTAAATCCAATAGGAACACGTTAAAAACTTTAATTTTCTCCCATTTTGGTGTGAATAGTAATTTAACTAACAAACAATTTACAAAATCAATTGCGGTCTGCAACAGGTTCCAGCGTCCCATTGGATGTTTCTCTTTGAAAAAAAGGAAGAAACGGTGATAAAATGAAACAAAGTGTACGCTCAAAAAAAAAAAGACTACTTAAAAAAAGTGACACGTTTGTCACTTTTTCTGGAAACAGGGCATCTATAAATTATTCTTATGATCTCTGGTTCCTAGTTACTTTCTTCCTGTCACAGTACTTCTAAAACATTTAGGACCAACAAAATGTGTTATTTGCTTCGCGACTAATATTAACAAAGTGGATTGTGCCCGGTGTAGAACGTTTGACACAATTAGGAATAATTCTTGCTGAAATACAAGGGTCGCTTGGAACAGGATGATCCACGCAAATGTCGGTTTATTTTCTCTAATTTCCACTTTCATCAACCCTATCCCCATAGTGTAGCTATTTGGATGGCCCGAAAGGGTAGTAGGACGTGGCGAACAGAAAATATGTTAGACTGGATGGCTGGTGACTGGGAAAGTCGGGTTTGATTAATCCCGGTCGAATAGAAGGTGTTTCTTCCACAATATTTCTTACTTTCCCTTAATGTAAGTGCGGGTACATTACTTCTAAAAGTGTACCTTCCTAATCCCTACCCCATTAGTGTAATCAATATGTGTGTAATCTGAATGGCTACCAAGAATTGCTAGATAAAACAACAACAAAAATCTTTTGCAAACTTAAAATTTTCTCAAATAATATCTGACCTGGAAGTGAAGACAAAGCTCATTTCAGACCTTCTCTTAACCTTATGCCAATTTGCTCTTGATCACTGAAGAATAGAAAACGATATTGATGGATATCACTAGAAAGACGCTGAGAATGTACTTGTTGATAAAACCACCAGCGTTGGCGGTTGACCGGTCTAAAGCGTCACTCTTAAAATAGACTGGTTCCTATATGGTGTTTCAACCTCCCTTCACGTAAATGCAAGTATATTTCTTTTAAGTTAAGTTATATATACATTTATGGTCCCCACTTAGAGTAAATATTCATCTATTGGATGTAATAATACTTAGCACCACTTCTTACTAACTTTTTGGATTATACGTTTAAGTAATAATTACACTAATTGGTTAGGAATCAGGAAGGTTCATTAATGAGGAAGTGAACCCACATTTGCGTTGTGGAAGAGTGGAAAACCACTTAGGAACACCCCCCCCCCCCCCCCCCAAGTTCAGCCGAGCGAGATTCTAACCTCAATATCCCAGTCCTCGGCAGTCTAGATTACCATGAAATTTGCGCGTTAGCTAACTACGCCACCAAGGCGGGTGGTTGGTGTAAAATAGGGGGGAATTTACAGAAAGTGTACCTTTGTTGGTGATAAAGCTGAGGGAGAAACATAACACCTACTTACACTTGGCCGAGATTCTAACCTGGACCAGAAATTTTCACTTTCAATAGGAACATTTTTAGGTACACTTTCCACAGTGGTGGCTTGCAGCCTACTAATAAGGCTGGGTTGGTGGGGGTGGCAACTAGAGCCTATTACATTTATACATAAAACTATCAAGCAGTGTGTTAAGGGAAGAAAGGGAAAAGGGTGGGGGAATGCTTAGCAAATACTTAAGCCAAACTTGAAATTATTTTAATTCCTTTAATAATTATTTATCTGAAAATAAAATAAAATCATAGCTGGAAATTTTTAGGAGAAACGATCGTAAATGTTTTTTATCACATTTCTAACCCGGACACATCCACAGGCTGGAAACAGATGTTGATGACATATCTTTCTTGACAAACCATAGTCAGCCTAATGAACGGTGCATAATTCTTTCGTTTCAGATAAAGGTTCATCCTTGATTCACAAATTTAAGATTTGAATCCATATTATAATTTGTACCAGTGCATAAATTACTAATCCAACTTAGAAAAAGTACTTTATTTTAGATGCTTAGCCACTAATTCATTAATTTAGTAAATAGTTATAAATAAATTTAAAATGACTAAATATAATCAAGGGAAGAAATATCGCCCAGACTTGTGGGTTTTTTTTTTCCGCTATACCCTACCACCTATCATTTGGCAAAAATATTGCTTTGAGTCACTGTTGCACGGAACTTCTGCAGGTGGATTGGTTCCCTCGGTCCCCCCCCCCCCCCTCCTTTAACCTCTCGCTCTTCTTTCCCTCATCCACCACCGGCCCAACAGATTCATTTATTTGTCAGGCAAATGACAGCAGGTTGTGATGATGCAGGATGGATAGATGGATGGTTAGATTGGTGCTACCAGCATGCCGCTCAATAGAAGCTCCGCGGCGCGGCAAGATATGCGGACAGGAAGCCATTGTACTTCAATATGCCCCGTCATTTACCACCTCCACTGTATTTTTATTTTCTTTCACACATACACTATTTGAACCTCTATTTTTTTTTCCCCTCTCACACTGTGGCTTCTGCAGTCACTCTGGAGGAAGAGAAGAGTTTGTTATCAGGACGCTGATTCTCATCTGAGGCGTATACCCACAGCCGTGGCATGTAGTTAGTATCTAGGAGACTATCTAAACTTTCAGCAAATGTTGAAGTGCAAGAAGTTTGAAAGCAATATTTCAAGGAGGAAAAAATACATACAGAAAATGCCCTTTTCCAAAAAAATGTGTGATAGTAGTACTACTTGTGATTAAAAAAAATCAATAAACTTAAGATTTTGCTGGCAGTATTACTATCCATCCCGGATATACGTATTTAACTAAACTTATGAGGTAAAGCTAGTTAAGATAGAATTTAGGGGAATAATACCCACATTCCCGTGGAAGTAACGTGAAAAACTATTTAGAAAAAATCCACAACTATAATCGTATAGCCTCGACGATTGAAGTTCGAACAACTACGTCACCAACAGACAAGACTAGATAAGCGTAACATATAGTCCGCATGCCTACCAAAATTGGTTTGAGCTGATTATAATTATATTTTAAACCTCAAATGTCAGTAGCAGTTTACTATCAGTGACTCTGACCTAAATACAAGGGTTGAAGAAGCTTAGATTTAAGGAAATGCAACAGCATTTACCTAAAAGACTGAAAGTCACATTGTGTATACCCGCCCGCATCCTCAGTCATGATCGACGCCAGACATCCTGGGTCAGAGATAAGAGCAATAACTCAATAATGCGGCAATAACTAACTGAAAAATCTACATTTTATTTTACTATACAACCAAGTGTTGGTGTATCGTTCATTTGTTTTACAGTAGTTAACGGATCTGGCACAGGAACTAGTAAAATACTTCATTTTGAGAAAATCAGTTTTACAAATATTTCTAAAGAGATAACATTGGCAGGTCATTTGGTGAATAATTCAGTTTTGCATCTTCAACTAGAAAAAAAATGAGAGACCCTTTAGACCATTTGGAATGAAAACCAATTATGTGTTTTTAATGCACAGCACCTTATTACACGTTTGGACTAGCCGCATGAATTTAGAGGAAATGTAATTAGTGGTTGGGAATTAATATCACACCGTATGGAGAAGGTATTCTACACCCCCAAGGCACTGTTTGCCCTCTCCCCCGCCTCTTTCCTATTTTTGACGTAATTGACATTGGTTCTCCTCGGTGACGACATCCAACTCCTCCCTTAATTTGAGCTACAGTAGACAAAATTCTTTGAAACTTGTCTGTGATGTTCCATCTGGTGCCAGTATGGCGGGCATTATTTCTGACACGTTGTAACAGGTCACAGGTGACGTCATCAGAATGTCGCAACCCTGATGACGTCATTCGGATGTGACTACTATTATTGGGATAGGGAGAAAGACGGAAGCATTTAGAGGAAGTTTAAACCTTTAGGGAATGACATTCTCAGGTCACCCTCTCGGGAATGGATCCCTAACATTCTCATCACTGGCAAACAAAGTCACACGAGGTTGACGACTTAGCCACGTGCCTACCGATGCAACTCATGGAGAATCTAGTTGCTTAGAAAATAAATATAATTTAACATTTTATATATAGTTTGTATTGTTGATTCATTTTTATTAAATTTTAAACGTCACTAATATATTGGTTTCATTGACTGGCAAAAAGGTGTTCCACATAGTGAAATGAAAGAAACTGATCGAAATACTCAAAAAGATCGGCATCAACTGGAGGGACAGAAGGCTGATTTCAAATCTGAATCCGGGACAGCGATTGAAGGTGAGGCTGAATGCTGAAGAAACCAAAAGCGTAGAGATAGGAAAATGATTGAAAGAGAGAGGCTGGGATGCTGATTGTCACCCAATCTGTTCAATCTGTATTGCGAGTGGATGGTCAGGGAAGCCCTGGAGGCGTGTGGCAATTTCAGGATAGTAGGACGCGTTATCAAAACAATAAAATAGGCAGGTGACCAAGCATTGCTGGGCAGAAATAAAGAATAGTTGCAAGAAATGATGCAATGGCTGGTGGAGATCAACAATGAGAATTCAAAAGTGATGAGGATTTCAAAAAATGAAGAGCCATTGGAAGTGAAAATTGGAAACCAGGAGTTGGAAAACATAGATTAGATCAAGTGCCTGGGAAGTCTTCTGACAAAGGAGGCCTACTGTATCAAATAAATTAGGGGGAGGATTGCCATGGCAAAGGATGCTTTCAACCAGAGGAAGTTACTGGTTACCAGCAAGTTGAGCTTGGAACTCAGAAAGTAACTGATGAAATGCTACATTTGGAACATCGCACTTTATGGAGCAGAAACTTTGACTCTTAGGAAGATGGAAAAGAAATACTTGGAGAGATTTGAAATGTGGTGCTAGAGAAGACTTGAGAAGATCAGATGGCCAGACAGGATGACAAATGAAGAAGTCCTAATAAGAGTGGGTTAGAAGAGAACCATTTTGGATGTGATTCTTAGAAGCAAAGCAAACTGAATTGAACACTTCCTTAGGAGGAACTGTCTTCTGAACGATCTAATAGAAGGACAGGTTGAGGGAATGAAGAAGAAGAAAGCTCCAAATATTGGATGACTTGACGAAAAGAAGAAAACTATGGGAAATGAAGGGGGAGGCAAATGTCAAGGCGCATTGGCGGTCTAAGTTCACTGACAAAAGGAATGGACCTGTCGTAAGACAGAAAACATTATAATAATAATAATAATACACTATATTATATCCATGATATTCATGTGAAAACTAAATTATTTCTATCCATTCCATATTGACATAGAACTTAATTTAAATTTGAATATGTAAATGATATTAAATTAAAAGCTCTTAGGTGACTGTTTAAATAATGTGTGGAATTAAAAAACTGTTCATCTCTATTTTGTTTGCTTTGATATAATCATTTCAAATTGTACTTTTTATTTCGGAATAGGTCAATTTAATTTATTTTTAGAAGGGGCCTATATATGTAACTATACACGATGATAAATATATATTATGTTATAATATATACTATAGGCCTATATATTTAGTAGACATACACATATATATTATATATATATTATATATAATTGTGTATTTAGTGTATATATATTATTTATCTTTTATACCTATATAAATTTATATATTATATACCTATACAAATTCATCTATTCTATATATAATATGTATAAATATATATTATAAACATATAATAGATATAGTCTATATCTAAAAATATTATATATAGTTATATATATTTACATAAATATATTTAATATCTATAACTTACTATATATTTTAAATATCTATAAATATATATATACATTATATGTATAGATATATAATATATAAATAGGCTTTATATAAAAATATATACTATTAGATTTATAAATAAAACATGAATTATGTATAAATATTTTATATATATTTATACATAATTTAAGTTAATTTACCATATATTTTAATTGGGTATATTTGAGTGTTTAAAATCAATCTATATTTAATTTTAACTGAACTCGCTTTGATGGTCAAGTTATCTAATGCTTCATTCTCGGAATAGGTTTAATTTCCTATGAGGGGGATTTTGTGGTTTGAATCTCGGGACTCGTTCGGATATACTGTGAGATGATTTTTCCTAGATGTTTTTCCAATCTTCCTCCACATAAAGGCAGGTATTTTTCCTCTAAATTCATACTTCCTCATCCCTAATATTTTAGCGTAATTATTAAATAAGTGCAAAACCCGAACGCAGGGTTATATAAAATATATAACAATTGACCTCAGTCCTATCACATGACCAGAGATTATGGCGGTGATAACAACAGAATGGAGCTTACTTAAATTGTACTTTTCGTTAAGTCAAATTCCTTAGACATAGTGAAAGGCTTAGGGGAGGGCGGACTCAAGAGAATTCGCATCCCCGCCTTCCCCCAATATTTCATTTAATTTCAATAAACATCTTAAACAAATTAAGTATAACTATAATTCACTTAGATGTGTTGAATGGATGGTATAAATTCTAAGACCAGGCTTATAGCGTGATATCTAATATGTATAACAATTTACACATTAAAAGTACCTCTAAAATTCTCAAACTGTAAAATAGTATAGTCCTACTATGTAAAATATATTATTATTTATCCTCCCCCATAGGCCCCCCTCCCCCCATAACTAACCCAAACCCGCTGGGTGGCCACAAGGTTTAACACACTTCTCTCGTGTTAGATTAGATGGGGTGATTGGAGTTCAATCCCGGTTGGTTGCACTGAGGGTGGTTTTTATTAAATTCCTAATTACTAAATTAAACTATCCTACATTAGTGTAATTAGTACATTGACGTACAACCCGAACGAAGAAACCAAAAAGTAAATGGCTGGGAGCATCTCTACATCAAAATAATAGCCCAGGTGATTTTTATATTAGTTTCTTAAGATAAATTTGAGATAATTATCTTTGTGTTTTAATCTAATTAAAATACTTAATTTTATCACTGTTTATAAAAACATTAGATCCACACTCATTTGCAAATAATATTTTCCGATTCTTTTGATTAAGTTTTAAAAATTGTTATAATTTTTAGTTTCAGCCAATAAAGTGAACAAGCAATAGGTGATAGAATGAGATGTATTAATCAAGCCATTTGGATTTAAATTTGATGTTTAGAAATGCCTTGGTAATGTGTTTGTATTCTTTGATTTTATATTTGCATTAAACAGCAGCTAATAAATTAGGAAATATCCAATATATTTAATCGTAATATATCACTCAATCACATTGGCGTGGCGTGACGCGTTGTCAGGGAAAGTAGAGCTAGTTAAAACTATACCTATGATTTCATCTCCCCCAATTGACCTATCAAACATAGGCTGTGTTCCATACACCTCATATGGTAATTCTGTTGATACCTGGCCAATGAGTGATTGTAACAATTCACAGGTACACCTTAAACTGACTTTGCTTACCCTAGCAGCAACAACTAACGACACGCCACTGCTCTATAAGGTCATATTCTTGAAGCAATTCCATCCTGAAACTTGTCATGTATGGAGGGGAGCCAACTTTCCGAATTAGAAAAGTCCCCATATAGCTCAGTTGTCAGGTCAATGATGGTACGGAACGCCAAACGGACTTTCTCGCTCTATTGTTTAACAATGGAGATATTTACTCAAAACTCGTAATATATGTGAAACGAAATAATATACACTAGCAAAACCAAGCATAAATTGCAATATACTTATGTAAAAAATATTTTGAATCCCGGATTTAAATTTTATAATCTTATTTTTAAAGAATTAATGTCCTCATTTGTATGTTTGGACCAATAAAATATTAATATTGGGTCCACAAGGGTCAAAATTCGTATTAAAATTTCGACTTTTCCTGTTAAGATTTTCAACATTTTATTAGGTGTTGCACATCTTCATGTCATTGCATTGCTATTAAATTCCTCATTTACATATTTTTACCAATAAAAAATTTAAATATTGACTATTGAGTCTAAAATAGAGATATATCATTGTTGTAGAAACATTTCTCCAAAGTGCTTTAAGGAAAAATAACATAAACTTTTTGAATTATTCTATGGCATTGGAGAATTATTGGGTTAAGACTTAAGTAGTATCTCTTTTTTATAACTAAAGCTCACAAAATTTAATCATTATATTTGTCCATATCTCAGAAACTGTTGGTTTTATAAAAATATATTTCATATAAAAGTTTTTTTATTTTTAATAGTAATACAATTTAGCAATGATAAGATATTTAGTATCTCAAATAGTTGCGGAGATACGGAAATTTCCACTTGTGTAAAGTACCGTAAAAGTAATTTTCATGGGAAAATTAAAATAGCCAGTTTATTTAAAATCTTAAACAACGCCTAGATACGAATTTTAATCAAAATCATTTAAGCCGATTTTGAGAAAATTAATTTTTTCTCTTTTCACCCTTTATTAAACTACTCTTAATTTTAAGTTAAAACAAACACAAATATAGACGGCATTGCAAAAAAAAACCTTTTAGAGTTCAGGGGGTCATGAGACATTGATATCCATCAACATTTCAGGTTAGATTTTTTTTACGCTCGCAATACTTTACCTTTTAGTGTTCGAAAAGTTTAAAAAAAATATATTTGCGTATTGCTTAAAAGTAATTTGTTTTATAAAAATATGCTTCGAATAAAATTTTTGTATTATAAATAGATCCTACATATTTAAAATGATAAGTAATTTCATATCTCAAATAGTTTCGGAGATATAATAAAAAATTATAATTTACTCATTCTACTGGAGCCCTTAAAGTCATTTTGCCATAATATTGAGAGAAGCCATTTTTAAAAATATTTATAAATGTTTAGAAATGAAATTTAATCAAAATCGTTATAGCTGATTTTGAGAAAATCGGCCTTTTCTCTTTTGGCCCTTCAGTAAACTACCCTTAATTTTAGGGTTAGATATCCAATTCCAAAAGTTCTTCGGGCCAACCCTATGAAGATCCTAGATACCAAGTTTTAGCCCGATCGGTAAAATAGTTTAGGCTCTAGTCGATGGTACAGACAGACGGAAATTCAAAAACTACTTTTTCGGAATCGGGGGGTCATGAAACGTCGAAATTCTTCAAAATCTCGAGTTAGATCTGCAGATGTTACTTTTGATGGATTTTATCAATAACTATAAAATAACACAATTAATTAGTTATTGATGTTGGCCGCAAATAAATATGTTTGTATTTTCTCTACTGTTCTTCCAAACAAAATCTGGGCTTACGTAAGACCCTTTTTACTTTCTTGCTATCTTACAGGTAGAGAAATTATTGTGATCGTCAAAAAAATCGAACTCGAAATTTTGAGGAATCATGAATCTTCATGACCCCCCGAATCCGAAAAGAATTTCCTTATCTCCGCAACTATTTAAGATACTAAATAACTTATCATTGCAAAATTGTAGTACTATTAAAAACAAAACAAATTTTATTTGAAATATATCTTTATAAAACCAATAGTTTGGGAGATTTGGCAAATATGGTAATACAATTTTGTGAGCTTTAGTTGTACAGAGATACTACTTAAGTTTTAACGGCTAGGTGACCTGGTGGTCTAGGGGTGAGGTGTTAAACTATTGTACTGGGGGTCCGGGGTTCAATCCTCGATTCCGGCACAGATTTATCTGATTATCAAACCCTTTCTTCACCTCTGACAAGACGTGTATTAATCACAATTTGTGAATGTGTGGAATGCCAGGCCTCCACCGTGGTTCGGATCCCACGTTAAGCTGTAGGTCCTCCATTTCATCTCACAATCACCTACCTTTACTCATTAGCGTAAGTTTGTTTAACCCTAACCGGTAGTAAGAAGCGGTGCTAATAATACTAAGTTTTAACGCAACAATTCTCTAATACCATAAAGTAAGTTGATAAATAAGTATTTCAAAATGTTAATGTTCTTTTTTCTTTTTATATCTTATGAGAAAGGTTTGTACGGCAATGAGATATATCTCTGTCATTTTTACTCAAAAGTTAATATTTACCTTTTTATTTGTCTAAATTTATAAATCAGGAATTTAATAAAACTGCGATAACCATAAAATGGTCAGTCCCTAAAAATATGTCGAAAATTTTAACCGGAAGTCGAAATTTTGATACGAAATATTGACCCTTGTAAACCCAATATAATTATTTTTTTGGCAACTATACTTCATTCATTTAACGATAATTTATTAACGACCTTAATTCTTTAAAAAGAAAATCATAAGATTTAAATCCAGGAATAAAAATTTTTTTAACGTAAGTTAAAAGCAATTTTTCCTTTGGTTTGTTAGAGTATATTATTTCGTTTCACATATATTACGAGTTTTGAGTTTATATCTCCATTTTTAAACAATGGAGTGAGAAAGTCCGCGCAGAGTACCGTACCATTTATTTACTTTCTAATATATAGATAAATATTCTGATCATGAAAAAAATGATCTCGAGATTCTGAAAATTTATACTTTTTATGTGAATATGAACCCAAAAAGTAGATTTTACCATTCTGTCTGTCCCCATATTTGTCTTTCTTTATGTATGTAGGTCTGTCCCTGGCAATGAAGCCTAAATGGTTTGATGGATTTTGTTCAAACTTGATATCTAGATGTAATAGGGCAATACCACAAAACAGTTTGTATTTTTATTTTTACCCTGGCTTACTGATGATTATTTTTTAATTACAAAATTTTCAAAAGTGGATTTAATGATTATGTTTAAAATGCATATTTATACATTGTTTGACATGACAAATAGCATTATATAATTGTTTTCTAGGCAAAAGTTCGTCAAAGGGTAGTTTGATTACTGATATTTCAAAAACTTGAAATATTTCACAAATGGCTTTAATGATTTGATTCCAAATGGATATTTTGGGAGTGTTTGACATGACAAATAACGGTGTGTGCTTTTTTGGGTAAAAATTCATTAAACGATAATTTACTAATGACTGATTTTTCAAAAACTTGAAATATTTTACAAAAGGCTATAACAATTTGTTTACAAATGAGTACTCTGGGAGCGTTCGACAAGAAAAATAACAGCGTATACTTTTTATGGGGTGAAAATTCATTTATGGATTGTTTATTTATAACTGATTTTTCAAATACTTGGAATATTTTTAAAAAAATTGCCAAAACGATTGTTTCCAACTAGGCATCCTGGCAATGTGTGAAATGACAACTAACAGTATATTTTTTTCCTTGGGATGAAAACTAATTTGTGGTTAGTTTACTAATGCTTATCTTTTCATAAACTGGAAATATTTTAAAAATAGCCTTAACTATTTGGTTCCAAATGTGTATCTTGGGAAGTGTTTGACATGACAAAACAAATATAGCTGTATACTTATTTTGTGCGGGAAATGTAGCTATGGGTAATTTATTGACGTTTGTTTCTAAGTAGAATATTTTAAAAACAGGCTTTAGCAACTTGTTTTCAAGATTGGTGTCAGGAGAATATTTTACACATAAATAATAATACATCTTTATTTATCTAAAATAAATTTAATTTAAGGGTAGCTTACCTAAAACAAATTATAGGAAATTCGAACGCTTTGGAAAATGACCTTGAAGATTGAATTTAAAATGGTAATTTAATCTGTGAATAATATTTCATGTTAAATAAGGATACTTTTTTTTACAAATAACAAATAATTGTGTTATATAGGCTATATTTGAACAAATTCGTTTTGTATTTATAAATAAAGAGTGATTATTATGATCAATAAAATTATGTATTTTTTATGAATAAAACTTATTTAATAATAATTTACTAAAAATCTATTTTTGAAATTTTTTTTGAAGCTATAAAACACAATATGAGAATGTTTGTGCGTTTGTGTCGTAACATTTATTTAATTTGTACATATACTGCAAGAGTGAAAGTCTTAAACAAATATTCTTCTCTATAATTAGAATGTACTGTACTATTAAATATAGTATTTGTTTGTTTTTTTTCTGTTTAACTTTAAAACCAAGGAAATATAGCAACTTCAAATCCAATGAGAAATTATAGGAGATATTTCATCTTGAAATTCAAAGAGCAATCTTAATATAAGATGTAATAACAAAACTACAGTTTTACCAAATGTTCTAACAGTGTGGACTATTAATCAAAAGAATACTTGATAGCAAAAAGGATGAGATGAATGCACTGCAATTATGGCATTGTGGAATATTAATCAAGAGAGTACTTGATAGAAAAAAGGATGAACGAACTTCAAAGAAGACATTTTGGAATATTAATCTAGAGCGTACTTAATAGCAAAAGGGATGAACGCACTTCAATGAAGATATTATGGAATATTAATCCAGATAGTACTTGACAGTAGAATGAAAGAACGTACTGCTATGATTACATTGTGGAATATTAATCAAGAACGTACTTAATAGCAGAATGGATGAACGTACTGCTACTATTACATTGTGGAATATTAATCAAGAACGTACTTGAAAGCAGATTGGATGAATGCACTGCTAAGATTACACTGTAGGATATTAATCAAGAACTTACTTGATAGCAGAATGGATGAACGTACTGCTATGATTAAATTGTTGAATATTAATCAAGAACGTACTTGATAGCAGAATGGATGAATGCACTGCTAAGATTGCATTGTGAAATATTAATCAAGAGAGTACTTGATATCAGAATGGATTAATACACTGCTATGATTACATTGTGGCATATTAATCAAGAGAGTATTTGATAGTAGAATGGATAAATGCAATGCTATGATTACATTGTGTAATATTATTCCAGATAGTACTTAATAGCTGATTGTATGAACGTATTGCAATGCAACGCATTCGGTGTGTGAGACCTAAGTTCATCTCATGACTGGTTAGCAGTGAAATTATATTCAAAATTACGCTCAAACCATCAAGTTTATCGAAGTGGAGTTTCCTTCACTATTCAGCTAACCACAGCAAATTCAGTCTCATTTTTTTAAAATTTTTTTTACACTTTTAAAAGTTTAGTTTTAAAGGTTGTTGTTATTTTTAAATAAATGTAAAATATTTTCAAAATTCTCAATTTCACTGTTTTCTAAAGTAGAATATGGACAATCATACCAGGATGTGAAGCCTGGTTCGAGCTGTATATCATACCTAAGCTAGATGTTATCCTTGAGATGAGTACGCTTGCAATGGACTGAATTTCCGACAGAGGGTTAGGTTGGAGTTCAAAACAGTCAAATGCTCTGAATGGGGTTATTCCTAAACAGTTTCCAAACCTTTATCCACGTATTATTGTAATTTAAGGATAGCCCGTGTGGTTTATATAGGCAACCTATTATTTTCTTGCATGTAGAAGAAATATTAATTTCAACAAAGATTAAAATTAATTCTTTATTCAATATGAATAATAATATAATAAAACACACAAATTAATAAAATTGTATTAGAAGGTCGAAAAATTTAATAAATTTAAACGATCCCTCCAGTAAATTTTTTTTTTGTCTTTTATTTTAATTCCATGTTTACATCTTCTTTATTTAATTGATGAAATTATAAAATATATTATAAAATTAATAATAGTAATACATCAGTAATATTGAAGTTGGTGCACCAAAAAATCAAATAAAGCTACGTGTGTTTCAAGTAGCTACCTGGTTAACGGATAGTATATCAGATTCTGACTTGGAAGGCAGCCCTTATATTTCCTACCAGACGTGCTGTGCTATGGGTTTGGATTGTAAACCTTAATTTTCTTATGAATGGTCATTTAGAGCACCTTTTTTAAGTTAAAAAGAAATTGCATTCAACATTGATAATATTTTACTACACAGTGAGATCTAAAGATCACATGACTTGACGTATGAACACGTTTAAGTATTTCATTTTTAATTTATATTAAGTATTTAACGTGCACTTTTTGAACCGACTGATTATATCAGCACAAAAGAATTTTATGATCGAGAGCGAAAGGGTCTACCAATTTTGCCGGGACAGGTATTTTTATACCTTCTAGAGTTCTGTCACAATTGAGATGGAACCAACGATTTTACATCCTCCCCAGACACACATCGGTGGCCGCATGTTCTAACTTGCTACTCTAAAGTAGACTTGACTGCCGATGACGGCGAGATCAAGTTTCGTACCTCGTTCGGGTGTACTGAGGGTGGTGCTTACAAACTGTTTTTCCACTCTCCCACCACGCAACCGCGGGTACACTTCCTAATCCCTAAAACCATTAGCCTAGTTAGTACATAAGCGTATAACCTGAAAGGATATTAAAACGCAGTGCTAAAAACAATTCTCTCCAAAGGAAGTTGTTCTACGGATTTTTATCGCTTGGAAAAAAATAAAAGTTCGACTACGGCTGGGTTTTAGTTAACTAATATTGAATCTTGAGACGAGCACTCTAACCCAAGACCAACGAGTTCAATAACATGCATGAGAAGATCTATTAACTTTTTCTGCCAGATATGTCAATTCTGGGTTAATTTAGGTAAAATACATTTTAAAGTACAGCAATTTTTTTATCACTTCTTACCAACCGTTTGGGCTATACACACCACCCCACTTTGTTTTTTAAGCCAAGTTAGTTGAAATCGTTGAAAGTCAATAGCCCACATTGGTGGCACGTAAAAAAAGTCGGTTTTCCCAAATTATCTACTTTACTGGTTAAGTGTAGGTTGAGGATCGAATCCCGACTTAGTGATCTTAAGTTATGTTCCCTAAATGGTTTTACCTTCGTATTACAAGCAAACGTTGGCACATACCCTCTAAATTTTACCTTCCCCAACCCTATATCTTATTAAAGTAGACTAATTATTGTATATGCATATAGCCCGAACAGAGTGAAATGCGGTTGAAAAAAATAAAAATAATGTGTAATTGAGTGTATAATGCGGTTCAGTTAGTTCTGTTTTAGAACTTTATGATGAAAAAAATTTAACTAAAATATATTTTTTTAGTAAATTTGGTTTATTAAATCTATTTGTTGATTATTTTAGTTTCGTAAAAGTCCTTTATATAACTGTTGAAATTTATTTGAATGCAGTTCGCCAATATTATTAAAATAGTATTATTATTATTATTATTATAGCTTTTGCCCGCGGCTTCGCTCGCGTTAATGTAGATTTTATCAATAAATTCAGGTTGTCGATTGACACAGGGAATATGACAATAAAAACGATGAACATATTGAGGTTGTTAGTCAATAGAGGTAGAGATAAAGAAAAAAACCAACTACACAATATAAATCAGGATTAAGTGTAGGAGTAGAAAAGCAGTAGTGGAATGTGTGTCAGTAGAGTCACAGGTTATGCCTTGCCACGAATTGGAAGATCCTACTCCATCTTAAATTTTACTTACAGTTAATTAAAATCCCTTATTTACTCCGCTTGTTCTTGACCGTTGCAATCATGGGCACAGAATAGATCATTATTTTAGGACGATTCTATATACTATGTTGTATGTCCTTCCATTTGGCACAAATACATACAAATTTTGGGCATTGGACACACGCGAACAGGCTACATATAGCTGGCCATGGGAAAAACATGGGATTTCAAATGCACCACTGCTACCTGTAATGTTTGCCCTTGCACTTTGTTAATAGTAATAGCAAAACTAAGTTTGATTGGAAATTGGAGTCTTTTGAATTGAAATGGTAGGTCAGTGGGGATTATTGGGATTCGAGGTATGATTACGGTTTCCCCTTTTCCCACACCTGTTAAAATGGTGGCACAGATTATATTTTGCCCTAATTGTGTAATTGAAGCCTCGTCCCATTACATAAACGGGGTGCATCTAAATTTCGCATAAGCATAACTGGTACACCTAACTTCAATTGTAGTTTATGCGAGGGTACTCCCGATAGCTCCAGAGAATTTAAAAACTCAGCGGGATATGAAGTGTTCTGTTCTGTGTCCATGATTGTATCTATTGACAAATACTCCTTTATTTCTCCCTGAACCTCTTTCAAAATGTCAGTGTTGATTTTGTTAACGATTTCATATTTTGGTGCAAGAATTGCTCTTGCACACAACCAATGATCACAATTTAAATTTAGTTGTAAGTCTGGGTAAACTTTAGCAATGAGCTCCACATCATTTTCCACCAAATTACAGAATTCCCCTGTAAGTAAAATACAGCCTTCAGCATCCGTGTCCAAACGTCCATCGCCAATTTTCAATAGTGTCTCTGCGTAATGTCCTGAATCTACGTCATTATAAAGGTGGACTCTCATATTCGTTGTTAGGCTGAATTTTTTCACTTTTGCCCACAATCTTGATGACTTGAGACAGGCTTTGATTTTATCTGCATGTGTGCCCCTCTGGATCACCAGTAGAGATTGTCGGAAGTCAGCAGCCAGTAAAACTACCATTCCTCCTCTCTCGCAAGTCCTGAAGATTTTGGTTTAACGCCTCTATAGCTTTTTTTGTGGGACATCGTACTTTCGTCCCACACTAAAAGTTTACATTGTCGTAGCATCATACCTCGAGAGCTATTTTTTCTGAAATGAATAATACCAAACTTCTTACGACAATTTTGTCATTTACCATAACGGGGTGAACAGACAGAGCTTAATTAGCTGAATATAATCATTTTTAATCATTTTAAGATAGATGTGCCTAAAATAACTCGAGAACAGATTTTTATTCGGGGTATCAGATTTTCTTCTGGGATACCACAGGTCCCTTTTTCTGTACTCCAGGCATCATGTTGCAATTAATTTATTCATATCAGTAGGCCGAGTTGTTAAGCCGGACGACTGTCTAATAGTTATTTTTTTATATCCGTCAGGAACAGTACTTTTTTTTCTGGATGAAAGGTACCCTATGTCCTTTTCTGTATCCATGACAACGTGTATGCGAAATTTCATGATGATCGGTCGAGTAGCTTAGGCGTGAAAGCGTAACAAACAATAACTAACAAACTAACAAACAAACAAACTCACATTCACATTTTTTCTGGATGAAAGGAACCTTATGTCCTTTTCTGTACCCATGACAACGTGTATGCGAAATTTCATGATGATCGGTCGAGTAGTTTAGGCGTAAAAACGTAACAAACAATAACAAACAAACAAACTCACATTCACATTTTTTCTGGATGAAAGGAACCTTATGTCCTTTTCTGTACCCATGACAACGTGTATGCGAAATTTCATGATGATCGGTAGAGTAGTTTAGGCGTGAAAGCGTAACAAACAATAACAAACATACAAACAAACAAACAAACAAACTCACATTTGCATTTTTTCTGAATGAAAGGTACCCTATGTCCTTTTATGTACCCATGACAACGTGTATGCGAAATTTCATGATGATCGGTAGAGTAGTTTAGGCGTGAAAGCGTAACAAACAATAACAAACAAACAAACAAACAAACAAACTGACATTCGCATTTTTTCTGGATGAAAGGTACCCTATGTCCTTTTATGTATTCATGACAACGTGTATGCAAAATTTCATGATGATCGGTCGAGTAGTTTAGGCGTGAAAGCGTAACAAACAAACAAACAAACAAACAAACTCACATTCGCATTTATAATAGTAAGGATTATTATTATTATTAGCACCGCGTCTTACTACCCGTTCGGGCTATACGCACTTACGCTAATGTGTAATGGTAGGGTGATTGTGAGATGAAATGGAGGACCTACAGTTTAACGTGGAATCCGAACCACGGTAGAGACCTGGCATTCCTCACATTCACAAGTTGTGATTAATACACATTAAAATAGTAGTCCTATATAGCTACACCCTCTAGACTATTTAGGAGAAGAAACCACCATATTCCACCATAATAGAACCAAAACCTGTGCCTGTAGGTTAATGGTTAGAGTTATCGAACAATTATCTAGAGGACTTTACTTCAATTTCAGGTGGTTCCGATAGAGCTATCTAGTAAAGAGTTCATCCAACTATCGAATTAGTAAGTATTTATGTGCTATCTTTGGTAGGTAATAGACCTATTGGAGTTACTGTCATAACTTAGGTTAGTTTGTAAGTCATGTATTGACAACATATGTTTACATATATATGTTACAAAACTGAATGAAAAGTTACAAAACAAGATTAATTTAGTTTGATAAAAGTCTATGCAAGACAAAAGTGTAGAGTAAATGTAAAACACTATTACTAGGTTATTATCATGAGACGTGTTACACTTCACCATAGGAATGTTGGCCAGTTACAGCTAGCAGAGGATGTAAAAGGGGATGAAAAAATAATTAAAAACAAATTCTTGCTACGGAAATGTTGAATACCAAAAGTGACAGCAAATCAACAGGAATATGGTTCTACAGGTCAAATGGTTTGGCGAATGGGTACATGAGAGTAGATGTACTTTTGCTAGCTGTAAGCTACCACCACTACCATGGTGAATACACTATAGAATAGTTACACATATAAGTGTTGCATAGAAAGAGAGAATTGCTATCAAAGCCTGTCAGTGAGGGGTGAGAACAGAAAGATAATCGTTGTAAGTCAACTCCAAGCAATTGGACTGATATTATTTCACCTTAAACCTTAATATTTAAAGAATATGTTTAAAATCAGACTCAATTCTTAGAAAATATTAGAAAGTTATTTGTCGTCAAACAAATGAGTTTATGAGATTTTCCTCGTCAATAGTTGCAGGAACATATTGAGGTGATCAGCCTAACATTTATGTTTAAGGTGGGATGGAACGGGATGTGATAAAAGGCTAGTGTTTTTGCAGTTTTAATAGCAAAACTTTTTTTGGCTAAAATAAATAAAATATTTTTCTGGTATAAACATTGAGTTTAATTTTCTTCACGTGTTGATATCAAAAGTTCCTGAATATCCATCATGAGCCTGGCGGCATTAAATGAGAAACCTTTTAAATGAAGACAAAAAATTATTTTTAAATTCCAGGATACACTTGATAGATATTCGAGAAACGGTGAAGTCAACTTGTGAAGAAAATTAAATTCTATTTTTGAACTGAAGCAATATTTGATTTTTTTGGCCAAATAAGTTTTGCCATAAAAACTGCGAAAATACTGGATTTTTCTCGAATCCGCTTCCATCCCACCTTAATGTCATGACAAAACGTACCGGAAAAACTCTGTATTATGAAGGGGTCTGTATATTAATATTTCTTATATTGAGATGTGTTTCCTAATTTGGACTTGGCTCTAACAATAAGACACTTCGAGTTTCAAAAGCAAATTTTGAATTAACAGGAAAATGAGTATTTACTTAGCCAATTGGTTTGTTAATTGACTAACCTTTAACAATTGATTCTGGTTTTGACTATTTCATTTTTGATTATAGAATTTTTTCTGCAAAACGAGTGTTAATTGTTTTATTCATACAGCAGAGTAAATAAGTTTTATGTTGGACAAGAATATTTTGTAAAGCACATGAGTTATTTTTCACAGCGTCTTACTACCCATCTGAGGCATGTGCCCTTAGCTATATTGTTGGGGTAGGGATGAGGAAGGTAGAGTTAAGACGATATATACCTGCATTTGTATGAAGGGAAAGTGGAAAACCATTTAGGAAAAACCCTCTGTGCAACCAGAAAGGATTCGAACCTCAACCTCCCCATTACTGGCAAACCCGACTCTACGTGGGGTCCGCGTTCCCATCAATGCAGGTAATATGAGTTAATTGACTTAATTCTAGCAATTAATATCTTGTACACCCTACTATTTAATGTGGACATTTTTATGTGAATTGTAGTAAAGTATCTAGTGTTTTATTACAAATATTCTTATAGGAAAGCACTGGTATTTTCTCCTAACATAAGGATATTATTGAGTAAATAAAGTAATATACTATTAATTAAGCTATTAATAAAAATAATTATAGTTTTAAATCTTATAATAGATTTTTCTTCCCTAAATAAATTATTATTTTTTAAAAAAAGTAATGATTTCTTCATTTGTCATTTCATCACACGTAATAACCATTTACAATTCAAACATTTTAACGGTAGAATAGTTCAGTAGCCTCATTTTGGAAATGAAAAGAATTGTTAATTCCTCAAAAGGTAGTGTTGGGCTAGTTAAGTGCTAATCTATATTGTCTAGTTTGTATAATGAACCGATCAGATTACCTCTCTAAGGTTTCAATAATAAACAGTCTACTTAAGCTTGAAATAAGGAATAGTTGTGTAAAGGTGAACGTCGGTTTCGTATTCATTCAAGCAGATCCTAGGGTGTAGTAAATAACACAAAGTATCGATACGGATACAGAGAAACTATTAAAAGTGAATGCCGGAATAAATGTTGAACTCAGCCTTTTATCACACATCGTTCTTCCTCTTCAAGAATCCGAGTAACGACTTGAAAACGTTCTGTTCCCCCCCCCCTCCCCTTTCCGCCATTGTTCGACACTCCTCTGTGTCTCTCAACGTCTCAAAGTGAGATCTCAAGAGCCTCTCTGTCTGCCATCAGCCACACCACCTGCTTCAGACAGAACCTTTACTGGATCTTCCATGTTTCAAAGTCATTTGGAAACAATCCACACGCACCCTTACTTACATACATACACACACACACAGACACACACACACACACACACACGCGCGCGCTCCCAGAGGTAGAAAAAATCAAACCTCATTTCAATCTAATTACAGCCGAGGCTCGTCACGGCATGGTAGTCTGACGGATCTTTAGCGCAGTTCCCAAGCAATCAGAGTTCCCTAATCCTCGACCAGATACGAGGCAAACCCACGGCAGTATTCAGGGAGAAACAACTCCTTCCCCTTTCTTATAGCGGTTTTTTTTACTTCTTCTTCTTGACTTCACTCTCCTACTGTCTCTTTTCCTTTCCTTCATGTCGTACAAGTAAATGAGATTTCTTTGAGAGTAATTGCCTCTTTTTCGAAGCGGTCTCAAATGGGTAGAAAAAGAGAGATTTTTTTTTTCGTTCGATCACGTAGACGTTTTCAACGAATTTAACAATAGTGATTGTGGTAAGTTGACAAGAGTGAACTGAAATGACGGCTGCGTGATTCCGCGTGCAGACCTCAGAAATGTTGGTGCCAGGCTTGCAAGAGAAACATTCATCAGCCTCAGACTCCAAGGCCAACTCATCCTGGGTTCGGTCACCCGACACTGTTGCAGGCTGACGTTAGGATCCCCAATTATCACGACTCGCCTAACACGATCACTTACTAGGAGGCTCTTATTGCGCGCTCAAACTACTTCAACATCACATCACTTTATTAGGTCTTCGTGTGCATGCGCTGGCTGGCGAGAGAGGAAAAGAAAATGCCTTTGGTGGCTTCAGATCGGTCCCGTCGCGCAGCGTCACCACTCCACCAAAGAAGACGCTGGAAGAAAAAAAAAGTTTGGAGGTAAAGGTCTTGGGGAAGTGGGTGGGCCGGTTGGGCGAAGCTAAGGGTTGAGGGTGGGGGGTGTGGAGGAAAAACGAAGGAAATGTAAATTTTCAGTGATGTGGAAAAAAAAGCAGGAGCTCCTGGTAAGTGTCTATTGGCTGCTGAAGAGGTTTGACTAAAGAAGATGGGTGTGGGTTTTCAAGGTTCAAGGCGTAAGGGGATAGAAATAGAGTAAAAGGAAATTATTTCCTCGTTTTTCTTTCTTTTTTTTCTCTTTTTATAGATGGTGGTGGGAGGGAAGGAGGAGTGTATGGCAGGCAGGCATTCTTCACGACAGTTGGGGTGAAGTGAGTTCTTTACACTTGAGATAGCCACGTCGGAGTCTTGTCTTGCCCGTTATTTGTTGATCCAGTACAAATTACAGTAAGGCCACGAGCACTGCACGACTCAGTTGGGAATGAAGACGATTCCTCCCCTTCCCCTTTGTTCTTCTATGTCTTCATCACACTCTTTTTCAACGAATCCATGAATCAAGACGGGGACAATCAATGTAAAGATATATGTAGCTACTTAGCATTTATACCTTCGATATAGCCCATTAAAACTCTAGCTGAACCTAGTATTAGTTTTAATAGCATCATATCTTATCCGTCGAAATGAATATAGGCCTATATTGTATTCATTGAAAAAGAGCATATTTTCCTAAGTTTGGGTATTAGGAGAGAGACAAACAAGATGGCTCAAAACTGGACTTGATTCCTTCAGATGGTCATTTTTGACTTACATCAATTTGATTCTAGTATTAGGACTGAATCTGATGATAAACTTTATGTATTAGTTTATTATACATATCAATTATCATGAATTCATATGTTAGACACCTTAGCTCAGTTGGTAGAATGTCTGCCTAAAAGTCCCGGGTTCAATTCCCAGCATGGCCAAAAAATTATAATTGATGAAAATATGGGTTTACCCTTTCACATTGATAAATTAACGGCCGGGTACTGGATTTTGTGCTTGTCGTGGAAGAATATATGACTTGAATAAAAAAACTGACCCAGGTCATAGGCTAGAAACAGTAGTGGATGTAAATAAATAATTAATATACATTACTTATGGGCTTGGTTTCGCGAAACAAGTTTGAGTGTTCTTCTGCAACCCCAAAACTGAGATATGGCAATCAATAAAACGATCCATAATGAGATGTCAAAAGTAAGCTCACTATGAAAAAACCTCGCTCACAAAATAAAGATGAATTACAAAAGTAGTTTGGATTCTGCTTTAGTAGTCTAATAAATTCCCTAATAATTGATGGGCACGTGGCCTAGGCGTCAAAATCTAGTCTAGTTTGTCGGCGACAGGGAGGTCAGTGTTCAAATCCCGGATTAGTTTACTTTTAGTGGTGATTTCTAATTTTTTCACACCATCCCTTCACGCAAATGTGGGCACATTTATTGCGAGTTCTACCTTCCTCATCCCTACTCGATTGGTGTTATTAAACACAAGTATGCCGGGACGGTAGTATGACGTGGACTACAGAGAAAAAGAAGAAATATACTCTCTAACCAAAAATATTTTATTATTATTAGCCGCATATTTATTTTCAGTAAAATTTTAGTTGGATTAAAAGATTAGTTTATTTTAAAATCCCTCCATAGATCTTTTTTGAACGATTTATGGTTCTTAAGTTGATTCTTGTGCTGATATACCCTAGGCAGTTTTGAAAATAAATAATAGGTCTATATGGAATACCAAGCATTTTGCTACCTCCTGACTAGGTCCTTATTGTTGGGAGGGTTTAATACTTCGGTATTTTAATATCTTATGAAAAAATAATTATATTTAGGAACTTTTTTTGTTGAATTTCACATTAACGTTCTGTAATCTCACCAAATTGTAGATTCATGAGCAGTTTTAAGCTTAACGTCAATAAAAAGCTAGTAATAAAATGAAATGCCTATAACAAATCTCTTATTTTAATAATTATCCTACCTGTTTCAGTGTCTGCAGGCTCTAAAGCATCACTCTTGCACTAGACTAGATTTCCAATCATTGCGAGAGTGGTGTACGAATCCCGGTTGGGTGAACTGATGGTGGTTTCACTTAAATGGTTTTCCACTCTCCCTCCCCAAAATGCGGGTACACTTCATCTAAAGATTTAACTTCCTCATCCCTATCCAAAAATTACTGTATTTGTTAAAGGAAGGCTAAATCTAGAGCCCTTTTCATCAAGACTAATCTCAAAGCTCCACAAATATGCTTAAGTTATTTAGCAGCGCGTCTGACTAACCAGTCGGGTTATATGCTTAAGTACTAATTACGCTAATGGGTTGGAAGCCCTGCACACCTCTACATCTTGGAGCACGGCTGCAGAGCATACCACAATTAATAGTAAACAACACAACAGTCCATCTAGAAATGCTACTACGTTCTGAGGATCATCACTAACGGTCCTACATCACAGAAAGTGCTTGCCATTATTACATGTGTAGTGCTGCACGCCTAACTCCTATGCAACTTGTTATACACGTATGCTTGGCAGCTTTGCTATCCCGGCGCTGTACGTCGAAACTTCGAACACAATTTAATGGTATTATCATAGGTTTCCGGATGTAAGTGTACAGGAATGTTGTATTACTTTGATTCAAATAAGCTGTATGTGCAGTTTGGGCTATGAGTTACCGAACACCTTATATATATATATATATATATAATCTTTAAGTATCTCTGATAGTAAAGGCCAACTCTCTTGAAGTAGTTTCTAAAATTACTTTCTTGAAATGGTTCCATCCGTTTCTATCTTGAAGTAGTTTCAGTAGCTACTCTCTTGAAGCCACTTGTTTCATTTCCCACTAAAATCGGTTAGTGCCTCTTATTTATTTTGCACTAAAAACGGTTGGTGCTTCTCGTTTAATTTTCCAATAAAATCCGTTGGTGCTTCTTGTTTCGTTTCCCAATAAAAGTGGCTAGTGTCTCTTGCTTCATTTCCCAATAAAATCCGTTGGTGCTGCTTGTTTCGTTTCCCAATAAAAGTGACTAGTGTCTCTTGCTTCATTTCCCAATAAAATTCGTTGGTGCTGCTTGTTTAAATTCCCACTAAGAGTGGTTGGTGCCTCTTGTTTCATTTCCCACTCAAATCAGTTGGCGCCTCTTCTTTCATCTCCCAAGAAAGCGGCTACTGTCTGTCAATTAGTTTTCTAATATAGGCCTACATAAACAGCTGGTAACTCTTGATTAATTTCTCACAAATAATTTGTGACTTCTTGACTCATTTATCACAAAAATTATCTGGGACCTCTTAACTCATTTCTCAATAAAATAAATTGGGATATCTTTATTAATTTTCTATCAAAAGTAGCTGGTGTTTCTTGACTCATTTATCACTAAAACGGCTGGTGTCTCTTAATTAGTTTCCTATTAAAGTGTCTGAGATTCCTTGACTCATTTCCTACTGAAATCAGCTGGGACCTCTCGGCTCATTTTATTCAAAATCAGCTGCAATTTCTTGACTCATTTCGTACTAGATACAGCTGGGACCTGTTGAATCTTTTCACAATAAATTCGCACTAAATACAGCTGGGACTTCTTGACTCATTTCCCACTAAATACTACTGGGATCTCTTGAATAATTTCCCATTAAAATCAGCTGGGACCTCTTGTTTCATTTCCCACTAAAATCCTATTGGGACCTCTTGACTCATTTCCCTTTAAATACATCTGAAGTCTCTCAACTAATTTCCCATTAAAATAAGATAGGACCTCTTGACTCATTTCCCACTAAAATCAGTTGGGACCGCCTGACTCATTTCCCATTAAGATCAGTTGGGACCTCTTGACTCATTTTCCACTAAAATCAGCTGGGATTTCTTGACTCATTTCCCACTAAAATTTGCTAGGACCTCTTGACTCATTTCCCACTAAAAACCGCTGAGACCTCTTGACTCATTTCCCACTAAAATAAGCTTGGACCACTTGACTCATTTCCCACTGAAATCAGTTGGGACTTCCTGACTCATTTCCCATTAAGACCAGTTGGGACCTCTTGACTCATTTCCTACTAAAATCAGTTGTGACCTCTTGACTCATTTCTCACTAAAATTAGCTTGGACCTCTTGACTCATTTCCCACTAAAACCAGTTGGAACCTTCTGACTCATTTTCCACTAAGATCAGCTTGGACCTCTTGTCTCATTTCCCACTAAAATAAACTAGGACCTATTTACTCATTCCCCACTAAAATAAGTTGTGACCTATTGACTCATTTCCCACTAAATTAAGTTGTGACCTCTTGACTCATTTCCTACTAAAATCAGTTGTGACCTCTTGACTAATTTCCCACTAAAATCAGCTGGATCATCTCTTGACTCATTTCTCACCAAAATTAGCTTGGACCTCTTAACTGATTTCTCAATAAAATAAACTGGGATATCGTTAATATATAGAAAATATAGAATACAGAGAAAATCACGCCTATGTTTTATGAATAAGTTATTAAATGGTTTTCCAATTTTATTATTAAAAAAAATTAGTAGAAACATTTCTATTCTTAAAAATGTTATCATAATTATGGTCACAAATGTCTTTTTAAGAAAATCACCTAATAAGAACCAGGCCAATCTTGATATTAAAGTATAAATGTCACTTCGTTCTTTAATGAAAGTTCGAATAAACATCCGTAAGGAATAAGGTCATAAGACACATAGGAAGTCTATTAAATAAACATCGATACCATTTATGATTATGAAATTATTTTTTTAATCGGGAATATCAATCAGTAGAAGATTCAGAATATTTATTGGCTGAGGTGAAAAAAACAGTTAAAATATGTTGTAAGTAGTTATATGTTTAAACAAAATACTCTAAGCTGAAGAAAGGTTTAAAAGGGATAACTCGATATTTAATATTCGTATTTAGCATTGCCTCTTGGAGTTAAAAAAAATTAGTCTAACTATTATTCTATTAATTTTCAAAAATATACAAATTTTGCAGACACATATTTGCATAATTCATCCTTTCATAAATTAATGTTTAATTGCAAATAGCTTCCACAAATTTGAGTGATGTGTTGAATTTTATGAATAAATGTTCATTAATTGTAAGATATCGTTGCTAATTTTCATAAATTAAATGTTCGCTAATAAAAAATTATTATTAGTTTAATTTGTTTGCCCCTAAGTAAATTTAAAATAAATCAATAGAGATTGAAAATTTAAAAATGGGTTAATGGAAATATGCGGATATTTAAATTATAACCATTGACAGCGTATGCACGTGGGAAAATTTGTAAACATAATTATGTTAACAGGTGTAGGCTAGCAATAAGGATTCACTTTAATAGCTCCTTACAAAGGGGACTTAGATGAATTCAGTTTAAAAAAAGGCTAAAACTTAATCAGATGACTAAACTTAATGACCTTTATTTTAACATTTAAATTGATTTAAAAAAAATTTGTGTAGGATTTAAAAAACTTAAAACTCATATCCATACAATATTAGGGTCTAAAGTGACGTTGAAATATTGTATCATTGCTGTTCTTAAACTAATAGACCCCTAAGATTTTACAGAGACCAACTATGTTTGTTTAAAACTCAATTATTGTTTGTTTTTACATTTAAACTTTTATTTGTTTCGTGTATTATCGGTTAAACTACTACTAACAATTATGCTTAGTCAATTTATCTTATTAAAATAATATTTACGTATAGTGAGACGATAACCCGTCTCGGTGGTGTAGTTAACTGACGCGCTAGTCGTGTTGAGCTCGACTGCCGAGGATGGGTAGATCGAGGTTCGAATCTCGGTCGGGTGAACTGGGAGTGGTTTTCCCTAAATGGTTTTCCACTCACTCTCCACGCAAATGCGGGTTCACTTCCTCTATATTCAATCTTCCCAATTCATAACCCATTAGCGTAAATAGTACTTAAGCGTATAAACCGCACGGGTAGTAAGACGCGGTGCTAAATAAATAAATAAATAAAAACAAGAAGATAGTTCATATTGCACGCTTTTATTGAAACGGCCTTTTAAATTAGTGAGATTTCTTGAATTTAGTCAAATATGGGTAATATCTCCATTAAAATGCATTGGTAATTTACCGTATTCTTTCGAAATCAATGGTTAAATTAGAACAAAACCTTAAAAGTATGTTAACCCTATGAAGTAACACCTAGCTCTAGTGCTGGGTGGTGGTCTATATTGGTTAATAGACCAAAATAGTAGCCTATATTGTGTAAATACACCAGGCACTGGAATCGAAGAAGAAAGTTGGAGTCTGACCATTAGGACAGCGGGCTAAGTAAGGTAAGGTAAGGTAAGGCTCCACTAGCCAGCCTGCAACAGTCAGCACAAGACAGTCCCGGTTCTAAGTGACACCTGCTCTCCCGGGCTCTGTCCTTCTGCGCTTGCACGAGCTGGGGGTCGAACCCACAGTTTGATGTATGGAGGGCGTTGGTGAGACCCTCTCTCCTGGGTGGGTGGGTGGTAGGGTGGAATGAGGGGGGGAGACCAGTTTCAGAAGGGGGCGTGCCTTCGTGGGCGTGTCCCGTAGCGCGCACCGCTCACCTGATTGGCCGCCCCCCTCTCCACCTGTCTGGCGCGCAGTTGACGGGTCGCCGGGGTTTTTGGGGCGGGGGCGGGATCTGCCTCGCGCCGAGCCGCGCGACTCCTAGAACTAGCTCTTGTCGTTGCTAGAGCCGCTCCACACATAACCCCCACTACCCCTCTCACCCAAAAACACATATCCCTCCTACTACCCCATATTCCACAGTCCCCCCCCCTTCCCACATCCCTCACACCAGGCCAAACTCTCGGAGACGTTTCTTACACAGGGATTTCCAACAGATTCCAGTTCAAATCGATAAATGTCAATAATCGTCCCAGGTTCCTCCTGGAGAGGAGGAGGGGGAAGGAGGGAGGGAAAAGGGGGGAGGGAAGAAAGAAGAAAACTCTAAAACTTATGTCCAAAAGGAAAATAAAATAAAAAAAACTCGAGGCTGAGGCGAATTGCAAAACGTATAAATTTATCTCCCGGATTTTGATTCTTTTGTATTTGTTAAAAAACAAAAAAACTTCAGGTGTGATGGTAGAGGGAAGGGGTAGGTTACCGAGGAAGGGGAGGGGTTGAGTTCCGGTGATATATTTCTTATGTAAAATACACAGCTCCTAAAGGTTAGGGTCCTATAAATGGCGGGGGAAATTTCTACTTTCGTAAGGTATTATTTCGAGATCAAGATGGAATAGTTGTCATGACCAGATATTGGGAGACTCTAGACTGTATTCATCAAGATTACTTACCCATGTACTAGGCCTAGTCATACACTATTGTATTTAATATGCTATAAAGGTGCCGCTTACCGCAGTGCTCAGAAGTGTTTCAGACGTCCTCAAGTCCCGAGTTATTTAGAAACAGGTTTGTTTGTACAAAATATGGTAAACGCCCAAAGAGCTGTGAAAGGTATTAACACGTCACTATTACTTTCTTACTCTATGCCTATGACATTAGGAATTAGAAAGTTCATAGTTACGCTTACAAAAGTACGCCCTCTATCTCTATCTTGAGCTAACTCTATCCAGTCCACCTAATTACACCTACACCCTATCCCTATCTTGAGCTAACTCTATCCAGTCCACCTAATTACACCTACACCCTATCCCTATCTGGAGCTAACTTTATCTAGTCCACCTCATTACACCCTATCCCTTTCTTGAGCTAACTCTATCCAGTCCACCTAATTACACCTACACCCTATCCCTATCTGGAGCTAACTTTATCCAGTCCACCTCATTACACCCTATCCCTTTCTTGAGATAGCTCTATCCTGTACACCTAATTACACCCTATCCCTATCTGGAGCTAACTTTATCTAGTCCACCTCATTACACCCTATCCCTTTCTTGAGATAGCTCTATCCTGTACACCTAATTACACCCTATCCCTATCTGGAGCTAACTTTATCCAGTCCACCTCATTACACCCTATCCCTTTCTTGAGATAGCTCTATCCTGTACACCTAATTACACCCTATCCCTATCTGAAGCTAGCTTTATCAAATCCACCTCACTACACCCTATCCCTTTCTTGAGCTAACTCTATCCAGTCCACCTAATTACATCATATCAGGAGTTAGTTCTATCCGATCAACCTCCTTAACCCTTTCTCTTTCAGATCCATCCTAATGTTATCCTCCCATCTGCGTCTAGTTCTTCTCAATGGTATCTTACCATTGGGTTGGCCAGTCAGTATCCTGAACAAGGTTCTAGAATCTCCCATTCACACTGCATGTCCTGCCCACAATAATCTGCGAGACTTGACTAACCTAACAATGTCTTGTGATGAGTACAGGATATGTAACTCATAATTATATAATATACTCCACTGTCCAGTACCTTCATCGCTTTTTGGACCAAATATCTTACTAAGCACCTCCTTTTAGAACAGAGTAACTTTCTTTTCGTCATGTAAGATAAGATTTGTTTCGCATCTATAGAAAACCATAGGTAAAGTTATTGTTTTTTTATATTCAGAGTTTTAAAATCCTTGAAAGCTGGCGAGATGTTTACAACTTACTGACCGAGTAATAACATGTATTTCCCGACTTTACTAAAGTATTAAATACCTACTGCATTTCTAGTTTAATAATTTTAAACAAAATCATGAAAAGTTAAAAATTAGTTCATTTTGAACGACGTTTCATACGAAATGTTAAGAGATTAATAGGAAGGATATGCAAAGAACCTGATTTGTGATAAATAAAAGGATTGGATTTCAATAAATTGGAAAGTTGGATCTTGGTATAAGCACTGAGTATATGAAATATTTCTTTTCGGTTAAATATGAGGAAACAGGACCACTTGGTAGGCTGAGACGTCGATAGTGTTAAAATGAATTTGAAGTAAGTTAAATGGCAAACTTAATTTCCGGAGGCCATGAACTTACGAGCTCCTTATGGCCATAGAGTTTATCTAGTTATAGTAAAAAATCAACTCCTACATATAAGTGATATGGTGCAATAAATAGAAAAATGTAAGTAAGTAATGTAACATACTAAAATTTGTAGGATATATAAAACAGTACAAAGAAAGGAGATTAAAAACATCTCATTTATAAAGTTATCTTAAACGGATCTTTTTATCTACCTTTAAATATTTAAACCTTGTTCACAATATTAAGGTTATAAGAACCGGTTCTAACATATTTTAATAATATTCTTTATTTGAAGAGACTAATACATTTATACATTTCCTAGACTTAGGGAACTCCCTCAGATTATTAGAATGTTGTTAAATAGCATTTAAATATTCAAAATTTAAGTATATTTCGATAAATTCAAAAATTCTATAGTAAATTTAAATAAGATTTAATATCCTTTTTATTGCTTAAGTAAAAAGTTTGTAAACACGTCTTGTGAGATTTTGTAGTCTCTCATGAATGAGATAGGTAGTCTAATAAACAAAGATCTAGCCTTCCTTAAACTAATACATTATGAGGTTCACAATAGGACATTTTAAGATGAACTAAGATGGTTTTAGTGGTTTTGAAGCTACAGAGCTACTTTCTTTAACACTTAGCACAATTCTAACGCCACGCCCAGCACCCACGATGCTGATTCTCGTAATAGTTTTTACTTGAAATAGTTTGATGCCACCATTTTGAAAATGCTATGACGTGAGATACAATAATTTGCAGTAAAAAAATAAGGGATCTAATTGAAAAAGAATCAAAGTGACCTTAGTCCTGCTTTGGTGGCCGCAAGGTACAATATAATAGACTTATGATTACGGGGATATTGTAGTTGGAATCTCGGTCGGGTGTATTGATGGTGGTTTTTCTTTTGTAGTTTTCTACATCCCTCCCCGCAAATGTGGTTACACATCCTCTAAATTCAACCTTCCTCATACCTAGCTCACTAGCTTATTAGTAACCTACATATGCGTGTAGCCTGAACAGTTTGTAAGAAGCGGTGCTAAAAAAAAAAGCTATACAAACATGACCTTATCAACGCCACCCAAGGTCATTCCAACCTCATAACCTTACACCCTCGATTTTTTTTTTCAAACTTTATTTTTAACAATGAATTAATTTCGAGATATTTAGGTGGGAGGTTTCACATAAAAATATGCTATAAGTTACACACATCAGTGGCTTGTGTGGAGTGTTGCCTTAATTGGCAAAGCCAGTTTAAAATTATATCTTTGATATGTTCTCATCATTAGGGAGAGTCTTCACTAGCCGAGTATCAACGAACATACATTCCCATGTGAGGTACGTAAAGCAGATCCTTTTTGTGATTGGTGAGAATATTTCACAGGAAATGTCTTATCAAGCTCTACTTACCTTGGCAGCAATCCACACCCCGCCATGTAGGCCTATATATAAATTAGACAAGATTTCCTCATATATACTTTTTGAGTCTGGTCTCTTAATAAAGGCTAATGGAGTGTCGCGATGGTCTTCTAAGGGTGACATTAAAATATGGGGAAATGTATAAACAAGTTACCCAAGCTGAAGACGTTTTATACAAAGAGTAATCTATCACAAACAATAAATTACCTTTCAAATAATGCCAACCTGTTAACAAGTTTGTGAAATACGATTCTAACTAGTCGGTCCTTGTTCTTAATGGTTTTAGTCACCTACCTTTTTACCAAACATAAAGGTATATTTAGTAGAGATGTTATGATACCTGTTTTTCTTAATGGCAATTCTTAATTCAGCCTCAATTTTTCGATTCTTGTTTTTGATTCTTGAACATTTTCTACTTTATTAGTTTTCCAAGCTTCCTGCCTCATAAGAAAACACACGTTATTTATTCAACTTCATAGAATAAAAAAATACCTAAGAAATTTAAATAGTGATTATTTTCTGTTTTTTAGCACCGCATCTTACTACCCATACGGGCTATACGCTTGTGTAGACCTACTAATTAAGCTAATGGTTTTAAGGATTAGGGAGGTTATATTTAAAGGAAGTGTAGCCGTATTTTCGTGAAGGTAGAGTGGAAAACCAGCTTGGGAAAACAACCCTCAATACACCCGACCGAGATTCGAACCTCGATCTCCCCGTAATCGAAAGCCTAGTCTACTAAGAGAATAGAGATCAATTCTCGATTCTTTTGATACCAGTAGGAATTTAGGGTATCAAGCCATAGCATAACCAGTTTTACATACCTAATACTTTAGTTATTTTTTTAGTAGAAGCATGAATGTTTACCTCAATACATTTCATTTCCATTGTGTGCGTGTATGTGCATATGTGTTTGTACCACATATTACTACCCGTTTAGGCTCTTTGTATATTTACACTAATGGGCTATGGAAGAGGATGGAAGAATTAGATAAAATGCACCCGCATTTTCGTGGAATGAGGGTGGTTATTAATTTAGGAAAAAACACTTTCATTACACTCAACCCGGATATAAGCCCCAAAAGTAGCGTGATTAATGGCCCTGTTTAAATAAGAGTAGGTAACCTATTTGACCATTTGACAACTAAAGCTGGTTTTATTCAAATAGTTGGGTTGATTTTGAAATATTATTTATTTTGAATCTTTTTAATTTTGTTTAGAATACAAAATAACCTAAACCTAGTTGGCTTATGAGCTAAAAATGAGAGAATTTGGTACTCACGCCATTTGGTCCATGGAAAAAGGTGTCATAATCTCGTATTATCTGATGTACCAGTCGTTGTTTGAATCCCAGTCGGGTGTAGGCAGGGTATCCGGAAGTACTTCGTAAGTGTGTGCGTGGGTTGGAGGAGAGGCGGGTGGGATTCAACTGAAAGAGGGATTCAGAAACCTCCCTCGATAACATTTTTAAGCCCTGGATGGCTCTTGAAGCTATTTAAAAAGGGTTTATTATTTCTTGTAATACTTTTTTATTCCCTCATTTGCAATAGTATTAAGTAAGTTTAATAAAATGGTATGAATGGTGATTTAGAGAATACAAACTTATATTTTGGTGGTTAATATTGTCAAAAGTATTAATGTATACTATAAGAACTTATATCAAAAGAAGCAGCTGTAGACCATATAACTCTACGTAGATATACATACAAATATTTAAAGTTTAATTTTGTTTATTTTATATTCTAATTGAGGTATTTAACGTGCACTTTATGAACCACCTGATTATATCAGCACACGAGAATTTCAATGAGTGATGGCAAAAGGGCTTCCCAATTTTGTCAGGAAAGGTATTTTCACACTCCTTCCAGGGTTCTTTTACACGTCAAAATCGACATGGGAGCAGCGGCTTTACTCCCCCTCCAAAGAAAGTAGTGCTACGGTTTTTCATCACTCAAGAGAAACCCCTTGACCTCAGCTGGGTTTGAATGTACAAATATTGGTTTCTGAGGCAAGCAGTTTGGCCCAAGGACACCTAGGTTGACAAAATATTTTAGTAACTTTTGTAAATGTCAGATACCACCCTTCCTAACTTGCTCCTACCATAGCAATATTGTAGTACATAGATCATTATTCTAAGACGTGCTCTTAACTTAAGCAAACAACCCACTTCGGTGATCGTGTGGTCTAACGCGCTACTCTCGTGTTGGACTAGACAGCCGAAGATGTGGAGATTGGTGTTTAATCCCGGTGGGGTGCAATGAGGGTAGTGTTTCATAAATGGGTTTCCAATCTCCATCCACACAAATGCGAGTTCATTTCCTCTAAGCCTTCCAAATCCCTAAACTATTAGTGTAATTAGTACATAGGTTTATCACCCGAACGGGTAGTAGGACTCGGTGCTAGTAAAAAACCTTAAGCAAATACATTTTGCTTAGTGTTTTGTCAATAGTGGCAAATTATGGTATGCGTTCAAAGCAAAATGTAAAGTTTAAATTATTTGCTTGAAAATCAAAAGTAAGTTTAGGTATGACATTTGTATGAAAAAAATCACATAAGGTCTGCGCTTTACTATAATCCAATTTCCATAGGACGAACTTTATGTGACAGCTAGAAGGTTTACAATCTCTACTTTCACGTATTCATACGTAAGGTCGTGTTATCTACAGCGGTCACTTTTTACTTTCTTGCTAGCTTACAAGAAGAGAAGTATTGTGATCGTAAAAAAAATGAACTCGAGATTTGGATGAATCTCGACGTTTCATGACCCCCTGATACCGAAAAAGTGGTTTTTGAATTTCCGTCTGTCTGTCTGTACCTCCGACTAAAGCCTAAACTATTTTACTGATTGCGTATAACCCGAATGGGTAGTAAGACGGGTGCTAAATAATAATATAATAATAATAAAATAATAATATAATAAATTTACTGATCGGGCTAAAACTTATATCTAGGGTTCTCATAAAGTTACCTTAAGAAATTTTTGGAATTGGATATCTACCCCTAAAATTAAGGGTAGTTTACTGAAGAATAAAAAGAGAAAAAGTCGATTTTATCAAATTGGCTTAAACGATTTTGTATAAATTTCATTTCAAAACATTTATAAATATTGCAAACAAGATTGATACTTTAAATATTTCCGCAAAATGACTTTAAGGGCTCTGGTTTGATGCGTAGATTATAATTTTTTATCATATCTCCGAAACTATTTGAGATGTGAAATTACTTATCATTGAAAATATGTAGATCTATTTATATACAAATATTTTATTCTAAATATATTTTTATTAAACCAATACCTTTCATACTATACGCAAATATATATAGTTTTTAAATTTGCGAAAACTAAAGGTAAAGTATTGCGACCGTAGAAAAAAATTAACCTGAAATGTTGATGATGTCAACGTCTCATGACCCCCCGAACCATTAAAAAGTGGTATTTGCAATGCCGTCTGTCGTGTGTCTTTTTAACCCCAAAATTAAGAGTAGTTTAGTAGGGCGAAAAGAGAAAATATCGATTTTTTTTTTCAAAATCAGCTCTAACGATTTTGATTAAAATTCGTATCTAGGCATTGATTAAGATTATAAAGATACTGGATACTTTCATTTTCCCAAGAAAATGACTTTTAGGGTACTTTATAGAAGTGGAAATTTCTGTATCTCCGTAACTATTTGAGATACTAAATGGCTTTTCATTGCAAAATTGTAGTACTATTAAAAATAAAAAACTTATATATGGATTTTTTTTTAAAACCAACAGTTTCTGTGATATTGGCAAATATTTTAATACAATTTTGTGAGCTTTAGTTGTAAACATATACTACTTAAGTTTTAACGCAATAATTCTCTAATGCCAAAGAGTAGGAAATGAGTAAGTTTCTCAAAAAGTGTATGTTCTCAACCTTTCAACCTCTTAAGAGAAATGTTTATACAATGATTTTCTCTATCATTTTATATTTAAGTCAATATTTACCTATTTTATTTGTCAACATTTATAATTGAGGAATTTAATAGCAATGCGATGACATGAAGATGTGCAACAACTAATAAAATGTCGAAAATTTAAACCGGAAGTCAAAATTTTAATACGAAGTGTTGACCCTTGTGGACCCAATATCGATCTATTTTTTGGTCCAAACATACAAATGAGGACATTCATTCTTTAAAAATAAAATTATAAAATTTAAAACTGGGATTCAAAAAAGTTTTAAATAAATATAGTGAAATTTATGCTTGCTTTGCTAGTGTATATTATTTCGTTTCATATATAGGCCTATTACGAATTTTTAGTAGGCCTATATATATACATTTTTAACCAATAGAGTGAGAAAGTCCGTGCGAATTTCCATACCATTTATGGCCTATCAATCAATATCTATGAAATAGTAAAATATAATCAATTTTTACGGAAAAAAAAAACACGTGTGTTTGTGTTTTCTATAAGCAATTTTATACCAAAATCTTACTAAGAGATGTAATCCATCTAAACTTGCGTGAAGTGGGAAAGTGACGTGCTCTATTTGGAAGTTAAGATTTAAAAATTTAGCTAGTCTATCGGACTAGATTCCTATTCATTTATTTTTATTTTTACAACCGACCGCAAATCGCTGTTCAAGCATTCTTGAACAGTTCTCAAAGTGTGTTCCCCGGAGCCCTGGGACTCCACGAGACTTGGGAATCTTTATATGGCTATATTTTTAAAATAAATTTCAACACAAACAAAATGTTACAACATAGTGAATGAGGAAGGAAAACATGCGATTTCACCTATCTTCTATTAATGACGTTGCCTAGGGGAGATTTTGAAGCTATTTTGTGGAGCAGGTTGATCGTAACTTAACGCATCCAAACACAATCAAATTTGGACGCCAATACACACAATAGAAAGAGAGGGAAGAAAATGAGAGTTCACCCAGCGAGGACTCTTGTCTAGGTTCTGATAACCATTCCCCTCTTCCTCTGACGGGTTTACACATTCACTTTAATGTTAGATCCTTGAAAACATTAACTTGCATTTTTAATTTTACCTTTATTTTATTTCCTATTCTATATAGACATATGCTACTACGGACTTTTTTAATCTATATCCTGGCAGGAAGATTCCTACAAACATTTTCGTGACCAAGCCAAATAGCCTAAGTTGTAGAGGATTTATAAAAAATACTTTTATAAATAAATGGTACGGAGCCCCGCACGGACTTTCTCGATCTACTGTTTAAAAATAGAGATATTTACTCATAACTTGTAATATAAGTGAAACTAGATAGTATACGCTAGCAAACCCAAGCATAAATTGCACTATACTTATGTAAAACATTTTTTAGTCCCGGTTTTAAATTTTATATTTTTATTTTTAAAGAAATAATGTCCTCATTTGTATGTTTGGACCAATAAAAAAGATTAATATTGGGTCCAAAAGGGTAAACACTTTGTATTAAAATTTCAACTTCCGATCGACATTATATTATGTGTTGCACATCTTCAGGTCAGTGCATTGATATTAAATTCCTCATTTATAAATTTTGACCAATAAAAAATGTAAATATTGACTATTGAGTCTAAAATGGAGATAGATCATTGCTGTACAAATATTTCTCCTAAGAGGTTGAAAGAAAAATAGCATAAACTTTTTGAGAGACTTATATTTAATTACTCAATGGCATTGGAGAATTATTGCATTAAAACTTAAGTAGTATATCTTTATAACTTAGTCTCACAAAATTTATTCAATATATTTGCCAATATCTCAGAAACTGTTGGTTTTATAAAAATGTATTTCGTATAAAAGTTTTTTATTTTTAATAGTACTACAATTTTGCAATGATAAGTTATTTAGTATCTCAAATAATTGCGGAGATAAGGAAATTTCCGCTTCTGTGAAGTACCCAAAAAATTGATTTTCATGGGAAATTGAAAATAGCCAGTTTATTTATAATCTTAATCAACGCCTAGATACGAATTTAATAAAAATTGTTAGAGTCTATTTTGAGAAAATCGATTTTTTTTTCTTTTAGCCCTTTATTAAACTACTCTTAATTTTAAGTTTAAACAGGCACACAGACATACGGCATTGCAAAGACCATTTTTAGGGTTTTGGGGGTCATGAGACGTCAAAATCCATCAACATTTCAGCTTAGATCTTTTTACGGTCACAATACTTACCTTTAGTGTTCGAAAAGTTAAAAAATATATATATTTGCATATAGCTTTAAAGTTATTGGTTTTAATAAAATATGTTTCGAATAAAATATTTGTAATATAAATAGATCTACATATTTGTAACGATAAGTTATTTCATATCTCAAATAGTTTCAGAGATATGATAAAAAATGATAATTTACGCTTCAGACTGGAGCATTTAAAGTAATTTTGCTGAAATATTGGGAGTAGCCATTTTGTTTGAAATATTTATAAATGTTTGTAAATTAAATTTTGATCAAAACCGTTATAGCTGATTTTGAGAAAATCGACTTTTTCTCTTTTTGCCCCTCAGTAAACTACCTTTAATTTTAGGGTTAGATATCCAATTCCAAAATCCCTCGGGGCAACCCTATGAAAACCCTAGATACCAAGTTTTAGCCCGATCGGTAAAATAGTTAAGGCTCTAGTCGGAGGTACAGACAAACAGATGGAAATTCAAAAATAACTTTTTCGGATTCAGGGAGTCATGGAACGTCAAGATTCATCCAAATCACGAATTTGATTTTTTTGACGATCACAATACTTTCTCTACTTGTAATATAGGAAAGTAAAAATTTAGAGTCGCTGTTCTAGGGCAATATAGGATCTAGTATAAAAGAACTTTATCGCCATTAACTCTGAAGAACTGGATTAAAGATCCAGTCGATTCTTTAGTCTAGAGTGCTGTTTGCTACATTTGATCATAGCTAGGGTTTTCAAATAATGTAATCCAAATTAAGGTGGAAATGGGAAAGGATTGTGAATTAATATCCATATTTTTAAAGGCATTTTTTATGATTAATCGCCAATATTGGCTGAAATATTAAAGATTTTGCTTCAGTTGATAACTTATATTTAGTTTAATTGTATGCAAATAGTAGTAGGCTACATAGAGTTATTTAATATTTGATAGTAGCAGAAGTACCCAGTGCTACAATAGGTAGCAACACAATGGATTGCGTGGTTACCCCTGGTAGCTCTTTTCTTAGATTAAAACAGAAACAGAAATTCTTCAATTTATTTCTTCCGCCCTAGTTTTTAATTAATTTAAAAATTTTAAACACAATTTTAGAGTTCCAGCTTTGAGGTGTACCTGTTTGTGCAAAAGAACTACTATTTTTAAAACTTCAGACCTCAGCGTGTGATATATATCGTGTAACGCTCATGACAGACAAACTCTTCATTTTATTAAGAGCGTTCATCATAGCAGGCCCAACTCAGCTCCAGGCTTGCACGAGGTATGGAAGTTAAAGGGAAAAGAAAAGACCAAAATGTACCAGAAATGTTTGCAGTGCATTCGTATTTGAATGATTACTCGAAATATTCCACGGTGACGATGGGGGACAAAGTGACACATTTTATTGTTAATAACTATAGTATGTTTCTATTAAGAATGATTAAAGATTTGTGGACAGTAATTATCTGTGAGGCCATTCTAAAATGGTCAAAAATGGCCTTTACACAGCAGTTTTTATACCAATATCATTAAATATTTCAATAATGTTTAATATTAAAAACTTCTAATCTCCATTAATGTTTAATCAATAATGATCCACGTGCAATAGTGCTCGTGCAAACTTAAGTGGAAGGACTACCTTGTAAAATTTGAGAAGCGCTATCAGCGCAACTCCTAAGAAACGTCCATATATTGAACTATTTGGACTGTTTACTTTAGCCGACACCGAACTAGAGCTGCGATGTTGTCAAATATCTGTTAAGTTTGGTCTAAAAGAGTGAAGGGGGAGCGAGCTAATCTGTTGTTTACATGGGTCAAGTTTCTTGGAAGGGAAAGGCTAGAGTGCGGCTTTTATCAAAGACCACACTATGCAGAAATCTGCTGCTTTATTTTTAGCTTGAACTAATATAATCAGTAATATGGTTTTCTTAATATTTCTTACCTTGAGGAAGAAAACATTTTTCATTTAACTTTCTCGTATAAGACTGGTTTGCTGGTGACGAGATTGGGGTTCACATCCCAGTAGTGTATATTGAGGGTGTTTTTTAAAACGGTTTCAAACAAGCTACTATTATTTATTTATATCACCGCGTCTTACTACCCGTTCGGGCTGTACACTTATGTACTAATTACTCTAATGTGTTAGGCATCAGGAAGGTTAAATTAAGAGGAGATGCATCCATATTTTCGTGGAGTGAGAGCAGAAAACTATTTAGGAAAATCCACCTAAGTGCACCCAACCGGAATTGAACTGTGATCTCCCCGTCTTCAGCATGTCAGTTGAACACGGTGGGTAGCACACACTATTGGACTGGATTGCTGGTGGTGGGGAGATTGAAATGAAAATCCCAGTTGTGTGCAATAAGGGTATTTTCCCTAAAATGGTTCCCCACTCTCATTCTACGCAAATGTGGGTACATTAAATCTAAAATGTTACCTTTCTCGTTCCTAGTTCATGTATGTGTATAACTCAAACTGGAAGTAAGTCGCAATGAAAAAATATATATTTTTGAGGAGTTTTTAGGGGAATGACTCCAAGCCAATGGGAAATGTTTGAAAATGGAATGCCACTAAAAGATATTAGGGGTGGCCCTTAAGCATTTAAAAATAATAATAGATTGTTATAGAACCGATTTGAAATTTGATGCAAACCATCTTTCATCTTCAAACTAGAGTATATCAGAGGGAATCAAACAAACTGGAGGAAGACACATTTTGATGGGGGGAAGGGTGGAGAAGACATTGGTGGTAATACCCCACCCTATCAAACCTCCCGCCTTACCAGTCCACCCTCAATGAGTAACATTGGATATAAAACTATCGACAGACACATCGTAGAATGTAGATCATTTCCTCAGCATCTGACATAACCCAAGTTATGAGGGGTTTCTTATATTACATCACCCAGATACAAATAATTATTATTATTTTAATATAAACTTAAAGATGCACTAAAATTTCCTATTGTAAAACTAGCTTGACCTACATTAGCTTGTAACATGTACAAAGGCGTAACTACACCCAGGTTACAGCTTATTTGGTGCTGACTGACAGTTCACAGCTGACTTCTGACAGTCAACATTTAGGTATATACCTAAATTTTGACTGTCAGAAGTGACAACTGCTAAAGACATGTTTTTTGCAGATCATATGGTTCGGCGTAGGGATACATAATTTGGTCTGGTAGCTTTTCAAAGCCGTCAGAAGTCAGCTGTGAGCTGTCAGTCAGCACCACAGAAGATAAAACTGAGGTATATGCAGTAATGGACCCACGGTGGGTGCCCCCAAGGGAAAAATACACCACCGTCCCCAAATCTTATGAATAATTGTAGATTATGAAAAAATATTTAGACATTTATTATTGGAATTATTTTATAATACGTATTAATATAGAGTAGGTAGGTTAAATTTAGAGGAAGTGTACCCACATTTGCGTGGAAAGAAAGAGTGTAAACCCATTGAGGAAAAACCACTCTAAGTGCATTACCATACAGCCATAATATTTGATAAAATTGTTGCTGAAAAATTTCAATATAATGTAAAAAACTTAATCTGAATTGAAAAAAACAATATTAATAAATATTATAAACAAATCAATAGTCAATCATCAATATTAACACCTATAGAGGCTAAACAAACATACGTCTCTCTGAAATTGTCTACAATTTCCTCCAAGGACAAGCTACGGGTAGTAGCTCAACAGACTACATAGCTAATCCCTTTAGCCTTTATTGATTCATGTGCTTCTTAAATAATTTTTAGTAAAGTTTTGAAAATGACCTGTCAGCTGTTTTTATTGATTTTACAGAAAAATATGTACATACATTTTTGTACAGCATAAATTATGCGCAATAAAATGACTATTGAGTAATTTTTAATTGATTAGTGAGATCTTTATGAAACAATGATAGGCCTGAAAGACAACGCTTTCATCTATTACCAAATTAATTTTGGGTGGGTGGACCTGCGTGGTGGGCCCTATTTTGGGCGTGGCCCTGTGGAATTTTGCCACCATCCTATAGTTACACCAATGAACTTGTAACTATCAAGAATTTCAAACTCTATTAACCTATTTTTTATTAATTATATTCGATAGTCAAATACGTTTATACATATTTTAACATGGTGGCCTCAAGGTCTAACGCGCTAATCTTGCAGTAGACTAGACTGCCAATGATGGGGAGATCAAGGTTCTAATCTCGGTCGGGTGTACTAAAGTTAGTTTCTCCAAACTGGTATTCCACGCTCCCTCCACGTAAATGCGGGTACACTTTCTATGAATATAACCTTCCTGATCCCTAAAACCACTAAAGCAATTTTTGAAAAACAAAATCTATTCACAAATTCTCTGTTTATTTGAAAAAAAAATTAATCTGACCATTTACTTCAGGAACTGAAAGAAAATATTTTGGGGTTCACATCCCAGTAGTGTATACTGAGGGTGTTTTTTAAAACGGTTCCAAACACGCTACTATTATTTATTTATATCGCCGTGTCTTACTACCCGTTCGGGCTGTACATATATATTTATATATAATATAATGTAAATCAAAATATAATATAATATTATATTATAATGTAAATAAAATATAATATAATATAATTAAATAAATAAATATTATATATATAAATATATATATTCAAATTTGAAGATAGCATATAGAACTATTTTCTGCAAAAATAAATATTTTATTTTTAAAAATGTATATTTTTTATAGAATAAATATTACACTTATTGCCTCTACTTCAAAAATTATAAACACTAACTCTAAAAATAAGTATTTGAAATTACAATAAAACATAAAGAAATATGCTGCAAGAAAAGGTTTTTCACCCAATTGTATAGAAAATATCTATCTATCGATTTTGACCAAATTTGATAGGCTTAAACACAAGTTTTGCATTGAAGCATGATCATTTTATAATCTATTTCTCCCTTATCAATCACTTTTGTGTCAGGGACGTTCATAATATATATACACATCACTAGCTATTTTATAATTTTTGCTACACACAGTATATAATAATACACCCATTCTACAACCTTATACATTCAAAGTCCTTCATCAAAACTTCTGCAATGAACACACTTAATATTACGTTTTTAATTTTAATTTTATTAGGGACCTGTGCTACAATTTTTGGTTGAATCCCTACCACGTGAATTGAGGTGTTTTTCCTCGTGATTGCTCATTTCCTCAACGCAAATGTGGGAACACTTTCTCTTAATTACCGTATTTATTTTCTACCCTACTTTATTATTGTAAATTTACGAATAACATCGAAGAATATTAAGAAGTGAAGCATTTCTAATATCACAAGAACAAAAAAAAAAAAAAAAAAAAAAAAGACATGGAAATAATCTTTACACTGCACTCTCTTATATGTGTTGAGTAACATCCTCCTCTTAGTATTTGTGTTCCCCCCTTCCCTTCCTCTCTAAATCTTACGTTATTTCCAAATCTTTGATTATGGCACGCGAGGGGTGCGAGAAAGTAAAAATGATATTTGTGATGAAACTATTTTGTTAAATAATAATTGTCAAAATTAAATATGGATCTGTGTTAATGTTATTAATTTTAAAAGAGTGGTGGTCAAGGCATGTTCAATAGTCCCAATAGCAAAATAGTTTCAAGACATTTATCTATTGTGACAAGTGTATTTCTTGTTCAAATTACCAATAGTCCATAGTGATTTAGTTAGCCCCGTATTATCGATACTAAATTATTGACTCTGTTTACAGATCAGATTACCAAAGGTAGGGCCAAAGTGTTTGATTGGTACACCAAAGTGAACCGAGCCCGTGTGGGTTTTACGCCGATGTACTAATTAAGCTAATGTGTCAGAGAAGGGTAAGGTTGCTTTTAGATGACTTACACTCACATTTGCGTGGAGGGTAAGTGGAAAACATTTTAGGAATAATAACCTCATAGCACCAAACTGGGATCGAACACCAATCCCCGTCCTCGGCAGTCCAGTTTTTTGCAAGAGTAGTGCCTAAATCATGAGGTCACCAAAGCGGGTCCTGTAATTATATTAATTAGGTATTCTACACACATGATTTGAAATTAATGGATGAATTTTAAACCACAGTATTAAAATTGTATTTTTCAAGCAGAAATGATAATAAATTCATGATACTTTTTTTTATCCAATTCACAAGAGTAAAACATTTATTTTTCTTTCGTCTGGTTGAGAGATAAAGTAGTTTTTTATTTTATTTTCTTCGATATCTTTTTACAGAAACGGCTTCCATTGCAAAACACGTGGTATTCACACAACTGATTTAATAAATGAACGCAGCCGAGTTGATATTTTTCTGAGAACATCTGCTCGTCACCGTGCAACGCTTGGCATCACTGCCATGAGTTTTCTCGAGAGGTTCATTTTGTTCAACCTTACACCGCTAGGTCACAGGCTACTGCACCACAACACTTTTTTGAATCAAAATAAAAACTGTACCACTTTATTTTAGTTTAGAACAATATGTATGCTGAAAAATGAAATGATAATTATTCTCAATCATATTTACTCGGTTTATACTTTGTCTGTAGATCTTTTTTAAAACAACACTAAACCAAGAAAATACGATCATGCAAAAATTATTTAAACAAAGCTGCTTACAAATATTTAACTTTCAACTGGCGTTAAATTATACTAAATGATAGAGAAATGTGTTTATTGTAATAAAATGAAAACCGTTTTAGCCTAAGTCTTCCCACATTTCAATGACAAGCCCAGTTTGTTTCATGCAGTGATCTTTAAATTATTTTTTTAACTTAAATTTGAATTGGCTGGGTGGATAGGAATAAACTATAAACCATGTAAATGAATTGATCTTTACAGTAGTAAAAATCTGATTAAAATATGTATAATAGTTTTCTTAGTAATCATGTACAGAGAAATCGTCTTAGAAACCGGCCGCGCTCATCTCTCATGGTGATCCATCCCCTTAAGATTTCGAGCCGACTGTATCACAGAGTTGATGGGCATGTGATGCACGCTCTTTATAGAGATGAGCATGGCGGGATTTAAAAAAAAAAAGTTTTTAAATTTGGAAAAAAATGTTCTGGCCAAATTACGTAATACCCATTACCATTATTAAAAAATTGTTCAGAAGTAGAGTTTAAGAAAGTAGTAACACGCTACAGATCAATGGGTTTAATAGTCCAATGTATTTTTTATCAACGCGTCTTACTACCTGTTCAGGCTATACGCATATAGCCTATGATAATTACTGTAATAGGGTAGGAATGAGGAAGGAAGTTTTTATAGGTAGCTTTACCCGCATTTAGGTAGAATAAGATTAGAAAACAATTTAGGAAAAGCCACCTCCAGTAGACCCGACCGAGATTCGAGCCACCCAGTTTCACAGTTTTCAGCAGGACAAACTAACAAGAGAGTGACTACTTAGACAATTCGGCCACTGGCATAGCACAATGTTAGTTAACTAAACAATTCTTTCAAGCCAATATTCTATAAATTTGCAATCAAAAAGTGACAGAAAACATTTTTAACAAACTAGAAAATAGCCGTTTTATACTGTAAAGCTAATACGAGATGATTGAGCCTTCAAAAACATTTAAGGCTTCAGTTGTATTATTATAATCAGGCCTATGTTTGTGTGATAATAAATTTCACTTAAATGGAAAATCAACATTTTAATAGTGATTTATTTTTTATTCTAACTATTATTTTTCAACACGTTGTGATCGTATCAGAATTTAAGAAGTGAAACATTAAGAAAATAATTTAATCGGTAAGCTAAGACTTTCCTTGAAATATTAATTTAAGGCTTATATGGTTCATTAAAATGCAAATCATAGAGGAAGAGGAGTTGGGTTAAATGATTGTCATTTTCAGTTAAGCAACTTCCAGAAATCAACATAAAAAAATTGGCTAGAGGCATTTACCTTTCTTAATGTTTTAATTTATTAAAATTCAACCATAAAAAGTAATTATTAAATTAGTACCACTATTCCAAAAGTATAAGTTTTTAAGTTTTTGATTCAAGATTAAACTTAATTCAAAATGGCAGCACTGTCTTATACAAATCCTCCTTTTTTTAAATGTTAATTAAAAAAAAGTAGTTGCCAAAGCTAGAATTAGTGTTTATACGAGTATTATCCATCATTTTAATTATTTGCACATGTTAATAATCAAACTAATAAGATTCGATAGTTAGCCTTTGCAACTCTTAAGTTTGTCTATATGCCTTATCTGTTTGGACCATTTTGTCCTAAGAGATTATTAATTTTAAGGTTGTTGTCAAATAACCTCACATAATTAATAATATGGAGACAAAAATACTATCTTAATGGCTCCACGTAAACATTTGAAAAAGTGTTGTAAGGTTAGCCCATATCTAAAAATCAATATATTCAGGTAACCATGGTGGCCACAAATCTACGAAACATTTCTCTGAATTTTCTTTAATCTAAAGATACAAACTTTCCTAAATGATTGACAAGGATGTTCAGAAAATATAAATATTCCATTTACTATATCTAACTATATTTGGAACGACTCTAAAAACAAGTAGAAAAATATTTAATTATAAAAAAATATGCTTGGGGTATCATGATATAAATAAATATTTATTCTCTAGAGAGGCAAACATAGTTTTTTCGTAGTAATTTAAAAATTCCCGTAAGTTTCCCTGATGTTCTTGACAGTTTTAAAATTCCTTGACATTTACATGTTTCCATATTTCTCCTAATTGTGGCCAAACTTGTAAAATGACCACTTAATCTGTGATTTGAGTTCAACAGGAAGTGACACACACCCATGCACTCAAACAGTTTTTTTTAAATCATTGCCCTTCATATTATTATTATTATTATTATTATTATTATTATTATTATTATTATTATTATTACTTAGCACCGTGGTCTTACTACCCATTCGGTTTATACGCTTAAGTACTAATTACGCTAATGGGTTGGAATTGGGAAGGTTGAATTTAGAGGAAGTGAACCCGCATCTGCGTGGAGAGAAAGTGGAAAGCCATTTAGGAAAAACTACCCCAGTTCACCTGACCGAGCTTCGAACCTCGATCTCCCCGTCCTCGGCAGTCTAGCTCAACATGAAACTAGCACGTTCGTAGCTGCTCGAACTCGACTCGAATATTTTTACAAAACTTGAATAACTTGAGTAGGCAGAATTTTCGGTCTTTGTCACTAAAATTTCTAGTTTAATTAAATTTATTTAATTGTAAGATATAATTTCATAGTATGTAATCCCTCAATGTTTCATTTTGACTAGTTAAAAAAATGGTATAATTATTAAATTTATTTAAAAACTCGAATTTGTGTGATTACCATTTTTTCACCAAAAAAAATATAATTCTAAAAAAATATGTTTGTACTTATTAATGGTTTATGTATGGATATATTACAGGAATTCAACTTGAAATATTTCTTGTACAAATATTGCTCTAAAATATTTGAACTCAAAAAAACTCGTTTTTATTCAAACTTGACTCAAAGTGAAAGATGCTTACTCGCCCACCCCAACTATTATTTGGTAAACTACAAATAAATATCTCTATTGTTATAGGGAAAATGATTAATTTGACAGCGTGATAAAAACCTATAATACTCAGGGTCTATTCATAACTTGTTAATAATCTCTCTGGTTTTAGGTCCTTATTGTTGTTGGCCAACCCTTGCCCTGGACCCCGTAAGTGGACAACCATTGATACTAGGAAAGAAGAGGGGAAATGGGAGGTAGGGGGCACTGTGCCGTGATGAACAAAATGTCACTCGGCTGAATACTAAACTCTCCATTTATAACCTGAGGCTATTCCTACAAAAATCTTTTCTAACTACTTGGTACACCCAAGTTGCAAAAACATTGATTTTTATATTTCGCTCTCTCTTTTACTTGAATGTTGTATCTTACATTGCAACTGTGGGTAGTATGAAGAAGCCATGGGAATATGACAATTTAAGGGGGCCACCTCTGTAAGCATGTGCAATATTAATACACGATGCGTTATTTCATAATATAGTTCATGTTAATATAAAGTTGAAAGATTCCAAAAGGGTTATTTTTCCTTAACAATCCTAGATTTTGAGTCTTATTAAGATAAGCATGAAGTGTTAACATGTGACACTAGTTCATTTTCAACAAATTTATAAGCATATTTACGGATTTATGAAACAAGGCTCAATGAAAAAGGATCTATATTTACCTTCCCCTAACAAATGTAGTGATTTTTTTGACAGGCTCATAACAGAAAATTTAAAGGCATTTTAAGATATTAAAGAACTAGCAGTAAGCTTTCCTTTTTATCCATGAGATAGGAAGTTTTGTAGTTTTTTCACCCTCTTTCTTATTGACATGGCAAAGGATGGTAGAAGGTGAAGGGCGTAAGGGAGTATAAGCTTAAAAAGTGTAGTAAGTAGTTCCATAGAAGTCATAGAACATTGTATTTTAAGGTCATTTAACATCAATATTTTACTGCAACATTTTAACAAATGTATTATTAAATGTTGTAAATAGTGATTCAATGATTTCCAATCATTACTGTCCATGAGTTATAAAAGATTAAAATTGTTATTTTATGCTTTTTGTGTACCTTTGCTGAGCTAAAGTAATTAATTATGAGGCTGGAATTTAGTATAACTAGACAATACTAGGCCTTATGAAGTGTACACAATGAAATATTTATAAAATTAATAACATAAATATTTAAATGAAATATGGATATTATTAATATGTACTAGTATTAATACTTATTAATAGTATATATTATTAATATTATAAATATTCCATTGTGTACTCTACATGTGAATGCCTTGATATATTAAATTTCAGCCCCATACATTAATTACTTTACCTTAACAATGGTACGCAAAAACCTTAAATAAGCAAGTTCGATTCCTTATAGCTCGTGAAGAGTAATGATTTGAAATCAGTGAATCACTATTTAAAGCTTATATGTATACACTTGTTAAAATTTTGCAATCATATTTTTATGGTTTGAATGACTTTGAGCCATGTAACCTGACAGTGATTAATATTCTCTCGCTGACCGAGGCAGCCACCTTAAGATAGGAATAAACGTAAAGGTGCACACTCTACATTAAAAGATTGGTTCACGTGAAAAATAAAGGACCTAGCTTTACATGTTAAAACAATCATTGAATATCATGTCATTTCTCTCATGTTATTAAATCCCACGTCTTACTAACCGTCTGGGCTATTCTGATATTTACACTAATTGAGTAATAACAAGAAGGTAGGATTTAGAAGAAACGTACTCACAATTGCTTGTAAAGGGATTAGAAAAGCATTTAGGGGAAAAACAGACTTGGAAAATCCTGTCGTGATTCAAAGGCTCTACCTGTAAACTAATTACATTATATTAAGATGGGTTGTCCACGTGTGCAGCGAACACTTATCAATGGTACCCTATTGGGTAAAGTTTGAGAAACACTGCCTTAGACCATGCGGCTGCCGTTGCCAGTGCCATGTTTACTATATCACTTTCTAAGAAAAGTAACATTTCTTCGCAATCGATATTTGTAGGTTGATGATACCGATATATTTATTTGTTTGTATTTAAAATTGAGTATTTTAAATTTAATACGCATTTACAAATACAATTTGTTTATATTATATTCAAATTTCAGATAGATTAATTACAAATGTACTTCAATTACAGTTATTTGATGGATTGTGAAAAAATTCACCTATGGTTTTAATATACATCAATGTTTATGACTCCATAAAATCTATGATTTTCTGATTTGTTCTTCTCTCAATGACTTACATTATCAATAGCGACATCGATGTTATATTTTCGATAGCAACATCGAAGTTACATTATCGAGAGCGAAATCGATGTTACATCATCGATAGTGACTTCAAAGTTACATTATCAATAGTGACATTGATGTTACATTATCGATTGGGAATCAATGTTATCTATGATAGGGACATTGAAGTTACATTAATGATATGGACATCAATGTTACATTATCGATAGGACATTTATGTTACATTATGATATGGACATTGATGTTACATTATCTATTGGGGAATCAATATTATTCTATTGATAGGGACATTTATGTTACATTAATGATATGGACATCAATGTTACTTTATCTATAGGGACATTTATGTTACATTATCGATATGGACATTGATGTTACATTATCGATTGGGAATCGATTTTACATTATCGATAGGAACATTGATGTTAAATTATCGATAGACACATCTATGTTACATTATATATAGGGACATTGGTGACCTGGGGGTCTAGGCTAAGGTGTCGGACTTCTGTGTTGGGGTCCGGGGTTCAATCCTCGGTCCCGCACAGATTTATCTGATTACCAAACCCTTCCTTCACTTCTGACAAGATGTGTATTAATAACAACTTGTGAATGTGAGGAATGCCAGGCCTCCACCGTGGTTTGGATTCCACGTTAAACTGTAGGTCTCTCTATTCATCTCACAATCACCCTACACACATTAGCGTAAGTGCGTATAACACGAACGGGTAGTAAAACGTGGTGCTAATAATAATATAGGAAGAGTGATGTTACATATTATTGATAGAAACACTGATGTTACACTATTGATAGAGATACAATACTAGTTATGTATGTATTACCATTTTCGTGTTCATTTATTTAAGCTATTTTACTCGTACTTTATGTACAGACTGATTATATTAGCTAACTTAAATCTAGAAGACACACAAAATCCAACCCCCGAGCATCAATTCATAACAATGAAAGGGCGAACCCACATTTCACCAATGATAAATTTTTTAGCCATGCCGGGAATCGTACCCGGGATCCTTAGGTAGGTAGCCAGACACACTAATGACTGTGTTAGTGACATCGATGTTACATTATAAATAGGGACACCCATGTTACATTATAAATACGAAAACCAATGTTACATTATTGATAAGGACACCAATGTTTTTCGCTAAATTTTCCCAGCGCTAGACAATATCATTCGATTTATCCTCTCGATCAAGGTAGTCTACAAATCCTCTAAGCCCTGCACCTGAGAACCAACTACTTTGTGTCCATGAGCCATTGTTGTCCTGTTATCGGGCACAGTCTTGTGTCTTCCTTTACCCCAATCTCTCCCTGTAAGCATCTCGCTTACACCCGAGCGTCCTAGTCAGCCTTTCATTCCAGTACATCTTCCCGCTAGCGAAAAAAAAAAAAAAAAAAGAAGCGAGGACAATGTCACCTTCTTTTACTTTTTATATTAGACAAAAAACTGAGCGTTCTCCTAGTCTACCATATAATCATGTTTCATGTTGAAAACCCTTGAAAACTTTTTATTACTGCTATAAATAAAAGAAAAAAAGCTTTGGATGCGGACAGAGGATAGCAGGCAAGGAAGGGGCAAGTCTGAGAAGGCCTTGCAGAACAATTGCCGCGAGCTGACATTGTGTGATCTGGCATTGACGCCAAGCGAGAGCCCGCAAAGTGGAAATAAAGAACCTTTGTTGAAACAAAAGGGTAGCCTTCCCCCACCCTTCCCTATCCACCCCAAAGAGTTAAGTCATTTTCCTTTCCATTTCAGTTGAACGTCCCTCACTTTATGGAAGTGGAAACAAATTACCAACATGCATTACCTACAATAGAAAAATTATGAAGAAAATTTAAAAATATGTCTGCGCTTCCAAAATATTTAAATCATTGGTATAATTTGGAGTTCCTACGATAATACCCATCCTATTATTGTTTCCCACCCAGACAAGCAATATTTATTTCTTATTATTATATAGTTTTTACTTTCTCACACACAGACTAAGTATAGTAATCGTGAAAATTGTTGATCCCGAGAATATGATTAATCTTACGTATTGTGTGTGTCTTAACCCCAAAAGTGAATTTTACATTTATCTCCCTCCCCATGTCTGTTTGTATTTGTCTGTCCCCATGTCTGTTTGTATATATATGTCTGTCCCCATGTCTGTTTGTCTTTCTGTCTGACCCCGGCAACGGATGTGAAATGGTTTAATGGGTTTTATTCAAAACTCATATATAAAGATGTTATAGACTTATTGGGGAATACCTCGTGACAATTGTTATTTTGGAACTAACTCTCAAATTAATGGACCACCTCTGTGATCTAGTGCAGTGGTTTTAAACGGGGGCCAGGCCGTATTTCTGAAGGGCCATGGGTAAAATTCGTAAAAGTGGGGAGTCATGAAAACTGTTAAGTGGGCCAAGAAAAGATAACTTCTAAAATAAAAATATTACCAATATAAAAAAGAAATTAAAATATATGAACTGGTCACTACATATTTTAACACAATAATTCAATTTTTTCTAAATATTTAAAATTTTCTAAAATAACACAGCAGTTAACCACTCTTTATTTAACCACTCTTAATTCGAGGGATAACACATTTCGGTGGTCATATGGTCTAAGTTGTCACCTTAGCAGTAGGCTAGACTACCGTTAACGGGGAGATCAAGGTTTGAATTTCAGTCAGGTGTAATGAGGGTGGTTTTTACTAAATGGTTTTCCCCTCTACATCTGCGCAAATGTGGGTACACTTCCTCTAAATATAACATTCCTCATCCTTAAAATCATTTGGTGTAATTTGTACATAAGCGTATAACACAAACAGGTAGTTGGACTTGGTGCTTAAAAATAATAAAATTGAGGGATGTAGTCAAAATCAAAAAGTAATCCTTGTAACTTCTAGATATCAACCCGTCACACTGTTTCAGATCTGTGGCCCAGAACTCTCAAAATTGTGGGATCTATTTGTTGTTTTTGACACATATAAAATGTAAATATTCATCAATTTCGAGATCGACATTTTGACGATTACAATACTTTCTCTTGATATGAAAAAGCAACAAATCACTCGAAAATTGAAGAAAATGAAATGTGTAGAAAATTAATTTAAGCACATCTAATAAAGTAGTATTTTATTTATGGTGTGCACATTTTAAATAAATGGTACGGCGCACCGCACAGACTTTCTCTCTTTTTCTATAATATCGTAAGATTTCTGAACGGAATAATGTACATTGTATCATCACCACTCCACATAAGAACACGCATAAAATAATATACAATGATATATAATCAATGAGAAAAGAGGCGCATCCTTGTCCACCTAAGAACATTTCAAACAGTTTAATGTCTTCCACAAGGGTCAACACTTTGTATTAGAATTTCGATTTCTGGTTAAAGTTTTAACATTTTATAAGGTGTTGCAGATCTTCAAGTCATCGCATTGATATTTAATTATTCATTTATACATTTTGACCAATAAAAAATGTAAATATTGACTATTGAGTCTAAAATGGAGATAGATCATTGCTATGCAAACATTTCTCCTAAGAGCTTTAAGGAAAAATAACATACTTTTTTAGATACTTATATTTAAATACTCTATGGCATTAAAGAATTATTGCGTTAAGACTTAAGTAGTATATGTTTACAACTAAAGCTGACAAAATTATATTAATATATTTGCAAATATCTCAGAAACTGTTGCTTTTATAAAAATATATGTCAAATAAAAGTTTTTTATTTCTAATAGTCCTACAATTTTGCAATGATAAGTTGTTTAGTTTCTCAAATAGTTGTGGAGATACGGAAATTAACGCTTCTGTAAAGTACCCTAAAAATCATTTTCATGGGAAAATGAAAATAGCCAGTTTATTTATAATCTTAATCAACGCCTAGATACGAATTTTAATCAAAATCGTTTGAGCAGATTTTGAGAAAATCGACTTTTTCTCTTTTTGCCCTTCAGTAAACTACCCTTAATTTTAAGTTTTATTAGACACACAGACAGACAGCATTGCAAAGACTATTTTTTAGGGTTCAGGGGGTCATGAGACGTCGAAATCCATCAACATTTCAGGTTAGTTTATTTTACGATCGCAATACTTAAGCTTTAATGTCCAAAAAGTTAAAAATATATATATATAATTGCGTATAGATTGAAAATTATTGATTTTATAAAAATATGTTTCGAATAAAATATTTGTATTATAAATATATATACATATTTGTAATGCTAAGTAATTTCATATCTCAAATAGTTTCGGAGCTATTATAAAAAATGTTAATTTACGCATCAGACCGGAGCCCTTAATGCCATTTTGCCGAAATATTGAGAGTAGCCATTTTGTTTGGAATATTTATTAATGTTCATAAATGAAATTTAATCAAAATCGTTAGAGCCGATTTTGAGAAAATCGACTTTTTCTCTTTTTTCCCTTCAGTAAACTACCCTTAATTTTAGGGGTAGATATCCAATTCCAAAAATCCCTCGGGCAACCCTATGAAAACCCTAGATATCAAGTTTCAGCTCAATCGGTAAAACAGTTTAGGCTCTAGTTGGAGGTACAGACAGACAGACAGACAGACAGACAGACGGAAATTCAAAAACAACTTTTTCGGATTCAGGAAGTCATGAAACGTCAAAATTCATCAAAATCTCGAGTTAGATTTTTTTGACGATCAGCATACTTTCTCTACCTGTAAGATAGAGAGAAAGTAAAAATACTACAAAAATACTGGCCCTAATTCACAAGACTAATCGAACAGAGATTTGTAAACGCCAGGAATCAAGTGGTTCTAACTTTCCATGGTGGAGTTGTCCGACATTTTTAAAAATAAAAAAGAGGAAAATAAAAGCTCTGATATTATTATTTGCGACGTGACCCCCCCACTCCCCCTTCCCCTTAATAAATTATATTCGATTCACAAAGATCCATTCAATGCTACTATACCCATTACCTTTCTTTTCTCGGTTATTTATATCTTAATGTACAATCAAAGCATGTGGATTTTTAGGTTTTTTCAGAGTTGAAAACATCAACTTTTTAAAATATGTCTAAAAGGTTTTGAAGATAAAGGGCCACATAAAATAACTTTATTTTAATTTCAATAAACACTAAAATCATGTATTATTATATTATTATTATTATTATTATTATTATTATTATTATTATTATTATTATTATTATTATTAGTTTTATAAATATATATTAATGGAGCCTCCTTTACAAGTGCTCACTTCCATCACACCTTAAATGAATAGGTCAGCACTAAATAGTAGTCTACCATAATCAGTGTGTATGAATAACTATTTCTTTCTTCACCGTGTCCTACTAACCATCTTGGTTATACTCATTTTAATCACATTGATGGGGTAGAAATAAAGAAGGTAACATTTGGATCAAACCTATCCAAATTTATGTGGAGAGAGAGTTGTAAACCATTTAATAAAAACCACATTCGTACATTCAGCAAGAATTCGAGCCCCCAGCCTACCTAATATTAGTGAGAGCAGACTACATGATCCTGGTGTTTACTCCACGCTCTCACAGATTTGTGTGACAGTTTAAGGGGGTTGCCTCTGTAAAACGAGAAATTGTGGCGTGGATGTTCAGCTCTAAAAAAATATTTAAATCTACGATGAATTTTTTCAAAATATGGCTCACGCCAAAATAATCTAGAAAGATTTCAAAAGGGCTCTTATTCCTTAACAAACCTATAGTTTGAGTTTTATTAATAGAAAGAAAAGTGAGAAAATATGACATTTTCTCGTTTTCAACAACTCTTTAAGCATATTGGCGCAGCTATGAGACTAGGCTTTATGAAAGAGGGCTTTAGAGTTAGCCTTCCTCTAACAAATAAAATAATTTTATATGCTCACAAAAGAAAATTTTAAGATATACTTAAGAACTAGCAACAAGCTTTCCTTTTAACCTTGAGATAAGAAGTTTCGTAGTTTTCATTTTCTTCTTTATTATTGACATGACAATGGGTGGTTGTAAGCGAAGGACGGAAGGGAGGATAATCTTAGATAGAATAGGAAAGTAGTTCTAGAAAACGAGACACAGACAATTCTATTTTAAGCCGTTAGGCCTGACAGCGATTGATACTTTCTCGGTGAACGAGTCGTTCACCTTAATGATCACTTGTATAAATTTGAAGTCTATCTCAGTGGTCTTAGGGTAAAATACTCGCCTCAGGACCCGATGTTCGTGGGTCCCAACCCAGCCGGAGTTGACTGATTATGCTTGAGTGATAAAAATCCTTTGCAAAACTTCATTCGGAGGATCCAATGTCAATGGTGGCGTGTAAAAGAACCCTAGAAGGTTATGTGAAAATACTTTTTACCGGCAAAATTGGTAGGCCCTTTCGTTCTTGCTCATATAAATTTTCGTGTGCTGATACATCCAGTTTGTTTATATAAGTCCACATTAAATACCTCAAATAATAAAATGAAAAATTGATAAGACTTTTTTTAGCTGGCAGTCTCTGATGGGAAGGTTCCGTTACTTCTGCAAGGCTACAAGAGCTCGGCGTGACTCGTGTCAGGGAAGTCTCAGGCGGGTTGATGGTAAACAAGGGGGGAGGGGTGCAAGCCCTGTATCGAACTAATATAAAAGGCAAGGAGGGTCGGGGCTTAGCGTGTTGTTTGTTTGTTAGGGGATGAAGGGGGAGGAGTAATTAGCTCCACATCAAGAGACATAATAAATTAGAAGGTCACCATGGTAACAGAGGAGGGGTGGAATGGGGATGGAGTTAGGAGGGGGGTGGGGTGAAGAATAGAATAGTCGCGTGAGGAAACCTTAAAGGAAAGTGGGTAGGAACTAGCCAACAAGAGAGAGGTATAAAAAAAACACACAAGGAAAAGCCAAAAAATTGTATTCTTCCTTTCCGAGCTTCTGCTGTTTTGTGTAGGAGGAAGGAGAGGTAAGTTGGATAGTTGTGGGAATAGGAAAAAAAAAAAGACCGGTGGGGGGTGTAATTGTAAATTGTGTGTTTGTGAGTGCGGCCACCGGAAGAGATACGTAATACGTATAACGCGAAGGGTTTAGCCCCAAACATTTCCAAGGGGATATGGGGTAAGGGGGGGGGGGGGGGTTGGAAGGGTGCTCTCGCGCACAGTTCTTATCGTTTTCTTCATGGTGGATGATCTTTTCTGAGACCACATCAGTGCTAGACAGACTCTTCCTTCACAGCTTTGCAAACTATTCATTCCACCTTAATGTAACATTGCTTGTGTTTGTCAAGATATAACTGATTGGCTATATGTGTATGTGTGTGTTATATATATATATATACATACTGAAACGAGCTTTACAACCCATCCAGGATATATGAATGTAATTACATGGTTTGATTAAAAAGAGAAAGATAAAATTGAGAGTAAATATACCCCTATTTGCGTGCAGTGATAGTTGGTATCCAATGATGAAACACCATCTTCAATACCCATTCCCCCCCCCCCCCCCCCAGTCACGGGAAAACTAGTCTAGACGAGCTTGACATTCAGTCCACGTGCTCACCGATGTGACGTCAACAATAGGTTAAACCAACTTTGGTGGTTGCATGGTCTAAGGAGTCAATCTCGCAGTAAATTAGACTGCCAATGACGGGGATATCGAGGTTTGAATCTTTGTCAGGTTTACTGAGGATATTTTTTACAAAATGGTTTCCCACTCTCTCCAAGAAAATGCAGGTACACTTTCTATAAATATAACCCTCCTCATCCCTAAAACCCAAGTGTAATTAGTATATAAGCGTATATCCCGAATGGGTAGTAAGACATGGTATTAAAAAAAATAGCTTAAAGCAAGGGCCAGCCTTTTCTATTTTACTACAACCATAAGGGTGGGCATGCAGACAAATATGTCAGCATGGACTGTTATTCTTCACTGGTAATGGGGAGGTTAAAGGTCGATTCTCAGCCAGATGTATAAAGTTATTTACTGTCAATTGTTTCCCATTTTTCTTCCAGAAAATGGGAGTATATTTAATCTCACTTATATTTTCTTTGTTCCCAACCTATTAATACAAATTCTAGCGTAGTTCAAGTTGCTAGTAAGATATAATGCAAAAATTAAAGCAATATTGCGCAATATAGCCTATTACTAAAGGAACATTTTTGTTAAAACCAGTAACTCAGAAAGTTTACGATTCACACAAGATTTCTATTATATATTTTTTGTCAACAGCATCTTAAATAGGGTTCATGCCATTTTGGGATTAAAATATAAGTAAGCGAACGTTCACTTTATATTCAGATAATCATATTTATAATGACCTAAAAGTTCACTTAGCCTAGAACACCACCAAATTCATGATAATAGGCACAAGCCTCTTAAAATGTGATAGCCTATTCAAATAGTGGTGTATTCTATATACAACTATTCAATTCATATTTAAAGTTATTTTCTCTTTCGATCAAAAAATATTTTAGAGAAGCGCAGTCTCAGGTGCTAACAAAAGTTAGATTGTTTTAATAGCGTCTAAAAAAATAGTCATAGTTAATGGACAAACAATCTACATTTATTTTAGTAGTGCCTATTAAAATAAAGCCTAAAACTTTTTCAATGGCTTATACTTTATTTTGTGTTCAATCAACCATGTTATTGTCCCTCCTGATTAAATGAAGACAAAAATGGCTAAACCAGATTCATACCCATGAAAATATGTGTTAAGAGTGTTCATTAGAAGATTTTAACTCACTCTTCTCCTAAGAACTTTCTGAAAAGATTTAAGCTAAGAGGAAAATTCCCCATGGACACATTACACAAACGGTTGGCCAAAATCTGATGTTTCGTTCGTTTGTTTGTTTGTTTGTTTGCTCTCCCAGCAGAGAAACTAACTCCCTCATAACGGTAAATTTTACGGTTCCTCCTAAATATTGGTGCCAACAGAGCATATTATAGTTCACGTAGGATGGGGTTTGGGGCAAAGGGGTCTTAAGGGGTAGGGGGTTAGGTCGCGAGTCGGAAATGCTCGGCCGTAAATCAGAGGTGGATGCTGTACTTAGCACCGCTGAGGATGGGCGAAAAGCGTTTGTGTGTAGGGGTGCTATAAGGGGGAGGGGGTGTTCAAAGAAGGGGGGAGGTGGGTTCTCACGTACTCTAGTAGGAGGTGAGGTACGTGAGACGTCTCTTGAGGGGACATCCATCACAAATACACGATCTCGGCTTCTAGCTAAGCGCTTTAGAGCTAGGAGTGGAGTTACGGGGTGGAGGAAAGAGTCGAGAATATGGCCCGCTAAACTTCATTACCAAGTAAAAGTTTTGAATGTATTAAAATTTCCACTTTGATATGTAGTTTACCTACATACCTAGGTGTAATTTCTATTTCATTCTTTAATACAAGATATTTTTATTTCAGTGATTAAAGGAACATGCCTAATAATAATAAGAATAAACAATCATTTCTGCAGCAAAGCATGTTTTATTAATTCAAAAATGTAAGCTCAAATAATTGATTGGCACAGCCAAATAAATATTATTTTAGCTCACGATCGAGAAGGAATATCGTATTTTATTTTATATATTGTGTTAATTTTTACCTACGCGTGGCCCCTCGGGTAGAGACAGTATTGTGATTGGCAAAAAAAGTCAAATTTGAGATTTTGATGGCTATTGTCGTTTCATATTACAGTGCACACGATAAAGTGATTTTGGTGATGCCTTTTGTCTACTTGTGTGCATACCAGTGTGTCTGGGTGTGTCTGTTTGTGTATTTGTGTGTATCTGCCAGTGTTTCTGTGTGTGTGTGTGGTTTGTCTGTGTGTCTTATCTCGGCCTAGAATCATAACCTTTTTACCGATTGGGCTAAAACTTGGGATCTAGGGCTTTCATAAAATTACCATGATGAGTTTTTGGAATTATCAATATTGGCAGCTATATTTTTTTTTAATTGAGGCATGAGAATTTGATTGTTATGCTCTTTGGTGAACAGAGATGCTAATTTTTTCCCCAATATGTTTCTATAGCAGTGCGTATTAATCCCTTTTTCTATTTGGGGGATGTTTATTGTTTATGCAACAAAATATATTATTTTGTTTCTCATATTTTAAAATTTTTGAGTAAATGTCACTATTTTTAGGTAAAAAAGCGATAAAGTGTTGTGTTGTTCATCCAGGGCCGGCCCAGTACATCAGGTAGAACCTAGGCGGTCACTTAGGGCACAAAGGTCCTTTAAAGGCGTATTTCAATATTTTTTTTTGTTTAAAAAATATTATTTATATTAAATAAGCTATTATTATTTCTAAATAAAGAAATTACATCTAAATATTTTATCTTATAATAAGATTGTATTTTAAAAAAAGATGACTAACAACATAATCACTTTTATGATTTTATGACATTCAGTGTCGCTTTGTCGGCGAATCATTTTGATATTTAATTAAATTATTATTATTATTATTATTATTATTATTATTATTATTATATTATTACTAGCACCGCGTCTTACTACCCGTTCGGGTTATACGCACTTACGCTAATGTGCAATGGTAGGGTGATTGTGAGATGAAATGGAGAACCTACAGTTTAACGTGGAATCCGAACCACGGTAGAGGCCTGGCATTCCTCACCTAGGATTGAACCCGGACCCTCAGCACAGAAGTTTGACACCTTACTCCTACACCACCAGGTCACCGATATTTAATTAAAATGTTTCTAAAATATATATATAATAAAAGGAAGGACTAGTACTTTTGCACTTTTATTAGTATTTTTCATCCCACAGAGGGTACGATTGTACCCCTGCAAACCCGATGATTATATATTTGTTTGTTTTATTATTGTATTTATATTATAAAAGATGCAACTATGGCGTAAATTTTAAGACTCGCCTAGGACACATGAAACCATTGCGCCGTCCTGTGTGCACCTTACTATTTATTTCAGTTTCTTCTGGTTGATACTCAGTAAATATTGCCTATATAAATAATCTAATGTTATAATCAATAGAATATCTAACGATATTTTATCATTATAAAAAATAATCATATTTCATAAAAGTGTTGCACGCGCTCTGAATGTAAAATGAAGTTTAGGTTAAAAGACTTGGGGAGCGCCTGATAACGTTGGTAGACTGCCACGCAGTACTGATGTGCACGTCACATAAGTAACCAGATATAGGCGATACCCACATTCCTAACCACGCAGGTATGCACAGTAAATGTAATTTTTTATTTATTTTCTTTGCTCCACGTCCCTACTACCCGTCCAGGCAATCATGTTTTTATACTAATGGGATAGGGATGAATTAGATAAGATTTAAGGGATATGTATCCATCAAAAGAGTGGAGGGAATTTTTTTTTTTATAAAACCTTGATACAATCAATCGGGAATAAAATTCCGATATTCCCGTTAACAGTAAAACAGACTATCTGGATGCTTTTGTCCCTGTTCCAACGGACAAGTGTGGAAGTATAATTTGTAGGAGAAGTACCCTTATTAATTTGCATGGAGAAAGTGTAAAGAAAACATTAGTTAAATGTAAAACGTCATAGGGCCAATTTCGAAAAAAAAAAAAAATTGATTTATCTCACAGCTTTAAAAATTAACGTTGTATGTCAATGGTTGATGGCTATTAATACGATATAGTAAAGCTATCTACCCACAATGTTGGCGAATGGTCTATGGTATCACACTCGTAATAAAGTTGACCACCAGTTAAGTAGAGATTGTGGTTCAGATCCCTGTCGGATGAACTGAGGATTTTCTTTACTAAAGGGCTATCCATTCTCCCTTCACGTTGACACGGGAAAATTTCCTATGCATTTTACCTTCATCATCTCTACCCATTTAATATAAATTATGATTTGGTGCATAAAACATACACATCAAGGTGCACTTTAGTTTTATATCTGTACAGTACATATGAGTGGACTAACAGTTTCTACGCCTAAGAGTGGACTAACAGTTTATACGCCTATGAGTGGATTCACAGCTTTTACGCCTATAGGTGGACTAACCGTTTATACGTCTATGAGTGTACTAACATTTTCTAAGACTATGAGTGGACTAACAGTTTCTACGCCTATGAATGACTAAAAGTTTGTATGCATATAAGTGGACTAGCAGTTTATACGCCTATGATTGGCCTAGCAATGTTTATGACTATAAGTGGACTAACAGTTTCTACGCTGATGAATGATTAAAAGTTTGTATGCCTATAAGTGGACGAACAGTTCTACGCCTATAAGTGGACTAAAGGTTTCCACACCTATGAGTGGACTAACAATGTATATGCCTTTAAGTGGACTAACGGTTTCCACGCCTATGAGGATGACATACATATAGTTTATAATATGGCCTAATGCATCAATCTAGTAATAGATTGGATTTCCAGCTATGTAGGGATGGAAATTAGAATATTTAACGGGTGAACTTGGGCTATTTAAGCTTGTAATTTATCACTGTTGTTTTACCCATTCCTCTCCACACTAATGCTGCTGCAATTCCTCTAAAATATCTTCCCTATCCTTTTATCTTAGATTAAACTTTTAGGAACATTGGCGTTAAATGTGGAGCTTATTAAAAATAATCAAAAGAATTAAGGCAATTATATAAGATAAGTGTATTTATATGAGCCATCTATTTAAGGTGAGATGAAAGAGAACGAGAGAAAAAATATAATGTTTTGGAAGTTTTCAGAGCAAGTAATTTTTTACTTACTTAATTAGAAACTTGCATTAGAAACTCAAAAGTTTATTGCCACACTTTTAAAAGTATGCAACCTATCCTATCTTGAGCTAGCTCTATCCAGTCCACCTCATTATACCGTACCCCTGTCCTGAGCTAGTTCTATGCAGTCCACCACATTACACCCTATCACTATCTTGAGCTGGCGCTATCCAGTCCACTTCATTATACCGTATCCTGGTCTTGAGCTAGTTCTATCCAGTTCACCTCATTACACTCTATCAATATCTTGAGCTAGCTCTATTCAGACCACTTAATTACACCCTATCACTATCTTGAGCTAGTTCTATCCAGTCCACCTCATTACACCCTATCCCTATATTGAGCTAGTTCTATTCAGTCCACCTCATTACACCCCTTTCTTTCAGGTCCAATCACTATTATCCTTCTATCTGCATCTAGGTCTTCCCAATAGTCTTTTCCATCTTCTAGAATATTAAGATATTCAATAAGGGTTGAGATTATTATGTGAAGAAGATTAAACACTTGGTTTATCCAGAAAAATTAATTGATTTATTTTGCTGAATTGTTTTTTGTTATAAAAATCGGAAAAACCAACCTAAGATAGCAATCCCTACCATCCCACCTTAATTGCCCAGGATAATGAATCTAAGCTCTCAGTTAAGTTGAAACACATGATAAAGGAAGTTTTTCGTTACTATTGAAATATTATTTAATGACTGGCACATCCAATTTCATAGACATTGTGGGAGTAGACCAGGGTTCAATCCACACCAGGTGTAGTAGTACATTATTTCTTCGTTTTGTGGTTTCTACTCCAGATGAAGGGCTTGAATCATTAACATTACAATCATTCTTTTGTTTGATTATTTTGTTTGCTTCTCCTAAAGATGATACTGACATGTGACATTAGGAATCCTGCATCGGTGGACACAAATACTAAAATTTTAATTCTCATATCCTCTGGTTTTCTGACGGCGATAAGGTATGGGCTCAAATCCTGGTCACGTATAGTGAGGGTGGTTCACTTATCCTCCTTCAACGCAAGGGTTGGTACATTTCCTCTAAACTCTATCTTATTCATACTCACTCTATTTGTGTGATTAAATGCGGTCAACCCAATTGACTAATAAGATGTAATGGAAAATATCACATTAATAAACTAACACTGGGACACTGTCACTTAGGGTAGGAGGGTAAGGAACGCGAGTTAAGGGCAGTATTTTTTTTAAATTTTTTATGGCAAAACTTTTTTTGGTCAAAATAAATCAAATATTTCCCCAGTAGAAACATATAGTTCAACAGTTCTTTAATATTTGTCTAGGATATCCTGGAACTTAATGATAACTTTTTCTTCTCTTAATTTAAAAAGTTTCTCATCTAATGCCACTCTGCTCATGACAGATATTCAACAAATGTTGATATTACCATATGAAGGAAAATTATATTCTATGTTTCTACTGGAGAAATATTTTATTTATTTTGGCCAAAAAGAAATTTTGCTATAAAAACTACAAAAACACTGATCTTAGCTCGCGTTTCCTAATCCCCATCTCAACAGTTGCATCTGTGGTCACATTGTTTAATACATTACTCTTGAACTGGACTGGATTGCCGGTTATGAATATATCAAGGTTTGAGTCTTTAGTGTCCTGTAGGTGTTTTTTTCCTAAATGGTTTCTCATGCTCCCTCCATGGAAATGCGGGTGAATTTTTATAAATCTACCTTTATCATCTTTATATCATTAGTGTAGTTAAAATGCGTACAGCCTAGGGGAAGGAAAAAAGTAATAAAAAATAATCTCGACTTCGATTAAGCCATTGTAATAATAATGGTCGAGGAAGGTCTAAGGGGAATTCGCCTGAGTTCACGTATCTCATTACAAGCTGGAAACTGTTTAACTCTGTTCAAAACTAGGAGCTGCGTATACACTACTTAAGAAGAGTGCCCCCCTTTTATCCCCCTCCCCCGGGTGTGAAACTCTGACCAGGCCCGACATTAAGGAGGCCGCGACTAGGTTGGCCATCCAGCGGATGTTGGAACCGTGGGAAGGACAATCGTCTATGCGGGTCACGTGCACCTTGGATTGCTTGATATGAAGGCGTGCGCTATAGCTGCAACTCATTAGCCTTCCCTTCCTCACACTCCACTTTCACGCTTTGCTTCTGGTCAACAATCCACTGGGGGGGGGGGGGGGGGTCCACCTTCTCTTAAAGGCCTCAACTCCACGCTTCACGTCCACAGACTTACCTTCACACTCAGACCATCTGAGCAGGAAAAGAGAGAGTACCAGACTCATCATCATCATCATGTCCTGATGATCAGTTGGTACAGCTCCTCTTCCACACCTTTTCGTGCTCGCGCCGCACTGGTGGACACGTGGTCTCAGGTCTTAGAATCGTATTGTTCATATTCATACGTTGTCGTGGAAGTAGTGGGTCAACACCCAGGAGGGTGCATTAGGTGAGGTTGTTTTCTACCACTGATTTATATGTTGTTTTACAATCCTATCTCCACGACGAATGGAGTGCTGTTTTTATTAGATACCCTACTTATCACTATCTGTTAGAGTAATCCATCAATAAAACTTGTGGTAAGCCTACACTGTAAAAAAAATCCTAATGTACGGGGAAAATATTAATATATTTGTCATGGCTGTTCATTTGTTTTGTGATTTCCCCCTTAAAGCCGTTAACTTATTAAATGAATTTTTATAAAACCTTTATTTACTGAATTCTTTAATATAATATCGTATATTATAGAGAAAATGAAAGTTAGCACTAGCTAAGCACATGTCCCTCATCAGTAGACACGCGTATTGTATGTCAGGCTCATATAGTCTCGTTTGCGAGTGATGGTGATATCGGGGTTTGAGTCCCGACCAGGAGAAATGTTTTTTTCCCTAAATGGTTTTCCCACTTCCTCATCACACAAATTTTATCACATTTTCTTTAAATTCTGCCTTCTTCAACCCAACGCTACGAGTGTTATTAAAATGCGTATGGACTGGATGAGTATTTAATCACGATATAAATAGCAAACCAAAAGTAGCTAAGCACTTAAATGTACTTATACTTAGTGTGCATCTTTAAGTTACAGTTATTCAAGATCAAGAAATGGAAGCTATAATTAAATTTCCTCATGAATTTACTTTTGGAGGGGCTAAAAATGTATTTCATTGGAAGAATTGATTGAAAGCTATTGATGTCAACTATTGTAATGTTTATTTGCTTCGTAAAATGGGGCAAATAAATTATGGTTCTCAAGCCAGTCAAAGAACTTGTTGTAGTCCCTACTATCCCGCATCTGGCGAGTGACTAGCAGATCTACGTGTTGCTCTGATGATTATATTTGAACGCCACAGAAATTTTAAACGTTTTCCCACAACTCAACAAACTGATGAATAGCTCATGGATCCAGTTTGAAATGGTATTTTCTGTCATACTCATTCCTCGAGTTATGCCAACAGACGTCTACATAGAGTGCATAAGACCCTGCTCCATTACCATATCGAGAGAGAGAGAGTGCACCAGAATTTATCAGTGTAGTGGATGGTGAAATATAATACAGTATTCAACTCCTCAAGGCCTATATTTCTAGAAAGATCTTCCATCTATTGCAAGTATAGCCTGATGGACTTGGAATAGGAAAGGTGGCCTGCTACCTGTAAATAAGCAATTATTTGTTTGATAGTTTGCAAGTGGAGTTCTCAATTTCCAGTTTTATCAGCTATTAAGTAGCCTTGTAATTTCTCCAACTATCTGAAATATTGGTCCCAAAGCTTTCCAGTGCGACTACCATTTTATACCACTTCACAATGAAGTTTCATGTGTTTCAAAAGTTCATGCATAAAAAAGCGTTAGATTCTACCTCTCCTTGAGAAATTTCACCTTCTATCAAATGTGTATTTAAATGTTTAATTTATTGTTAATAGCCCCAGATAAATTCATCATCACGAATAAATGGACATCCAAGAGTTTGATAATGATAGGATGTATTCTCTTACAGCGAGTACGCATGGCCGGAGAGCATATGTACAGTTGTGGCCTTGGGATCTAATATTTTAGCCAAAGTTCGTCAATCCCAATGCCACCCATTATACGACACGCAACGACAGGAGATGGAATCAATTATCCAACTATTATAACGACATTTTCAAATTATGATGATGAGTGTACAATTTCAGTTGCATTGGCGTATAGTGGCTGATCAAACGGGACAAAGCATACTTTTTGACCAGCTTTCTTACATTCTTCTCTGCATATTTAATTGAAGTGAAATATGGATAATAGGTTACTAGGAGTGATGTCAGTAAAGGTAAGAATTTTAACTTCGCTAATATATGGGCTAGAGCTTTTGAGGTGCAGTGAATGTAGCCACTCCAGTTGGGAGCAGGATATTTAACAATAATTTGTTTACCCAACTAACCACAAAATATTGAGATGTTTTATGTCCTTTGTCTATCAATGTCCATGCCCACATACCGAAATGTAATAGATTCAAGACCATTTAGGAGAGGCCTTTATTAATGCTGAACTGGTATTTTCCCCACTGATCCAAGGGCTTTTTTGGTATCACGTGTATCTTAGGAACTAGACGCATATTCAACTTATTCTGTTTAGGGGTAGCACAATGAATGCCAAAAATGAAATGGCTGTTAGTGCTTGACTTGACTATCAATGTTATCTATTGTATACACACCCTTAAATTAAAAAGGAGTAAATACTGTAGCTAAATGGACCATCACTAATGAAAATTAAAAATCATAAACAACTTTAAAGTATTAATACGTAGTCACATAGGCCCTTTTTGTCTGGAAAAGGGGACGTTTTGTCTGAACATTAGAGCCTTTGGATATGTTAAAGAGAAAAGATTATTCAACATTTTGAGCTTAATATCTTTGCAATGAATTTGTTTAAGGTATCTTTAAAATTCTGACTTATATTCCTGGGCTATAAACAAATTGTCAAAATAAGAACCTGAGAGAATAAATAATATATCTACTTTCATTTGTTGATACCTTTTGTTTGTATCTCTTTTCAAGATTGTACCAATTTAACACTTGATTATGTAAACTTAAGTTTTTTTAACTTTCTCAGAATGTGGTTATACCATCTGTATGTCTGTAACTGGGCTCACTGAAACAGCTTAAAAAATTACGTTAAATTGATATTTAATGTATATGGTCATCCTGAGGCAAAGTGCAATTGGATTCTTTCACTAGAATGAAGGTAGCTTAATGACGATTGATTTTTCTGAATTCGAAATTTTCATTAGAATAGCTCCAGCAGTTTTTTATTAGCATCGCATCTTATTACCCATTCGGGTTATACGCTAATGGACTAGGAATAAGGAAGGTTTTATTTATATTAAGTGGACCCGAATTTGAATGGAGAGTGTGGAAACATTTAGAGAAAATCACCCGATTGGGATCGGACCATGATTACCTGGTCATCGGCAGTCTAATCTATTAGAAAATAGCTCCTTAGCCCACGCGGCCACCAAAGCGAGTATATTTGGTGTTATTTTACTGATATCTGAGTTCCTAAAATTTAATATATTTTTAAAATGACTAGAGAATTGTAAAATTATTATATAATATGCTATGATAGGCTATATCATATATTTATCAGAAACATCTATATTTATTTTCCGAGGAAATATTATTTTGTGTAGTTTGCTGAAAACCAATTTTTAAAAATTTCATCCCGGCTTACAATAGACTAATGTGAAAGTATGTACGAAAGTGTATTACAATTTTTTTTTATATAATATGCTTTATATTGCAGTCCATGTAGCCCTATGGGGTCCAATGATGGGCTTCAAGGGGTCCGTCAGTCAGGCGCTTAATAAACATAGTTTGTCGTTGATAAGAGTTACAAAAAACCTAACTACAGCACCTTCCACCTCATTGAATTTTACTCTTGAACGGAACTAAAGTTCACTTTTTTGTTGCACAACTTGGATTAATTTCACTTATCTTCAGGAAGTGATCATTAATTTTTACATGGAAAAGGAAAGTAAGACATATAATTAGTTGTAAAAATTGTTTTTATATTATGTCCCATATTTATGTAATCATTACCACTGCAATAAAGTAATTTTTTTCATTTCATTTTCATTTATTTGAAGTATTTTGCCTGCACTTTCTGAATCGTCTGATTAAATCCGCACAGGGAAATTTCTATTAATGAGAGATAAACGGGCTACCAATTTTGCCGGCAAATGTATTTTCATATACCTTCCAGGGTTCTTTTACATGCCACAATTGAGATGGGACCGAGGGTTTACCTCCCCTCCAAAGGAAGTTGTGCTACGTATTTTTTTAGCTCAACAAACTGAAATGGATGAACATCGAGTCTTGAGGCGAGCACTTTACCCCTAGATTACCGAGATCGACAATATAAAGTAAACTATATGCAACATTTTGTGTGAGTGTAATTACTTGCATTTTTATGAAGAGGGTTCATCGACCTCTTCAGGATCTCAAATGGGTCCGTAACCAAAAATGATTAATGAAACACTGACCAATAAGAATCTTTGTTTAACGATCTGATCACAGGAAGCTCATACCATATAACTTGACGTATAGGTAAGATGTAATACAAGAAATGTGTGATCCCTTATGTATGTATTTAAATTAGCTAGTTTAATTATTGAAGGCTGGGATATCCTAATTCTGATAACCTTTAATAAGTATCCAAGCTGTATACTGGAATGATCCCGTTTTAGAAGTAAATGCATGGTATGGTGTCTAATTAACTTTCATAAATAAATCAAGAGTATTTGAATCGATTAGAGCAACACACAGGGAGTATTTTTGAATCCTTACCTACTATATAGTATTAGGAAGTTGAAAGTTCATTGCCGCATTTACAAAAGTATGTCACCTAATTTTTTTAGCTAGTTCTATCCAGTCACCTCGTTACACCCTATCTCCTTCAGGTCCATTCTAATGTTATCCTCCCATCTGCGTCTAGGTCTTCCCATTGGGTTTCCCTGAACACGGTTCTATAGTCTCCCATTTGCGCTGCATGTCCTGCCCACCGTAACCTACGACACTTGACTATCTAAACAATGTCTTGTGATGAGTACAAGTATATAGCTCATCATTATGTATCCTCCTCCACTCCCTAGTTGACTCATCCCTATTTTGACCAAATATCTTATGAATACACAATATATATTTGTTTGTTTTACATAAGGGCTATTGACGACTCCACCCTGCATCAGTGAGCACGAGGACTAAATATTAGGCTCATCTAATCTGGCTTGCCATTGACGGTGAAGGTTGGGATTCAACTCCCGGCTGGATGCGATGAGTTTTTAACAAAAAGGTTTCTCGTGCTCTCTTCACACATAAATGTGAACACATTTCTTCCAAATTATACCTTCCTTATTCATAATCTATTATCATAATTATAATTAAGCTACCCCCGGGTAGGGGAAGTTAGCAAATAAATGAATGACTTTGTCTAATGGCTGAGCTTGAGGAGGGTGTTTTAGAGGAAGTGCATCCTCATTGGTGATTAATATTATTTAAAAAAAATCCCTTGATTGATAGAACATCCTAACGATAGTTATAAATAAGTCTCGACTTTATAATAACATTATATGAAAAGGGAATTTCGCTGTCACCACGTTTCTCTAGCCGTTCACACGCACATATACTAATTAAGATAATGTGTAGGGGATGAGGAAGGTTGAAATTGTAGGCCTACCTGAATTTACGTGAAGAGAGCGTGAAAAAAAGTCAACAAAAACACCTTTATTACACCCGACTGGGATTTAAACCCTGACCTCACCATCATCTGCAATCTGTTGTGAAAGTGACGTTTAGACCTTTTTTTCTATTACTATTGCTATTTTTAACATTTCTAACAGTTACATTTCTGGTCAGTTAATTTTTCCCGAGCCTGTGGGTATTTTTGTGCCCTCTCTTTCCTTTTAAGCATCGCGTCTTACTACCCATTCGGGCTATGCAGCTCTTACAAACTCAGCCCTATTGGCCTTTGTGTAACCAGTGCCAGTTCAAGATTTCTATAATTTTTATTATTTATCATAAAAGATAAACCAAACTTTAGAGAGCTATTTAAGTAACACCCGTATCACTAAGTACCTTCCATTGTTTTTTTTTAATTATTATTGTGGACTCTACACTAAATTATTATTGAATCATTGCTCTTCTGTTGTTTTTTTCTATTTATTTTATTTAGTCACTAAATAATTTTCATTGTATTCGCTTGCACACTAAGATGATGTAATAATTATTTTTTAAGCCATGTGTTCTATCAGTGCTAGCCTGTTGTAGGTTTCGACTATTGACTATTGAGTAGCACTTTAATAAAGGACAATTAAATGAAAGTAAATGAAATTATTATAAGGCTCATGCACCAGTATAAATAATGGCTATCAGTGGAACTACTATGAAATCGAATAGAACAGTTTTATGAAGTAGAGTTTTAAATAAAATAACTAGAATAATGAACTACAATGTGATATAAAAATAAATCACATAGTACTCCTTATCGGGGATTGAATCCTGACCTTCCAGGATGGAAGTTTATGGTACAAACATAGAGTTAAAATTAATAAATTACAAATGTTATATTAAGAAACATATTAAATATGAAGCTACCAGCATTGTATGGCCTCACGCGTCTCTTTCACAATCGATGGTACTGTCGGGAACGGGTATATCGTGGTTCAAATCCCAGTAGTATTTAATGAGGTTTTTTTTTTCTAAATGGTTTACCACTATCCTTCAACGTGAGTAGGGGTACATTTCCACTAAATTCAACCTTCACCCTCACTACCCCGTCTGTGTAAATATACGTGTGGCCCAAATGGAAAGTAAGACGTGCAACACCTAGAAAAATAGTTAAAATAAGCTAGTTTTCAACGACGTTCTAAGAGAAATTTCAAGGTTCTGAGTTTGACGTGAATGTTTAGAAACATAGGCCTAGTATTCTCCAAACAAATTAAGTCGATTTTTAATAGGGTCACAGTAGACAATAGATTGTTTCATGGGTTATGGTACTTCAGAAACTGCCATTCACAAAGTAAATATCTCAGGGACAATGTGAGGATATGTCTCTTCAAATATACGGCGTCTTTAAGGCGCTGTTTCTTCATTCTTACTACCAAGGGGGTTTAGAGGGATGGAAAAGGGGGGGGGGGGGGGCGAGCAATTATTAGGAAACTCCAACAACGCTGGATGGTTTGCCTTTATTTGGTAATTATTGGAGAGCACGCTTCTGAATCGTGCTATCCCACGATAAAAAAAACTAGAGTAAAAAGAAGGAAATGTATTTCTTGTAGCAAGTACTTACCACAAAGGGTTATCAACAATAATTTTAGTCAATGTTTTTTCATGGTCAAGAAAATAACGATGATTTTGTAGATTTAATTATAGACATTAATAATTAACGATTACTAACTCGAAACATTGAGCTGTCATTAACAGATATTCCTAGCTGAGAGTTTATAGTCGTTTTTATTATTTGTGGTATTTTAAGTGCACTTTCTAAACTAACTGATTATATAAGCATACAAATTGTTAACTAATTTAAATCTAGAACAATCCCAACACCCAGCCCCCGGCCGTTAATTCACCACTGATAGGGATGAAATCCACATTTCACCAATAATATTTCTTCCGGCTGCAATTGGAATTGAAACTGGGACGCTTAGCTCAGTAGACTAACACGCTACCAACAGAGCTAAGGTGTAGGACTTTAATTTATTAATATTATTACTATAAATATGATTACTATAAATATGATTACTATTCACATTGTAGCATTCATATGGCTACAAGCTAATGTTAGTCAACGAGTCATCAAAATATTACTTACCCAATATCACCATCCCGGCTACAGTCGAGAAAACGTAAACACATCCAGCCCCTACTTCAACCGGTCAACGACTGCCTTTGTGAAGCAAGAGTTCGGACACGCCCCGCTAGAGTTCGCTAGCATATTGCCGACCTTCGCTTACCCCAGAAGAAGAGAATTTTCGTTCGAGAATACACGAGTTCGGCTTCTCGAATAATACCGATGTTTCCATGGTCACGCACGTTCCCCCCCTTCCTTTGTGGATCCTGTCTCTTATGTTCATGAAGTTTGCACCGTATAAAAGACCGTCCAGAAAACTATGGCGTCACTCTTAGGCCAGGTCTGGAAGCAGACGGACGAAGCTTAGGCTTCAAGGACTTGTTCATAAAAAATGTAAGGAGAAATTCATTTTCGGCATAAGGATAAATCTGGAATTAATCAAAATTCTCTTTCGGCTTTATTTTTTTTTAAATTAGGAAAAGTTTGATATTATTCTTCATTGTCTTGAACATTAAATTTAAACTAAACTATTTAGCTTGTGAATTATATATCAATATTAATTTGTTAACGATTTACTTTAGAGAATTCAGTAAGGACATTACATCAGAATATTCTAAAATTAGTAATGTTACGCGTTAAGTATGTTTTTTGTAAACATTGAATTTAAACTGAATTATTTAACTTATGAATTATATATCCCTATTAATTTGTTAAAGATTTACTTTAGAGAATTCAGTAAGGACATTACATCAGAATATTCTAAAATTAGTAATGTTACGCGTTAAGTATTTTTTTTTGTAAACATTGAATTTAAACTGAATTATTTAACTTATGAATTATATTTCACTATTAATTTGTTAAAGATTTACTTTAGAGAATTCAGTAAGGACATTACATCAGAATATTCTAAAATTAGTAATGTTATGCGTTAAGTATGTTTTTTGTACACATTGAATTTATACTTAATTATGTAACTTATGAATTATATTCCACAATTAATCTTGTTAAGGATCTACCTTTGGAGAGTTCAGTAAGAACATTATATTAGAATATTCCAAATTTAATAATGTTATGCGCTAAGTATGACATTCGTAAAAATGAGTCTAATCTGAACTATTTGACTTACGAATTATATTTCTAAATTAATGTGACAAGGATTTGTTTAAAAAAGGTCATCTATAACATTAGATTGAAATATTTTTTATTATGAGTAGTGTTACGCCTGAATATCTACATATTGTTAATGTTTCTAATACATATAATAAAATGTTATTTATGACTTGCAATATTTTAGTTAACCCAGGTTATCCCTAGTTTTAAGTGAATATATTCCCCTGGCACCTCGCCTCCTTGTTTTCTCTTTTTTATCTAATCAAATATATATATATAAATTTTATTGAAAGGAGGACCGTGTTTCCTTTTTTTTTATTGGGACGTATACAGGTCCAGCATCTTCAAAATAATTACTCTCACTGCCCACTCTAATTTACTTTTCTTAACTTATCCTTTTTCTTTTTTTTGTATTTGGGCCCCTCTTAGCCGAGAGTTTGGGCTACAAAGCTGCGCTACTCTGCTCTAGAGTGCGTGCAAGTGTGCGTTCAATATAATATTAATGCTTTGACCTTTTGTTTCATGAACTTATCATCCAACATGGACACCGCACCTGGGAGCGTGGTTAACAGCAGATCAGATGTATACAGACTGAATTCAGTGGATCTTCGCCGGGAGCTCAAGGAGAGAGGCATCTCATTCCCCCCAGAAGCTACTGTTGGTGTATTGCGGTCCCTGCTGTCAGAAAGTATCAGTAAGTCCAGCGACACTGATAATATTAATATTAGACAAAGCATTAGCCAGCCCCCTCTGGAAGATTCCGAGCCAGGCAAATCAGATCTTTTAGAGTTCAATAGGGCTCGTGAGCAAGTTACTCCCCCCAGGGCTTCTGTTAACTATCAGCAGGTTACGGCCACCTCGAAAACTCAGAGTAAGGTTGCAGGTGAGCGTTTAAAGCTACTTCAAGTTTGTGACGGTCAGTCTTGTTCGGCCTTATTTAATTTCCTATTAGAGGCAAATAGAGTTGCTAAACTTAGACTAGTGGATGATGTTGAGTTCCTGACGTTATGTTTAGGGAGAATTTCGGGTTTTTTAGCACACCTAGTTTCTGAATGTTTGCAATTAGGACTTCCTTGGAATATAGTAAAGGGCCGCATCCTTGAATCTTTATGCTCAAAGAGAGAGAAGGAGAGACTTTGTAAGGAAATGGTACGGCGCTTTCAGCGGCCCCAGGAACCGTTCCGGTTGTTCGTCCTGGCTATTTCAGAAGCCGCAGAGATATTAAATTTAAATCTCGCCGAGGAAGAAGTAGTAGAGATAATTTTAGAGAATGTTTCGCCGTTAACTAGGAGACACTTTGTATTTTCAAACAAACCTACCACCCTGACAGAATTATATTCTTTGGCATTTAATATCGAGGGTTCATTGTTAGCAGAAAAAGAATATCTCGAAGACTACCCAGCGCGAGTTCATAATAACTCCCCTCAAAATAGGGTGGTATCGGCTTCAGCTACTGCTCCCTCTAATGTTGATCCTTTAGCTAGGCAGTCCCGGAGGCCGATTGGTGTTATTAGAAAGGCAGATATTTCTCATATTAAGTGCTTTCGTTGTGGTCGTTTTGGGCACTACCAACGTGATTGTTTAGGGGGAAACGCTTAACGCGGGGTGTTGAAAAGGGGCCCATCTCGCGTAAGGATTATAAACAGACCTGTCCCCTTCCTCCTGTTGTAGTGGTTACGATTGGGTCAAATACCGGATCGGCCCTACTGGATACTGGTTCTAGTGGATCTTTTATCAACTCTAGTTTTCTAGATAGTATAATTGGGTTGAGGAAAATTCCTATTGAAAGGATAGTTACGAAGCCATTCGTTGTGGGAAATGGGGATTTGTTACTAGCTAGAAAGAAGGTAGTTTTGTCCATTAAAATTGCTGGATTTTCTTGGAAAAGAAGTTTGTTTTGTGTACCGGCCCTCCCCTACGATATAATATTGGGAAACGATTTTTTGTGGGAAACTGGAGCTATAATTAATTCGAGTCTGGGAGAATTAACTTTTGGATTCTCCCCAAGGAATAAAATTGCTTTTTGTCGCTCCTCTAAGTTTTCTTCCATGCACATCATAAATAGGGACGAAGATATTATTAATGGTATTATTTCAAGGTTTTCTGATGTTATTACCCCCAGACTTGGTAAATGTGATGTATAACCTTATGAGATTGTGGTTGAGGACAACGTCCCTGTGAGGTCAGGTCCCTACACGTGTGCCCCCCCAAAATGCAGATTTTCAGAGAGTTGATTGAGGATCTAGAATCCAAAGGAGTCATACGTCCGTCTAATTCTCCCTATGCCAGTCCCGCATTTATTATACCCAAGAAAGGGGATGGTTATAGATTGGTTGTAGACTATAGGAAAATAAACAAAAAAATTCAATTCGACCCTTACCCAATGCCGAGTATTGACTCAGCTTTTCAGCACCTAGGTAGAGCGAAGGTATTCAGTCTTATTGACCTTAATGCAAGTTTTTTGCAATGCGCCCTGGTCGAGTCATCAAAGAAATATACGGCATTTGTCACCCCTTGGAGGCAGTATGAATTTAATCGTGTTCCCTTGGGTTGTAGTATAGGTGGACAAGCATTGAGTCGGGTCCTTGATCACGTCCTTTCTGATATCAAGTTTAAGTACGTATTTAATTATTTAGATGATATATGTGTGTACAGCGACTCTATGAGTGATCATGTGAAGCATTTAGAGGAAGTATTAGGTCGATTGCGTAGAGTAGGCTTGACTGTTAACCCAGATAAAGTCACGTGGGCGAAGTCTTCCATTAAATATTTGGGATATGTAATCTGTTCTGGAAATCTTCTCGTTGACCCTGAGCGCATCCGCCCTATCGTAGAATACCCCCCACCTAGGAATCTTAAGGGTGTCATGCGTTTCATCGGCATGTGCGCGTATTATGCTAGGTTCATTCCATCTTTTTCTGAGATTGCCGCGCCCCTTAACTCCTTAAAAAAGAAGGGTGTTACCTTTAGTTGGGGGGCGGAGCAGGCTCGTGCTTTCAATCTTTTAAAAGAGAAACTCATCTCACCCGAGGTATTGAGAATGCCTGACTTTTCTATGCCGTTCCTTCTTCACGTTGATGCTTCGGCGGTTGCTCTGGGGGCTGTGCTGTCCCAGAGGACTTCGGAGGGTGTCAGGCCGGTGGCGTTCGCTAGCCGGACACTCACCGAGGCCGAAAGGAGGTACAGCGCCTATGAGAAAGAATGCTTGTCCTGTGTTTATGGTATAGAACGGTTCGCTGATTATTTAGAACAGAGAAAATTTGAACTGTATACGGATAACCAGGCGCTCGCTTGGATGTGGAACCATCCAAAGCAATTAGGTAAAGTAGGAAGGTGGGTTTGGAGGTTGTCCCGATTTAGATTCTCGACCCATCACATATCCGGGAAACTCAATGTTACTGCGGATGCCCTTTCACGCATGGCGGAAGACCGTGACCCTATTGGTTCAGAGGAAGTTATGCCAGCTTCATGTGTGATCAAGTCAATCCCCGAGTCCTTTGTTTCTATCAGGGATCATCAGGGAAGTGACCCATGGTGCCGTGAAATCATGGATAGGATCCAAAAAGGGGAACAAGTGGGGCAATATTCGATATGGAAGGATTTGCTTGTTATCAACCTGGCTAAAGGGAAAGGCAGGAAGGTCGTTGTTCCTGTGGCTGTACGCCCCATGTTAATGAAATATTTTCATAATTCTATATTTGGAGGTCACCTTGGTGTATTAAAGACAGTTAGGAAAATTTCTCGAGAGTTCTTTTGGCCTGGACAATATCAGGACGTTAAGGATTGGGTGAATCGTTGCGAGGATTGTCAGATGGCCAAACCTGCCCATAATTCCAGGGTTGGACTACATTCGGCCGATGTAGCCCAACGCCCCTGGGAGAAAGTGTTCGTTGATTATGTGGGACCTATCACCCGGTCATCTCTGGGAAACACTTGTATTCTCGTTTTGGTTGACGCCTTCTCCAAATTCGTGATGTTGATTCCTCTACGTAACATGAAAGCTAGGACTACTGTTAACGCCCTGTGTCGGCGTGTGTGGGCATTCTTTGGGGCTCCCCGAGCCATAGTTAGTGACAACGGACCCTGTTTTAGATCTGTCTCTTTTCATGACATGTGCTTCGAGTGGGGCATTAGACATATCACCACCAGTCCTTACCACCCGGGGCCTAACCACGTAGAACGTTTTAACAGAAATCTAGGAATAGCCTTGACGATTTTTCATAGTCAAAATCAATTGAAGTGGGATCAGGAGTTAGATTTCCTGAATATGGCATTTAATTCTGCCTACCACGAATCGACCGGATGTTCGCCATCTTCTGTGTTCCTAGGACGGGAGCTGATTCACCCCCTTTTCAATATCTGGGACATCCACCCGTTGTTAGAGGATAGTGATGAGGTATCCCTGGAGGAGAAGTGTAGAAGTGCCTTAGATCACCTTAGGAAGGCACAGAGGAGGGTGGCTAATGTATATAATAAAGGTAGGATTCCCGTTTCATTTAAAGTTGGCGACATTGTTCTGTGTAAAAATTTTCCCTTGAGCTCCGCGGTCGACAAAAGATCAGCGAAGCTGTGTCCCAGGTGGTGTGGCCCATGGGAGCTGAATAAGTTTCTCACCCTGTCACGGTCCTCCTCCAGAAAGTTGCCGACGCTTCCGAGACAAGACGCGCTCATGTCAGCCACATAAAGAGCGCTGACCTAAGAGTCACTAGGGATAACAGACGGCAAGTCGTGTGATTTAGGTTAAGTGTTATTGATATTTAGTTATAAGTTAGCTCGTAGGTTTAAGTTTATCCATGAGGCAAGCCCGGGCCCGAGGCAAAAAATGGACATGAAATTGTGTGGGACTTCATCAAGATATCTTGGAGAAGCCAGTCCGACGACGTACAAGATGGTGGCCACAATCTCGTGCGAGATAAGCATAATGAACCCTGTGTATAAGAGGAAACAGTTTGTTGTGACTATTTGTGCAATGGTATTGTTTTCTTATATCCTCGGATGAGAGCGAGGAGGTAGTCATCTGGCCAACGGATGCAGGTAATCTTCGAGAAGATTAAGAAGACCCTGCGTTAAGACTCAAATGTGTCACTCTAAGTTTTATGAACTCTAACTTGTGTCTCTTATGTGCAGCTTCATGAACTCCTGTGTTCCGGCATCTTCCATACACCTTTTTCCTTTCTTATGTGCGTGGCCGAATGAATGGCCGAGGGGAAACAACTCTGGGACATAGAAGGAGGCATCAGCAACCTCATCTGTAGTCAGCTTGGGAGCTGAAGTACAAGTCAGCGCATTGGCGAATGACGTTCCAGTCCACTATGGGGCGGCGTCCGGCTAGAGACGCTACTTACTGATTACTGAGACCCACCGAGTATAGATGGGACTGCAATGGCCGGCGATCATCACGACGTCTAACAAACGATGGAAGTACTTCTGTGGACCTCCTTCAACCCATGGCGCAGGAGAGAGTCGGGGATGCCACACCCCCCCCCCACACACCTTCGCCTGATCAAGAGGGGGAGATTTGTAGCATTCATATGGCTACAAGCTAATGTTAGTCAACGAGTCATCAAAATATTACTTACCCAATATCACCATCCCGGCTACAGTCGAGAAAACGTAAACACATCCAGCCCCTACTTCAACCGGTCAACGACTGCCTTTGTGAAGCAAGAGTTCGGACACGCCCCGCTAGAGTTCGCTAGCATATTGCCAACCTTCGCTTACCCCAGAAGAAGAGAATTTTCGTTCGAGAATACACGAGTTCGGCTTCTCGAATAATACCGATGTTTCCATGGTCACGCACGTTCCCCCCCTTCCTTTGTGGATCCTGTCTCTTATGTTCATGAAGTTTGCACCGTATAAAAGACCGTCCAGAAAACTATGGCGTCACTCTTAGGCCAGGTCTGGAAGCAGACGGACGAAGCTTAGGCTTCAAGGACTTGTTCATAAAAAATGTAAGGAGAAATTCATTTTCGGCATAAGGATAAATCTGGAATTAATCAAAATTCTCTTTCGGCTTTATTTTTTTTTAAATTAGGAAAAGTTTGATATTATTCTTCATTGTCTTGAACATTAAATTTAAACTAAACTATTTAGCTTGTGAATTATATATCAATATTAATTTGTTAACGATTTACTTTAGAGAATTCAGTAAGGACATTACATCAGAATATTCTAAAATTAGTAATGTTACGCGTTAAGTATGTTTTTTGTAAACATTGAATTTAAACTGAATTATTTAACTTATGAATTATATATCCCTATTAATTTGTTAAAGATTTACTTTAGAGAATTCAGTAAGGACATTACATCAGAATATTCTAAAATTAGTAATGTTACGCGTTAAGTATTTTTTTTTGTAAACATTGAATTTAAACTGAATTATTTAACTTATGAATTATATTTCACTATTAATTTGTTAAAGATTTACTTTAGAGAATTCAGTAAGGACATTACATCAGAATATTCTAAAATTAGTAATGTTATGCGTTAAGTATGTTTTTTGTACACATTGAATTTATACTTAATTATGTAACTTATGAATTATATTCCACAATTAATCTTGTTAAGGATCTACCTTTGGAGAGTTCAGTAAGAACATTATATTAGAATATTCCAAATTTAATAATGTTATGCGCTAAGTATGACATTCGTAAAAATGAGTCTAATCTGAACTATTTGACTTACGAATTATATTTCTAAATTAATGTGACAAGGATTTGTTTAAAAAAGGTCATCTATAACATTAGATTGAAATATTTTTTATTATGAGTAGTGTTACGCCTGAATATCTACATATTGTTAATGTTTCTAATACATATAATAAAATGTTATTTATGACTTGCAATATTTTAGTTAACCCAGGTTATCCCTAGTTTTAAGTGAATATATTCCCCTGGCACCTCGCCTCCTTGTTTTCTCTTTTTTATCTAATCAAATATATATATATAAATTTTATTGAAAGGAGGACCGTGTTTCCTTTTTTTTTATTGGGACGTATACAGGTCCAGCATCTTCAAAATAATTACTCTCACTGCCCACTCTAATTTACTTTTCTTAACTTATCCTTTTTCTTTTTTTTGTATTTGGGCCCCTCTTAGCCGAGAGTTTGGGCTACAACATTGTAGGGTATGTGGACTAAATTTCAAGCTCATCTTGTCTGGCTTTCCAGTGACAGGGAGGTCAGATCTCATCTCCCAATTGGATGTAACAAGGATGTTTTTTTTATAAATATTTTCAACTATGTCCTTCAAGCAATAGCGTGTACTTTTACTCTAAATCATACTATCCTTTTCCCTACTTCATAAGCGTAATTAAAATGCGTATATGCCTGACAGGTAGTGGTACAAAAAAAAAGAGTATTGATAGTATAACTAACAAGGTCACCGGATACTTTATTAGCATATCATCAGGACATGCCTTATGAAATAACTTAACCTAGAACATCAACAACTATTGTTATTTTTAATTATATATATATATATATATAAAGAAAGAGAGAGAGAGAGTATATCAACATTTTCTTGCATAAAAATAATTAAAAATAACAATAGTTGTTGATGTTCTAGGTTAAGTTATTTCATAAGGCATGTCCTGATGATATGCTAATAAAGTATATATATATATATAATGTTTGCACTTATATGTGTATAGTAAATAAGACTTCAAATTAATGTACAATAGAAAGTTTCCTACTCCGTTTATTATGTTAGTAAAAAGTAATAATAATCTACTAAAAGGCCTAGCTGTGTGTCTAGTTCAGGGATGGGAAACCTGTGGCCTTCAGGTCACAAGTGGCTTTTTGAAGTTTTTTTGGACGCGGCCTTTTCATGTATTTTTTCAAATATATATATATATATATTATCGTTTTTAATGATCTATTCTCAAACAACGTGTATTTAAGTGACATGTGGCCTTCCAATGCCAAATGGTTCCTCACCCCTGTTTTAGTTCATTTCCAATCAAAGAATCAAGAACTTTTAATCAGGTTATCTGAATGTGGGTTTAAAATATAGCATTATAATATATACATTATAATCAAATCATTATTTATTTCGATATCAATTCGATTCTGGGGTGTAATTAAGCTACTCATGTGAGTAAAAGAATCGAAATAAAAGTATCGAATAAAAAGTATTAGTATCGAAAGGAAAATATCTATATTAGTAAAGTATTGATTCTTTATCCACATCTCTAGTCAAGGGTAATGTTCAATTAATTAATTTACTACAGAAAGTTGTACTGAGATAATAATGGCAGCTAAGTAGCTACTATGAATATTTAATATGACTCAAATTCAAAAAGCAATTATTTTCGCCTGTTTTCAGAAAAATGAGAGTGTATACATGAATTAAAAATTAATTTATGTTTCGAAACAATTAGGCCTGTATATTTTTTAAATTATTCGAATATAGAAATACATTTAATTAAAACCAATTTAACCTTTTATTTTTTCAAAACAAATAGATTTTATTTTACTTCTGTTTGAAAAACAGGGAAATAACTGTCCAATTTGCTACTGTAAGAATACTAAAGTCCGTTCACCGTAGGAAGTGTTTTCTGAAAGGCCTTTTTCCCTACCAAAAGCTATTATATAGTAGGATATTGGTAGGAAAAAGACCTTTCAGAGAGTAATTCCTACCTTGAATGGAATATAGTATCTGTTTTTCGCATGCGCTTGTAGTTGAAAATTTTAGAATTACCGAGCTACTAATAAATTACTGAAGCCCACAAGTTTGTACAATAGTTAAAACTTGTCTGGTTTTGCTAATAGTCATCATGACAGTTAATAGTACATTAGGTAATCGTTTAGTATTACTGAATTTAGTAATCAATCAAGTACAGAAACATTTCCCAAGTATACAGGGCATAAGTCGCGCTCAAAAATCTTGGCAAAGGGCACGCTCTCTCTCTTTCTAGTTTCACAAAACTCGGCCTTGCCTCCATAATATTTGTCTAGAAAACAATGGGTGATGGGTGGCGAGAGGGGGGGAGGGGCGAGAGGGGTGAATGGAAAATAAAACTCAGCGGGAAAGTCGTAAGGAGAGAGACGCCCAGTGAACCCCACCACCCCAGGCACATTTGTTTCCTAAGCACATGGCAGAGTTAGTTACCTAATGAAAATTTTGATTAATTTCACGTTTGATTTGGAATTTCATTGTTTTAAATAAACACATCCCTAGCATTTGGAGTTTTCCATTTCAGAAAAGAGCGAGTGAGAGAGAAATATAAAAATATATATAGAGAGAGAGAGAGAAGGATAAAAGCAAGCAGTGGTAGCTCTAATTATTTGTAGAGGGTTGGAGGGGTATTTCCTGACTCTTTTCAACTATTCCCTTCCATCTCATTGGCCGCCTCGAAACCTTACCACCCTAAACCACCCCCCACCTACTCACTCCAATTTCCACACACGACTCACCTTTTACCTACATAACCTAACAAAACATTTTGAAAACCTTTATGAGTAAACAATATCTACTTGGAGTTTGCCATTGTGTTGTTCTCTGTTAAAAATTCCCGGTAAGGGTAGAATAAGGCTGTTAGCGGACGAAGGAAGGTGGGAAGGAAGGGGGAGAAAGGATAGGAGAGTTTTATTTTTCCACCTTCTACCCTAGGTAAAGTCAACATATGAAGGTGAGGATGTGTTGGTCGGTGTCAGACAGGGTGCGCAGCTGAGTCCACACTTCGCATCCTGCCTGGCAGTGCACCAGAACCCGTGGGAACGCAAACGGATCATCTGTTTCACTGAACCGATCAGAAACTTTGCTAACTTGAGGCCCCGGCTACGATACGGACTGGTAAAACAAATTAATGGGAATAAATGGGGTCGGCAATCACCAGGAATTGTAATTGTTATTGTGAATACTATAATATTTCTCTTGTAACTTTTTTCTTTCTTCTTTTTTTTCATCACGTTCTTACTACCAATTTGGTTTATATATTTATACTCACTACGCTCAAGTGAAAGGAATGAGTAAGGTGCAATTTAGAGGGAATGTACCCGTATTTGCATGGAGGGAAAAGGGGGAGAATATATAGCATAGCATACCCTTAATACACTGAGACGTGGTTTGAGCCCCGACCTCCCCGCTACGAGAAAACCATTCTAGATTAGCTTGAAATTTAGACTATGTACTTAAAATTGCAAATCTTATATATACTTTAAAAATAGCAAAGGTTATTATAAGTTTAAAAACAACTCCCAAAGCGATAAATTTGACATAAATATTACTCCCAAGGAGGAAATGTTATTTTTCTCTTTCAACTCCCCATTGAGACTAATCATACTTTGTTGCAAACATAATTTTTTTTTTCTTGTGGTTATCAGTCCTTTAATATTACCGCCCCTTTATCCCTCCCTACTCAATGTGTCGCTATTAAACTCGAGAAGAAGCTAGTCTCGACGGTGTTACTGTAAAGTGATTGTGACAGGGGAGAGGAAGGTATGGTAGTTGTGGACAGACAGAGGGTGTGAGGGGTGGATAGTATTTGAGAATATTGCTATGAAAGCTATTCAGGCGTGAAATACCTTCTCCTTCTACCTAAGTTACAAATATTTACCTATTTCAAATACTTATTAAATAAACTAAGTTAGATATTCAATTGAGTCAAATTATATTAAAATAAAATAAAAGTAATACTATTTTCTTTACTTGCATAAAACTATAGTAATAAATATATTGCGTACGTACAAAGAACACAATATGGTATAAGTGAGTAAAACAGTTGAGCTAGTATTTTTTAAATGCTAGTATTTATAAGGAATTTGGAATTATGAGCGGCTTATTCATTTGGACACTGGATCACTACTTTTCTAAAAATTATAATTGTTAATTACTCTTGACTCCAAGTGAATTGTTTTGTTTACGTACGAGATCAAATTATTTTTTTAAGTATCAAGTTTCAATCTAGTTTTAAAATGAAAAGAGATGAGCAAATTTTTTGTTGAGCGTGCCATAGTAAGATCTGTCGTGTCATCGGTATATAAATCAGTACTAAATATCATATCTGCCATCGGTTAGAGAGCTAATCAGGGGCGGCTCAAGGTAGATTTTGCGCCCCCCATATCGCCGGTGTGTAATATAGTTCATTTACCATAGGCGTGGTGGTAGCTGAAAGCTAGCAAAAGTTACCAGATTATGTATCCATTCGCCGATCTGTAAAACCATATATTGGCTGTCACTTGTGGCAGTCAAAATTTTAACAACAAAAAATCTATGTTTTTTAATTTAACCGTTTTTAAATCTTATTTTAGCTGACAGCTACCACTTTTACCATGGCGATTGGACTCTAGGAAGATATGAAAATAATCCCCAAACCTAGCAACTACAAACCTAAAGTAACCTAGGTGTAATAGAAAAATAATTTGAAAGGAAACTCCACAAATTGTAACTATACTCCAAACGTTTCACTGCCAGATTGTACCTAATTGTATCTAATTAATTACTTTGTAAGTACCTACTTAATTGTCAACTAGAGGATATGACACCAGTCAAACATTTATGATTGATTGAGAGTTCCAGTGGTTCACACTGACCAATTTGAATGGGGTTCCAACTTCCAAACTGGGCTGCATAAACAATAAGGGTTGAGCTCTTCAACACAAGCAATTTAACTGCTTCTTGCTTCACTACTGTCAGACTAACTGACAATCTCTCTCAATCTAGTCTAATTTTTAAATAAAATGAGTCTCAGTCATTTGCAATTCACTTAAATTATTATTATTATTAGCACCGCGTCTTACTACCCGTGCGGGTTATACGCACTTACGCTAATGTGCAATTGTAGGGTGATTGTGAGATGAAATGGAGGACCTACAGTTTAACGTGGAATCCGAACCACGGTGGAGGCCTGGCATTCCTCACATTCACAAGTTGTGATTAATACACGTCTTGTCAGAGGTGAAGGAAGGGTTTGGCAATCAGATAAATCTGTGCCGGGACCGAGGATTGAACCCCGGACCCCAGTTCACTTAAAACCATTACTTATATATACTCGTGTACTAAAAGAGTGTTCATAGTAGGCTATAATATTTATTTTCTTCCAGCGCGTCTTAGTTCCCGTTCACGTTATACGTTTACTTTTTACTTTCTCTCGACACCTTAGAGAGAAAGTATTGTGGTCGGCAAGAAAATATAGCTCAAGATTTTGATAAATATAAACGTTTCGTGACCCCATGAAACCAAAAAAATGGTTTTTGCGATGTCGTCTGTCTGTACTTCGAACTAGAGTTGAAACTATTTTACCGATCGGGTTAAAACTTAGTATCTCGGGTTTATATAAAGTTCCCCTGAGGTGGTTTTGAAATTAGGTATCTAATCATAAATTTAAAGCTTGTTTAATGAAGGACAAAAAGAAAAAAATCGATTTTTTTGAAATTTGCTTTAATGATTTTGATTAAATTCTATATATAGACAATGTTTTTTATTAGAAACAAGATGGCAATTCTCATTTTATCATGAAAATTACTTTTAAGGGTACTTTACATGGGAAAGTTTTCCTATTTTCATCATTTCTCCGTAACAATTTGAGGTACGAAATAACTTATTATTGTAAGGTTGAAGTACTATTAAAGATATAAATCTTTTATTTGAAATATATTTTTATAAAACCAATAATTTCTGAATTACAAGCATGTATTACATTAATTCAGGACTTTGAAAATGAATTTGATTCTTATGCTCTTTGGTGTACAAATATGTTTCTAGTTTCTCAATTTTTGTGTAACAAGGTTCTTAATTCCTAATGCCATAAAGTAAATAACAGTGTATAATATTTCATTTATGATCTTTGGTGTAGTCTTTCTACAACAACGTATATGCCTTATACTTCGTTTCACAAATCTTAAATGTTTTTAATAAATGTCTATTTTAAGATAAAAGCGGGAGAAAGTTAGTGCGGTGCACCGTACCATCTTTTTAGCACCACGTCTTACAACCCGTTTGGGTTATATGCTTACCTACTAATTACGTTATTTGTTTAAGGGATCAGGTAGGTTGTATTTGGAGGAAATGTGGCCGCATTTGTGTGGAGGAAGAGTATAAAACCATTTTGGTAAAACCACCCTCAGTACACCTGACCGAGATTTTAACCTGGATCTCCCCCTCATTGGCAGTCTAATATACTGCGAGACTAACGCATTAGACCACGCAGCCACCGAAGCGGGTTATATGCATACATTATTGAGGGTATATTAATAGGGAGAAGGAAAGTAGAGCTTTAAAGAAAATATGCCATATTTGAGAGAAGGAAGAAAGGGAAAACATTTGGGTAAATATTAAACACTCTCAGTATACCTAAATGGGATTCGAACTTCTATATTCTCTTTGCTGGCAATCTAGCCTAAGCTGAGTCTGACGCGCTAGACCATGTAACCACCGATACGGTTGATAAAGCAATTAATTGAAACAAAAGTATTTGATAAAATAACTATTTAATACAATTGAATCATAAATAATATCATACAATAAATTAACTTGTACAGTTACATAATTGTTCCATGTACTAATCATTTTCTTATTTGCATAATACAAAAGGTGACCGTGAATAGATTTAAAACGTCATAAAACGGTGACAAGTGACATGATTTAAAAGTTTCAAGGACTTACGTCACAAACGGCACAAATCTTCTTTCGTGATGACTGCCAAAGCAAGTTTTTTTATTCTCTCCTTATCAGTTATCACCCTTTTACTTTTATATCTATCCACCAGAACCGTTTTATTAACGTGTGCAAAGAAAATAACATATCACAAGTTGATCAGCTTATTTTAATTAATATATTATTAATATGTTTGGTGGTGAATTTTTATGTTGGCATGCAACATTGGTATAACCGCCTTTGTGGTCTAGTGGTCAAAGATCCTGGCTACAGATTCTGAAGTCCCAAGTTCAATCCCTGGCGCTTCCAAAATCTATATGTAAGGCAGTGGGTCTGTACAGGGGTCAAACTCAGCCTCGTGAGGACAGATGAGGAGCTACCTTAATATAAAGGCAGCTGGTACAATTTAGAAAAGTGAAATTAGCGGCCGGAGGGCATGTGCTGACTTCATGACACCCTCTATCCACAAATGTTGGCACTATCATCGTTAGAGTGGCGGCCGTTCGGTCAGTATAGCTCGCTTGTGGGATCACTCCATGGAGTTTTTTTAATGCAACTTTATAAAAAGGCAAACTAGTGCTCCCTAGCAAAATTTTTAAAATGACTTGTTTTTAAAAAATCTTAAAATACATTTAAATTATTGATATTACACTTGAATATAACAAGTTTTATTAAATGATTTTGATAATTATTAGTGTATATTAACCTTATATATTAACCTTTTTGCTTGTAATAATATTAAATGGATTAAGGTTATTTCATTGAACAACTTGATTCACCGATTATCTTCAAACTCGACTTTTATTATTCGTATCATTTATGACCTTAGGAAATATTATTTCAAATGTTTCTTGCTTACTGTACCAATTTTAGTCTACACCAAACTGTATGTAGACATTTGTAAAACATTATGTGCCTTTAAGACTAAATCATCTATGAAGTAAAATAATCTAATAACAACAAAATAAATTGCTTAATAGCATTCATATATTTTTTATTTGTTTTAGCATGGCGTCTTACTTCTGTTCAGGTTATACGCATATGTGCTAGTTAAGCTAATGAGCTAGGGATGAGGAAATATGAATTTTAGATTAGTACCCCCAAATTTGTGTGGGGGGAGAGTGTAAAACCATTTTGCAAAAACAACCCTCATTACACTTGACCGGGATTTGAGCCCCAGCCAGCCATCCCTGTCAACGGCAGTCTGGTCTATTGTGAGAATGATGCCTTAGACCATGCAGTCACCGGAGAAGGTGCATCAATATAATTAAGGCTGAAAGCTGCCAATAACGGGGAGATAAAGGTTTGAGTCTCGGTGGGTTTATTGAGGGTGGTTTTCCAAAAATGGTTTTCTACTATCTCTATACGTAATTGCGAGTACATTTCTTCTAAATATAGCCTTCTTAATCCCTAAAGCCATTAGCGTAATTAATAGATGAGCGTATAGCCCGAATGTGAAGTAAAATACGGTGCTAAAAAAAAATTGAGAATAAAAGACAAAACTCTCACAACTCCCAACGAAAATAGCACGTATGTGTGGCATTCCAGCACTAAACCAATACACCCAAGTGGTTGATATCGGAACGATACGACAACACATTTGCCCCATGGTTCCTTCCGTCCTTTCGTCCTCCCACGCACACAAGGTGCGGTGAAATGAAAATAATTATTCTCTAGAAACCTAAGAGATTTCTTGCATGGAAATTCCACAAGCCACTTCCGTGCGTCGCACCACGCTGCACTGTAATATTTTTTTATTATTTTGTACCATTTTTTATTACAAAAACCACACAACGGAAATTTATTCTCGGCAACATGGTACACACGTTGTGGGTGGCAAGCTTCAATCTCCCTCCAAAACTTACGTACTCTCCCGTTTAATCCTAGAAAAATTTGGTCCCATTTAGTCGAATTAACGAGGTTCTGTTGTATAATGTAGGAATCCGTTGGGAAAGAGAACATTCAGAAGGAACATCCTACTAAAATCAGTGTCTATCTTGTGATCCAATGTGTTATAAAAAAATAAATACGAAATAAATAAGGTATTGGAAGTGGTACTCACATTGGCACGCGCGTGCCCGCCTCTCAGCGCCGCCGCGGTGGTTTGCCAAGGAGTGGCGTGGGCGGTGAAGTGGGCTTTAGCCCAAGAGCCGGCTTCGAAAGGGTTCTCGCCTAGATGCCCCTGAAACAATTGCAAAAAAACAACCACCTCAGTAAAACACTCAATAAATAATAATTATTATTATTGCACGCGTCTTACTACCCATTCGGGTTATAAGCACTTACGCTAATGTGCAATGGTAAGGTGATTGTGATATGAAATGGAGGACCTACAGTTTAACGTGGAATCCGAACCACGGTGGAGGCCTGGCATCCTCACATTCACAAGTTGTGATTAATACACGTCTTGTCAGAGGTGAAGGAAGGGTTTGGCAATCAGATAAATCTGTGCCGGGACCGAGGATTGAACCTCGGACCCTCAGCACAGAAGTCTGACACCTTACCCCTAGACCACCAGGTCCCTTTCAATAAATAATGCATTTTTTTTTGTGTGTGTCATAGGAAATGGCAGTGCTATCGATCCAATCGTCAAAATAGTTTAGTCTGGCTTGCCGGTAAAAGCAGGTTGGGGTTAGAATCCTGGCCGTTTGTAACGAAGGTGATTTCCCCATAATGTTTTCCCACTCTCCTTGCATGCAAATGCGTTACATTACCTTAAAATTGACCTTTATTATCCTTACCAGACTACTTATTATTTTATGGCGTTAAGAATAAAGTTCATTGATGCAATTACAAAAGTACGCCACCTACCCCTATCGTGAGCTAGTTTATCCAATTCACTTCATTACATTTCAGGTCCATCTAATGTTATCCTCCCATGCTGCGTCTAGGTCTTCACAATGGTCTCTTATCATTTGGTTTGCCAGTCAGTATCCTGAACAAGGTTCTAGATTATTCCATTTGCGCTGCATATCCTGCCCACTGTAATCTACGAGACTTAATTATCCTAAAAATGTTTTGTAATGAGTACAGGTATGTAACTCATCATTATGTAACTTCCTACACTTCCCGGTAGTCTCTTCCATTTTTGGACCAAATATTTTCCTAACCATCATGTTTTCGAAAGCTTTAAATTTATTTTCGTCATATAAGATATGAGACCATGTTTTACACCTATAATGAGCAACCAGTAAGATTGTTTTGTTTAACTTAAGTTTTACCTTCCTAGACAACAGGCGAGATGTCAATAATCGATTTATGTAGTCGAGAAACTACTTTCTCACAGATATACAGATATAAATATTATAATTACTTTTATTACATTATTGGCAAAATCAGAATATAAATTTTTACAGTCAATCAAAACTTTAGCAAACCAGAGGTAATGAACAATTTGTTCAAATGAAACTAAAATGTGCCTCCCCTGAGACACCCTCGTGACCCACAGTTTGAGAAATCCTGATTTATGGGGTAGGTATTAAGAAGGTAGTCATAAGAGGTGCAACCTCACTAGTTTGCAGAGGAGATGGACGACAAAACAGTGTTAAAACAAATTTGTATAACCACCTCCAATGCATTTGGCTGAGACCTCCTCCCTCAACAATTCAGTCCTTTATGAATATGATACCTTAAACCTCGTATCCACCGTTACAGGTCCCTTTGATAAGACAAAAATTTAAAAAACCTTACAACTATTATATTTTTCTTTTGTGTCTCTCTTGGGTCTTACTACCAGTCTGGACAGTACCAATTCTTAATTAACGCTAATGAGGAAGGGATGAGAAAGGAAAGCTTTAGGGCACATGTACCCACATTTTCGTGTAGGAAGAGTTGGAAACCGTTTGAAATAAACAAACATCAGTACAACTGGCAGGGATTCAAACCCTGATCTCCCCATTACCATTGAATCAGCCTGACCGATGAGCCTGACATTTAGTCCGCATGTCCATCAATGTGTATAATTTTTTATCTCGTCAAAGAGGTAAAGTTTAAAGTTTGAACATTGTTTTCACATCTAAATATCTTGGCCATCTATAGTAGCAACCAGAATATAATTAATTCGAACATGCATAGGTTAGTTTGTGTTTTAATTTTTAAATAATTGTGACGCAGTCAAAATATATTAAATAATAATTTTAAATGTGTCAATGCTAAATGCTTCTCGTATTCTATATAAGTAAGCATAGAAATAAGCTAAACATTCGTATCGGTATAAGCTCGTGAACTAGGTGTCAAGATAATCTTGTTTGATTTTAAGTGATAGGCTAGTCAGGGTTTGAATCTTGGCTGGGAGTTTTTTCCTTAGATGGTTTTCTGCTCTACTTCAACTCAAAGTTCATTCCTATTTCCTTGTTCATTAGTGTAATTTGATTAAAATAATGTGGATGGGTAGTAATACTAGTGAGATAAAATAAGACTTGTAAAATTTATATTTTTAGCGCCGCGTCTTAGTATTCATTCGGGTTGTCTACCTATGTACTAGTTACCTTAATGGGTTAGGGAGGAGGAAGGTTGAATTAGAGGACGTGTACCCGCATTTTTATTGAGAGATAAGAGAGAGTGGGAAACCATTTTAGGAAAAAGCAACCTCAATACACCCAACCGGGTTTGAACGGTTTGAACCACGTTATCTCCTAAATCGGCAGTCTAGTCTATTGTGAGAGCAGTGGCTTAGACCATCTAGCCACCAAAGCGGGTACAAAAATAAAGTTTTATCTCTAATAAATAATTTAAGTTTAGCACAATTGTATTAAGAGGAGTGTTCGTGAAAGATCAAAATAAATAAACAAATGTATTTAGTGTTTCTCTAAGCATTTGTGAAATTTATTTTGTTGAAAAAGTAATAACTTGACCAATGAAGCAAGCTTTATTTTTCCTAGATGGCTGGAGTCTTGATCGTGATTTGCTAAAACAAACAAACAGGATGTGTAGAGGCCAGTATACATTCCTAGTAGAGAGCTCACTTTATGGTCTCCCTATCACTCTTGATCACAGGACACTCTGATAAGAAGGACCACCTTGGAGTCTTCAACCGAAACAAACATCATGGAGATAATGTGCAAGATAAACATTCCTACTAAGCCTCGTTGATATTGTAACACAATATGTTGGCCAACACGATCTCAACAAGTTGTGTTACAATATAAACGCACTCCCAACTTGTTGAGGATGTTAGATGTTGGTGTAAGGAGAGCCGGTCAAAGCCAACAAGTTGTGTTGGGTTGTGTTGGATCATTTGTTAGAGATAATAAACGACCAACCCTACATGTTGGCTCAGTTGGGAAGTTCAGCGTATTCGCTATCGAGTTGAATCAGTCTCTAACCTTGGCGAAACAAGTATTTTATTTTCGGATTAGTTTAACTTTTAAAATCGGGTCTTACATAATTTTGTGATCATGGAATGGAACAAGGCTAACAGTTAAACTAATTGATTTATATCACAATTATTCTGTTCTTTGTGATGTTACATGTGTACAAAGTTATAAAATCCCCTTTGCAAATGTAAGTCATTCATTATTCCCGTGTACACACCTTCAATTCGACGTTTATAAAAAAAAACTTCGAACACCCTACCGTTTCTAACGTTTTGGTATTTTCTGCAAGAGTACACTTCCTCTCAACACAATAAATGAAGAAATGGCAAGTAATACGTCGTTATCCATGGCTAGAAATGTGTAGACTGATTAAAAAAAAAGGTGGAGGACCCAGGATGTTGGTCCAACAAGTTGGTGACAATAAACGCAGATTACTTTTCCACATGTCTTGTATCCCAACATGCTGGCCAAGATGTTGGGTCAAACTTGTTACATTATAAACGAGGCTTAACAAAAGATAAGACGAAACAATGAGTCATCCGTTTGATTAAAAGTGTTTGGAGTGGGACAGTTCGGACTTAGTAGTCTCTCCTGCAAGAAGAAGAGGAAGAAAGGGAGAAGGCAAAAACCGGAAGTGCGATGTTGTGGACCGCAGTGGAAAATGGGGGAAGGGAAGGAGAAGCTCAGCTTTTTATGATCCAAATTAATGAGGTAATGCTCTCGCTACTTTTTCCCCTCCTCTTTTCAGACTCAGTGGAACAGATAAACAGCTCACAGGACGTTACTTAGCGGGGGGAAGGAGGTAGAAAGGGAGGGGGGACACTGCACAGACCGGGTGGGATTTCTCATTCCTGAGAAGAAATGGATGTGTTCCCCGGTTTTTCCTAGGAATTGATTTAAAAAGTGTAGAATTTAAAGCTTTTTGAAGGAAACTGGGCAGGGGTGACAGTTTAGAAGGGGAGAATCTCATTACGGGTTGAGATTTATAAGTGGTTCTGATTGCACCAGGCAAGTGAGGTAGGTGGGCAGGAGGGGAGGGAGGTAGTCGGAATGAATTCTAGCGTGAGAGACGTGCCCAAATCTCAAGAATTGAGGGAAAGATAGGCAACAACAAATTCCTGATTAATCAAAGTAACGACAACAAATGATAAACAACAACACTTTTGCTTTCTGCAAGATCAGCAGCCTTGATCGAATGGCTTTCGAGGCAAAGTGTAAATTTCTATTAAACCAGATATTATAACTCTTGGTGTTTAGGGTTGGTCTTTAGGGTCGGATTTTTAGTGTTAGGTGTTTCGGTCCTTGGTTAATCTAAATTATAAGTTGGATGCAGAAGTAATCATTTGCTGAGAAGGGGTGTGTTTAATTTAAAAATACAAAAAATCAACAAAATATTCAACAAAGGAATTAACACTGGAACATGAATGGTGATCCTTTCACCATATAAAAAGTTCATGGCCTCAGACCTTATTTCAGATCTTTATGGATGAGTCTACTATATCCTTATCTCCAAATACTGGACTGCCAGTGACGAGAAGATCGAAGTTAGAATATAAGCCGGGTACACTGGGGGTAGTTTTCTACATATGATTTAGCACTGTATTTTTTTCTATCCCCCTCAGCAAGCTAATGAAAGTTTTTTTAATAGATTACCTTCTCGTTATATTCCCACTAGAGAAAGTCGTTATAACCTTAAGGTTTAACGTGCTGAAAAAATATTATAATGGTCTAAGAAATAAATAGCTAATTAAATCGAATTGTTTACATGACAGCTCAGGGCCACGTCCATGAGGGGGGGGTCGGGGGGGGCGGGGGGGCAAAGCGGGCAATTGCCCTGAGCCTCACATTCCAGGGGCTAAATTTCCCCCCAAATATATATAATATAAATTACTGTTGTTATTCTAAATTTCGTATCGTACAGATAATTAATAGCAATAAGTATTCGCTTAGTTATAGGATTCCATTCCAGATTACTAAAAACCCAAATTTTATATAAGTTAAGATTTACATTTTTGGAGTAATGTGCTGCAGTACAGTAGAATACGCCGCCATTGTGCTACCGCTGTCGGTCTAAGAAATTAACAGTGTAATGGTGCAAAGAGGAATTTACTTTTGTTATCTTGGATTGATTGTTTGGATTTAATAAAGTACAGTTATTTAATGGGTTGATCAATATTACATAAAACCTGAGAATTTATTAAGTAACATAAGTACCAAGTACGTATCAATTTATTATAATGGCAGTGCTAAAACTGAAAAACTGCCGTACAAATGTGGGCTTCGGATTTCTTTGCCTCGGGCTTCACATTTTCTTAAAATGGCCCTGGGGCAACTTCATTCTTGTGAAGTTGTATAATCTAAAGCAATGTTCAATGCTTCATCACAAGGTAATGGTACGTAAATAGTATAATCTAAAAGTGACGTATGGTATTTTCATCGCAACATGTGATGTCACATAACTATTATAAAATGAAAGAAAAAAACTAGCTCACTGATACAAATTATTCTATTATGAAGTGAAGTGAAGCACTCAAAGAAACTGTACCTCAATTCAATTCCTGATTCAAGTGTCATAGTATATCTGATAGCCCAGTTAGCTCAAACCAGAAAATATACCGAAGTATGTTTTTCTGTATATTTGATTTTACAACAGTGAATTTTAATAACTCTAATAATTTTCTAATTTTAACACAATTTAATTTCTATTTGCTTTTTTTTAAATATGATAGAACATTTTCAATGGTTTCAATTTAACTTTTTTTTTAAGAAGATATAAAACCACATCAAATGCGTTACATGGTACAATTTTGTTTTACTTATATAAGTTAAGTGCTTTCCAAAAGTTGTTAAGCTAACTTCATGGAAATGACATAGCTACCTAAATAATATAAGGAACTTTGTCAGTAATGGTAGAAAGAGGGGGGGGGGGGGTCAGCTGTATATTTTTAACCAAACATTGGATGCCTCCAAAATTTGTTTGGCGTTGGGTTTTTTTTATGGTCACTGGGAGAGGTTGTTAATTATGTGAATGTTATAAATTTGCTAATAAACTTTTACAAATTAATTTTAATTTTAATTTATATCTGAGACGCTTGCGTTTATTATCATTACAACCAAAAGTCAACTTAATCACAAAACTAACATTTATGCAGTTATTTTTTTAAACGCGACGTTAAAAATCAACAATAAATTAGAATTGTTGTGAAAACACAGGATTTCTATCATCCTCAAATCCTTTGTCTGGTAACAGAGAGAAACAACGGGAAGTACGGGACGATCCTAAAAATTACGGGATGGGTAGTAAGCCGAGGAATGAAGTCAAAAGAAAATGATACAAGGGAAAGGAAGTTTGTGTATCCCGCTGCCAGGGTAGGTCAATCTGTGCAGTACGCTAAAAAATAAAACCGAGAAAATAAAAGATGGTATCATAACAAGTTAAACCCTTTTTATTTTATAGTATTATAAAGAAGATACGCGTGCCTGTGGAATATTAAAATAAAGGAATATTTGCAGTTTCTTTTCTTGTTTCACTGTGAGTTTTCCAATCTATTCGGTTGATAGAGCAATAAAGTAATCTCTGCTGCACGATTTGTTTAAGTTGGCGCCCTCTTTATCATGGCACTGTGACCTTGTCAAGTGAACTAAGGCGTCAGTTTTAAGAGTACAATGTCATCCGAGGAATGGTGTATAATTTAGATAGGTATTTTATTTGAAACAAGGATTTATATAATAACGCTATTTTCTTCCATTTTTATTAAAATAAAGCCATATGTATGGAGTAATTTCTTTTCACTATCTATCAATAGATATACAATACAGAATTTTATTTAAATATTTATACATGGATTTTTTTTTAAAAAACTTTGTCATTATAATTTTTCTTTTTCCTTGTGAAGAATGAGGAAAAAAAAATCCTACCCTTATGCAATGTATGACTAGAACTTGATCGTGTTTATAGGTTGCCCAGTCTATCGGGCTTAATGCCAACCATCAAACTTCGAACCAATTCACAAAGTAAGGTGTGTCATTAAAGTGGGGGAACTCAAACAAACTAAAGATGTAACAGACCACAGCCTTAATTATCTATATTCTTGTTAGAGTAGCCTAATTTTAATTTTGGCCACTTAATTAACAGGCTTCTTTTTTAATAAAAAGTATTTTGTTTTCAAAACATCTACAAAAAAAAATTTCTATGGGGCTAAAGAGTTTTATAGGTTACATGCTTACTCAGTTGATCCTGTCAAAGATTGTAGATATATCAGTAATATATAAATATATGTGTAAGTCAGATTGCTCACAGAATATAGGCCAGTTTCACAGTCAGACTAAGCAATCCTCAAGTGCGGCGCTATAGTAAATACAGGACGACATCAACCTTGACCAGAATGAAATAGGCCTATTTCATATGAGAAATTGGCCAATTCCACTCGAGTCTAACTAGATGTCGTCCTGTATTTGTTTTTGAGTCGCACCTGAGGCGCATTAATTCTGATTGTGAATCTGGCCCTTAGATTCATTTTTACAAACTAGAAAATACGATCTGAACTCAACTGTCGATACTTTTGAGGAATCTTTACTTTAAAAAAATTCTTGCCCTTTATTAAACCATGCTTAGTAAGTGTCAAATTACCACTGCTTTAGCATCACAGAGAGCCGGTGATCTTTGTAAGATGAAATACTATACCCAAAATTACTTTATCTCATATTTCTGCATATTTTTATTCGATAAAAACTGTGAAATCGAAAAACTTAAGCCTGTATCATGAGCACGAGGACTAGACGTTAATTTCATCTAGTTTAGTTTGCCGGGGACAAGATGGTTGGGGCTCAAATCCAACTGGGTGTACTAAAGTCGGTAGTTTCTAACTAGTTTATTACTCTTCTTCCAAGATAATACTAGTACATACATTTATTTTAGACTATACCTTTATTATGCATACAACCATAATGTAACTAAAAGTGAATGGTCCAGAAGGGTTGCAAGATGGTCTAAAATATAAGATAATGAAACCTCAATCGGTGGAAGCTAAAGTTAACACTGTACAGGTGACCGCCTTGACAAGCATATAAGCTGTGTGCAAAGGTTTTACTTTTAAGAATCAATATTAAACAAAAAGGTTAAAAATAATAAAAATTGTAATTGTTCTTTGATGAAAAACAAAGCCATAATCTACTTCCTTTCATTTATTTCAATAGGGACGAGTGTTTCAAAAGTAATTTTCTTGATATTTAGAGCGTCCGGAAACAGAAAATTTCCAATTATTTTAGGATCCTTATTTCTTAGGAAATATAGTTGTCACTTTTATAGGTGTATAGACAGAAGATTTCTAGAACGAATGTGGTGATTGTAAAGTTGTATTTATGTGAACAGGTTTTTCCCCTACCTGGCAGCCCCATATAAAATATTTCCTTCTCTAGATAGTAATGCCAACATGATGCGATGAACAAAATTGTGTGGGCTATGAACAGGTATAATTCTGAGTAAGGAAGAGCTAGTGGAACGAGAACATTACCATGAGAACCAATTTATCGCCTGACAGGGACATGATTTTATATTTCAATGGTGTGCAGCTCTTAACAATATTGTAGTTGTTTGTGTTTATAACATGGCTAATGTTAATCATTCATAAGCGATACACTTCATTAGCGAGAGTTTTTTTTAATAAGTTTGGACACAGTGAACAACATCTACAATGAGCAATCCAATATCTTATATCGTCAACATAGTGATCTTAAACCATTTAAGTGGGTGAATCTCTGACCACAAACACACGCACACATTTATACATATATTATATATTTATAAAGGTAACTCCCAAAGTTGTTGGCATATCATTATCAGTCAAAATCTATCATAAACTAGTGATAATAGAAGAAAGAATAATAATGGCTGGGTCTAAAACAAAAAATATAAGAAACGGGTTGTAGTGATGGAACATTGCATAACATGATGAAACAGAAATGTTCACAAACATTCGCTTGTTTAACTCCTAAAATTATATTAAGACGTTAGACTTCAATGTTTATTTGTTAAAAATGAGAAATATAAAAGTGCGCAAGGTTCTAAACATACTTCATAAATGAAAAGACGTAAGAGAGGCAAAACAAACATGCAAGTGAGTTTGTGTGACCCGACGAAGAAAACAGCAATGTTTGGACGACTAGGTCGATCATCTCGCATTATCTCTTTCATCACGAAACTTTGGGGTAGAAATATCATCGTGACGTCAACAGACTGTACAAGTAAATAAACACACCATGGGTCCGCGAAGCGCTGCGAGGTCAGCCAAACAAACAAACAGTATGGGGTTCGAGTCTTTGCCACTTCCAAGGTGAAACTCTGCTATAGCTCTCCACTAAGAATGTATTCGTTGATGAATTACAGCGGTTCTCATTCACAGTGGTTTGATCGAGTGCTTTGATTTTGTTAACCATATCTTGCTATCCGTTCGGGTAGTCCACATATTTACAGTAGTGGGGTAGGCATGAGGATGGTAGAATTTAGAGGAAACGTGAAGAAAGAATGAAACACTTAAAGAAAACCAACCTTATTACACCTAGCAGAGATTCGAGACTCGACAATAATATCAAAGGCAAACATGACTAGATGATTCTGCCAGTAAATTCGCGTGCCCATATTTATCACCGCGTCTTACTACCTGTTCAGGATATATGTATATGTACTATTTGGTTAGTGAGCTAGGGATGAGTAAGGTTGAATTTAGAGAAAGTGTACCCACATTTGCGTGGAGGGAGAGTGGAAAACCAATTAAGAAAAACCATCTAAATGAAACTAACCGGGATCGAACCTCGCTAGATCTTCTAGTTTTCGGTAGACTAGTCTATTGCGAGATTAGCGCTAGACCAGCCACCGAAGCTCATAATAATGGGTTATTCATTGTAACATGTTTGTATTGTTCACTTTGTCTAAACTATCCATATATTTACACAAATGGAATATCATATATATATATATATAAATATGCCTGTCTAGGCAACTTCACTTGTAGCCTAGTTTGTGGAAAGATTAGCCAGTACTAATCTACCGTTGCCCAGGGAACACCCGAATGTACTAATCGTACATCCTTTTGTGAGGGCTCTTTCCATGTCCTGATGAGATGAAGTGATCGTGATAGTGAGTATGAGGGTGTAGAATGAATGGAAAGTGGGGAGATCGGGGTTCAATCCCAGTTGGGTGTACTGAGGTTTTTTATAAATGATTTTCCACTCTTCCTCCACGCAAATTTAAGTAGACTTCATCTAAATACAACCTTCCTCATCCATAACAAAATATAATTAATATAAAGGCGCATAGCTCGAACGGGTAGTAAAACGCGGTGCTAAAAAAATATATATTTGAGGGTGTAGCTAAATTGAATTTGAAAATGAACCAAGTTCAAGATAATGTACCCTTACACCTATTCTAGAGGGAAGATATTACAGACATGCATATATAAGCGTATAAATATATGTATATACATATGTGTGTATATGTATATATATGTATATGTAAAGAAAGAGTCTATAACCATATTTGACAACCTGTGGACTTGATATTATATTTCTCCTTAGCAAAGATACACAAACTGCTATTAATTCTTTTGTGGTGATAATTAGTACAATTATGTATGTAGAGTGTTGTTAAGAATTAAGTGAGAAGTGTGTTTATATTATTATATAGATACAAAACTTAAATGTCTCTGACAAGTATAATCAATATAACACTAAGTCAAAGCTCGAGGAATTGAATAAGTGTTACAAGAATAGTTTTAGTACTTTTTGTCTGTAATAGAAAAATTATGTATGTGATCATTCAATCATGTGTTTATGTGTGTGCCACTCATAAATGTAAGTGTTTATTTAGATATAAGCCCAACTTCTAACAGCAGCCACCAGGACGACAATGGATATGGTTTTGTATATTTTTAATTCCGCACATTATTTTGGGAACCGATGTATTCAAATTGTAGAATAAAATACCACTGTAGGATTGTTTGAGGCTAAAAAGAGAGCATGGAATATTAGTCACGTATGAAGCTAAAATGGTAGATAGAGTTCGGACATTTTTAGAGCTTGAAAAAAATAACACATTTTGTTGGAAAGTTTATAACATGAAAGGAATTTAAAGTTCAGGAATTCTTAGAGTTCAAATATAACATGGTGTGGCCAAGTTTATGATTAGACAGGAATATAAAGTTATATGATCTTTAGAGGTAATAAGGATCATTAATTGAAATGATTTTTAGATAAATAATAAATATCAAGTGAGTGCATTTTTAGGCCACAAAAAAGAATAAAGTTAGATGGATAGTCTTAGAGTTAGAAAGTCACATCAATAACTGTGTATATGTTTAAATCAAAAAAGGGACGTAAAGTTCAGCATAACTTGATTTTGAGAAGAACACAAAGGGCGGGCATGATTTAAGATAAAAAAGAACATAAATTGTATGCATGTTTATAGCTTCTAAGTTAAAACTTATCCTTTAATTACATTTTTGTTATAAAAACTAGTAGGAATTATTCGTGTTGTGGATCAAAATTAGCAACCCAGTTGGAAATGAATCGGAATATTTGTAATTATAATAAAAATATGTTGACATTTGTGTTGTGTATTTTTTTCTAATTTCAATTAGATTCGGTAAAATCACTAGGATTCCATTATTATTATAATAGCTTTGTTTCTATAGGACACACGAATAAACAAATATGTAGGCCTGCATTATACCATTATTGTTGGAGCTATCATGTAGCCAGCATCCCTTACTATTTAGTTCAGGGCAATAGCTGTTATTATCTTCTTTTAAATTTTAATAAGGGTGGTACTACACTGTCACATTTCTTTTATAAGGGATCTTTGATAGATCGTTATATCATTTTGATTTTATCAAAAATCTTTGAAAAACTTAATTATGACAGTGTAATGCTGCCCTAAGCACGACCCTAACTGGTGGGAATATGGAAAAAGGTGTCAGTCACGCCTTGTATATCTTTCCAGCGACGGAGAGGTTTAAAATTTGATCCCAAAAGTGTTTAATAAGGTGCTTTTTCCTAACTGTTGTCTCACGTCCCCATTACACTCATATGCTACCTGCCTAGGTGTAGGTAGATAGGTAGATATGTGAACAGCTTGGACGGGTGGTCAGACGTTGAGCACAGAAATAAATAAAATATAATTAAAAAGTCCAAAATGTACGAACAAAAATAAAACCAGAACAATGAGACGCACATGATCAGGTAGACAAAGTATTATAGAAATTGTGCATGCATGCTAGATTCTATTCTATTTTAGTTAAACAAAAATACTTTAGATTAAAGGTACAAAGTGGAGATTTCCTCCATCCCATCACAATAATTCAGAGAAAGATCATGATATGAAACCTAAATATATTAAAATAAAATGAATAAAATATATTGCTTCAATATTTATCAAAATACTTTTCTTTTGTAAAATATGTGTAAATGTTTTTACAATACTCTAAATAATCATAATACAATTACGAGGAAATCGAATTTCTTTCATAAAATTGTGTTAAGGATCATTATTAGGGTAATGCCGAGATCACGATCAACTTAACATTAACTTAACGTAGCGTTCACTTAAGGGTTTCACTTAACTTAGGTAAACAGATGTGTGATCACGATTCACGTAATTTAACGTAACAACTCAAGCTAAACATCTGAATTCTCGAGTATGATCTGTGATTTGTACTATTTGTAAAGTGATGAACTATGAATGTTTACTAATTTATATCGATATAATAAATATTTATCATATACTATTTTGATAAATTTAGCTTTTCTATTTAGCTTAATTAATTTTGTTTCAATGTCCGATCACAAGAATGAATCTAATGAGTATACATTGGTCATAAAATAAACAAATGAATTATTAAATAGCCCTGTAGACGTAACTTGCATAATGATTGGCTGTCTAGATCACGTGTTACACTTTATTATAGTAACTTAACGTAGAAACATCTCCCTGGAGATCTTTGTACGTCAAGTTACTATACGTCACTCTAGGTGAATGGAATGACTGTTAAGTTAATCATGATGACTTCGATTTAAAAACACGAGGAGAATCTTCGTTACGTACGTTACGATACGTTATTATACTATAAGTGTAAGAGCCAGGACCACGAGGACGGAGATCGAGGTTCGAATCTCGGTCGGGTGAATGGGGTGGTTTCCTAAAGGTTTTCACTCGTCCTCCACGAAATGCGGGTTACTTCTCTAAATTCAACCTTCCATTCCTATCCATTAGTTTTATTGTACTAAGCGTATAACCCGAACGGTAGTAAGACGCGTGCTAATATAATAATTATAAGTTAAGGTTCAGCCAGACAAGCGTGGAGCGAGGGTAATAGCGATACGCTTTAGTTGTGGAGAGCTACGAATCTTGTCAGTGAAATGAGGGTGGTTTTTGACAAGTGATTTATTGTTGTGGTTTCTCCTCCTCTCTCCACGCTAATGGTGATTCTTATTTGTAAAGGCCTAGTTTGATAGTATTGAAGTATTTTAAATCAGTTTTTATATATATATACATATATATACACATAATATAAGTATGGTTTATGATCTTAACAATTAAATTAGGCGTTAAGCAAGTGTGCTAAACCCATAATATTAATAAAAATGTCAAAATGAGAAGTTTTCCTAGCACTCTATGAACCAATATATAATAATATGGCTTAGCGCCTGTAAACTAGACTGTACCGTGTCGAGCGCGCACGCTTGAAAAATAGAACCAGTTCTATCTTTCAAGCGTGCGCGCTCAGTCGCTCCCGCGCTCCAGTTTGGCCACCTCTCATTACAATCAATGTGTTCAATTTTATATTTTAGTCACTCGCTCGCTCGCCCAGTCTGGCCACCCCCTTAGTCAACGGAATGTTAAGTGATCGTGATCCCGGCATAAGGTATTTACTGAGTTGCTTACTGCGACCACCATACCAATGTGAGGGAAGGGTGCCAAGTTGCGTCCAGCCGCGTCTCACCAATCCAACTCTATTACCAGAACCATACGTCAGTTAATTGTTTAAAATAGTAATATGAAAAACCTTCAATCTCTATTTGAAATCTGTCTGTGGTTTGCTCGTTAGGTTAGCCTAGGTTCGTTAGCTTAGGCTCTCTAGGTTAGGTTCGTTAGGTTGTTTTATCTAATAATTATCATCGTTTCAGGTTATTCGAATTTGAATGTAGAATTGACTTAATAATACTCTTATACATCATTCGAAACTTTTTTTTTTCTAACCTTTCAATTTTATTTTATTTCTTAAACTTCTCGCGTTGAGCTCGACCACCGAGGACGGGGAGATCGAGGTTCGAATCTCGGTTGGGTGAACTGGGGGTGGTTTTTCCTAGATGGTTTTCCACTCTCCCTCCACGCAAATGCGGGTTCACTTCCTCTAAATTCAACCTTCCCAATGCCTAATCCATTAGAGTAATTAGTACTTAAGCGTATAACCCGAACGGGTAGTAAGACGCGGTGCTAAATATTATTATTATTATCTTAAACTTCACATTTTTGGATGCAGCTCTGGTGGCAGTAAAATGAATCTGTTCACTACCTCTCACGAAACTCAGGTGGTAGTAAAATTCTATCCATCCCCTCTTCGGGACGCAACTCAATCATGGGGTGATACCTACCTGGGAAGACACTTGATATAGCCTCAAACGAGCCACAGAAGTCAAATGAAGTGTCAAATTTAAGTCACATAGGACCTAAGGTGCTCCCATGTTCTGCGGATGGTGTTGTTACCAAACCGATTCGCTGATCCAGTTTTAATTATATAGTTAGGATCAAAGTTTTAATAAATATAAGTCTATTTTGTATTTAGTTAAACGCTAATAATCATTTTTAATGTTATATTCATGAGAAACGTTGTTATTGTGGAGAGTAATATAGTGATTGGAAATGACAATTATTTGATATTACCAATTTAATTTAATAAATGCAATAGGTATGTTATTATCTTTATAATGGGAGTTTTGTACAGTTTCAAGCTGGTAAACACTGAGTGATTGTTAAGTTGATCATTATATCATGGAGTTTTGGTATAGAGTAAGACTGTAATGTATTGCTATAAATGTGAATTAAATAGGTCGATAATAAGATATTGCTTAATGTGAATTAAAGTTAAAGAGTTAAATAACAGAATTGAATCTATAAAACGAACACCTAAACTAGTAAATGCTAATATTTTTTTGGCTTTAGTACTTTCATTATAACATGTATACAGTCAGTTGAGTGTTAAATTAATTGTCTAATGGTCTAGGGTTTGGTTGTTAAGCTTGTCCTATATGATGGAGCTGAGACAACATTAAGCAATATTATATGTATAAAACAAATTCAAATCTAAAAAAAGATTATATTTTTAAAAAAATTTTGAATACGATACTTTCTCAAAAACTTGAATCTCGAATATTCTTAATGATTTGAGGGATTCAAGGGATCAAGATATCATACCTAGAACAAATAAATCTTTGAAAAAAATTGAATTGTGGCTTCTTTACGTCTATTAATTATCCAAATTGTCTGTTATCTGCACATATATTACAAGGTATACTAAGAGTTGGAGGTTTAACCAGATTTTCCTTCGACCAGCAGAATTCATTTATTTGTGCTGGTACGTGTTGTTAGTTTGGAGTGGGGAAACAGAAGCAGCAGCCGCCGCTATGGAAAGGTAAACATCAACAAACAGACAGACGGACAGGCGGGCACGGGTGAGCGAAGGAGGGTATTTCTGTCCAGGGAGTGTGCACCATCTGCACCACACCACAACTAAAACAACCTCCATTTCGGAACACACATTTCAACAAGCTTTTAAAGAAGCGCAACCACATTCATCTTAAAATATGATAGTTAGGTGTTTCTTCGTTTCGCGTATTGTAAACTTCAAAAACATTTATATAACCTTCTTTTAAAACAAATCGACACATGTCTAAAAGCGTCATAAAATCATTTTCTTAAGATAATTGTTTTTCTAGTTACATTGCAAGACCGCTTCCATGGTCGAGTTGTCTAAGGCGTCACTCTCGCAATAAACTGGACTGCCGATGACGAGTAGATCGGGGTTTATACCCTGGTTGGGTGTTCAGAGGGTAATTTTTCCGAAATGGGTTTCAACTCTACCTCCACGCAAATGCAGGTACACTTCCTCTAAGTAATACATTACTCATACCTACAACACTAGTGTGATTTAAATATTAAGGACCGGATGAATTGTAAGACGCAAAGAAAATAAAAGAAGTCAGTCTAGTTGTGTGCTGACGTAGAGTACTGTAATCTGTGAGTTTAGAAAGTCAACTTGAGAACTATAAAAATTTAAAAACAATAAATTAATGCATTCATTGTACGTACAAATCCATTAAATGACTATCCAGACTAGAATCCAGGATTCTTTTTTTTTTTTTCGTAGCATGCCATCTTTGACCGAGAGAGATGTACCTAGTTCGATCACCTGTGTGTGTAAACTTTTAGCCACTCTGGTAGCACAGAACCTTTCCCAAGGTACATCTATAGAAGTTGTCTACACGTTGTACCCACAATGATATGATATAATGATAGAGATTATGAAGTTGTGGAGCCAGGAGTGATCTTAAACCTAACTTAAGACTGATTAACCAAACCCTTGTGACCAATGGGATGATTCACTTTTCAGTAAAAATACCCATGGTACCAGCCGGGAATCAAACTTAGGACTCCTAGGCTCGTGGCTAGATGCACTGACCACTACATCATGGGATCTGTTTCCAGGAACGATAAGACCATATTGTGGGCCATTAGTAATGATCAGCTAAGTTATAGTAAAGAAGCCTAATATCCCCTCTTGGCAAACTTTTTTTTTTCCAACGGGAATTGAGAACCTTACCCTTAAGGTGGGGCTGTAGAGAAAGAAAGAAAAGGCCAGTGTTTTTCAGTTTTCATAGCAAAATAAATAAATAAATTATTGCACGGGAAAATAAATGGTACGGCACACCGCACAGACTTTCTCTCTCTTTCTATAAACTCGTAAGATTTCTGAACGGAATAATGTTCATTGTATCATCACCACTCCACATAAGAACACGCATAAAATAATATACAATGATATATAATCAATGAGAAAAGAGGCGCATCTATGTCCACCTAAGAGCATTTCAAACAGTTTAATGTCTTCCACAAGGGTCAACACTTCGTATTAAAATTTCGATTTCTGGTTAAAATTTTAACATTTTAAAAGGTGTTGCAGATCTTCAAGTCATCGCATTGATATTTAATTATTCATTTATACATTTTGACCAATAAAAAATGTAAATATTGACTATTGAGTCTAAAATGGAGATAGATCATTGCTATGCAAACATTTCTCCTAAGAGATTTAAGGAAAAATAACATACTTTTTTAGATACTTATATTTAATTACTCTATGGCATTGGAGAATTATTGCGTTAAGACTTAAGTAGTATATGTTTACAACTAAAGCTCACAAAATTGTATTAATATATTTGCAAATATCTCAGAAACTGCTGTTTTTATAAAAATATATGTCAAATAAAAGTTTTTTATTTCTAATAGTCCTACAATTTTGCAATGATAAGTTGTTTAGTTTCTCCAATAGTTGTGGAGATACGGAAATTAACGCTTCTGTAATGTACCCTAAAAATCATTTTCATAGGAAAATGAAAATATCCAGTTTATTTATAATCTTAATCAACGCCTAGATACGAATTTTAATCAAAATCGTTTAAGCAGATTTTGAGAAAACCAAATTTTCTCTTTTTTCCCTTCAGTAAACTACCCTTAATTTTAAGTTTTTATAGACACACAGACAGACGGCATTGCAAAGACTATTTTTTAGGGTTCGGGGGGTCATGAGACGTCGAAATCGATCAACATTTCAGGTTAGTTTTTTTTACAATCGCAATACTAAAGCTTTAATGTCCAAAAAGTTAAAAATATATATATAATTGCGTATATATTGAAAGTTATTGATTTTATAAAAATATGTTTCGAATAAAATATTTGTATTATAAATATACATACATATTTGTAATGCTAAGTAATTTCATATCTCAAATAGTTTCGGAGCTATTATAAAAAATGTTAATTTACGCATCAGACCGGAGCCCTTAAAGCTATTTTGCCGAAATATTGAAGGTAGCCATTTTGTTTGGAATATTTATTAATGTTTATAAATGAAATTTAATCATAATCGTTTGAGCCGATTTTGAGAAAATCGACTTTTTCTCTTTTTGCCCTTCAGTAAACTACCCTTAATTTTAAGTTTTAATACACACACAGACAGACGGCATTGCAAAGACTATTTTTAACGGTTCGGGGGGTCATGAGACGTCGAAATCGATCAACATTTCAGGTTAGTTTTTTTTACGATCGCAATACTTAAGCTTTAATGTCCAAAAAGTTAAAAAAATATATATAATTGCGTATATATTGAAAGTTATTGATTTTATAAAAATATGTTTCGATTAAAATATTTGTATTATAAATATATATACATATTTGTAATGCTAAGTAATTTCATATCTCAAATAGTTTCGGAGTTATTATAAAAAATGTTAATTTACGCATCAGACCGGAGCCCTTAAAGCGATTTTGCCGAAATATTGAGAGTAGCCATTTTGTTTGGAATATTTATTAATGTTCATAAATGAAATTTAATCAAAATCGTTAGAGCCGATTTTGAGAAAATCGACTTTTTCTCTTTTTTCCCTTCAGTAAACTACCCTTAATTTTAGGGGTAGATATCCAATTCCAAAAACCCCTCGGGGCAACCCTATGAAAACCCTAGATATCAAGTTTCAGCTCAATCGGTAAAATAGTTTAGGCTCTAGTTGGAGGTACAGACAGACAGACAGACAGACAGACAGACAGACAGACAGACGGAAATTCAAAAACCACTTTTTCGGATTCAGGAAGTCATGAAACGTCAAAATTCATCAAAATCTCGAGTTCGATTTTTTTGACGATCACAATACTTTCTCTACCTGTAAGATAGAGAGAAAGTAAAAAGCAAGAGCTTAATTTTCTTTACATGGTGATACCAACATTTGTTGAATACCTGTCATGAGCATAGCGGCATTAGACCACAAACTTTTTAAATGAAGAGAAAAAGTTGTAATTAATTAAATTATTGGATATACTTGGCGGTATTAACCAAACAACTGTTGAAATTACCATTTGAAGAAAATTAAATTCAATTTTCCTAACTGGAGAATTATTTGATTTGTTTTGACATAAAAAGTTTTTATATAAAAACTGCAGAAAAAAACTACCAGCCTTGTCTCGCGTGCCCTTCCTACCAACTTTTAAACAGTAATATGCCCGACCTACTAATGTATACAAACTGATATTTTACTAAATGTATAGGCACATTATGGTATAAATAGGGATGTTTTCATCCGGTTTTCCGTTATTAAAAAGCATTTTTCGTATCGTATGGTTCTGTATCGGTACCGGTGTTTTATTGGTTCTAAAATAAGATAGTGATATTATATATATATATATATATATACACACACACAATGAAACGTACCTAGTTGCAAATATAAATATAGTCTTTAAATGTTTAGACGTCACATGAGTTATTTAATGTGAGAAACAGAATGGGAAGAATTAATAGCACTATGGCATTAATGGCATAATGAGTAATCATGGAATGTGAATGGTGCCGATCTCCTCTTGTCTGGTTTATTGAGGATGGGGAGGTTTTCTTTCGAGATATTATCGGTGTGATGAGGAGTTTTAATTTTCCCAAGGATTTTCCTCTCTCCCTCCAAGAGAAGGCAAGTATATTAAAATAAATTCTTATTTACTGATCCCCTTTTTTTTTTGCAGATATTCCAGATGGGTAGTAAGGCGTGGAGTACATTAAAATAACCACAATACAACTCACGTTGTTATATGGAGATATTTAATTATCTAGCTATTTATATCTTTAATAAGAAAGTATATATTTTGTCAGACCCAATAGTGACCTATTTTATGGGTCTAAATTGACAAATAAGGTCTTTAAAAGAAATGTATTACAAATACAACAATCTTTAACTTAAATTGAAAAGGTCACCACCTCCGCCTCCACCCAAACCCCTAGACGAATCACTGGGACCACTGGGGCTGTGGTGCCCATCTTTGGGTGATAGGGGTGTACCCCTCTAGACCTTGCCCGAAAATATCCCCTCCAAAACCTTCCGCTTCCCCTCTATACTCATATGCACCCCTAGAACCGCTGGGGATATAGGACCCAAATTTGGGGAGGGGGGTACCCCTTGATAACTCATTCGAAAAAAATAACCCCCACCCCCCACCTTTGCCCAACCCAAGACGCATCTATGGAAAAGTTCCCCCATTCATTTCCAGCCCACTTTCCCATTATTTTTTTCTATTTTAACCTAAGTGTTGCGCAAATTGAGAATGGGCTTGTTATTATTTATTTATTGCGTTGACTAATAATTAAAGAACAAGCGCATAACCTGAATAGGTAGTAAGATGTGGTGTTAAAAAGTATTAAAGGGAATATCATTAAAACAAGCAAATTCAATTTACAATTTTTTATAGAATTTATAAAACTCGTATCATGCATTCGGCTTTTCAAAATAGTTTGAATGTTTTGTGATGATTAAAATATATAAACCTTACACACAATGTATCTATACAAAAAAAATGTAAAATAAATTAATCACTATATAATAAAAAGTCATTGAAAGAGATATATTTTTATAACTATAAAGCAATAATAGTTAGCAAATAAAATGCAAAACATATGGTTATTCAATTATAAAAAATTCAAAATTTTTTTTGTTATCCTGAATATATAATTTTAAGAAAATACACTATTGAAACCTACAATTTTGTCATTTCTTTGAAAAAAATTCAACAATCATAACAATAATATTTTGCTCTAGATGTGTGAATAATGATTGCTTCAGTTAATTCAAATAAACAATACTTTGCACATATTTTCCAGTGGCTACATATGTTCATCATTTTTGTGATTTATTATCCTTCCAGTGCAAAAAGTCGAATAAGTTATTTTATGCTGAAGGGGTAGAGGCTGAATATAGGACATAAATATTTGTTTGGTCTACACTGGTGACAGAGTGGACTAAAACAATAAATTCATAACGCACTACACATCATTAACCGGGAGGTCAGGGTGCAAATCATTATAAGATGCAGTGGAAGTCACTTTCCCAATATAATTTTTAATATGTTTTTTTCCATCCTCTTTCTTTAGTTAATTTCTTCTTCAACACCATCTTATTCTCAAACTCACCTATCCAGTTGCAAAGGAGACTGCCTACTGAAGAGCTGGAACGTGTTGCTGAGTTTCAGAAATTCTGCATTATTTAAGAAGTCGTTTGTTATTTTCAAATATGGCTTCAGCCAAAATGAAGAAGATACCTTAAAAAATTGAAAACCCATATTTTTAGTTTTTATATTTTTATGAAACTGTATCAAAAAGTGAAATTAGCTAGTTTTAAAAGATGATTCATGTGAAATTTCACACTTCAAAGATTATATTCATGGGGAATTTCTCCCTTCTGAGATTAAGGAAAATGTGAAACATAAATCTATTCTACTCGTCTCAAACTCAAATTAGTCAAGGGGCCAGATTCACAAACTCGGGGCATGTTGTGGGCCACAACCTGTAGAAACATATTTGATTAAATATACTTTATATTAATTTTTGTTTTTTTTCAGCGCCTCTTACTACCCGTCTGATCTGTGCACATTTTAATCAGGCTAGTGGGTAAGATATGAAAAGGATACAATTTAGAATAAATTGAACCGCATTTGAGTGAAGGGAATGTGATAAACTATCTTGGAAAAACCATATTGTGTTCATCCGACTGGAATTCGAACCCTCAACCTCTCTGATACCAGAAAACTAGACCAAAGGAGCCTGACATATAATCTGCGTGCACACGAATGTAAGTCTATAAAAATTATTTGATGTTGTGTATTTAAAATCATTAGTTTATGTCTAACGTATTTAAATTACATATTCTCACAAGTGTTTCTGTGAATAAAAATTGCCACACTCAACTATTCTAAGTTAAAAAACCTTTAGTATAGTTTGAAATAGTTCAAATGTGTTTTATAGTTCAATATTATGTACACACTAAAATTAAACTATAGTGTTTTGTGTGCGTTTAAGTCTGAGGGCTGTATATTAATGTAAAAGTATTTCAGACAATTGGGCCATGATTTTTAAAACTCTGTATTAACCTTTCCCTGTTAGATAAAGTCATTTTTACTAAGCTTATAAGAGAAAACTTTAAGCTGATAAGAGAGTCTTGTTTTAGTAGTTTTATCACTAACTAACCAATTATAGGTTATTAAGAATGAACCCGCCTCGGTGGCGTAGTTGGCTAACGCGCCAGTCGTGTTGAGCTCTACCGCCGAGGACGGGGAGATCGAGGTTCGAATCTCGGTCGGGTGAACTGGAGGTGGTTTTTCCTAAATGGTTTTCCACTCTCCTTCCACGCAAATGCGGGTTCACTTCCTCTAAATTCAACCTTCCCAATTCCTAATCCATTAGCGTAATTAGTACTTAGGCGTATAACCCGAACGGGTAGTAAGACGCGGTGCTAAATATTATTATTATTAAGAATGAAATATCCAAAGCTATTATATATTGGTTTTAGCACAGATTTAACCGCATCTAGATATCATATTATGAAAATTGAAAAATAACACCTAGACACAAGAATCGAGCCCAGGACAATTAGCTTAGTAAGCTAATGATCTGACCACTGAGCTATTCAGGAATCGTCTCGTGCCCAGGGTCATTCTTAACTTCATTCTTCTCGTCCATCGTATACTTTGCCTAAAATATGAGTGAATAATGACCCTGGGCACGGCACTTTTCCTGGATAGCTAAGGGGTTCAAGCATTGACGTACTAAGTCAAAGGTCCCGGGTTCGATTCCCGTGTACAGGTGTCATTTTTAAATTTTCAGAAATTATAGGCCAGTCTTAAAATTATCAAACCGATAGTAATATGCTAATTTTGTTTCAATTTTTAGAAAAATGTATAGTGCACTTTAAAAATTAGATTCATAGTTAATCGTCCAAATACACACCAGTGGGCGAACGGACAAAACGGTTAGGTTCAACTGGTCCGTTTTGCCATTGGCTGGAGTGTTGGGGTTAAAATCCTGGTCTGGTGTACTTAGTGATCTTATCTAAACGGTTTACCACTCCCCTCTATACAAATGTGGGTATTATTATTATTATTATTATTAGCACCGCGTCTTACTACCCGTTCGGGTTATACGCACTTACGCTAATGTGCAATGGTAGGGTGATTGTGAGATGAAATGGAGGACCTACAGTTTAACGTGGAATCCGAACCACGATAGAGGCCTGGCATTCCACACATTCACAAGTTGTGATTAATACACGTCCTGTCAGAGGTGAAGGAAGGGTTTGGCAATCAGATAAATCTGTGCCAGGACCGAGGATTGAACCCCGGACCCTCAGCACAGAAGTCTGACACCTTACCCCTAGACCACCAGGTCATCTATCAAATGTGGGTAAATATCCTCTAAGATTCGTTCTTCCTCAACCATATCCGATTAGTGAAGTAGTCTGTGCGAGCAATAAGATTCACTGTGGAAATAGTAAATATAATAAACACAAGACCTAAATCCACACAAGAATGACAAACTAACTTAACATAAGTTAGAACAGTATGCTTTCTTCGCAAGACACCACGACCGGGGATGCGTGACGCGAGAGGTGTGGCCTTACTGTTGCGCGCTTGCGTGACACGGAAGAAGGGGTGGTTTACAGCACACGACTGCGTTATCCGTGATTTTACTCAGCCTGTTTCCACCCCCCCCCCCTTCTTTTTTTAAAGGCAAGGTAGACATATGGTTCTGGTAGGAAGTAACTTTAAAAAATAATAACATATTTTTGCGGCCAACAATGATAATATAATAATAATAATAATAATAATAATAATAATACTATTATTATTATTATTATTATTTAGCACCGCGTCTTACTACCCGATCGGGTTATAGGCTAACATTGATTGTAATTCCCTATATTATTAGTGGTATTATTATAGGTATTGTAGGTATCTATAAAAAGCGACAGCCATATAACATATGAACTTGACATATGGACATATTAAAAAGTTTTTGTAACGTTTGTAACTGTCAGATACGATCCTTCCTACTTGTACACTAATATAAAATTATTTCTTTTTAGCACCGCGTCTTACTACCCGTTCGAGCTATACGCTTATGTACTAATTATATTAATGGTTTTAGGGATTAGGGGGTTAGAGTTATAGTAAATTTACCAGGTATTTCCGTAGAGGAAGATTGAAAAACAATTTAGGGAAAACAGCCCTCGGTACACTCAACCAAGATTCGAACCTTGATTTCCCCGTCATCGGCAGTTTATTCTACTGCGAGAGTAATGCCTTAGACCATGCGGCCATAGCAGTGGGTTTATATTTATTATACTGGGGTATTATGGAAGAATAAGCTGATGAGGAGCTTTTATTATTGTTATCCCGATAGTTTTATACTCGGCGGTTTAAGTTACAATTAAAAGATTCGTACATCTATTGCTCTATAATCTTACGGAAGAAAAATATGATACAAAAATTTATATTTTTACCCAAGACTTCAGGGAGAGGGCAGATAGCATATCTATCAATAGTGAAACAAAAGGGACAACCATTTTAATAAAAGGACATTTACTTTCTAATAAAGTAAAATTTAGAGATTACTTTAGAGTTTCAGGTTGGTTGATACAATCATGATGATATAAGCATGACATTTTGTTGCGTTGAATACCATTTCTGCAAAACTGTTACTCATTCTAACAAGGACAAAGTTATAAAAAAGATTATATTACTACTATTATTATGTTATCTTCGATATAAATATGAATATACACTTGAAATGAAGCCTCTTGATGTCGCGAATAAATTAATTTGTATATATTTATATAAAAAGAAAATGTCAACTGCTACAAAGATTCATTGTATATGTGTATATGTATATATACACTGTGAATATAAATATATGTATACACTGTGAATATATAAATATACACTGTGTATGTACATATAATGTACTGGATATATATATATACCGGGTTTTCATTTGAAAACTATCCACCAAAATATATCGAAAACAAAGCATTGCAGAAAGAAATGTTTTAATCAAAAATTTTTTGGTTCTGAGGGGGAAGTTAGGTGGTAAGGCTGGTATTACCTTGGGTGGCGTTGCTAAGATGACGATAAAGTCACTTTGATTTTTTTTTAATGAGACTCCCTTTTTTTTATTACTGATAGCTAGCTTTTACTTTAAAAAACTTAAAACCATAATTTTGAAAATGATACAACTTGATCTACAAGAATATGTAATAAAAAATAGGGAGTCTCATTTAAGAAAATCAAAGTGACCTTAACGCCACCCTAGCAATGCCACCCAAGGTCATACCAGCCTTACCACCTTAGTTTTCCCTCAGAACCAAACAACTTTTGTCAAACACATTTTTTTCTGCAATGCGTTGTTTTCTAGATATTTTGGTGGAAAGTTTTCAAATGAACATCCGGTATGTATATATATATATATATATAACATACACATATATATCTACACTATGTATACATACATAATGTATATATTCAGTTTATGAATCTTATTGCTTTCATAAGAATTTATATATATATATATATATATACAGAGTTTATGAATAATTTACATTTATATATTTTATGTGCATATTATATATACAATTTATATACAGTATGTATATGCATATCACATAATATATACAGTATATATAGAATAGGCCTATATATACAGTACATACTGTATACATAGTTTAGGATATATATATGTATACATACTGTCTATGTATTGTGTCTATATAACTTTTAAACTTATAAAAGAATTGTGGGTATAATGATAAAAACCTTAATGTTTTGTGTTTAGGAAAACACTATATTATAATCTCATGGAAATATAGCACGTATGAACCATATTTTTTGCTCCCTACCTTCATCCAAATAAGCAGCGATCTCACCATAAACATTATTTAATTTATTATCTTTATAATTATTCTTGTGACTAAGCTTTTAAGAATTTGAGTACTTCACACTTGCTCTATCAGCTTTACGTCTAACTCAGCGAAATTCTTTGTCTCCATGATATAATTATCATTCTGATAACAAATTTACCGGACCTCGTGCTACGCTAAGATTGACTGCTGGTGAATTTGACCGCGTAACGGTTGCAGAAAGAGATGGGTGTGGCACCTATCTCGCTTATAGTATCTAGAAAACCGTTTAGATTTACTGACACTCGATTAAATTCTGCGTTACGGTGCAACCAAAAAACACGCACCACGTAGCCCTGGACGTGGTGTCTTGCAAACCAGGCCCTTACGTATCTGTGGGCACGCAAACTAAAGGTAAAACTTGTAAAGTCTAGTTTGCCAGTGATGGGAGAACTGGGTTTGAACCCCATCCGTGTAAACTGAGCTTTTTTTTTTCATTAAATACGTTCTCAATCTCTCTTCAATCACGTGCTGGTACGTTTCCTCTACGTAACATCTTCACCCATACACAATTAATGTAATTAAATGCAGATAACCTGGATTGATAGAAAGACGCATAGCAAAAATTCAAAAGGGAACGAACTAAACCATGTATCCCTTGATTTTTTTTACTGATGGGCCCTTAAAGCCACTTTGAGAAAATACTTTTTTGTTGTGTTCATCAATAATAATATGTTAATATAGTCCCCCTATTATTAGTGTTATTTTATAAGTAGAGGATAATATTTATCAAAAGTGGTCGATGCAGATCACATGATTTGACGTATGAATATGTGAAAGTAGTTATAGTAACATTTCCTAGTATCCCTCGGTGGTCTTTGGGTGAGGTGTTCTCCTCAGGATCCGATGTTCGTGGGTTCAAACCCAGCTGAGGTCGACGGGCTTCTCTTGAGAGATAAAAATCCATTTCACAACATCCTTCTGAGGGGAAGTAAAGCCGTCGGTCCCATGTCAATTGTGCCATGGAAGGTATTAGAAAACACTTTTCCATGCAAAATTGGTAGGCTCTTTCACTCTCTCTCATAGAAACTCTTGTGTGCTGATATAATCAGTCGATTCATAAAGTACACGTTAAATACCTCAAATAAATTTAAACAAACTTTTTAAATTTCAGATATGTCCAAACGCAAGAAAATGTTAGTACCTTTTTTGCTAATATTCACTATGTGCGTGTTAAAAATATATAACAGTCAAGTTTTCTAGATTTTGAAAATTATGATTCTGAGTGTTAAAGAATGCTTCTTATCAAGAGGACTACTGTCACTTCTCTGCCTCAAGGAACTTAAGGACCAGAAATATTAGAATTGTACGCGTTGTCCTCTATTAATAAGTAATGTTACGGACAGTAATGGGTTCATAGCGTGGCAAGGTAACTCTAAAAGACATTCCAAGTTCTTATTCCATCAGAACATACAAATACACACAGTCAAGGCAAACTAACGGAGTATTCTACTGTATTATTAACAACCTTCGAAAATTTGTCTTTACTCTAACTAACTGGAAGTTTTGCGAGGCTGGTAGAGGTTCTACAGGTCGTTCCAATCTTCAATGGCAGCACAGTCTCACGGAGCGCGCAGATACCAGATTTTATCCGCTTGAGACCGATTGATTTTTTTTTAATATTAAAAACTCTTCAAGGTATACAACGTCTATACAATTTATATTTTTAGCACCATGTCTTATTAACCGTTTGGGTTATACGTCTATGTATTAATTACATTAATGAGTTAGGAATGATGAAGATTTAAATTAGATGAAATGCACCCGAATTTATGCGGAGGGAGAGTGCAAAACCATTTAGGAACACCACCCTCAGTTCACCCGACCAGGATCGAACCCCGATCTCCTCTTCTTCGACAGTCTAGTCTAACACGAGAGTGTTGCGTTAGACCACGCGGCTACCGAAGCAGGTTGTATACACATTATGGTAACACATTTTAAGTTAGTTTATATCAATTGTGTATGATTTTTGTTTACGATTATTATCGTTATATTGAACCTACTTTAAATAGACACTGCATAAATCAAATGTAATGAGAAGGCTAAGGTTTGAAATCTGGCATGTCGAACTGAGGATAGTTTTTACAAATCAATTAAAACAAATGGTTTCCCTCCTCTATACATGCAAATGTGTGTGCACTTTCTTAAATAATTAGTTAAATGAGCCATACATAATTAGCTAACATTTCAGACTTTTAGCAGTTTGGGGATTGCTTGTTGCTAAGCTAAATAGGGCTACTTTTATATTAGTACATGGTGCTATAATACATTTACCATAGGAGTGGTGGCAAGTTATTATATTATTATTATTATTATTATTATTATTATTATTATTATTATTATTATTATTAGCACCGCGTCTTACTACTCGTTCGGGTTATACGCACTTACGCTAATGTGTAATGGTATGGTGATTGTGATATGAAATGGAGGACCTACAGTTTAACGTGGAATCCGAACCACGGTGGAGGCCTGGCATTCTTCACATTCACAAGTTGTGATTAATACACGTCTTGTCAGAGGTGAAGGAAGGGTTCGGTAATCAGATTAATCCGTGCCGGGACCGAGGATTGAACCCCGGGCCCCCAGCACAGAAGTCTGACACCTTACCCCTAGACCACCAGGTCACCTGGTGGCAAGTTACAGCTAGCAAAAGCTATCAAATCATATCTCATGTATCCACTCGCCAAACCATATGATCTGAAAAAGCGTATATTGATTTTGTCTCGCAAGTCTAAACTTTCACAACGAACAATTTGTATCTAATTATGTATTTTGTTTAACAGTTTTTATATCTTATACAAGCTGTTTGTTACCACCATTCCTATGGTGAATGAACTATACGTATGGCGCCTGTGTTTTGGCTATCAGCGTTGACAACGCACTAAGCGATGACCTTCCTTTTATTGTGAACTCTTAACTGTCAAGGACACTTAGGCATTAATCTGAAACCTTTCTTTGATAAACTTTCAATGCTCACTTTCCTTCCATGATGAACTTCCCAGGGTCAAGAATGCTTGGGCGTTTCTCTTAAGCTGAGCTTACTTCCTTGATAAACTTTCAATGTTCAAATTTCTTTATGATTAATTTGAAAGGGTCAAACATGCTTGGCCATAGCTTTCAATCACTGGCCTTCATTAATCATTTGAACTCTAACCATAAATGAATGATATATTACTTTTTTTTGTAGCCTTGTATGAGTATAAAACGCGTGAGTGCTAATCTTGAACGAGAAACAAATGCTCTAATTTATCTTAAGCAACACTATTCCTCCTTAGATGGTCTTGTACGAGCTGAAAGATTGAACGCGTCTTAATTAAGGTGAAGGTTTAGAGAACTTGAGCTAAGTACAGTGTTTTTGCAGTTTTTATAGATAAACCTTTTTTTTGGCCAAAATAAATAAAATATTTCTCAAGTAGAAACATAGAGTTTAATTTTCTTCACATGGTGACAATAACGGTTGTTGAATATCTGTCATAAGCATAGCGGCATTAGATGACAAACTTTTTAAATGAAGAGAAAAAGTTGTCTTTAATTCCAGGACATTCTTTATATATATATATTAAAGAACTGTTTATATCACCACGTGAATAAAATTAAACTCTGTGTTTATAATGGAACAATACTTGTTTATTTTAGCAACAACAACAAAATCTTTGCTTTAAAAATTACAAAAACCCTGCCCTTAACTCACTTTCCATAATCCCCAACTACCCTAAGGATTAATGTTTATCCTTTGATGTTCTTAAACGAGTAGAAAACGCTTGAACGTTGGTCAAAAGCGCAGATATTCCCTCTTAAATAACATAATGTTTTTCTTGAATAATGATTGGTAATCTTGGCTAAAAATTTGAGGAGGTAGAAGTAACAAGAACTAGAAAGTTCCTAACATTAAAAAATATTTCTTAAATGACTTAAAAAAGTTTTATGACATGTTGTTTTCTCGCCTCTATTTAAAATAAAAAGTAGCAAAGACGAAATAAATCCAACATGGATCAGATTTTTACTATCCAGCAAATATTAGAAAAACAAGTGGAGATAAACCATGAAGGTATGTCTAATAAATTTTAAAAAGGCCTATGATTAAGTTAAAATAAACAATTATTATATGGAATTTTAGCTAAGTTTGGGTTACCCAAAAAAACTTGTCAAACTCTTTGAGGTATGTTCGACAGTTACGCGTAGAAGGGTACAGCTTGGATGTCACCAGATACTTTCAAAATGAATAATGGTTTGAAACAAGGAGATGCACTTTCCCCGTTATTTTTTAATCTCGATCTAATGTAAGCTGTTAGGGTAATGCAAGATAGTATGGAAGTTTTGACTTTAAACGGTCCAATGCAGCTATTAGATACGCAGAAGATTTAGCTTTGTTGGGCAATAGTAAGAAAGCTGTGGCAAGATATGCAGACATTTTATCAGAATTGAACGCTGATAATACTAAGTATCTGATCAGTGAGCACACAGAGGGCACAGATTGAGGAATATAATTTAGAAACTAAGGCAAACATCGTATCATTTAACATGGTTAGTGAGTTAAATATTTCAGAACAATTTTAACTAACATCCTAGCAAAAACGATATTAGAATGGAAACTGTGAAAAGAATACAATCGGGAAATTAATGCTATTATTCGGGCAGTAAGTTGTTAACCTCACGCCTGCTATCAAGGAACGCAGAGCTCAGAATATACTAAACAATAGTTTTACCAATTGTGCTCTATGTGTGTGAAACCTCGTCTATTGCCTTCCACGAGGAAAAAAAATAATGAGGATGTTCCAAAACAAGGTGCTTAGGAAAATATCAAGTTTCGTAGATTACGGGCAAGGGCAGGACATGCAGCGCGAATGGAAGAATATAGAACCATGTTTAGGGTAATGACTGGCAAACCTAATGGGAAGAAACCAATGAGAATACCTAGATGCAGATGGGAGGGTAACATTAGAATGTATCTGAATTAGATAGGGTGTAATAAAGTGGACTGGATAGAACAATCTCTAGATGGAGATGAGGGAAAATACTTTTGTAAGTGCAGCAATGAGCCTTTGAGATTCAAGTGCCATAGAAAGAGATATATAGACATAGAGAAAGAGAAAATAGGTAAGTGTTTTGACATTTTATGAGTTTTAATAGACACATTTCTAATATGTCTTTTGACAGACATAATTTCTCGAGATAGTTTTTTTCTTTGGGTTAAAATAAGCCTAATTTAATTTCTTTTATTTTTTCAACCATGTTAATTTTATGGATCCCCTTTCTATATATAAACAAATTTATTTGCCATTTTATTATGTTCGTAAACTTTAAAAACATTCAATTATTCATGCTTGAGACCTTTTTATTTTATCTTCAAACTTTTGAACACGATTTAAATAAGTGTTTTCTTGAAAGTTATAGGAATCTACAACGATCCTTAGTTATTCAATAGAAGCCTGCACACGTCAATTAATGTGTTTATTAATAATTTTTAAATATATCCAATTACATGATTTTTTTTTTAAAAGTTCAATATAAATTATATATAAATGAATACTCTCCCAATATACTATGACTTGCATTTTTTAGACTTTCCATTTATATTCTTGATTAATACAACAAAATATATTTCAACACATACATTTATAGAAAACAAGGCAAAACACAAACATATACACACACACACATATATATATATACATATATACATATTGTACTATAAATTCATTTCAAGAAACTTTTTTCAAAATGAGGGAAGAACGACATTAGGAATAAATGATAGAAAGAACTTGGTTACCTGATTGGTAGAGTATATATTCTTACAGAAAAGGTTATTGTTTTCAATATCCGTGCTCAGATATATTCTTATTAGAGTACCGCTAATGAATTAAATATATCGCTTTTATTTTATTTGATAATTCTCTTTAACACGACAATTTATACATAAGTAATTCTAAGAAAATGTTTATATGAATCATACATAATATGTAATGGATCTTTTTTTAAATACTAGAATTTAAGGTTATTTTAGACAAGTTAGGTCTAAAATTGATACAAATCTTAAATGTAGTATGGAAACTTCAACCTTTTGTTAAACTTAGATTTAATTAAGTTCCACTTTTATACGCTTCCTTGCATTCTTAAAATATAACTCATCCAAGCATTGTCATTTGTGTTCTTTTAGAGAGTGTAAAATATTAATATACCTATTTAAAATTATCGAAGCCCGCTTTTAAGACAAGGTGAAACAATATGCATGAATTTAAATACCTTCTCTAGGCTGGGATTTGAACCTGCTGATTTACTGGTGATCTATCGTGTTAATATCAACTTACAATGCTTACCTCTCCCTATTTTATAATAATTTGTTAAAAAATATCCTATTATTATTATTATTATTATTATTATTATTATTATTATTATTATTATTATTATTATTATTATTATTATTATTATTATTATTATTATTAGCAGCACCGCGTCTTACTACCCGTTCGGGTTTTACGCACTTACGCTAATGTGTAATGGTAGGGTGATTGTGATATGAAATGGAGGACCTACAGTTTAACGTGGGATCCGAACCACGGATGAGGCCTCGTATTCCTCACATTCACAAGTTGTGATTAACATACGTCTTGTCAGAGGTTAAGGAAGGGTTTGGCAATCAGGTAAATCTGTACCGGGAACGAGGATTGAACCCCGGACCCCCAGCACAGAAGTTCGACACCATACCCCTAGACCGCCAGGTCACCTATTAAGTTTTAATACATATCCGAATAGCCGTAGGCTGCAAATCATATTTATTTCGTTAAAAGTCAAATAAACCCACTTGAAGGCTATATAGTCTAAGGCAGAAATTTTCTACCTTTCTCAAATTACGGCATACTGAATAAGGCATTAAAATGGTCACGGCATAATATCATTTTTTTAAGGATATATTTCATCATTTAAAAAGGCGTTTTTAATATTGTGTTTAAAAGTTCAATAGCTAAAATTACAATAATTGTGTTATATTAAAAAAATAATCTTGATCATGAATTTTAAAAGGTTATATTTTTAATCCTAAGAACTTTTCCCGGTTCTCTTTTATTTTCCCCCAAACTTCTGGGGTAAACCTTCTGACCCTTCGCAGCACAACAATGTGCCGCGGAACGCAGGTTGAAAAACGCTCGTCTAAAGGGGCCCATTCACGAGGTTATATTTAAGCAACCAGGTTGACAGTGGATTGATCTGAAATTGCTGGGCGATTCGGTTGCTTTCCCAGCTCCCCATTCGCTAGATGACATACAAGCGATTTGGTTGTCAACCAATCATTTCATCCATCTTGTTTCCATCCGTTCAAGGTAACCCTTCGTAACGTGTGAGAATACATTCATACATACAAGGTTTTCAAGTGATACTATTCTCAATTGAAACGCAACGATGGTAGGTCCATATTTTTGCAGATTTTATGCCAAAATAATCTTTTTGCCCATTGTAAATAAAATTTTGCTCTCGTAGGTACGTTTAGTATAATTTTCTACAAAGGTGTGTTCTAAACAGTTCTTGATTATCTGTCGTGAGCATTGTGGAATTTATCAGGATATTAATCCGTATTTAAAAAGTTTCTGATCAAATGCAATTATACTGGTGAAGTAAAATTTTAAATAATTTGCCAAAAAGGGGGATTTATCATAAAAACTGCAAAAATATGATCTTAACTCGCGTTTCCTAACTTCCCACCCCCAAGTTTAGCTTGCAGTTCAAGCGATCTGGTTGCCAACACCCATTCACTGTGTAACCACTCTGAATCTGCTTTAGATTTCAAACGAGTGCGATCGGATTTACGGGAGAGACCGTCAGTCAAAATATTGCTTAGACGATATGAATATCGTCCACAATCTGATTACGTTTGCCCACTGACTAGGAGATATTTGTGAAATTTGGTTGAAAGTGGCGAGATTGTCAGCCCGGTTGCTTCAATATCACTTTGTTAATGTGCCGCTCTAGCAAAGCAATGGACTGGACTGCCGGTGACAAGGAGATCAAGTCTCGAATCCAGATAAGGTGTACGATGGTAGTTTTTCCCAAATAATTTGTAGTTAGCCACTCTATCTACACGAAAATGCGGGTACACTTCTTCTAAATTCAACCTTCCTAATTCCCAGCTCATTAGCGTAAATAATATATATGCACCCAAACCGATTGTATAGTGATATAAGCTGACAAAAGAAGTAGTCATTTAAGATACTATCGATGTTAGCTTGCAATCATTACCGTTATCCAGGTCCGCCCAGAGGGGAGGGACTATTGGTACCATGCTACCAGGACCGGGACTCACAGAGGCCAGGCCCAAGATCCAGAGAAACAAATTTAAAAAATTTAGTAGAATAAATAAAATAAAACATGAATGATAGCGTGCATGCCCAGCCTAGTAGCTAAAGCTTCCTACGGAGAAACTTACTGGCATTTGTAACAATTATTGTCTTGTACATCGTTTCAAAGTATTTGGAAGTTTCATGGAGTCTATTATTTTTGTACTTAAATTAAGTTTGGAGCGTGAAGAAAGTCGGTTAGTGATAAACGTTCAACTTAATCTTAAGTATTTTATCATGGGCATAACATTTTACTGTTACTATGGATTAATTTGCATACATTGCTTTTGTTGTGTAAACATGACCAAATATTTAAAAAATAAACGTATAAATCTAAGTCGAGCAGTAGTAGAATACCAGGGGGAGAGGGCTTTCCATTTAGGGGAAAAATTTGTGGGTCCATACTCCCTCCTCCCGATTGGAATAAAATTGCCCTCTCTCCTGGAATAAACGTGGCCCTCTCTAGATTTATTTCACTCACTTTTGTTATTATCGAATATTAAGCTGAAAAATAGTCTTCTATCAAACTCCAAATAGCTTTTTAAGATATTCAAATTTCAAATCTTTGGCAGGGAAAGAAAATTTCAAATATTGATGAATGAATATTTAATTAAATAAAAAATACAGGTGAAGACCACTCTAAATATATTTTAGAAACATCGAATTTAAAAAAAGAAACAGAAAGATGGATATTGACTATTCTAGATTTATAGAGTTATCTAATTCTCTAAACATTTTCAGATGAGAAGCACTTAAAATAGCTTCTAGCTATATGGCATCAAATCACTAAAGTTTCCAGGGGAAGACAATTCCAAATAACATCTGTCTCCCAACTCTACAAAATTTGCTGAAAAAAGCCCGCTCTAAATATCTTCAGAATAATTTCAACTAAAAAGAATAAGGTAAACACTCTAAATATCTTCCAGAGGCATCCGATTTTCAAAAATATTCCTGACAAATACACCTCTAAATAGCTTGTAGGTGATCATCAAATTAAAAACATGACGAGGGCCACCCCAAATATCTTCTGGGAATTTCCCTTTTTTTTTTCCGAACATTCGCCTATGGTCCTAAGGCCCTCCTTAAGCTTTAAGGGTTATAGGCCCCCAAAACCCCTTTTGATTTGCTAAGCCAATTTACCCCCCCCCCCACCCCCTTTAGAAAAATAAGGTTTCGTCCTCAATGAAGTCAAGTATAACAAAGAGAGGTGGGCCCGTGCTTTGACCTCTGCACCAGGCCCTGTTTGAGAGCTCCATTAACCTGTAGTACCACTTTTGAATTTTGAACTTTTTTTGATGCCAAAGTTTGTACTAGTTTTGTACCGTTCTGTACCACAAAGAAAAAGTTTTGTACCCGTACCCGTTTTGAGTAATTAGCATATCAAAGTGGTGACTCCAGGTTAATGCTGTTGTACCACTTTTGAATTTTGAAACTTTTTTTGATGCCAAAGTTTTGTACTCGTTTTGTACCGTTTTGTACCAACAAAAAAAAGTTTTGTACCCGTACCCGTTTTGAGTAATTAGCATACCCAAGTGGTGACTCCAGGTTAATGCTGTTGTACCACTTTTGATTTTTGAACTTTTTTTGATGCCAAAAGTTTTGTACTAGTTTGTACCGCTTTGTACCACAAAGAAAAAGTTTTTTACCCGTACCGGATTTTGAGTAATTACATACGCAAGTGGGACCTCAGTTAATGCTGTTGTACCAATTTTGATTTTGAACTTTTTTTGATGCCAAGGTTTTGTACTAGTTTTGTACCGCTTTGTACCACAAAGAAAAGGTTTTGTACCCGTACCCGTTTTGAGTAATTAGCATACCCAAGTGGTGACTCCAGGTTAATGCTGTTGTACCACTTTTGAATTTTGAAACTTTTTTGATGTTAAAGCTTTCTACTAGTTTTTACCGTTTGTACCTCAGACAAAAATAATATATTTCTTATATTGTTGAAGAAACGAAATTATATATTTCTTATAGTGTTTTAGAAATACTCCACCAAATATCTTAAATGAAATAATATACATTACTAGCTACTTACTTCTAGGCATTAGGAACTTGAAACACTATAAGAGATATTTAGTGAAAAATAAGAATGGAAATCTGATGGCAGATATGAGCGAGGTTTTTAGAAGATGGAAGGACCACTTCAGTAATATTTTGAATGTCCATATTCGGGATTGAGGGCTGAGGAATCTCTACTTATAACAACCGGGAGGACCACTGAATTAAACAACTCAGACTTAAGTATTATATTATTATATCACGAGCATAAAAGAGGACCCTGTTCGGTCGTTTCATTTTAGATAAACAAAACAAAAGACTACAGGCCCATGGCAACAGAGAGTGACAACAGTAAAACATATGCGCATAGCAAAATGCAAAGACACACAATACACAACAGTCCATGTAGAATCAGAATCGGAAGATGTTGTCAAAATCCACACTGCTGAATCACTAGTTCCAGAGCCTAGTATAAGTGAAGCTATTAAGACTGGACTAACCTTTTCTCAAATGTTATTATTATTATTATTATTATTATTATAATTATTATTATTATTATTATTATTATTATTATTAGCACCGCGTCTTACTACCCGTTCGGGTTATACGCACTTACGCTAATGTGCAATGGTAGGGTGATTGTGAGATGAAATGGAGGACCTACAGTTTAACGTGGAATCCGAACCACGGTGGAGGCCTGGCATTCCTCACATTCACAAGTTGTGATTAATACACGTCTTGTCAGAGGTGAAGGAAAGGTTTGGCATTCAGATAAATCTGTGCCGGGATCTCAAATGTTAAGACGTCCGTGAATTTGGCCTCCCTACTTTTAAAAATTCAAGTTTTTATAATCTCAATTGTTTGATCTTTGTTTGTTACGGATTATTCCGCAAACATTTTCGTTTCTGTTCATGACCTATTGGTTGTGTGAAATTTTTTTAGTATTTTTTTTATTTTGGATTTTAGCTAATATTATATTTTTGGTTTCGTCTTTTATGAGTCATTTTTAGGCATTTTTGAATAATTGCCAGTCACTTATGTTAGATTAGTACATTTTAAATGCTACTAATATTTTATGAATGCATAAATATTTACTTTTTTTTTAATCAAACCGTTGTCGGAATGAAGAATAAGGTTGAGAATTAACTCTTTATCCTCTTTTTTTGTCATGTTTGTAAAATCCACATCACCCATGAGACGCTGCTGCTAAGCGGTGAATAGTTATGCTACAACAGCAGATTGTTGTAAATTGAAAGTTGTGGTACAACAACAGATTTTCGTAAATTAATGCTATAATTAGCAGAATGCACGAGTTTAAATTGTTGTTAAAGGACTTTCATTGCATAGCTATTTTTTAGTTTCCATTTGTATTTTCTTTTTATTTATTTAACGCCGCGTCTTAGTACCCGTTCGGGTTATACGCTTAAGTACTAATTAAGCTAATGGATTGGGAATTGGGAAGGTTGAATTAGAGGAAGTAAACCCGCATTTGCGTGGAGGGAGAGTGGAAAACCATTTAGGAAACCCTCCCCCCAGTTCACCCAACCGAGATTCGAACCTTGATCTCCCTGTCCTCAGCAGTCGAGCTCAACACGACTAGCGCGTTAGCTAGCTACTCCACCAAGACGGGTAGTTTCCATTTGTAAAGCGTGTGTTTGATTTAGTCATATGCATTCATTTCAATATTTTATTTAAATTCTCAATTTTTTTATTTTATTTTTTGCAAATTTGTAGACATTTTTTAGAGGTTTAGAGATTTTACTTACTTTACTTTTTTTGGTCATATAAGCTAGACCCCATTTATAAACATTGACTGATTTGAATAAATCATTTTCAATGTCGAGTTTCCTTCTTTTTAAATGCAAGCATTGGAATACATGACATTGGAAATGTGTGTCACCCTGGCCACCCAACATTTAGCCACCCGGTTTTTGAAAACATCCATTGTTTGTGCGTTAGTGATGGTTAGTGCTCGATTTTCATCGTTAGTGCTGTAAATTTATGGCACTTATTCACGATTTCTTATGGGTGGCTAGGGAGATATCTCTCTGGCCACCAGGATTAAGAAATAATAGAGATAGCCTTTTTTGAAAACGCCCATCATTTGTGCTACCTTAGTGCTGATTAGTGCTAGTACTTCTGTACTCAATATTTATATTTATGGATAACTAATTATTATGATTTGATATATTGCTCTTTGCACATAAGGCAATGTTAACTTGGAGGGAACCATTCTGGTTTCATTTATTTTTGAATGTTGATTTCAGCTTCACGAAAAGTTTGTGGTCCTTTGTTACGTGCCTGGGAAAGCCACGCTATGTCGGCATTATTTATTATCGCTAACCTATTTGAGGTGTCTGTTAAAAGTTGGGATAGTTCATTTTTACAGCCTTGTTTTCATTTAGAGGTTGTTAAATATGGGCCGCGAGCCGGCAGGGAAGTTAACTCTCTTGTGGAAATATTGTTGTTTATTAAAGTTAGGATAGTTTATTGTTATCTCTTTGCTTGTATAAACTTATGGTTATTAAATATGGGGCCGCGAGCCACAAGATGTTTATATCAGCGGAGGGCACTCCTGTTATTGTTAAAACGTTAGGTTCATTTATTACTGCAAGACTTTTGAACTTTATATTTTGTCAATTATTATTTATATAGCTCCACCATTATTTAAAGTTAAGTATTGGTGATCTTTTCTCGCCTAAGTCTTACTTTAGGGGATGTGCTGGCTTCTTTGTCATTGTTATGAGAGGTATTTATTATTGTGAGTTAGGGGACCAATTTTATATTTTTAGATTGAGCTAATTGTCATCCTCTGATGATGCCATTTTGGCACGCTAAAATAAATAAAGGACCTTCTGTCATTTGTTATTGTTTTAGTGCCCATCTGACCTTGGTGGTAACCCTTGTGTCTTGTTGCCCATTGGCTTATGTTCTGGTTTAGCGCATTAGCTCTTAAGATCCTCTCCCTCATTGAGCTGTATTATGTTAATTGTGAAATACATTTATAGCTCTCTTGTTCTTACATCTGTGTGTTATTTGTGTGGGATAATGATGGGGGTAGGTCACATTATTCAGACATAATTCGTTTATTCGAGTTGATCTATTTACTTACATGCTGGAATTAAATTTTATACCATACCAAGTTTTTTTATTAGTTTCAAAAATTTTGAGCTCCCCATTTACTGAAACCAGTTTTGAAATCACAAAATCTTAAATATTTATTTTTGATTTTTGGGGGTGATCGTCCTAACTAATTGAAAGTATTTACATTTTCTACTGTAAATTATTATTTTCTTATTATTAGTTTGTGAAATTCTTAGCTCTCCTTAAAACCAGATCTTGATTTTAAAACTAAAAATATATTTCAAACTTTCTAGTTACATGTGAAATGTCTATTTTTTACCATGTTGATTCCTTTGTCTTCTATCACACCGATGAGTCGTTTATAGTTTTAGTTTTGTAAATTTCGAGATTCCCAATTCCACCTGCCACCACTTAAATAGATAAAATATTAAACCCTAATTTTGTTTTTGGAGTGTTCCCTGTATATTTCCGGCAAATTAAAATTTTCTATCACCCCTAAAAGGTCTTTATTTATTGAAATAAATTAATTTTTACCTTAATTTTGAGTGGTACCTATACCTGCTTTCAAAGTTTCAGTTCCTACCACACAGAAAAGTAGTTGTTTCAAACGTGCTTCAGCGGTGTCTAACGCGTCACTCTTGTGTTGGAACTGTCCTACTGAGGACGGGGGATCGTGGCTCAAACCAGATCGGGTGAACTGAGGAGGTTTTATTTCCTAAATAGATTTCCAATCCACTCCACGCAAATATAGGTGCACTTCCTCTAAATTCAACCTTCATCATCCCTTCATATTAGCGTAGTTAGTAGTTAGTATATAAGCGTATAACCCGAATGGATAGTAAGATGCGGTTCTAAAAAAGAAAATTGTTTAAATTAGTTTTGGAAATTTTAAACCCACCCCTTCATTATTTTCTCAACACTCAACATCCACTTAGAAATGTCGAATTTTAAGATTTTATTTTCTTATCTGGAGGAGTCTTCCACCTGCTGGTCAAATTTAAATTTTCTACCACACCTAAAAACTATTTTTATACATCAACCCCCACCCCTCGCCCCTTTTCATATATTTTAAGGTTCACACTTGAATTTTAAAATGATTAGGTATCACGGTTATTCGAAGAGTCCCTTTACCTTATCTCTGAATTTCTGTTTCTTTGCACACCGAGAAGTAGTTGTTTTAATTATTTTTGGGAAATTATAAATCCCTGCCCCTCTTCATTTTACAACAACGATTAGAAATTTAAAATTAAAACTTATTTGGTTATCTGGAGTTGTTCTTCTATCTGTATATCAAATTTAAATTATTTACTATACTTAAAAGTTTTTTTCATTTTGGAAAAATTCCTTATTCCCTTTCCCTTATTTCACAGAAACCCATTTAAGAATATACATTTTTAAACTTCAATAAATATATGGTTTGGTCCCTTTAACTGCCTGCGGAATCTAAATTTGATTACACACTAATAAGTAGTTAGTTCTATTAGTTTTGAAAATTATGAAATCTCTAACATCCTTTTATACAAATCACTCTTATACATATCATATTTCAAGATGTATTTGTTTGTATGGAGTTGTATATCTATATGTTTACAAAAATAAAATTCTACCTAATATATAATAAAATAATTATAGTCTCCCACCACATCACCCTCCTTATTTCTTGGAGCTCCATTTTGAAATTATCTCTGTTTAATGTTTTTGTATTTATTATTTTTTTGTGTAAATGCAACGTAACCTATTAGCTTCCTGTCAAACTTGCATCTTTCTTCAGGCTCCATTTATCACAACTATTTTGGGTAATCAAAATTGTTCCTAACCTACCGTCCGAAAGCACTTTTTGATTACTCAAAGCGGTGTCCGTTAGTCAAAACGGTACAAAAGTAGTACAAACTTGGCATCAAAAAAGTTCAAATTCAAAAGTGGTACAACAGCATTAACTGGATTCACCACTTGGGTAGCTAATTTCTCAAAACGGGTACGGGTACAAAACTTTTCTTTGTGGTACAAACGGTAAAAACTAGTACAAAACTTTGCATAAAAAAATTTCAAAATTCAAAAGTGGTACAACAGCATTAACCTGGAGTCACCACTTGGGTATGCTAATTCTCAAAGCGGGTACGGGTACAAAACTTTTTGTTTGGGTACAAAACGGTACAAAACTAGTACAAAACTTTGCATCAAAAAAAGTTCAAAATTCAAAAGTGGTACAACAGCATAACCTGGAGTCACACTTGGTATAGCTAATTACTCAAAGGTACGAGTACAAAACTTTTTCTTGTTGTCAAAACGTACAAAACGGTACAAAACTTTGACATAAGTCAAAATTCTATATGAGTCAACTTGGTATGCATACTCAACAGGTACAATTAGACAGTCAAAATTACAAAATTTGATAAAGTCAATTAAAGGATTAATATCTCGTAGCATTTTCTTAAGTTTAATATGTAGAAGCGTTCGAAAGTTTGTTCAATAGATCGAATCTTGTCAAAGACAATTTTCTAAAATTAAAACATTGTGATTAAATAAAAATACCTATGCATAATTTAACATTTAATAAGAGTAAATAACGATTACAATTTATTCTTATATCTATGAAATAAGTTTAGCATATTATTTTCCCAGTTTTACACGTCTGAATACCCTTCAAGATTAGCCACATGTTAAAACTTATAGGTAGAGACAATACAGCTCTATATTAGAGTAGGTGCAGCCTCATTTGCGTGGAGGAAGGGTAGGAAAACCTTTAGGTTAGTCTCCTTGGTACACCCAGCTGGAATTTGAACGATGACCTCTTCATCACCAGCCAAACAGACAAGACAAGAGATTGAAACCGTTGTCCACTCCGTTTATTCTAAAAGGTAACGAGTAGAGATGGACGATACCAGTTTCTCTTTTCCAACTCTCGATTTCGATTATTAAATTTTTACCTCGACTCTTCGATACTCGATTCTAACTGAAATAGGCCTGAAATGAAGTGGGAACAGTCATATGGCTTTATATTTACAGAAACCAATATGGCTAGCGTGATAGGTTATTCTTTTGTACCAATTTTATTTTATTTTGGAAATCTCGCTCAACGTCTATTAAATATTAATTAGACTATTAGAACATTTTTACTTGTACAAATTACAGTCATGATTTTAATTTTGGCTTTAAAATTTTTAAATAAGCTTAACCAATATTGTTATTATATAATTTGTGACAATAAATTTGCAAATCAATCGTAATATATTTCTTAACACAGGGTTGGTATCTGTTAATATGGAGGTTTATTTGTGTTATTTCTTGAATGCATTAGGATACGACGATAAATATGCTTACATTGAAGCAAAACAAAAATTATTAGGTTTTCAAATATAATAAATTCTTTTATAAGTCTTACTTTACAAATATATGGAATAATCAACGAAAAAATGCATTACAAACTACCTTTAATATTTGATATCCATTAATCTCTTAATAAAGCATTCACGATAATTTGCACGTATCTTTAGGAATCGAGGTATCAAGAATTGAGGTGTTTTCTCGATTCTCGATCCTCTCGATACCCTTAAGAATCTATAGGTATCGAGAAACCAAGGACTAGAACTTCCTATTTCTAGTAACAAGCCTACTTTTCATGTTTCAGCTATGGACTATCTTATAAGATAGTGTCATAGAGTAATACATCAAGGAGAGATGGCTACCCTTAAGGGTAAACGGAGTGTAGAGTACATGTGTACAACAGTGCGTTTTTCTTAGGCCAAACCGTTACTCCAGAAATAAATTAGTGTACCTATTTTTACTTGAGATGTACAACATTGGTCACACTTTAAATAGTACTTCATAATTATATATATATATATATATATATATATATATATATATTCAATTTTATGATTTTTTATAAAGTATGAATAAAAATATGCATTCAAGTTTAATTTCCTACGAACCGTTTATAAAACTTAAAAGTATGTATTGCTGCCAGTTTTGTTTTTGTGTTGAACTTTTCAAGTCGTGGCTGGCCTGACCTTTTAAGAGAGTCCATGTTCGGTCAAAATGACCTTTCACAAAACTGCGTATAGAAAAATATTTGATAATAAACGAAGTGTGCATTTTTGTTAGAGTGACAAGCTACAGCTACGTGTTCTACAAATAATATAAACATTGCTAAGCAATCCAAGAACTATTTATTCTTTTTTGTCACTACATGTCGTGATTCAGTAGTTAGAGAACACATGGATGGTTCCATGACCCTGTTTCTATCCCGGTTGCGGTATGTAAATAACACACCATTTATGTATTATCTATCATCTATATTGTACAGTTCCTGTCTTCATTAGTTGGGTGAGTGGTGAGAAGAGAATGTTTATGTTACTGGACAGTCAATTTTAAATGTTCAGATATTATTACATTTTCATATCTAGATAAAGTAAGGCAATCAAAAAATTTTTTGACATCGAGTTTATGATAAATCTTTATGTTTTTTTTTGTGCTTGAACCCAAAAAAGTTGATTTTTCAATTCTGTCTGCTTCTGGCCATAGATCTGAAACGGTCTGATGGATTTGTTCAAATTTATTATATATGTATGTGTGTGTTTTTTTCTAGATGTTTTTGACGTATCCCTCAAATTAAGTGTAGCGTGAGTGATTGTTTGGAATTCAAAATTTTTTGAAAATGGCCTTAACGATTTTGTTTAAAAGTAATATCTAGGGAGTGTATGATCTCCCAAATAAAACTGTTTAATTGTTTTTTGGTAATAATTCGTTAATGAGTAGTTTATTGATGAGTGATTTTCGAAAATTCTAAGTTTTCTGAAAATTGCAATAATGATTTTGTTTCAAATGTATATCTAGAGATTGTTTGATATAAAAAATAGTATCTTATATTTGTGTTATCGGTAGTAGTTCGTTAGAGGGTAGTTTATTGATTACTCATTTAAAAAAAGTTAGATTATTTAAAAAATCTCCAAAGATTAGAATCAAAATGGACATCTGTTAATATTTTTACATAATAAATAATTTTGTACATATGCGTGTGTTATATATTTTAAATATTTTTATAGTAGCTCAGTGATTATTGAATTTTGTAAAATTTGGTAGTATTTTGAACATATCTCTAACGATTTTGTTCTAAATTGGTAAAAAGAAACTATTTTACATGATCAGAAAAACGCATCTTTACTTTCAATTCGAGATTAGTTTGGTTAGGAACATTAAGGAATAATTGAAATTTTTAGAAATTGGCCTTGAAGATTGAGTTCAAAACTTTCTTTTTTACAAATTCAAAATAATTTTAGTGTAGATTTCAAATAAGCTATTTTTGAAATTCTCAAATTCGTAAAAAAAATAATTAAAAAATTTGTTTTAGGGCTTATAAATAAAGAGCGCTTACTGTGATTAACAAGATTATGTGTTTGTATTTATGAGAAAAATATACTTAAGGGTGGTTTACTCAAAACCTATTTATGAAAATGTTCTTCCAAGCTAAAATAAATAACATGAGAAAGTTTGTGTGTGTGTGTGTGTGTGTGTGTGTGTGTCATAGCATTTACTTTTTTTATTCAAAACACGCTCATTAAATCTCTATCTTGTGTATAATTTTTTATTCACTTAAAAAATATGCAATATGATGAGAGCAAATTTGCTGGAGTGAGAAATGAACAATTTTTAAAAAGATTTAAAAATAACAAGATTAGGAAAAAATCCACTAACTGTAGGCCAAGAAACGCTTAGATTTATTTTAGTTGCAGCAGTTTTGATCCAAACAGAAGAGTTTTAAAGATCTTACCGCTTGTCAGTTACTATTTTAGTTAATGCATGTACAGTACGTACATAAGACGGATTAGTCATTGCAAGTTGATGCTGGATCCAAATGAATTTCATGTATTGGAAATAATAGTGTTTGCAATTTTACTTTATGATTAGGGTACCAAATAATTCGGAGTGTGAGGTGAATTCACTGTTATTAACAAGAACACATTTCTCTTTCTCCACTTTAAGAAAGATACTCTCAAATTAAACCTTTCGTAGTCAATCCTCTTCAGGGTAGAATACAATTTGAGTCGCACTAAAAACACTACTAGAACATACCTTGTATTAGCTGGTGTCTAAGGGGCTCATCATTAATCTTCTTGGGACCTTGTTATAACTTCTAGGGGGTGCTGACAAAGGTATTTCCTATTTGTACACAAGTTCGTCATACTGTTAACATGAGTTTTTAGGTGCTATAGCTATATACTCAGATATTTAAGATAATTTGTAGGCCTTATGATGATTAAATAGTAAACCAAACACAGGCATGACAGTTTCATTATTCAAAGATAACGCCAGATCAATAATCATTCGTCGAATAATGTCATTATTTGAATCGCATGTCCCTAGAAGAAAACCTATCTGCATTGGAACTCACATGGCTTAAGTCTAAGATGACATTCTCGAAATATATTGGACTGCTAATTACAGAGAGGTCAGATCTTGAATACCTGCTGGGTGTTTGAGGTTTATTTTATAAAGGTTTACCAATCCTAACTTCATGATAATGAGGGTACATCTTCTGTAAATTCTACCTTCTTCCTTTACACCCTATCAGTGTAAATACGAGGTGAATACCACGGGCAGGTAGTAAGACGTGGCTCACTTAGTAACATGAAAATCATCCTCTCAGGTAGTTTTGAAACGGCTACTATCAACCTACCCAGGTTATTCTATTATCCCAGGTACTGATCTTTCTAAAAAAAATGCTCTTAAGCTAAGTATTTCATAATTGGGTAGTGATATTCAGCTTAATGAGCTTATCATAAAACCAGGATAATTGGCAAACCCACAAGTGCACACCACTTTTGTTGAATTTTTATTTGGTCTTGAACTAAATTTTAGAAGAATAATCCTTCATTGGATTATCCAATTGGGATTAATTTAAATATGGTTCTGTTTTGATATTAAACCAAGCAAATACAAAAGGATTGGGCTCGATATATTGCATTTGCGATCTGTAGAGAAGGGGTTCCCAAACATTTTAGACCGAAGGAGTCCTTGAACCAGAAAAATTACATGCTGGAACCCTCGTCTTTTTTTTACACGAACATTATGAGCATTCAATAACAACAGTTAAATTTTACAGGTATAAAAGAGCGGAAAACATTACATGTTCTGGCTGCGCCTTTAACAAATGCCCTTTATTCATATTTGAAAAAGTTGGCAATTCTTATTACTGATGCTACTGCATAGAGTATAGACTATACAGTGAAAATCAAATAAAGAATATTCTGAGCTCACCTCACGGATCCCGAGGAAAAATGTTGCTGACGTTGATATGATGATTAAGGTACCGCCTTCCATATCTAAAATTAATTAGTTGAATCCTGTCTAATTAATGAGAAAATATTTTACGAGTTAATCATAAAAGATTTTAAAAATAATGGTGTTTTAGCTGGCTATTCTTAACAATGTTAAGCACGTGTTCTCTGTAGAAATGAAAAGTATAGGAAGAAAGTGTTTTTTTTTTTGTTTTTGTTGTGAAGAAGCACCCTTGATTATCAATTAAGAAACCTCACTCCTTATCCTTCGCTAGAATCCGAATATTTGCACCTGACATTGTTTCAATTTGTTTTCTTTGTTAAAACCTATACCTGAATTAATTCATTTCTCAGTTGCTTGTTTGTACAATGTTGATTAAATGGGGATTACTATGTTCAACCCGACAGGCAAAGAGTAATTTCAATGGAAGGCAAACAGCAAGTACATATGTTGTCTTCAGGTGAAAGATATACTCTTGTCACAGTGGTGGTCGCAATGTATGCTGCTGGTAATTACGTGCCTCCAATCCTGATCTTCCCCAAAAAGCTATTGAAGCCTAAATTCATAGCTGGAGCTCCACTTGGCACCATCGCTACCTGCCATTCCTCATGTTGGATATAATTCAAGTTGTTCACTTTGTGTTTTCACAATTTTATTACTTTTGTAAAGCCCAGCAAGGGGGAACCTATTGTTCTTATTATGAATGGCCATCATTCTCATACCTAAAAATCGAGGTAATTAAATTAGCTCATCAACAACGAGTGTCAATTGTGTCCCCCATCTCACTCTATATACCACATACTACCTTTATATTTGGCATTTATGAATCTATTTAAAACTTACTATGCCCAAGCAATAGAAAATTGGCTAGCCGCTCATCCAGGTCGGATATTAAATGTATTTCTAATTGAGGAGTTCATGGGTACGGCGTATGTTAAGGCAGCAACAATGCAAATTGGTATGAGGAAGCTTATAACAACCGTAACTATATAATACAATCCTGATATCTTCAAAGAGCCTAATTTCCTTGTCCCTGGCAGAGACCACCATTGGTAATAGGGAGAAAAGTCAGGAGTTTTCTTCTATAATCAAAGTGGTCTCACCAAGTGGCATTGTGCCAGTTCCCAGCATTGTGGGCTAGGACTGAGCGCTCTAAATCTAATGGATGAAGAGGATCAGCTATGTTAGTAACCAGTACACCAGATCCTGTAAAATAGTACACCACAAAGACAAATTGGTTGTGGCATTTGATAAGAAAATAAACATTGTTTATAAACAAAGTAAAAACAAATCATTGAAGAAGATTGAGAGATTCAGGCGGGAATCTACAACAACATACAGTTCTGAGGAGGAAGAACCTCCTTATGTGTCAACAGATGATGAAAGTGATTATTGTAGTGATGGTAAATGACCTTGGGTTTCGGTTTACTCTCAATGGATAAGAATGGTGAAAAGTTGATCCAGTGCACTAAGTGCTTAAAATGGTGTCACGAAGACCACGACTATCGAAAGAAGAAAGGACTAAAATCTGTACTCCTTGCTTGGGCCGTTAAAAACAGTTACTTTTTTATTAATTATTTGGCATTGTAGGCCTAGTGTTTATTGAATGATTAACATACATATTCTCATAGCTCAATTTTCTGGTGTGGTAACAAAGAAATAAGGTAATATATTAAGAATAATTGAAACACCTTTAAAAAAATATATAAAATATGCTTATTTTTCTTGGAATAAAAGTTGTACCTATGTCAAAAGTTTTTTTAATTCTAGCAGTTATGTACTGTAGCACAGTAAATAAAGTGTACATTAATTTATTTATAATTTCCCTTAATACAGTACGGCCTAAATACGAGATGCTAGGTGATATTTGGCTGCCCCATCTTATGCATCTTCCAATTTTGATGGATATTTTCAACACTTCTATAATTATTATAATATAATTAAATGTTATCAATGTTGACAACAGATAACACGTTTGTACTTTCTAAAAGGTGCTACAAATGTTCATCCGTAAGAAAATCAAAGTATACATACACCGTACAGGCCAAAGAACAAATGCACAGGGTAAACGATTTTTACATTCTACGACTTCAAGATGATGATCTAAAGATGCCAAGTCTGGTATATTAAATATGTATATCTAAGGGGGTGACCAGACTGGACGAGTGAGCGACTAAAATATAAAATAGAACACATTGGTTGTAATGAGAGGTGGCCAGACTGGAGCGGGCGAGCGATTGAGCGCGCACGCTTGAAAGATAGAACTGGTTCTATTTTTCAAGCGTGCGCGCTCGACCCGGTACAGTCTAGTTTACAGGTGCTAGGCAATATTATTGTATGTTGGTTCATTGAGTGCTAGGAAAACTTCTCATTTTGACATTTTTATTACTATCGATAGGTTTAGCACACTTGCTACTAACGGCCTAATTTAATTGGTAAGATCATAAACCATACCTATATGTATATATATATAGGTAAAACTGATATATTAAAATACTTCAATACTATCAAAGTAGGCCTTTACAAATAAGAATCACCATTAGCGTGGAGAGAGGAGGAGAAAACCACAACAATAAATCACTTGTCAAAAACCACCCTCATTTCACAGAGCCAAGATTCATAGCCTCCTCGTCAACAACTATAGAGCGCTATCTGCTAATTACGCGCTCGCTCGCACGCTTGTCTGTCTGGCCGAACCCTTAGTCTTCTGGTTAAGAACATATAAATTTAATTTGAATTTCACCGAGATTTCAGAAGTTGAACTCATTTTATTGAGGCACATTGGCGTAAATGTACTTCTTTGAGAATAAAGCACACTCCTCTAGAACTATAATGAAAAGTAGTGTTAGTGGGTGTGCACTATCGGATAAGCGACTTATCTTAAAAGCAGAGACTCTCTCTCTTTATTCGTGTTATTTGTCTGAACTTCTTGGTATGAAAAAACTAACAACGAACTGTTAATCAGCAACTGCTCAGGGATTTTGTTGACGTAGTCAGCAAATCTCCCAGCTGATGCCATGTTGTATTACAGTGTGCGTGTGTGTGTGTTTTCTGTGTTCTCAAGATGCAAGAAGCTGACACACGTGCTCGCGGTGGATCACAATAGGTTCCCAGCAAGCACGTAGTTAAACCAAACAAACGCACTCTGGTTGGGTTCCTGGTATGATATCAACAGTCGCATGCCTCACCACTAAAGTTGCTTGCTTGTATTTTTGTTTGGTTTTTGCTGGTGTAGTGGAGTTTCTAAGACATATTTCTATTTACTCTGGTTGGAATGACAGATCGGTAACACGTCTACTTGCCAATTCAAGTTGTAAACAGATAAAAGGCAAAATATGATTTTTAATATTTTCTCTTTTCTTTAACGTGAGTTAAAGTACATATTTTAGTAATTTATTTAGAAAAAAAATCCTTTTGGTCAAAATAAATAAAATGATCCTTCAGTAGGTACATTTACAGTGGCTACCAAAAGTCCCTATATGTTTATCTCACAAACTTTTGGTGTACAAGAATAATTATTTTTTCTTTCAACAAATTACAATGAAATGCACATTTGAAAAAATCTTTTATTTGATCATAATAATTATTTTTTCCTTATTTTTAAAAAGGACTTTGCGACACATTCAATATGTATGAATTGAGGTTTCTTTATTTCATATGATTTTTTTTCAATGTTATTATTGCATAGTTTACACTATTTTACATATCATTTTTCTAATGCTGACTTTGTTATTTTGAACCATTTTACCATGGTATTTCTATGGGGATGTCTTTACAATACAATAAATAAATACACGTTTAGTTCTAATTTTATAAATATTATAATTGGGTTAATGAGTGTAAAAATTTAGACAAGTAGAAAAATCAATTATTTTCTGGTCAAGATAGTGCAGGGGTATTCTGTTAAATATGTGAGTCATAAGTTTTTGCACTTATCCTATTACCTGTCCGGGATATCCAACAATAATTACACTAATGGGGTAGGTATGTAGAAGGTAAAGCTTATAGGAAATCTACACGCATTCACAAGGAGGGAAATAGAGAAACCATTGAGGTAATTAAACCCTCAATACAAACGAAAAAGATTATAACCCTTTCCTCCCCTTCACTGGCAAAACAATCTAGATTATATTTGTATTTAGTTCACGCAGTTTAGTGGTAAGGGGTCAGACCTCTGTGCTGGGGGTTCGGGGTTCAATCCTCAGTCCCGGCATATATTTATCTGATTGACAAACCCTTACTTCACCTCTAACAAGACGTGTATTAATCACAACTTATGAATGTGTGAAATTCCAGGCTTCCACCGTGGTTCAGATCCTACGTTAAACTGTAGGTCCTCCATCTCACCTCACAATCACCCAACCATTACACATTAGCGTAAGTGCGTATAACCTGAACGGGTAGTAAGACGCGGTGCTAATAATAATTTATTTCACGAGACCCATTTCGGTGTCACATAGTCTAAGCGCTATGGTGTCACTCGCAATAGATTAGACTACCCATGTTGGGGAATTCGGAGCTCAAATCCTAGTTGGGTGAACTGAGGGTGGTTATTCCTAGATGGTTTTACACATACTCTCTCTCTCTCTCTCTCTCTCCCCTATGAAATGTAAGTTAACTTCCTCTAAATTAAATATTACTCATCCCTAACACATTAGTGTAGTTATACAGATGCGTATAACTCGAATGAATAGTAACGTCCAGTGCTAAAAATTTAAGTCACGAGGTCAATCTTTACGGATTAGTCACGATATTTTTAAGGTTCATGTTAAAAAATTATTTATAAACCGATATTTGATGTTTATTAAGATTTTGGTGAAAGCACGGCTACTCGTCTGTTTAAAGTAAGGACCTGTGTGCTAAACCCATTTTTGTTTAGTTGCCTTAGTATGTACAGTAATTTGTGTCAAATCAGTGAGAGCTATTTATTACCAGGAGGTCAAAGTATTGTTGGTTTATTTCCGTTGTATCTCCAGCAGGGAACAAATTGTATGCACCATACTTTTTCTCAAAGCCTGAGAGCGTAATTTGTGAAGCTATTTTTGAAGACGAGTTTTGAAAACAAATTTAAATGCTTATGTGAGAACTGTTTGGGTGACTGGCACGTCGTTCTCAAGCAGACATCAAATGATGCAACAAAAGTACGTGTTAACTGTTTCATAAAGGGAGCACAGTAAAAATGTATATAAATGTATACATGTATATTTATAAAATAAGTATATATTGATTTATATACAGGTCATTGAAAAAGATGAGCGGGATTTCATTATAAAATACCCTTGGTGATAAACTGAATGATATATTTTATATTTTGAAATAATTGAAACTATATAACCATCATAATACCCAGGTCAAAATATTTCACAATTACAATACGTTTAGCTTTATGAGAAGTTAAAAATAAAAAAATATTTATTTTTAATTATTATTATAATTAGGTTTTTTATCTTAAGACAGGTCAATTTCTTTTTTCAGTTCACTTAGACCGCCAATGCGCCCTGTCATCTGTCTCTTCCTTTAGCTCTCAAAATTTTCATATTTCCTTAAGTCATCCGATAATTGAATTCTCCTTCTTCCTAAGCTACTATTTCCACCAAATTTGCCTTTTATGACGTTATTTACATGTGTTTATATGTATATATATAGGCCTATGGTTTAAAGTCATATATATATAAAACTTGAAACCATAACTTGGTCAAATTTGAAGCATGTTTTACCATTAGTATAAAAACTACTTAACATAGTAGACCAAACCAATCTTCCAAATTTTAAATCCCAAATGTTATTGTAAAGCGTAAAATGAGAGAAAAAGAATCGGTTGATAACTATTAAACCACTTTGGTGATCAAATATTCTAAGGCATCACTCTCACAATATACTTCCAAAGACGGGGAGATCAGAGTTCAAATCCTAGTCGAGTATACTGAGAGTGGTTTTTCCTAAATGGTTTTCCTCTCTTCCGCCATGAAAATGCGGGTACTCTTACTATAAATTCAAACTTCTTCATACCAACATAATAGCGTAATTTAGTATATACCGTATAACCTGAAAGGTTAGTAAGACAGATTAATAAACACATAAAATATTAGTTAGGGAATGATTAAACTATCTCGTAGACTCAATAAAATACAGTTTTTTTCATTTAAAGTGAATACAATATCAACACTTTTAATATAGTTGCCATCTTATTCATGAATTATGCAGCGCAAAAATTATCTTTATTCAATTTTAAAACTATATATTAACTAACAATGGAACACATTATTAGTAGTTCAAACGTAAAAGCTTTTCAAAATTATGAAGATTTTTTTACTAACTCTACAGTTATTTTAACTGGTAGATATTTCAAAGCCAAATAATTTTATGTGGGTATTTTTTTTTTAAACTATATAGAGGTCTATCATTTTGTTAGTTGATATGGTTCTACGATTTTGTGTATATTAATTTTTGTTAGAAAGCTTTTCTTCTCTCTGGTATAATAGTATCTAATTCAAAACAAACCATGTGAGAACCTTAAGAAATAGTTTTAATTTTTATGTAAATAATTGACCTTAATGAGAATAATATAATTTATTACTGAACTAGTGGTGATGAAACCGACGGCTCATGGGAATAATTTGCTTCCTCCTGTAATAAGTTTGCACCCTCGTTCCCAAACCCCCCCCCAGAAAAATTTCAAACAAAATTTATTTTATATTTTGTTTAGCATTGTGTCTTACTACCCATTCGGGTAATAGCCTAAGAGTTGGCTTGGTATTATAAAGGTCAAATTTAGAGGAAATGTACCCGTATTCGTGCGTAAAAAAGATGGTGGGAAACCATTTAGGAAAATACACCTTGGGAAACCATTTAAGAAAATCCACCTTGGGAAACCATTTAGGAAAATCCACCTTCAGTACACCCGAACAGGATCGAACCCCGATATCACCGTCATTGGTAATTTGGTTTATTGCGGGAGTTGCGTTTTAGATCATGCGGTCACTGGAGCAGGTCCTTTGATAAATCAAGTTTGGAGCTGAATGTTTGCCCCAAATAAAACTCCAAATAACTTCTAGATGAACTCAATTTTCAAATATTTTCCAGAGAAAACCACTTAAAGTAGCTTCTAATAGGGATTTACTGGGCTGTCTATTTTGGCATATAGATGTTAAGTTTAAAAACCCGCACCGGGGTGAACGTGGGCAAAGGCATCAGTCGTATAGGATATTTTTTTACCAGTGAGGGAGAGGTCAGGGTTTAAATCCCGACTGTGTGTACTAAAGGGAAGGGCTTTTACAAATGTGATATTTACTAGCAAATGTAATTGTATTTATCCCAAACTACCTTCCTCATCCCGAAGTTTCAGTTTTATTCATTAGTCCTGCATAGGTGGCCCTGCAGGCTAAGATGTCAAACTCATCTAGTTAAGTTTCTTCAGCTTACTCTGATCTGATTTTTGAGTGAGACGAAGGTCTCATTTGGGTTTCCACACACATTCCATTCAAATCAAAGCGCAGTTAACTTTCCTGTGCATTAGACTTCGCCATTCCTACTCTATTAGTATAAAATATGCAGGTGGATGCGTGCACAAAAATAGTCATTACTATTCTACACTAGCAATTTATAAGGCCTATATGCATTTTTAGATAATTGTTTTTCCTACAGCAATCCTACTATAAGTTCTCCATTCTCTTCTTCTTGCGTATACCTAACAGAACCTTAGGAGCTCATATAATCCAAAGTTAGCCCTTACTTTAATTTAGGCAGGTAATACAGCCAGAGCTAGGCCTCGCAATGGTGTGTGGTATCCTGAAGACTTAATTGTAGGACTGTGGAATTGAGAACAGTGAAACAATTTAACTTTATTTTAAGATTACAACCAAAATTGAAAAATAATAATTTTAAAATGAAAAGATTATTAAGTTGTGCCTTAAGTCACTATTTTCAAATGAAGAATGCAGAAAACAACACTTTAATAATTTTTTTCTGGTTCAAAAGTAAGTCTGAATTCAATTTCCCGGTTAATCGGATTTGAGTAGGGCTCTTATGGTGTTCGAGAAAACATAGATTAAATCTTAGTATCTTATTGTTGGAAAACAACTTTGGTTCTAAGGACTACATTTTGATTCTCATTGTTGAGGACAGTCATTAGCATTTTTGAATATTACAAAATTAACATTTACATAATTTTGATGGACTAAATTGGGGAAGATATTATATTTGCTAATTTATTTTATAGCCGCATCTAAATATCATATTATTTAAATTGAAAAATGACACCTATACACGGGAATTGTACCCAGGACCTTTGGTCTAGTACGCCTATGCTCTAATCATTGATCTATCGAGGAATACATAATTTTTAGGTTTATTGAAATGTTATTTACTAAACCTTTAAAATCTATATGTTTAAAATATAGCAATGAATATATTATAGAAGGTCCCAAAAAAATCTTCATTTCGGAACCAAAATTTGTTAACCTAGAGACAGGTGCTTTCAAACCAAAAAAAACGAAATATATATAAATTAATTAGAGAATATCTCAAGCAGCCTTAAAATAGAAGGTGCTATGTATAGGTTTGCGATCAATCCATTACTGAGTTTGTAACAACAAACCCAAGGATTACTGAGTGAAACAAGTCTACATTTTTTTATCGACGTTTGGGTTAAGGATGAAATCACGTGTGTTTATTTTCATTTCGCATATCGCAAGCCTAGAGTTTATCGGCTATTTGGTTACAACGCTAGCAAGATTTAAAAACAATCATGTGAAGCCGTGCAACAAGGACGCTGTCGGTAAATTGGCAACAGTTTGTAGAAGTATAGTTATGATTCACTTGTTGGCAAGAGTACATAGAAGTTTACGTTATAAATAATCCTGAGAATGTCTTTTTTTTATTATTAAGATGTTTGAAGTAGAGTTTTTACCACTTGGTTATTTAAACCCACTACTTGCAGTTGAGTCACACGCATCTGTTTGACCAAAATAACATTAAATCTGCACAGTACTGTTGGAAATTTGATTCTGAAGTATAAACAAGGTTGTGTTGACTTACGTGGTGAAGAAGAATCCCTCTCACTAAAAATATGAGATGGATATTTTTTTCAAAAAATGTTCTTTAAATATTCTCCTGGAAATTGGTTTTATAACCATTTAAATAGAACAAATGTAATAATAGTTTTAAAGCTTACACATAAGCTAAATTTATTCTTAGGATTCTTAGGATTATTCTCAATAGACATTTGGGCTGTTGACCCAATTATTTTGTCAATGTGTTTCACTACCTTTCCAGTAATACTCATATGTATTAATTAATTTTATGTGGTAGGGATGAGGACGGATGAGTTTTTTAAGTGTACCCACATTTGCGTGGAGGGAGAATGGAAAATTATTTAGGGGAAAAAAATCCAGAGCATAACTGACTGGGCTTAAAACCCTGATATCCACGTCAGAGAGAGTCTAGTCTTTTGCAATAGTAATGGCTTACTTAGATCAGACACGTCAAATTTGAACCATGATTCTGTACAAACCTTTTAATGTCACAACTTAAAATGCGGTTCGATTCATCATATTATAAACGTTGAAAAAATAAACAATATCGAATTTGGAAAATGAGCGTTACTTTGGGAGATTTAACAAATAAGACCCGCCTCGGTGGCGTAGTTGGCTAACGCGCTAGTCGTGTTGAGCTCGACCGCCGAGGACGGGGAGATCGAGGTTCGAATCTCGGTCGGGTGAACTGAAGGTGGTTTTTCCTAAATGGTTTTCCACTCTCCCTCTACGCAAATGCGGGTTCACTTCCTTTAAATTCAACCCTCCCAATTCCTAATCCATTAGAGTAATTAGTACTTAAGCGTATAACCCGAACGGGTAGTAAGACGCGGTGCTAAATATTATTATTATTATTATTAACAAATAAGGTTGGTGTGGAGAATATTTCACTGCTCACGCACTAGGAATCGATTCCCACTAGTGTTTAAATTTGTGCACCAAATATGGCCTTGTTCAATGTTTGGCAACACATAATTGTGTGAACAGTTGTTTCCTTTCATTTAAGGAACAATAACGTGAGTCATAAATTTTGAAAGTGGCTTTAACACAACACTCACAACATTGCTCTAAATAAAGGGTTTCATATATCTAGACAAAAATATATGAAAATTCCTAAAATTGTAAATAATCTTAATTTTCATATTTTATTATTATTATAATTATCATTATTATTATGTCTTACTGCCCGTTCGGGATATACGACTCGGTTTTTATTAATAATGCTTTTTAATTTCTCATCTCTCTAAAGAGAAAGTATTGAAATCGTGAAAAATTTGTATTTAGAGATTATGACGTTTTACGTGGCACTGAACCCAAAAAGGTGGATTTCAAAATTCTGTCTTTCTTTCTGTCCATAGCTAGATATATGAAATGATTTGATGAAATTTGTTTAAACTTGATATCTAGATGTTATATGGTTATACCTCAGGATTTGTTTTATTTTGACCTTAGCCCTTTTTTTAGCACCACGTCTTACTACCCATTAGTGTTATAGACTTATGCAATATTTGCGTTAATGGGTTGAGAACAGGAAGTTTGATTTCAGAGGAAGAGTGCCCACAATTGCGTAGAGAGAGAGTAAGAAACAATTTATAAAAAAACTAAATACATCCAACCAAGATTGAACTACGATCTTCCCATCATCGGCAGTATAGCCTAGGCGAAATTAGTGCCTTAAACCAAGCGGCCACCAAATGATTGTTAACTGTAACTGTATACAAATTGTTTAAGAATAGTTTACTGAGATTCATTTTTAAGTAATTTCATTTTTACTTTCTCGCTATCTTACAGGTAGAGAAAGTATTGTGATCGTCAAAAAAATCGAACTCAAGATTTTGATGGATTTCGACGTTTCATGACCCCCCGAATCAGAAAAAGTGATTGTTGAATTTCCGTCTGTCTGTCTGTCTGTCTGTCTGTCCGTTTGTCTGTACCTCCAACTATAGCTTAAGCTATTTTAACGATCGGGCTAAAACTTGGTACCTAGGGTTTTCATAGGGCTTCCCCGAGAGATTTTTGGAATTGGATACCTAACCCTAAAATTAAGGGTAGTTTATTTTGTAGGGCAAAAGGAGAAAAAGTCGATTCTTTCAAAATCGGCTCTAACGATTTTGATTAAATTTCATTTATAAACATTAATAAATATTCCAAACATAATGGCTACTCTCAATATTTCGGCAAAATGGCTTTAAGGGCTCCGGTCTGATGCGTAAATTAACATTTTTTATAATAGCTCCGAAACCATTTGAGATATGAAATTACTTAGCATTACAAATATGTATATATATGTATAATACAAATATTTTATCGGAAACATAATTTTATAAAATCAATAACTTTCATTCTTACGCAATTATATGAATTTTTTTAACTTTTTGGACATTAAAATTTAAGTATTGCGACCGTAAAAAAACTAACCTGAAATTTTGATGGATGTCGACGTCTCATGACCCCCCCGAACCCTAAAAAATAGTCTTTGCAATGCCGTCTGTCTGTGTGTCTATAAAAACCTAAAATTAAGGGTAGTTTACTGAAGGGCGAAAAGAGAAAAATTTGGTTTTCTCAAAATCTGCTCAAACGATTTTGATTAAAATTCGTATCTAGGCGTTGATTAAGATTATAAATAAACTGGCTATTTTCATTTTCCTATGAAAATGATTTTTAGGGAACTTTACAGAAGCGTTAATTTCCGTATCTCCACAACTAATTGAGAAACTAAACAACTTATCATTGCAAAATTATAGGACTATAAGAAATAAAAAACTTTTATTTGACATATATTTTTATAAAAGCAACAGTTTCTGAGATATTTGCAAATATATTAATACAATTTTGTGAGCTTTAGTTGTAAACATATACTACTTAAGTCTTAACGCAATAATTCTCCAATGCCATAGAGTAATTAAATATAAGTATCTAAAAAAAGTATGTTATTTTTCCTTAAAGCTCTTAGGAGAAATATTTGCACAGCAAAGATCTATCTCCATTTTAGACTCAATAGTCAATATTTACATTTTTTATTGGTCAAAATGTATAAATGAATAATTAAATATCAATGCGATGACTTGAAGATCTGCAACACCTTTTAAAATGTTAAGATTTTAACCAAAAAACGAAATTTTATTACGAAGTGTTGACCCTTGTGGAATATATTAAACTGTTTGAAATGCTCTTAGGTGGACAAAGATGCGCCTCTTTTCTCATTGATTCTATAGCATTGTATATTATTTTATGCGTGTTCTTATGTGGAGTGGTGATGATACAATGTACATTATTCCGTTCAGAAATCTTACGAGTTTATAGAAAGAGAGAGAAAGTCTGTGCGGTGCGCCGTACCATTTATTTTAAATGGTGTAAGCCATTTTGTTTGAATTTATATTTTAAGAGTGTTTTTGTGATGATGTTTGTTTTTCTAATAAACAATTTCCTACGGCTAGTTTACAGAAAACAAACTTTTAAAATTTGTGTTCCAAGCAATAATTTACTATGTAAGAGAGTTTGTACGATTGTCCCGTACTATTTATTTTTATTAGGATGCTGAATTTTTTTTTAATTAGGTATCCTAACTATTTTGAAATTTCAAAAAGTCTCTTATGATCATACAAGTTTTGTCACACCTGCCTTAGAGCATTGTAGCACTGAATAGGTTCACATACACGTTAATAACGCCAATGGGATATGGATGAGGAATGTAGAATTTAGAATAAATGTATCTGTTGGACGCATAGCCCAAAAACTGCCAATGAACGCATTTTTTGCTCAATCCCAGGATTAGACGTTTTAAAATGACCAAAGCCCAAAGTTATATTCAATTTCGCGTTTTGTCCGTCTCCAAATCACCAAATCTAGGAATGTGCATTTACTAAACAACCAAAGTTGAAAATACAGTCAATAGGTTGAGTTAAGTTATGCTAGGCTTCAAAAAAACTAATTTGATTAGGTGGTCTTGATAATTCAATATAAATTTGTAATATCTGCCTGGTTATGTTTGCATCAGTAAGATCCACTTGCCCTCTTGAATTCACGTGGTTGCTCATAATTGGGCACTCACCACCTTCTCAGTCTGGTCGAGAAATGAACTAAAACGTAATTTCAAAATGTTATTTCAAGTTTTGGTCGTTTAGTAACTGCATAATCCTAGGTTTGGTTGTTTGGAGACGGCCAAGGCCCGTAACTGAATAGAATTTCGGAGTTTGGTCATTTTATAATGTCCAATCCTAGGATTGTGCAAAAAATCCGTTCATTGGCCGTTTTCGGGATTTGTGCCATACATATCCACCTGCAAACGAGACTAAAGGAGCTTGATATTTAGACCACGTGACTATTGGTGTGGACTAGTGGCCGTATGCAAGAACTTGTGAATGCTTAGTGGATACTAGCGTGGGTTTGCTTGCGTAATCATTGGTTAAAAGGTGTAGCGATAGTGTGTTTGGGACCATACTATCGGTCCACTAAGCATTCACTAACGTTCCTGTATACCGCTCTAAAATTATTTTTAAATGCCTTATAATTAATCATCAAGATGCCATTATCACTCCACGGGAAAAAAAACTTATGGTTGGAGCGTGAGAAAAGAGTGGTACTTATGCATTTTTCATGGCAAAACAATTATATGACCAAGATAAACAAAACATTTCTCCAGTATAAATGTAAAGTTTAATTTTCTTCACATGATGACCTCAACGGTTCTTGAATATCTGTCAAGGTTGTCCTGGTATTTAACAATAACTTTTTCTCTTCATCTAAAATGTGTCTCATCTAATATTAATATGTTCATTCCAGATATTCAAGAACTGTTGATAACACCATGTGAAGAAAAATAAAAACTATTTTCTACTGAATCAATATTTAATTTATTTTGGCCGAAAAAAAAGTTGTGCTGTAAAAACTGCAAAAGCAAATAACTTTTCTTGTGTCCCCTATATTTCCATCTTAAGGAGGTGATACAGCTCAAAGTTCTTGTCGCATAGTGATGTGGTTTTCTGTATACCACTTAAAACAGTGGGATTAAGACAAGTAAAGAGCTTTAACCATACTTTAAAATATTCAATAAATTTGAATAATAACTTTAATATGGTAAAACTAGCAAACAAACCGAAACTAGTACCGCTGTTGTCAAATGAATAATGCTGAGAAGTTATATAGTAAGAGTAGTTTTGTATCTAATCTTCCTATTAGTAGCGATCCCAGTTCTCTTTTCACACTCTCACGTATCGTCTACAGCGCTTGGTGGTCGAATAAGTTAAGCCATTATTTCAATTGTTTCCAAACTTTGGCAAAGTGTGACCACAGTATTGGTTTTTTGAGACCATTCTCTTCATTTAAAAATTTTGTCATCTAGTGTCGCTATGCTCATGACAGATATTCAACAAATGTTGAAATCACCATGTGAAGAAAATTAAACTTTATGTTTCTATTGGAGAAATATTTTATTTATTTTGGCCAAAAAAATATTTTGCTATGATTACTATCAAAACACTGACTCTTTCTCTTGTTCCCTACATACCCACCTTAAGGTTCGAGTCTTAGCTGGGTGTATTGAGAGTGTGTTTTTTTCCCTAAATTATTTTCCAAGATTCCTCCACGCCAATGTGGGGACATTTCTTTTATATAAGAAACTTAATAGTGGTCATTCCAAAACAATGGTTTTATTTTACTTAGTCGTAATCTTAAAAAGAGATCATTTCCAACAAAATCTTTCTACCTGATTGCTATACACGTGGTTAGGATCAGCACCAATCGGTTTGATTCTAATCAGGAAGAACGTCCCTAGCCCAGTTCAATAGGAATGATTTTATAACTACTGTATATGTTTGCATAATTTTTTCATAAAATGATGATACATTTCCACTTATTTATTCATTTTAACCCTAATATTAAGGTCTGGAGTTCAATGTGCCTTGTGATGGATGATTCAGTGAAAAAAATAACACTTTTACTCGTGGTTTGGTAACTTTCCCGTTAGCAAATTCCTCTCTCTCGCCTTTCCTTAGTTCCCACATGCTTGTGGTGTCCATGCATTAGTGTAAAAGCTGATTCTGTTGTTTCGTGGCATGACGCAATTCACACACAGGCTAATCTAGGGTTGAGATTATTTAGTAACAGATAACTGAGCAAATTAAAATAGATAGGTAGATACCAACTCAGCACTGGTGTGGTTACCAGCGGTCGCTGGTGGTTGGTGGAGCTTGAGGTTCAATCCCGGGTTATTATCATGGGGATAGTATCAGTGGCGTGGAGAGGAGTATTTCTAAGGTAGGCAGAATTAGTTAAAACTGGACTTGTGAATGTTCTCATTACTCAAAAGAGCACTCATTCGCCAGGTATCAACGAATATACACTTTCAAGTATAGCAGAAACTATGATTGACCAAACATTGAACTACCGGGGGGGGAGGAGAAAACAGATCAAAGTTATCATTTAAACAAGATCTGCTACCCTGAATAAGGGTAGTTTGCTTTAAGGTCAAAAGAGAAAAAAAATCGATATTCTCTAGATTGGCTTAAACGATTTTGATTAAACTTTTTAATCTAGGCACTGATTAATATTACAGACAAAAGAGCACATCTCATTTTTCAGGTAAAATGAGTGTGAGGGTACTTTTCATTAGTGAATATCTCCAATTTGTATCAAATCAACGCAACTTTTTTAATATAAAAAACTTAGGTACTGTTCCACACGTGTAGTGCTATTAAAAATAAACAAACTTTTATTTAGAATATATCTATATAAAACAAAAAAAATTATGAGCCAAACTCGTATATTGGGGTCTTGGAAATAGAGAGTTGATTGTTTTGTTATAATCTTTGGTGAACAGAGATGCAACTTTTTTTGTAATATGGTTCTCTAAAATTGAATATTATTTCATTTGTCCTCTTTGGTGGGATATGGTGATCTATATTCCTGCAACAATATCTATGATTTTGTTTCAAATATCCTACAAGTTTAAAGTAATTAATGTCTCCATTTTTTGGTAAAGGAGTGGGAAAGTCTGTGCGGGACTCCGTACCATTTATTTTATTTATGACGTGTAACGCAATGATCATCAAACGCTTGAGATTAATTATAGCCATATAACATGTACTTTCTAAACTGACTGATTATACCAGTGCAGAGCTTATAAGCCAACTTTTAAATCTAGGTCCAACACATTAGCTCAGTTTAGGCAACGTGTCTGTCTACTGAGTTAGGGATTACGGATTCAATTCCCGGCATGGACGAAAAGCGTATCATTAATGAAATGTGTGTTTTCCCTTTCACAATAATCAATTAACAGCCAGGGCTGGATGATGAGTTTGTTATAGATTTAAGTTAGTTTATAAGTCATGTGCTTCTATAATCAGTTGTTTCAGAAAGTGCAAGTTAATTACCTTGAATAAATGAAAAATTAAAATTTAAATCTTTAACATACACAACATCCAGACCTCCGACATTAATCATCACTGTGAAAGGAAAAAGTCCCAAGTCACCAAATATTATTTTTTCTTCCATTCCAGGAATCAAACCAGGTCTCCTTATTTAAGTAGGTAGTCACGCTACAAACTGAGCTAAGGTGTCGGACTAAACGCTTAATTCAAGTGTAAGGAATAAGGAAAGCAGTTTAAATTAGAGGAACACCCACCAAAGCGGCAGGAAAACTGTAAAATGATCCCTCAGCTGAGATTCACACCTCGACTGCAAAGGCAATCTAAGACTATTGCGATGCTTACATCTTAGACCGCATGACATTGGTGGGCACATGCCTGAATGTCAAGCTCACTTTGTCCGGTTTGCCGATAGTGAGGTCAGGCTTCGAATGTTTTCTGGGTGAACTAAGAGAGCTTTTACCTAAAATGTTTTCCGTTCTCTCTCCACGCAAATACGGGTAGGCTATATTTATCTAAAATAATACCTTCTAAAGCCCTAACTTATTAGCGTTATTACGAAACATGATTATAGAGACTCAGTGGGGAAAAAAGAGAACGAAAATACAACGAAGTTTTTGCATTTCAAAAAAAAAAAAATATTCATCTCATCCGTGGCCTTACATTAAAGAATGTAAGGAGTAAATAGCTCGCTGAGGGCACAGTTTTATTTTTTAATATATTGTATTGCATCTTACTAAGCGTACGGGCTTTTAGCAGTTAATCACACTCATGGGATAGGCATGAGGAAGGTAGAATTTAGAACAAATGTATTTTCATTTGTAATGAGAAAAGGTAGGTTAGGAAAATCCACCTGAGTACACCTGTTTGAGCTTTGAGTCCTGGCCTATCTTATCAACAGCAAATTGTAACTTTTAGTCTGCGTGCCCATCAATGTAGTTTTTTAAGCACTGCGTCTTACTACCTGTTCATGTTATACGCATATGTTCTAATGATGTTAATGATTTAAGGATGAGGACGACTGAATTCAGAGGAAGCGCACTTGCGTGGAGAGAGAGTGGAAAACTATTTGGAAAAAGCCATGCTCAGTACACCCAACCGGGATTCTTACCCCAATCTCCAAGACATCTAGCAGTCTAGTTTAACACAATAGTGACGCCTTAGACCACGTGGCCACCGAAGTGGGTCCTAATGCAGTTCATAGCAGAGTTAAAGTAATACATTTCCAGCTCTAGCCAGGTATTAAAGCTGGTTAAGTTAATCGTCCGACTGAGTGCTAGTGATTAAATCACTTTCCAAATGACCTTGGGTTATGACTCCAGCTAAATCGTTAAATAAAATAAACATGTTTTTCACTCTCGGATGTGCCTACGTATGTTAGTAATCGAAAAACAAACACAGTCTTCAACAAGAAACGCGATGATTGCTAACTGAACCACTCGTCGACAAAGATTTCAAAGAAATAGCAAAGAAATCAAAAAATTAAACATTTTAATAAAGTGCCTGTCATTAAAAAAAATTCAGGAAGATATACAATTAGGAGGATTATTATGATGAAATGGACTGAGCAATAGATGTTTATTAGAGTTCATAAACATTTTCAAAGCAAAGTGATTATGGCGGATGACTTTATAACTTAGTGACCTCGGTTTAATTCCAAGCAATGTCTGACTAGATTAATTCTTGATGAATGGATTTGTCCTGATAAACAAACATAATATGTTTACTAATCTAATCCTTATGCAGGCTATTATTGGATTATAAGCTACGTTAATGGACAAGCACGACATCCAGAGCCCACACCCTTAGTTACCCACTTATTGAAATAGAAATGTTTTTATAAGTAGGTTTGTTCCATATATTACTGTTTGTTCTAGCTATTTTCATATATTCAAGAATAATGTAAGAATGTTGAAGGTAAAATTCAGAATAAACGCGGTTGTATTTGCAGCAAGGAAGAGTGGGAAACTATTTAGAAAAAAACCACTCTAAGTACACCCAAACAGGAGTATAACAACATCCTCCCAGCCACCAACACACTAGAAGATAAAGAGACAGACACTCTGGTCCACTTGCTTACGTTTGCGGTAAGGAATCAACCCTTCTAGTCCATTCTTATATCTATATTAGCCATTGCGGGATGAGAGAAGGTTGGACTCTAGAGGGAATGTACCGAAACTTGCATGGAAGGAGAGTGGAAAACTATTTGAGAATAAACATATTTGGTACACCCGGCCTGGACTTAAACACCGACCTTCAACAATAACATATGAGGTCATGTGCCCAACAATGCAAATCAACATTATTAAAAAAGTATGCGTCATATAAGAATCAAACTCTGTAGACTTAGCTCAGTAGGCAGATATATTCCTGACCGAGTTTTTGTATCAGAAATACTTATAAACATAATTGAATATACTTTTTTTTTGCGTACAACCTGAACGGTTAGTAAGACGCGGTGCTAAAAAAAGGTTTACATATTTTTCAAATTTTTGATGATTAACGTCAGATATGCTCTAATACATTTTAAATTAAAACTGAGAACTTGAACACAGAGATCAAACCCGAGACTTTTGGCTTTGCTATAACACTGGGCCTGGTTTGACTCGTATCCGGGAACATATTTCAGCACTGGTTATTTTGAGTCTAGTTTTATTAAGCTATCAGGGGTCTGGACTGATCCTGTGGACAAACATCACATATCAGTTTGTGATACACATCAATTGAAAAACTATAAATGGATTGACAGAAATTGAATTGAAAATTTAAAAGCTGAAATAAAGATGAATTTTTATTGTTTTTACTTTCTCTCTACACCTAGGAGATAAAGTATTGTGATATACAAAAAATTTGAGCTCGAGATTTTAATAAACGTTGACGTTTCATGAGCCCCTGAAACAAGAAAAGTGGTTTTCGCGACACCGTCTGTCTATCTGTCTGTACTTCTGGTTAGAGCCGAAACTATTTAACAGATTGGGCTAGAACTTGATACCTGGGGAGCTTTTGGAATTAGATATCCACCCTAAGTTTAAGAGAAATAAATAGATTTTCTCAAAATTCACTCTAATGATTTTGATTAAATTTTATACAAACACACTAATTATTATTATTATTATAAACAAGAGGGAAATTCACATTTTCTCTTTAAAATGAATTTAAGAGTACTTTATATGGGGTAATTTTCCAATTTTCATCATTTCACAGCAACTATTTGAGATACGAAATATCTTATCATTGTAAACTACTATTAAATTACTATTATTACTATTAAAATTACAAATCTTTTGTTTGAAATATATTTTTATAAAACCAATAGTTTATGAGCTATAATCAAATGTATATACTATTTAATTCAGGTCTTTTAAAATGAATTTGATTCTTATGCTCTTTGGTAGACAAAGATGTTTCTCATTTCTCTTTTTTGACGTGAATACGTCTTTAAATTTGCTACCATACGGGGGCAATCCGAAAAACCTAATGATAAAAAAATCGGGGGATACAGTTTGGTGTTGTAGTTTCGAATCTTTCCTCTACATCCAAAATTAAATTATACCACTGGATAGCTAAAAGATCAAAGAATTCATTACAATAAGCGAGAACAGTGACGCATCGCGCGCGGTGGAGGGGGAAGCACCGCCATTTTGAGGTTATTTTGCTTCGTATCGAGATTTGCAATTAGTATAACTTTTGACTCGGAGAAGCTACGATGTTCGTTTAAGTTTTAATCGTCAGCTGTCGTTAAAATCTATCGATTGTATATAAAACATTAGTTTAAAGTAGTGACAGTGAATATAATAAGGTGTTAGAATAAAAAAATATTATCAAAAATACAGTTTGGCGTTGTAGTTTCGAATCTATCCTCTACATCCAAAATTATACCACTGGATAGCTAGAGGATCAAAAAATGCATTACGATAAGCGAGAACAGTGACGCATCGCGCGCGGTGGAGGGGTATCGTATCACAGACCGATAATTAATAATGTTATATTGTAACACAATAATTATTTGTTTCCTTGCTTTCATCCTAAATACATAAATACAAATATTTTATTTAAAAAATATAGCCCGTTACATAAACGTATTCACGTACAACACACGTCCGTGTCCATGACACAGCCACACCCCATTTTTTTTTGTAACAGTGTTCCTTGTTCCTAATGCCATAGAGTAAGTAACAGTGTATATAATTTCATGTATGATCTTGGCGTAATGTTTCCACAACAATGTATATACCCATTATTTTGTTTCACAAATCATACTAGTCTAATGCATATATTAAGATAAAAGCGTACTATTTAATTTTTAGGTTTTCTTCAAACGAAGCCAAGCTAATGTTGGCAGAACTGTCGCCTGAGATGGCCGTGTCCACCCCTGTTTCCATGAGCCAAGGACTTGTTTATCTACACAGCCTCGTTGTGTATGGTGCGCTATATTTAGCTCAAACTGTAGGGCCCGCACCTGTCCACACCAGCACAGGGGTGAGGAAAATAGGCAGCGCCACGTTTGGCCACCACGGAATTTTGACATTTGCCAGGTTTTATTTTGCACTGCGTCTTACAATACATTAGGGCTATATGCTTTTCCACTGCGTTAAGGTGGGGATGTAGGGGACACGAAAAAAGGTCAGTGTTTTTGCAGTATTTTCTAGTCAAAATAAATAAAATACTGCTTCAGTAGAAATATTTTTCTTAATTTTCTTCACATGGTGATCTCAACATTTCTTGAATATCTGTCAAGGGTGTCCTAGAATTAATGACTTTTACTATTCATTAAAAGAGTTTGTCATATAAAAAAAATGTTTTGCTATAAAAACTGCAAAAACACTGGCCTTTTCTTGAGATCCCTATACTCCCACCTTAATGGGCTAATAGCTACTTAGGTGGTTAAATGGTCTAAATCTCCACTCTCGCAAAAGATTGCCATGTCAATATTTGGGATATTGGGGTTCAAATCCTAGTCAAGTGAACTGAGAGTGATTTTTCCTAAATAATTTTTCATTCTCTCTACACGCAAATGCAAATACACCTATAAATTCAAACTTTCTCGTCCCTAACATATTAGAGGAGGTCTAATTAGTATATTGGCGTACAACCCGAATGGGTGGTAAGATGAAATTCCAAGAAAATTGATAAGGATGAGGAAGGTAGAGTTTATGGGAAATGTACATGCATTTACCTGGAGGGAGGGTGGGAAAGCATTTTGGTGATAAAACACCTCTGTGAACCAAGCCGGTGTTTGAACCCCGAACTTTCCGTCACATACACAGCAAACTATACGAAACAGATTTCCTTGTCTGTCTGTTGATAACTGGAATATCCTCAAATAATGCTACTGATGAGTTTATCATTGTACTCAAGGTACATTAGTTTTTACCTTCGTGGCAGTGGAGTCTTAGAAGATATAACAATAAACCTATCAGGGGATTAGATAATTTAGTTTATTTTTTATATTTTAGTATTATAAAGATTTGTATTTTTTGATGTTCCAATAAATAGTTTAATTCTGTTAAATATAATTAAAGTAATTTGTTTAAGGGAGTGAGGGTTTGTCCTAAATGGTTTTCCACTCTCTCTCCATGCAGATGCGAGTATATTTCTTTTGAATTCCTACCTAACTCATCCTTATTACATTTGCGTAGTTAAATTATTATTATTCTTAAATCCTGGTCGGGTATTAAGACGTTGTGAAAAAAATTTACAAAAATATTTTAATTTATTAATACGCACAGCATTTTGATTCTTTTTACAACCATAGCTAAGATATGTTTAGTAAATATATATTTCAGATTATTAAAGGTTATCCTTATTGGTCGTCACATAGACTAAAGATCCAAATCGTATAAACTGGTTGGCTGCTTAATGATAGGTCAATGTTCGAATCCCAGCTGGGTGTTCTGAGGGTAGTCTCTTCTAAACTGATTCCAAATTTCTCTACACGCAAATATGTGTACATGTTTTCTAAAATATGCCTTCTTGATCCCGATACGATTAGTGTAACTAGCCTAACTAGCATGCGGATAGTTTGGAAAGGTATTAAGATGCAGCGGGGTGGAGAGGGGGGGATGGATGGAAGGACATTAAAGGTAAGCCCCCAATACAATAAAGTGAGCAGGCTTTTATTTGGAATGGTCTATAGATCTTGTATGAAACATATTAAGAGTACAGGGAAAGAAGGAGGAAAGTCACATTTCCGGAAATACGACTTTTGTATCGCAAACTTTAAAAAAAAGTCAATCTAAATATGACAGATACCTCTTTAAACCATAATACCCGCCTCGGTGGCGTAGATAGCTAATGCACTGGTTTCGTGTTGAGATAGACTGGCGAATACGGGATGATTGAGGTTCAGATCTCACTCGGGTGAACTGGTGGAAGTTTTTCCTAAATTGTTTTACACTCTCACTCCACACAAATCCGGGTTCACTTCCTCTATATTCAACCTTCCCAGTTCCTAACCCATTAGCGTAATTATTATTTAAGAGTATAACCCGAACGGGTGGTAAGACGTGGTGCTAAGTATTAGTAGCCTATTATTATATTCTGAAAATTGAAAAATGACACCTGGACACGGGAATCGAACCCAGGACCTTTGATTCCCATGTCCAGGTGTCATTTTTCAATTTTCAGAATATGATATCTAGATGGAGTAATTCCCACTAAAAGCATAAATAATAGCTTTGGCTATTTAACTATTAATATTAATATTATTATTATTATTAAACCATTATCTAAAGTTGATTAGAAATGTTTCTTGATTATCCAACAGATGGCAGCACTAGCTCAATTTGAGTTAAAAATTGGACTTTTACCTTCTTTCCCCCGTGACCTTCATATCTAGCCCAAGTGGTAAGGTTGATGGTCAACCCAACCTGACTTTGTCATGCCGCTTTAATTCCAAATGTATTGAAGGAAGGTTAAAAAAGTATGTTTTCACATACTCTTTACACGAGAATGCTGGTACTTTCTCATAAAATGCACACGTCTTGATATTTAATGTAAGATAAGTTTTAGTCTTTGATAACCAGTAATGGGGTGTACCGGTGAGGTTAAGTGTCCACAATATCAAATAAATGGTCCTCATTTCGATCCAAAGCAATATGTATAAATTAATATAATAAATATACACATCATGTTTTTTATATCACTCAAATGGTAAAAGCATGGAATAGAATGCATTAAAAGTTTCTTAATTATTTTGTCTTAAGAAGTTATAAGTAAATTATATGTCTACTTACTAACGGTTTTGTTTGAAAGTTAATTTATAGACAATTGTTTGGACTTGAACGTGATCTCCAACTTTTGGTCATCAGTCTCTTGTAGGAACGGCCCCTGCCCTTATAATCTGATTTTAATCCTGGATCTACCAAATAAAGTCTTGAGGAAGACCATTTAATTATTTTTGCATCAGATTTGTTAAATTCATTCTTAAAACTGCTCTACTACATTGAGAGGGTGTGACTATTTGACGTCTTAGAAGAAATATTATTAGTTACGACCCGCCTCGGTGGCGTAGTTGGCTAACGCGCTAGTCGTGTTGAGCTCGACCGCCGTGGATGGGGAGATCGAGGTTCGAATCTCAGTCGGGTGAACTGGGGGTGGTTTTTCCTAAATGGTTTTCCACTCTCCCTCCACGCAAATGCGGGTTCACATCCTCTAAATTCAACCCTCCCAATTCCTAATCCATTAGAGTAATTAGTACTTAAGCGTATAACCCGAAGGGTAGTAAGACGCGGTGCTAAATATAATAAATATAATATTAGTTACGGTCCTGAAACAGTACTAACACATTGAAAGAGTTCAACTAAATGATGAATTTGAAGCAATACTACTAGTTAGGGTTCAGCCAGACTGACACGCGTGTGAGCGAGCGCGCAAGCGACTGGGTGGCCAAACTGGCGAGCGTGCAAGCGAGCACGTAATTAGCAGATAGCTCTCGATAGTTGTTGACGAGGAGGCTACGAATCTTGGCTCAGTGAAATGAGGGTGGTTTTTGACAAGTGATCTATTGTTGTGGTTTTCTCCTCCTCTCTCCACGCTAATGGTGATTCTTATTTGTAAAGGCCTACTTTTATAATAGTATTGAAGTATTTTAACTTATCAGTTATATATGTATATAACTGATATGTTAAAATACATATATATATATATATATATATATATATATATATATATTATATATATATAATATATATATATATATATATATATATATATATATATATATATATATATATATATATATATATATATATCGCGCGCTCCAGTCTGGCCACCTCTCATTACAACCAATGTGTTCTATTTTATATTTTAGTCGCTCGCTCGCTCAGTCTGGCCGCCTCCTTACTGTATTGAAACAGAGGTTATACTATCTATTAATTTGAAGCAGTACCACCATCAATGTACTGTCTTAAAGCAAATTCACTTAATGCTGTCTTTAAATAATTCAATTTATAGCTGCATCAAAGCCGTATCACAAGTTAATGTCTTGAAAAAACTCCACTATCGAATGGGACTCAGTAGTACCACCCATTCCTGTTGCATTATTTCTAGTTAATGTTTTGGAAAGGTTTTACTAAATACTATATTTTTGCACTACGAAAAATTAAGGTTTTAAAGCAATTCCGGTATTTACTGTAGCACTTTCCTGTACATTTAGTTTTTTTAGTATAGGTATTGTTTGAGCTTAAGTTAATAAGTTAGTTTATGTGGCGTGCACTCAAATATTCATAAGACTACAAAACTGAACGTAAACTTGAATCACTTTAATAATCCTAATATATTTTATTTTACGATCTTTAAAAGAAGGCGAATTTTTAAAGTGTACACAAACATGTTATTTGGTGCACGTAAGCTAGGGAGTTTTTTTTTCTATTCATTTGAGCTATATTATGTATAATGTTAGCACACGCATCATGTAGAATTTTTATCTCAAAATATTTAGTTTTTTTAAATTCCAGACACTACTACTATTGAATTGTCAACCCGTATGGCATTTATATAACCTTATGGGACATTTTAAATGAATGATTACTAATTTTACAACTTAGAAATAAGGTTCTTATTTGCCAAGTATCCTCGCTGTGGATTTGAATATATAAATAAATAACTTTTCAATTTATTATTTTGGATGTAAACCATTAATAGCTGTAGTTCAAAGGTTTATATATTAATTTGATTTCAAATTATTATATCAATTTTGGTTTAAAATTTAGTCTCTGCTAGGAGTAAAATTATTGTAATAAAAGTTAAAACAAAATTGATAGAAAAAGTTATAAGTGTTATGAGTTTGATTTATGAAATAATTTAACTTTTTGAAAAAAGAAATTGTAGACACCTTTTCCTTTATTTATCTATATTTGACTTTAATTTTAATCTTTTTGAAATTTGATCTACAAGAGTTTGTCTATAACAAGGCCGAGCAAACATTAATTATCATAGCTCAATAATTTTTTGGCAGTAAGAATTTTCAAAATTGCTATTTTCTAAAGTGTGGCAATCTTCTATACAATAAATGTGATTTGTACGAATATAGCCAATTTATTAAAAATATTGATACTCCTTGGGGCAAATTTGTGCAAAAAACAATGATTATTTCAGGAGGTCCAAGGGAGTGATATACAGATAGAAACAATTGTAACAGCATGTTCTTTTTTCTATCAGTGGTATTTATGAACGTGCTTCATTGAGAAGAATACGTGCCAAGTCACAAACCTTTCTGTAAAACGCATTCATTTCCTTTCTACGGCAAGGTCACTTTCGTTGACGGTGATTTTTTTTTTTGTCTTAGTCAAGATTTTTTTTTTTTTTTTGTTGAGGGAAAAAGTTTCCATTCAAACATTTTCAAAAGGAGAAACCGAGAAGGATTATATAAATGAAAGCAACAATGTAACTTTGGTGATATTATTTTAGATATTAAATTTATTTAAACTAGAGTAATAACATAAAATGTTCTTGAACCTGAGATAACTTGACGGTATTTTAATCCATTTAGAGCTATCTACCCTGTGACTGATAGTCCAAATAGTATAAATCTTTAGTTTTGTAAACCTTAGTTAATAGAATATTTATATTTTTCTTACAATTTTATTGTTCATTATTTTAATTAAAGATTATTTCACGTCAATATGCAGTTAATATTTTAGAAAAGGTAGATTACAGTAGATTTATTTATATGGATAAGAGTTTATTATATTAAGTTTTTTTAAAGTCGATTTAATACTAAATTTAAATGCATTTTTCTCTAAAATATGTACACATAACCCGTTGCTTTCACTAAATTAAAAAGAGATTAAGTCGTAACCTAGTAGGTGTATTGGAAAGTGTGGCTAGAAAGTTAATATTCATTAATATAGTATTTTTTTTAATATATAAAAATATGGGATGTATACATTTTATACAGTATTTTTAAATGCGCAGTCTTTATTAATTTTTATAATCGTAGTAAACTGTTTGAATACTACTGTGAAAAGATAGTTCACTACACTTCAGTATGAAATATGAGATTTTACTAAACTATTGTTATAATTTTTACTGGTTGTGAAATGGATTTATATACATATTTATATATATAAGTATATATATAAATCTCGAGTAAATACTTAAAACAAACAATATATATTACTAATTACAAAAACCATAGTCTACTGACTTTAATTCATTTTCAACGCAACCATTTGAGACATGTATAACTTTTTTTCCCGCCACGTCTTAGTAGGCCTATTTGTTAGGATTATATTCAATCATTATTTACTCTAATGAAGTAGGAATGAGGAATGTAGAGTTTTATAGGAAATTTACCAGTATTTGCGTCTAGCCTCATCAATTTTTGGTTTTTACTCACACCGTTTCATTTACTTTGCTCTAAGAACTGAGGGATTTCTGTTGAAACATTGTCGAAAATATGCTAATTTCAACTCTTAAAAAATTTATACTTTCTTGTGACCTCTAGGAAAGAGAAAACATTGTGATAGTCAAAAATATTGAATTCAAGAATTTAATGGATGTCGACGTTTGATGACCCTCCTTTCCCTCTGTATAAAAAACAATTGCTATCTTTATGCCATCTGTCTGTCCCTCCGTGTCTGTGTATTTCGGCCTAGAGCGTAAACTACTTTACCGATAAGGTTAACACTTGTTGTATAAGGTTTTCATAACGTTCCCCAGTGGTATTATTTTAAATTTAAATATCTAAATAATCCAAAAATTATGGGTTATTTACCTAAAAGGAGAAAGATAAAAATTGATTTTCTCAGAATCTGCCTTAAATATTTTGATTAAAGCTCATATCTAGAATTTTTTAAACTTTAAAAACAAAATGGTGCATCTCATTTTTCAGATAAAATGACAGTGGGTACTCTACATAAACGGATCTCCTACAATTTTAATCGTACCTCCACAACTCCTTCAGATACAAAGTAACTTATCTTAGCAAGGCTTTAGTACTATTAAACAGCCTTTATTTGAAATATATTTTTATAAAATCAGTTTTTTCCAGCTATAAGCAAATATATGTACTTAAATGGAGGCCTGGGAAATGAGCAATTTATTGTTAAACTCTTTGGTGAACATTGATTTTCCTTTTTCTCAATATGGTGATCCTCATTTTTCTATAATCTTTCTGCATCAATGTATATTATTTAGTTCCACATATATTATAGATATTTAAGTAAATGTCTTAATTTTTAAGGAAAGGAGCAATAAAGTCTGTGCGGCGCCCTTTACTGATTTTCAAAACCATACAGCCTACAAATTTAAGGTTGTTTAACCCAACAAGAAAAATGTTGATACCTTTTGCCTTAATTTGGGCGTGAACCATATTTTGAAATAACAAACCACTTTCTAAATAATCCAGAGTCTATAGTTGAGTGCTATGAGCGTTACGGTAGGCAGCACCTTTAAAATAAGCATTTAAACTTGTCACCAGGAATTTTAATAAAAATTTTAACTAAATAAATAAAATATTATCACGACATTATTTTTTGCATCACCATGCAGGCCTAATAAATAACACCGCAGTACACCCACCAGGATTTGGGTATTTGTCACCGGTAAGTCAGACAAGACGAGAATAAATCCTTTGACTGCGTTTTCGCAGAGAGCGGATTTTAGTCGCTAGTAACCTAAACACTGATAAAATAGAACGTTCATAATCAAATATTAAATACATGAAGAAACTATTTTGATTTGTGTTTCAGGCCCAATCACTGAGAATAAGTTTAATGACATTTTGAGCTTATTTTGTCTGACAAAGGTGGTAAAAGTAGATTTAGGGCAATTGATTTATTGTGTTTTAAAATTTAAAGTTTTATTTTAAGTGTTAGGAGACAGAAAAAAGGTATACAATATCACCAGTTTTGTATTGATCTTAAATCCTATTTTTCCTCTATCTCCAAATGGAATTTTTTTAGCATCATGTCTTATTACCCTCTCGAACTATACGCCTAAGTACTAATTAGTCTAAAGTGTTAGGAATGCAGGAAGGTTGAATTTAAAGGAAGTGTACCGCATTTACGTGCAGGGAAAGGGGAAAAAACCATTAGGGAAAACCACCCACAGTACACTTGACCAAGATATGAACACCGATATCCCCGTCATCGGCACTACAGTCTACTGCGTGAGTAACGCCTTAGACCATGTGGCCACTATAGCGGGTGAAATGAGTGTTCTCTTCTTGAACATCAACACAAAGGCTGCAATTCATTGTGATTACGGGAATGTCCGTATGGAGGGGACAACATTTTATTTAATTTAAATAGTTAAAAATTAGAGCCGAAGCCGAACCATGGACCTTTGGCCTAACGCACCAATATTTTAAGACTGAGGTTATAGCGGACGTATGGGAATCACCAGCCACATATAAGCGACCAATAGTATCGTGAGTTAACAGATACCACAGCCATCTGTGACTCGGGAGGGCTGTTATGCTGCCAAATATATAATACAAGATGTAAGTTATTGAATAAACTTATTATTAGTGTATTATTGAATATTTGTTAATGCCAACATTACTTTAACCCGCTACAGTGGCCAAATGGTCTAAGGTGTCACTCTTATGTTAATTGGCCTACTGAAGACGGGGAGATAGGGTTCAAATCCCAGCCAAGTCTACTTAAGGTGTTTTTTTCTAAGTTGTTTACGACTCTATTTCCAAGCAAATGGGGAAGATTATCTCTAAAACGCTTCCTTTCTCATCCCAACCTGATTAAAGTAATTATGCTTATACTGAAAGGGTAGTAAGACGCGGTGATAAAAACAAACAAGAAAAAACATTATTTTATTAATGTGAACGTGTGTTTGTCAGGAGAAATACAAGAGCATGGTGAATGCGGTTCGAATGATACATCTAAGAAATGTATGTGTAAAAACTCGTATGGACAAAGTCAGTAATGAATGGGTGCTTGAGGAGTGCGGTTTGAAAGAGAATCCAATAGTCAATGTGAAAGAAGCGTGTCAGGTTGGTTTGAGCATGTTGAGAGGATGGGTATAGATCAAGTGACGTAACAATTATATGAAGGTAGAGTGTGTGGATCAAAGGAAGTGGTAGCCATGTAAGACGTAGCTAAATGTTTTAGACAGTTGTGTGAAAAAGAGAAACATTAAGAGTTTTGAGAATAAAAAGCATGTATGACTCAGCGTATGGATGTTGTTGAAGTGAAGGGAGTATGCAAGGATAGGCAAGTAAGGGTATAGTTAGTGAGGATGGATTAAGTACGGAGGTTTTTTTTTTACCCATATAACAGTTTCTTCCTTAACCCGTAAGGAAATGAGTGATTATGTATTTATTTATGTATGCGTGTATCGTGTTGCGTGTATGTGTATGTATTTGCTCTCACTTTCTTTATTCTAAAACATTATTCATCATGGTATATTCAATAATATGTTCAAATATTTTAATATTAATAAACACTCGGCAGCCAACCCTAAAGTAAGGGACTCCTTAGCTGGACAATGGGCAATAGGACAAGTAGCGTCATATGTGAGCAAGATCGCTAATGCGTTTTTCCTTAAGGTATCTGCCTAGAAAAAGTAAATATCCTCACATGACATTATTTCATATTTAAAGGGATGTTTAGAAGATTCAAAACAATAAAATCATTCTTAGTTATCTGGTATTTCTGTCGTGACCTCGTTAAAAGTGTTGGCTGGGTCTATTTTTCTAACCGTTACCTTGATAATAGAACTGTAATGTTTTACGTGAAGCATCTTGGGAAATTATATTATACATTTTTTTTCATGAAAGAACTAGAACCGTTTGATATAAAATATAAAGTATTTAAAACTATAGCAACCTGTTGAACTTTTTTTTGTCTTTAATTGAGCATGATCATATTTTTAAATACCAAAACACTTCTTAGGTAACGCAGGATTTATGGACGTCTACAAAGAGTCTCCGTGCTGCCGTAGAAGGTCTCTTGTCACCATGAATTTTAAGAACGTATATAATTACATGAATTCATACACAATCACGACATCACCCCCCTCCCCCCACTAGACTTGTGGTTAATGTTATTTAATAAGTGTTAAGAAAAATCCCTTTTATTTTCTCATTTTATTATGAAAAATTACGCTTTTTGTGCCCCAAACAAACAAAATTGGGTTTATAAATTTGGTTTACCCGTCTGTCTACGTGTCAAGCTGTTGCCACTGAGGATGGAGCAAAAACCTTTTTGATGGCTTTTGTTTAAAATTGATATTGAGATGTTATATGGTCATGCAGCGAGGATTTAGTTTTATTTCTTTAGTCCAGCCTTTATATTAATGGTAGTTTACTAACGAGTGATTTTTTGAAAATTTTATATTTTTCAAAAATGGTTCAAGGTCAAACTATTTTGTTTAAAATGGATGTGTAAGAGTATTTTAAATGACAAATAACAATGTATACATATTTTTCGGGGGAAAATTTGTTTTATGATTGTTTACTGATATCTGATTTTTGAAAATTCGAGATGTTTTGAAAATATTTATGAGGATTTTGTTCAAATAGTTGATATCTAAGAAGTGTTTGACAACAAAATATGTACATAAAAATACTCTATACCTATTTTTTGGTAAAATAACAACTCTTTAATGAGTAGTTTACTTGTGTTTGATTATGATGCCACCGATTGAAGGCACAGATTTCAGCAAAATCTCCGATGGTAAATAAAACGTTAGGTAAGTAATAGACGCTGTGTCGACGATGGACGCCCCTGGTCGCGTCTCAAGCTGAAAATATTCTCTCGACAACTGACATTGTAGGGGCTATGAATAATTTGGCCTGCTAACACGCGCATATGCCAAGAAATGTTAAACTCCCAACTATTAACACTAGCAATTCTTTTTCCTCGTGGCACCCAAAACGACGTTGCAAGAAGACTTGGATGGACAGTTTGCTTGCGTTCCATTTTTTAGACATGAACAAACACAATAAAAATAAAGTAACTAACGAGTTTATTACAAATAAAACCCTTGTAATAACAGTAATTTGAACCAAGGAGAAGAACAGAAATTCTATTCTTATTAAATTGCAGCAATTCTTCGATAAATAATAGTGTTTTTTGCATCTCCCCACTCTTAAGTTAGTATTTATTTCACGCATAAACCATTGAAGCTAAAACATGATTTATGTATGACCGAGGACATTGGACACGCGTCAATATTTACCTAACCAATATTATTATTATTATTATTATTATTATTATTATTATTATTATTATTATTATTATTATTATTATTATTATTATTATTATTATTATTATTATTATTATTATTATTATTATTATTATTATTATTATTATTATTATTATTATTATTATTATTATTATTAGCACCGTATCTTACTACCCATTAGGGTTGTACGCATAACCAATATAAGGTTTACGTATGTGTCATCGAATAAGTGGGGAAAAGACGAAAACGGTTTGGTATAAAATTAAATGGCTGTGATTAGGTTACAATAAAATTTGATCATTAATTTTTAGTTAGACTTTCTGTTCATAGCGAACAATATTTAAAACCAGGCTTTATAATAATTCCAAGTTAGTATATGGGTTTTAACCCTCAAATATAAATATAGTGCACGGTCACCAGTTGAGCCAGTGTGGTAAACGGTTTGAGGAAAGAAAGATTTAAAATAAATGGTACGGCACACCGCACAGACTTTCTCTCTCTTTCTATAAACTCGTAAGATTTCTGAACGGAATAATGTACATTGTATCATCACCACTCCACATAAAAACACGCATAAAATAATATACAATGATATAGAATTAATGAGAAAAAGGCGCATCTTTGTCCACCTAAGAACAATTCAAACAGTTTAATGTGTTCCACAAGGGTCAACACTTCGTATTAAAATTTCGATTTCTGGTTAAAATTTTAACATTTTAAAAGGTGTTGCAGATCTTCAAGTCATCGCATTGATATTTAATTATTCATTTATACATTTTGACTAATAAAAAATGTAAATATTGACTATTGAGTATAAAATGGAGATATATCATTGCTATGCAAACATTTCTCCTAAGAGATTTAAGGAAAAATAACATACTTTTTTAGATACTTATATTTAATTACTCTATGGCATTGGAGTATTATTGCGTTAAGACTTAAGTAGTATATGTTTACAACTAAAGCTCACAAAATTGTATTAATATATTTGCAAATATCTCAGAAACTGCTGTTTTTATAAAAATATATGTCAAATAAAAGTTTTTTATTTCTAATAGTCCTACAATTTTGCAATGATAAGTTGTTTAGTTTCTCCAATAGTTGTGGAGATACGGAAATTAACGCTTCTGTAATGTACCCTAAAAATCATTTTCATAGAAAAATGAAAATAGCCAGTTTATTTATAATCTTAATCAACGCCTAGATACGAATTTTAATCAAAATCGTTTAAGCAGATTTTGAGAAAACCAAATTTTTCTCTTTTCGTCCTTCAGTAAACTACCCTTAATTTTAAGTTTTTTTTAGACACACAGAGAGACGGCATTGCAAAGACTATTTTTTAGGGTTGTGGGGGTCATGAGACGTCGACATCCATCAACATTTCAGGTTAGTTTTTTTTTTTTTTACGGTCGCAATACTTAAACTTTAATGTCCAAAAAGTTAAAAATTTCATATAATTGCGTATATATTGAAAGTTATTGATTTTATAAAAATATATTTCGGATAAAATATCTGTATTATAAATATATATACATATTTGTAATGCTAAGTAATTTCATATCTCAAATAGTTTCGGAGCTATTTAAAAAAATGTTAATTTACGCATCAGACCGGAGCCCTTAAAGCCATTTTGCCGAAATATTGAGGGTAGCCATTTTGTTTGGAATATTTATTAATGTTTATAAATGAAATTTAATCAAAATCGTTTGAGCCGATTTTGAGAAAATCGACTTTTTCTCTTTTTGCCCTTCAGTAAACTACCCTTAATTTTAAGTTTTAATAGACACACAGACAGACGGCATTGCAAAGACTATTTTTTAGGGTTCGGGGGGTCATGAGACGTCGACATCTATCAACATTTCAGGTTAGTTTTTCTTACGGTCGCAATACTTAAGCTTTAATGCCCAAAAAGTTAAAAAAATATATATATAATTGCGTATATATTGAAAGTTATTGATTTTATAAAAATATGTTTCGAATAAAATATTTGTATTATAAATATATATACATATTTGTAATGCTAAGTAATTTCATATCTCAAATAGTTTCGGAGCTATTATAAAAAATGTTAATTTACGCATCAGACCGGAGCCCTTAAAACGATTTTGCCGAAATATTGAGAGTAGCCATTTTGTTTGGAATATTTATTAATGTTCATAAATGAAATTTAATTAAAATCGTTAGAGCCGATTTTGAGAAAATCGACTTTTTCTCTTTTTGCCCTTCAGTAAACTACCCTTAATTTTAAGTTTTAATAGACACACAGACAGACGGCATTGCAAAGACTATTTTTAAGGGTTCGGGGGGTCATGAGACGTCGAAATCCATCAACATTTCAGGTTAGTTTATCTTACGGTCGCAATACTTAAGCTTAAATGCCCAAAAAGTTAAAAATATATATATAATTGCGTATATATTGAAAGTTATTGATTTTATAAAAATATGTTTCGAATAAAATATTTGTATTATAAATATATATACATATTTGTAATGCTAAGTAATTTCATATCTCAAATAGTTTCGGAGCTATTATAAAAAATGTAAATTTACGCATCAGACCGGAGCCCTTAAAACGATTTTGCCGAAATATTGAGAGTAGCCATTTTGTTTGGAATATTTATTTATGTTAATAAATGAAATTTAATCAAAATCGTTAGAGCCGATTTTGAGAAAATCGACTTTTTCTCTTTTTGCCCTTCAGTAAACTACCCTTAATTTTAGGGGTAGATATCCAATTCCAAAAACCCCTCGGGGCAACCCTATGAAAATCCTAGATATCAAGTTTCAGCTCAATCGGTAAAATAGTTTAGGCTCTAGTTGGAGGTACAGACAGACAGACAGACAGACAGACAGACAGACAGACAGACGGAAATTCAAAAACCACTTTTTCGGATTCAGGAAGTCATGAAACGTCAAAATTCATCAAAATCTCGAGTTCGATTTTTTTGACGATCACAATACTTTCTCTACCTGTAAGATAGAGAGAAAGTAAAAAGCATGTTATGGTTAAAAAAGGGAGGGTATAATTTATTTGAAAAGAAACTTCTTTGAAATTGTTGTATTTTTTATTTCTTAATGGAATTTCAGAGATTTCAATATCTTCACTAGCTTCATATTTTATTTTGTGACTCTATTAAAAAGACTTCATTTGTTTAAGGAAAGCTAGATCAATGGATTTAATCATTTACTTTGATCTCAGAATTGCAATATTTTACATGAAACTTCGGTAAAAATAAGCTTATTTAACATTTTCATATAGTTTTCTAAAAATGCACAACTTGAATTTTATCCTATAAGAAAATTTGGAAACGTTTTGCCTCCCTTTGGACGCCAACAATATTTTCAACCCTAGCAATCGTGCACTATACAATATTTTGTCTCAGGTTTAAATAAGTGTTTAGGGGGTATGCTTGAGTCCACCTTTATTATTTCAGATATTAACTTATTTAAGAGATGTATTCTGTTACTATTTAATTTGTTAGCATATTTGATTAATAATTACTGCATGAAAATCAACTAAAAAAGAAGCTCCTATATTTTTGGTAAAAACACATAAACATGAAAAACTCCTCATTGTTTGGGTTCACAACTAACTACCCAACCATACCACCATTTACTTTACCTTTGGTGTTGTTGAAAAACATTTCTTTACTGGTTCATAGTAACATTAATGTGGAAATCAGGAAAAGGCTCCTAAAGTCATAGGTTTGGAGCGTTTTGCTTTATGGATAGAAACATTGACCATTTGTGCAATTGAAATTAAAAGATTAGAAGCATTTGAAATGTGATGCTACAGAAGAATGTTGAAAATATCGTGGATGGAGATGGAATCAAATACAAAAGTTCTAAGAAAAACAAATGAATAAAGGAAACTTTGGAACGGTATACAACAAAGAAGAGATAACATGATAGGACATATACTGAGACAAGATAGTTTGATGAAGATGAGTATGGAAAGAGATGTGGAAGGGAGAAATTCAAGAGGGAGACCAAGATTGGAGTACATGAATAAGATAGAGAACAATGTTTACAGAGGAAGGTACAAAGCTGTAAAATATTTGACACAGGATGGAAAAAAGTGGAGGGCTGCAGAGAACCAATCGCAGGATCAATGACCTATGATATTGATGATATCGGTGATATTGACACAGTTGATTTTTTTAAAGTGTCAAACGAGAAATAGACACTTTGACCTTTGGCTTAAAGTGATAGTCTCACAATATTTAGGGTTCAAATTCCTTCTTAGAGCACCATTTTGGACGATATCATACTAATACTTATCAGAGGATATTTGAATGAAATACTATAAAGACACAAGTCTACACAGTATGAGTGTTCAACTCATTAGGTATGACTTGCCTGGGACAGGTTGGTTCTTGACTCTAATATTGGCTGGGTGTACTAATGGTTGTTTTTCTAAATGGTTTACCACTATTCCCCCTCCCCCACCCTCCTCGCAAATGCAATTGCGTTCCCTAGAAATTCTATCTTCCTCATTTATAACCAACTAGGTAAATAATATATATGTTCATGAATAAAACCAAGGTCGTATAAATTGGGCGGTCGGGGGATATATACATTTTAAACAAAATCGCCAGTCATTTTCGAAAATTTCACATCAGTAAACTACATTTCAACAAATTTTTGCGAATGAATGATACACTACTATTTTAATGTCAAACAAATGATATTTATGCCTTTCAAACAAAATTGTTAGAGCCATTTTCAAAAAAAAAAAAGTAATTAAAATAAAGTCTCTCAAAGTAAATTTACCTTAATTTTAAAGGCTAAGGTCAAAATCAAAAGGTCAATATCTAAATATCGTGCCAGGGACATACAGAGAGAAAGTCAAAGTGACATAAAGACGTGAATGGGCAAATAACTATAGGTAAGATCCACATTTCTGGGTTCGGCTTCATAAAAACGTAAGTTTTCACCATAACCTCGAGATTGATTTTATTTTTCACGATTACTATACTTTCTCTTGATATAAGAAAGTAAAAAATTCAAATGAGTGAAAAATAATTGTAGCTGGCTATGATAATGTGGATTAAACATCAAATTATTTTTGTTTAAACCTCTTAGCAGCTGAATTAGTTATGACTTTGTGTTTAATGCATATTAATTTAAAATCAAGTTAATTTATTTTACAAATCCTAGACAAAATTGGAGACACAATCAGTCTGGGATGTAATTATTGTTTCGGAGACTGTCGTCTGTCCCCGAAAATTTGGGACGAATGGTCACCTTTAACAGAAATGACTCACAAGAACATGTGATAAGATAACTTACAACAGTAAGTGTAACATAGAATAGCGTGAGGGGGGAGTAGGGGATGGAGTGGAAAGTTTTTTCCCCTTTATAAATTCTGTCTATAAGTAACTGATAATATATTTTTTAAACCTACACTTATTCTTAGCATTTGACTTAAAGGTAGCAAGGCCACTCAATTCTCTCTACACTTGGCACAATAAAAACAAAAATATTCATGAATTGATATCTCAAATCAATCTTCTTAATAACTAGTTATTGGTAATTAATACAATAAAGGACTAGAGTTAACGCGACCAAATAAATTAATTTGAATAACGATGTTATCTATTGCAAAGTGAAATAAAATAAAACTATCACGTATAAAAAGATAATTGTTTATTTATAAATGAAAATTATTTAATTTAATAATTAATGTGGTGACCTGGTGGTCTAGGGGTAAGGTGTCAGACTTCTGTGCTGGGGGTCCGGGGTTCAATCCTCGGTCCCGGCACAGATTTATCTGATTGCCAAACCCTTCCTTCACCTCTGACAAGACGTGTATTAATCACAACTTGTGAATGTGAGAATGCCAGGCCTCCGCCGTGGTTCGGATTCCACGTTAAACTCTAGGTCCTCCATTTCATCCCATAATCACCCTACCATTAGCGTAAGTGCGTATAACCCGAACGGGTAGTAAGACGCGGTGCTATAATAATAATAATAATAATAATAATAATAATAATAATAATAATAATATAATAATAATAATAAAATATAATTATGAACTGCTTGTAAATAAAATAGAATTTGTATTTAACATGCTAGCATTTTCCCGAGGCCTCGCTCGCAATAAGCAATACATCAACACGTTCAAAAACTTCAAATGCCATAAAAGAATAAAAATTAGTTTAAAGCAGTGTTTAATGTCCATACGAAGATTCAAGAAGAAACATAAACTCCACCTCCACTGCATCCCAACCCATTTAACATGTCATCTTGTGTACCCGCAACACCAGCCGTGACGTATGTTCACTGTTTATGGCTAGTTTTTTCAGCACTACTTCGCTCACTGATGAGTGATGAGATATCGTGATGTTAAAATTGCTTACCATGTTTCCTTGAAAATGAGTACAGCAGAGGAAGTCCCGTCTCAATTCAATGAGTACTTTTTGAGGTTATTGGCAAAAAAACAAACATAGTGAAAGATAAACATAATAAAAGAGGATAATTAGGTATTCATTTCGTTTATCTTTACAAATAAAACAAAAAAAAATTGAATGTAAATAGAAGGCTTAAAATGTTATTGTATGTATTGATTTAATACCTAAGAAACATAAATGAAGACAATTTAAAGAAGTAGCCTACTCTATAGTAAGCGCCCTATTGCAACAAACAACATTGTGCTGTTGGTTAAGTACCTAGAAACAAAACCAAAATAACCTAGTTTACGGGCGACAGTATAAAATAACTGAAAACTTACCTTAATTTAAGACGCCAATCAAGCACGCTAACATTGGTTTTCTTACTTGGAGGCATTCTTACAATGAACACCATAATAAATAGTTTAAATATACTATCTATAAAAATGTGAAGTAAATTTAAAGAAGCATTCTAAAGTAAGCACCATAACATACCAAAATGATTGTTCTGTTGCCTTAGTACCAAGAAATAAAACTAAATAGACGTGATTCACACGCAACACAACTAAATTATTGAAAACATTTTGTGACCTCGAACATATAGCTGACAATAATAATGTCAAATATGCACACAGCATAGTTTCTTGCTAAATTATATATTAATTATTCATGTTTGTTTCTATCCCAAAACACTGGTTAGCAAGAATATTTATATTTGGTTTGTTGATCTTTCAAAACCTCTCGCTGCCAAATAGATTTGCAAACAAGATTTATACATTTTAAGTTAATTAATTTTAATCGTTACATAACTAAGAAGAAAATGTAAGCATACTAACAGTCGATTTTTTTTTTAGACAATGATACGCTCACTGATGATAAGGAGTGTTGGTTTCCATAGCCTACACTGTTCCCTGAAAAATTAAGGAGTATAAAAGAAGACCCATCTCAATCCGATCAGTACTTTTTGAGTTTACTGGCAACAAACAGACAGACAATTGAATGTACAGACATACCTTAGAGTTTTGTTATAAGTATTTTATTATAATTCTCGTATGGATGATTTGTTCTGGATCCCAGCACATGTATCTATCACTTTTCCTTAAAATCAGAATGAAGTTAGTTTATCCCCTTATAACTCGTGAACTGTAGTGAATTGAGGTCAATGGATCACCAAAAACAGCTCATAATAATTATTATACACTTGTAAGAATAGGCTGGAAACGTGTCGAGGTAAAATTGCATGTAATATTCTACAACATAGTTTGTGAAAAGAACACGAACGAAAAATACAATTGGGGTTATTTCTTTGCAAGACTTGATAAATTCACAAGTTCAAATACTTTCTGACCAAAAGTTCGTACATACTGGTAGAATATTTAATCATACTTTAGAGAGTCTTAGAAAAGGGAATGTAACTCACTCCACATATTATCCTTTTGAAATTTATATCGTGAATCTTAAATATAAATTCTCACTTTTTATCTTTCAACTAGTGATAGGCTATCTCAAAAACATAATCTTCACTGTCCGGTGGCTTATTTATTCATTACGGGCTCACCAAACTAAATTGTGCTTACTGATGCCGTCAGGTTTTGATGCAATGCAAGAGCGATTGCCTTATCTGAGCTGAGCAATGCTGAGTCCAACCAATTCGAAAAAGTGTGTACTCTGCTTTTATGGGTTTATAATGTTTGGACTGGTAATTAAAGACACTCTCCTTTGTGGATTAGGTTAAGATAAGTATTAATCTCTACATGTTAAATATCCTATACCAATAACATAGAGTAAATATTATTTCACTTACGTAAATAAGATAGCAGGGCTTGGGAAAAAGAAAACTTCATTCAAAATAATCACTTCTCAGTAAGGCGTTAGTTACTTAATTCCAAATTGAACATTTGGTATCCATCTGCTCAAATTGTAGTACTGTCTATCAGTGTCGTATTAAGTAAAAAGTAGGAAGAGGATGCATTTTAAAGAACTGTAGCTGTACTAATCATGTTGAAGAATGAGGAATCTCATTCCAGACAATCTGTCCAAAATGCAATCTGACCAGAACAAGCCTCACCCTTTTGAATCCAGCTTTTTTTTTACTAGGCTTGTATAACGTGTATTTCTGAAGCAACCGATTATATTGTCACATTACTTAAAACCTTATTTACTTTTAAGCATACTAAACACAAAGACTTTCAGCTGTTAATTCAGTTGTGAGAAAAAAAGAAGCCTCAATGTCAAAAAAAAAAAAACATTTTTTTGACCATTCCAGGAATTGAGGCCATGATCCTTAGCATTGGTAGCTGGATACAATGCCGAATAAGCAATGTGTCGGACTTCATCATAGTAATGCAATCAGGTCCTTCCCCTACCTGCATGCTTAGTAAGTGCACAGTGACATGTTGAAAACTTCAGCCACGCTGTTAACAGTCAACCATGACTTTAGTACTCTCACCGTTACCCCCTCTTTGTTGGGTGGTCAAAAAACAGTGGTTTTTGGTGAGGGACAGAAATAAAAACCAAATTCGAGGTTTTTCAAACTATCCTTTATGGTATGATATTTCAAAAACACTGATATTTTGGGACGAGTATGAGAAACTATCCTGCTAATAGATAGTAAGTACATGAGTGTTTTCACCATCATTACTGGATGCATAAAAGACTTCAAGGGAAATAGGTAGAGGAGTCGAATAGCAAGTAAATTTAACCTCTATTTTCCCTCACATTTAATATATTACATTGTTTCAGGACCTTAACTATGGGGGTGTTCTGGAGGGAGCTATAACTCCCCCGCCTCAATGCATTATTATAATATAAATTTGTTTTCTTCCCTAACCATTGTAGTTCAGAAACGTTTTGGTGTCTTCACAAATGCTCTGTTATGTTTTAAAAAACAAACAAGAAATATTATATCTTAAAATATTATTCCTTGGCATCTCCTTTCTGGAGACTTCTCCACTAGCCACAGTAAGGATAAACCCTCCCTTCAATTACATTTTTAGGTACGTCGTTGCAATGTTCCTCTATCCCTTACAATTCTATTACACTTTATTCATTATTTGCTAACACAAGACTCATTAGACAGTGGCAAGAAAAGGTCTAATACAGGTTTAAGAGGCTTTGGTCTAGATCTTAGGTGGTCCTTCAATTATGCTAGTATTTGAGTAGGGATTCATTCTATTACTAGACTACTCAAATTCCTATCACCAGAGTTGAGTGATAAAATACTTTCTCTCTCCTGGTTAAATTTGCTGGTGTTGTTTTGCAAGGTGCTCATAATGATGTTTTAAATTTTCCACACTAAAAAAATCTAGTGTCGATACTAAAACTGCTTTTAATTTTTAGGTTTTTAATTAAAAATATGTTAGCTATAATTTTTAAGCAACGAAAAACCTATTACAAAATCATGTATTATTACGTAATTAAAACATACGTTGCATCTCTTGATCATTATAAACTTATGTGGGAACGATTAACTTAACCTACTTACATATAGCTTGCTCGTGATGATGCAATGAATTCCTCTAAATGATTAGGTTTCTTGCATATGTTCTCCTCTTTGTTTTACTGTATATATATTAATACTTGAGAATGAGGGACATAAAGAAATGATGAAAGATATGAAAAAATTGCACTTCTCATAATAAGTTATTTTTTATTTGAGAATAAAATGTTTATTTTAATATAATGTCTTCCTTCTTTTTACGTTGTCTATATATATGTATGTGTGTGTGTATATAATAAATGGCAGCTTTAGAAAAATCATGTTTGAAGGCAAACTCGTATTTTTAAATCATCAATGTGGCCCTTCAGCCAAAAATGTTGCCCAGGCCTGTATTAGAGCCAAATTATTAAGAATAATGGCTACCGTCTGATGATGTATATTAAAAAAAAGCCAACTTTTTGTGAAAATATAAAATAACCCAAATTGGTGAGCAGTCAGACTAAACGTCACTATGGTCAGTCTGGTTTATCAGTTACAGAAAGGTCGGGGTTCAAACCTTAGCCTAGGTATTGGGAGTGGTTTTCCTATATGTTTACCCACTTTCCACTCAAGCCAATACATGTATATTTTCTCTACAAATTTCACATCCTGCTTTCTGACCGCATTAGTGTATTTAAACGATATCCCAAACAGGTATTTAAATGTTGTGGAAAAACATGTTTTATATCATGGATTTTTTTAACCACTGCGTCTTACTACCTGTCTTGGCTTTTAGGCATATAATAGGCTAGTAGGATGGGGATTAGGAAGTTAGAATTTAGAGGAAATATACCTGTATTTGTTAGAATGGAGAGGGTAAAGGTATTGCAAATATATCTTTCAGTTTAACTGATCAGAATTCAAACCCCAACGTTAAACCCACGTTCCGTCACTAGCAAACCAAACTAACTGATTGCCCACAGATGCGGATATTGTTATAAGCGGCTAAATCTAAGGAGTAGGGATTATCAGGGTAGTTTTAGACAAGATACACACAAATTAAAAGCTAAGATTTCTTCTTAGTAATAGTATTAATTTATATACCTATGTATATTTCTTATCATCGCATCTTATCATGTGTTCAGGTCATACGCACTCATGAAAATTACTCTAATGGTGGGTAGGGATGAGGAAGGAAGCATTTTATAGGTAATCTACTGGCAATTGAGTGGAAGAAAACCCTTTAAGGAAACCCTTTAAGAAAAACCACCCTCAATAGATCTGACCGAGATGCGAGCCCCAATCTCCCCGTCATCAGCAGTCCAGTCTTGCACAAGAGTGACGACATGAGCCACTTGGACACTTAAGCGGGTCTAAAAGAAGCTTCTAGGTCTACTTTCACGTCGGTCATGTGATGTGAAACTATCTGAAGCTATGTGTTATCAAAATGACGGGGGAAAAAATTGATTCTATTCTTAAAAAGGCCCTTCTTATGAAAATTAGGGCACATAACAGTAGAGTTAATTTTACCTGTTACTGCGTTTAAAAAGGTACCGCAGTGTTAACTCCACATGTGGGACACGCGTTCCTTTTTGGGATTTATAAACAAGGTGTACTGGTGTGGTAACTCAGCCCCAAATGTTGTAACCAGCGAGTCAAACAGGAACCAGAACCGATAACCGAAATTAGAAGATATGTTCAAGGAACCAATACCGGAACAATGACCATAAAAATAAATTGATTAATAATTGACCTCGTCTAAAATTACCCTGATAATCCCTATCCTTAAATTTATCCTCTTTTAACAATATCCGCATCTGTGGGCAAACATCTAGTATGGTTTGCTAGTGACGGTGACGTCATATGTATGTAATGTGTGTGTGTATGTTGGGGTATGTATGTGTGTGTAGTGTGTGGCGCGTGTGTGAGTCTGTATGTGTATGTGTGTGATGTAATGTATGTAATGTATGGATCTATGTATTAATGTATGTATGTAATGTAATGGATCTATGTATTAATGTAATGTATGTAATTGTAATGTGTGTAATGTATATAATGTATGTAATGCATGTAATGTATGTATGTATGTATGTATGTATGTATATATGCATGTATGTATGTATATGCTGTATGAGTATATATGCATGTATGTATGTATGTATGTATGTATGTAATGCATGTATGTAGTATGTATGTATGTATGTATGTATGTATGTATGTTATATGCATGTATGTATGTATATATGCTGTATGTATGTATGTATGTATGTATTATATGCATGTATGTATGTATGTATATTATTATTATTTGCACGGTCTTACTACGTTCGGTGTATGTATATATATATGCTATGTATGTATGTATGTATGTATGTATGTATGTATGCATGTATGTTGTATGTATGTATGTATGTATGTATGTATGTATGTATGTTATGTATGTATTATGTATATACGTATGTATGTGTGTATGTATGTATGTATGTATTAGTATGTATGTATGTATGTATGTATGTATGTATGTAGTATGTATGTATGTATGTATGTATGTATGTATGTATGTATGTATGTATGTATGTTGTGTTGTGTGTGTGTATGTGAACCTAAATATACATATATATAACGATTCCAATTCCGTTTATGGTTATTAGTCAATTTGTCAAATTAGGATATATTCTGTTTTTTTATATAGATAACTTTTAAACTATTTATATTGTTGTGTATTTACGAATTTTATAATGGTAGTATAACTAACAAACTTACTCCATGGCACTAGGAACTCGAAAATTCATTGCCACACTTAAAAAATTACGCCACCTACCCTATCTTGAACTAGTTCTATCCAGTTCACCTCTTTACACTCCCTATCTCTCAGGTCCATTCTAATGTTATCCTCCCATCTGCACCTAGGCCTTCCCAATGATATCTTCCATTGGGTTTGCCAGTCAATACCCTAAACCAGGTTCTAGATTCTTCCATTCACGCTTCATGTCCTGCCCATCGTAATCTATGAAACTTTATTATCCTAGCAATGTCTTGTAATGAGTACAGGGTCTGTAACCATAATTATGTAACCTCCTACACACACCAGTAACCTCATCCTTTTTTTTGGATCAAATATCTTACAATGCACCTTGTTGCTAGTATAACTATTAAATAAAATTATAAAAGAGCTGGAACTAGAACCGGAACCTAATTTGGAAATAAAAAGAATCCAAACTTTCATTTTTCTTTAAGTGGAACTATGACCTTAAAATATTGAATGGAAAAACCGGGACAAGAACCAGAACCGATCATAATTATGGTTCGAGTACCTGGCTTTAGTGTCCATTTAGGATGATTTTAAAGGTTTTTCAAGCTGAACAAAAAAAAGCAGGTGATCAATTGCAAGACACAACAATATCCTAACCTACCATAACATAGCCTAACCTAACCCAATCCAACCAAACTTATGGCACAACGCGATCATAACATAAACAAGCCTAACCTAATACCAGTCAAACGGATTGGTTGGGCCGAATTCGTATTCACCCCTCAACCCCCACAGGTATATTATCTGATATAATCCTCCTGGTCAGTGACCTTGCCTAAATAGTCTATGATGCTTTTGGGACAGAGGTCCGTGGCCAACCCATAATGCACAGTAAAATTGGACTATAAAAGCCAGAAGTATTTTTTTGAGCACCGTGTCTTTGTGCCTTATCTCTTCTCAACCCTCGCGCGAGCACTTGGCTTGTTTACTTGTTTACAGGGTCTTGTATACTGAAAGAACAGAGTGGGAGGGGAGGGAGGAAGAGAGCAAGAGCAAGTAGGAGTGAGGAGGGAAACAAGAAACGGGTCAAGCGAAACAAAGAGAAACAGTTCCATAGCACAACACGACAAACAACTATTACCCCCCCTTTCCCCCTCCACTTCCATGGTGAGGAAATCAATCAAGGCTATACCAGCCACAACAACAAGCAGCTACTGAGTAACCTGCCTCACGCCCACTAGGCTGCGGGGTATGGTTTTTCGCTTCTTTTTTTTTTTTTTCAACCACAGTCCTACACCGACCACGGATGATTGGTTCTGGAACAAATCTTTTTCCCTCATCCCTAATTACCTTCCGCGTCATATTTTTATCCGAAACCTTTTTAATACCAAAAGCCAGAATCTGTGACTTTCAACCCCTTTAAAAGAACATAATGTGGAGTGATTTAAAAAGTTGCATCAAAGTTTGCTTCAAACCCGCACACGTGGACTAAAGGTCAGGCTCATATAGTCTGATTTGCCGGTGATAAAGAGGTTGGGGATTGAAGTCGGACCGGGTGTATTAAGAAAGTTTTTTTATCCTAATATGCTTCCCACTCTCCTTCCACGTAAATGCGGGTACGTTTCATCTGAATCATACCATCCATCATCCCTACACATTAGTGTCATTAAAATGCACTTAGCTCAGATGGGAAGTAAGACGGGGGGGGGGGGGGATCATTATTTTAATAGTCATATACAATAAATGGAGTTTTTTTTTCCCGTGGCTCATTGAGATGGGTTGAATACAAAACTCGAGGACCCTGCTTCGATTCCGTTGATGGCAGACCATACATACACACATACATACATACCATATACCTAGTCACGCTGTTCCCTTACGGGGTAGGCAATAAACTGTGCACTTAGCTAAAAAAAAACACTCCATACTTATTCTACCCTCACTAACTTTATCCACACTTCCCTATGACTATCCCTATCCCTACATTTACAATCATCCTTAATGGAGCGCTACAACCAGGGAGTCGAACCGTAGCTATGATGGGTTCTTGTTCTTGTTCCGGTTCTTCCAGTCAAGATTTTAAGGTTATAGTTATGGTCAATAAAATCAATATTCAAGTGAGGCCTGATTTGAAAAGTTTTGAGACCCATGCTCTAAATTATAGCATCCAAATCTCTACCCCAATTTTGTAAGTATTTTGAGTCTAGATGGGTGGCGATACGCGGCGCACACAACATATATTAGAAACACTTTGATAAACATAAAAAAGATGAATGCCTGATTCTTAGGTCGAATGAACTAAAGCAGTTTTTCTCAAATTTTTGGTACTGGAGGACTACCAAATAGTAGCTACAGTAGCTCCACGACTTATTTGGTGCTGACTGACAGCTAACAGCTGACTTATGACAGTCAACATTTAGGTATATACCTAAATTTTGACTGTCAGAAGTTACAGCTGTTAAACACATGTTTTTTGTAGATCATATGGTTCAACGTAGGGATTAATAATTTGGTCTGGTAACGTTTCAAAGCCGTCAGCTGTGAACTGTCAGTCAGCACCAAATAAGTCATGCATAGGGTTTATGCGTACTAAGGGACAAACGGGGCCTTGGGAGTAGGGGGTGGGGTAGAAAACTATACAGGAAAAAATATTATCTCCAAGCAATTCCATTTTAGGACTATATATACAGGGTGGGGTGGAAACAATTGGATGACATTTTGCTGAAGAAAGTGATGAACAACGTGTTGATTACCGAGGAAATAAATAGAGCATGGGGTGGTTTTTCATATTTAATTTTTTTAATTTAAAATTTTTGTATCATAATGTGATTAAGATTCTTTAATTCATTATTATTATTATTATTATTATTTAATCAGCCCCTTGGCATAGGTGTCAGCGTACCAGGTTACCAACGAAAGGAGTCCCAGGTTCGATTCTCGGCTGGTACTTAGGTATTTTTCCCGAAAGAAGAATTATTCCAACTGTCACCAGGCTTTGGTTGGTTAGGTTTAGTTAAGGTTAAGAGTTTCTACTTGATTCACACCTTCATAATCACTATCACCATCACCTCATCGCATCAGGACTTATAAAGAGCCTTCACGGAACGATTAGTGCATTCGAGCATGTCCTATGCAAATATACATTGATACTGGCTAATCTTTCCACAAAACTGGGATATTAGTGATGTAGCTATATATATAAACTTTCTGGCATCCTGCGGACCACTTGATGGGCTGAAATGGTTCATCGGTGGTCCGATCACCACAATTTGAGAAGCATTGGCCTAAGGCGTTACTCTCACCATATAATGAATTGCTGATGACGGTGAGGTCAGGCTTTGAATCCTGGTCGGGTGTAATGAGGGTGATTTTTAAACAAGGTTTTTACACTCTTCCTCTTCGCAAGTGGGTCATTTCCTTCTAAATGGTATCTTCCTCATCCCTACTCCATTAGTCCAACTATAATTATAATATGCGTATAATCCAAACGCTTAGTAGAAAGTGGTGATATATAAATGAGGTTACGATAGAGTGGCATCCTATTATAGAGAGAGGGACCTTGAGGGTAGAATGGCATACCACTGCCTGCAGAAGAAGAAAAGGAGAAGAATATGAGAGGTTAAAAAGCTTATAGGCTATCAGCTCGACGTCATCGATGGAATACCTCTTTGGTGCAGTAAAAACAATCAAGTTTGTTGCTGTTTACTATTTCTTCTGGCATGAATATTCAAACGTGTCCGAGCTACAAACAGCCTCTTGACGATGTTACAAAAGTGATGGCTTGGAGGAGGGAGGAGTGTGAGTGTCGATCTCGTACGAACTATCATTTGTGGCGGGGGAAGGATCAGGGTGCTGGGAGTATAGAAGAGAGGGAGGGGATGAGATGTGTGGAAGTAAGGGAGTTGCCAATAGAGTCCGAGAGGGCTTTGAAGGGCAGGACGTGCCACAAACTGGCGACTTTGCATTCTTCCGGGATATCCCCGACATCCTGCACTGTCTTCCTTCCTCTTCCTTTTGGTAGTCTCCTGACATCTCCCTTTCTTCCCTACCCACCCCTTTTTCAACCGCCCCCCGAATTACTTTTCATTTCACGTCACATTCATAGTGCCAAGGGGGCGGCACGGTCCCAAAGAGAAGGGACTTTGTTCCCTGTGACATTTTAGCCCTGTCAACACGAGTGTTAAAAACCATGTATGCGGGGAAATGAGAGCCAAGGTTTCCCAGGAATGCCAAGTCCTTCAGGAAGAAACAGGGGGTGATCCACTTCTTTATTTTATACTTCCACAGACTTTGGCCAAACAAGGGTCTGGGTGTGTATGGGTGGAGGGGTGGAAGGTGGAAAAAGGAAGAGGAGGGATGAATGGTCTCTTGTTTGGGAACTAGGCTTGCTTTGCCTAGTTGATGAACGCATTCATCTGAGGAGACAGGGGGGGTCGCCATCTTGTTTACGGGACTCATCCTTTTTTTTATCTCTATATATATCTATATACATTTATCTATGTAAGTAGTTCCATCTCCACTCAACCTCCCTTGTTCACTTTTTTTTACTACAAAAATCTCCCTCCACGTAATTTGAAAACCTTGGCGTATTGCGTGGAGGCTTTGAGAGAAACAGAGACAGAGGATGAGTAAGAAGGCTTGAGGTTGTTTACTGAAAGTCAGCAGCATCTAGTGGCTCTAGGGTTTGTTTATGAGACGTGGGTGTAAGGCGGAGGCCTGCCTTGCAGTCAAATCAATCCTCGACGAACTGTTAACAATTTGGGCGGGAAATAAGGGAGCTGCCTTCCCTTGTACTTGTCAAAATACGCCTACTCTCTTCACCCTTTACAAGCCTTGCATGACTCACATCGTGTTATGGTAACATGATCCATTACGTGTCTGCAGCTGACAATTAGTGGAATTAGATTTTGAGTTTTGATTGAATTTTTTGCACTGTGTCTTACAACTTGTCCAATCTAGCTGCACCTTAAATTACATTCATTTAAACCTGCTTCAGTGGCCGCATGTTCTAAGGCATCGCTCTCTTGTTATGATAGACTACCGATGACAAAGAGATCAGGGTTTGAATCCGGGTAGGATGTACTGAGGGTGGTTTTCCCTAAATTGCTCAATCTACCTCTCCACGCCAATTCGGGTACACTTCCTCATACCTAGCTAATTAGAGTCATTAGTTCATATGCATATAACCTAGGTAGTAAGATGCGATGCTAAAAAAAGCTTCCTTACAACTGCATCTCACTACTTGTTTGAACCATACGCATATGCTATAATAATTATGCTAATTTGATAGGGACGGGGAAAATAAAAATGAAGAGTACATGTACTGAATCTCAACGGAGGGAGAGTTTGAAAGCCTCTAATAAAAACAAATTTCAATACACTAAGCCAGGAATTGAACCCTAACTCCCTCAGTAACTAATAATTTTAAGTGAGCTTGACATTCCTATCACGTTTTCCCCTGTGTGGCTAACTAAATTAATAAAGTAGGAATGAGGAAGGTAAATTTTATAAAAAAATTCCACCGTTTCTTAGTACTCATTTGGGTCTTACGATTCAAATAGATTTGTGGGTTACAGGTGAGGAAGGTTAGCTGTATAGGAATGTACCCACATTTGTGTTGCAAGAGAGTGGGAAACAATTTATTAAGAACACCCTACATACATTCGGGTGGGATTTTAACACCAATCTCTTCATCACCATCAAACCAAAATTGGATGAGGCCATCGATGTGGACAGAAAGGTAAAGATGATAACATATGTGCCTACAGTTTACAGTAATTTATCCAAGCCTTTACCAGCCCCATCCTTGCAAACAGGCTATATAGGCACTTTTTCCACGAGATCACCGATGCGGATGAGGAGATTTTCAGAATTCGACTAAAAGACACAGAGATGCACTGTGATTTTCACAAAACTATTTAAAGGACCTGATATCTTAGGTAAAATAAGATTAAATCATTCATATGCATACAATTCCTTCGCTGATAAATTCTGATTAAGCTTTAAGAAAACGTCACTTCTAAAACTAAATTATAAAAAAAGAAATCCTCGTTATTGCATTGTTATATTTAAAAAAAGGAATTATGGTTTATTTAACGAGAGTGCTATTGATTTTACTGAATAAGAAACTCATTAGCTAAGTTTGAATATCTAGATTTTTATTTTCAAAGCTAGTAGCCTAAGTATATAAAAGTGTGTTAACTCCAACATTGTTTTAAAAATGTGAAACATGGTTTTGTCAAGATAAAAATAAAGAGTTAGGTGAATGTTGTTAGAGTGATATATCTAAGAAATGTATGTGAAAAAACTCGTATTGACAAAGTGAGTAATAAATCGTTGTTGAATAAGTGCGGTTTTAAAAGCAGCCCCCTAGGTCAATGTGAAATAAGCGTGTTACGTTGGTTTGGCCATGTTGAGAGGATGTGGGATTGTATGTCAAAGCAAATATATGAAGGTAGTGTGTGTGGATCAAAAGGAAGTGGTAGGCCAGATAAGACGTGGCTAAATGTTGTAGATGAATGTGTGAAAAAGAGAAACATTAGAGTTTTAAGATTAAATGAGCATGTATGACTCTGTGTATGTATGTTGTTGAAGCGAAGGGAATACATGGATAAAGAGGTGTGGAGAAAGTTAGTGAGGGATGTATTTCGAACTAAGTTGTTTTTGAGCTGTATGCACAGTTTCTTGCCTACCTCGTATGGGAACAGCGGGATTAGGTATGTATTTAAGTTAGTAGCCAAAATTGGACAATTTATATACACATATACTACAAGCCCCATTTTAGCTAAGTGTAGGATTTTTTAACATCATCTAGCCAATATTATTAAGTGTAATTATAAGCTTTATGATTGGTTACGAGACCTAAACACTCTCGAAGCCGTCAAAGGAAATAGGTGGGACTTGCATATTTTTAATCAAAAGATAAGTCACCCTGAAAACATGTTTTTTCTTTAACTTATGCAGCAGATTATTCCTTATTAGGAAACCTAAGAAATCGAGTGTAAGGCATTTCGGCTCTATACCACCAAAGACCTGGAGAAGTTTATTGCAAAAGAAACGAAGGGGACCGAAAGGAATGTATCAATATTGAGAGAGGACATTTTGTTTCAATCATTATTAAAAGATCAGCCTCGGTGGCTGAATGGTCTAAGGCGCTACTCTCACAATATATAAATTGCAAAGACGGGGAGAACAGTTTCGATCCCGTTTGGGTGTACTGAGGGAGATGCTTCCTAAATTGTTTTACACTCTCTCTCCATTTAAATGAGGGTATACTTCCTTTAAATTTAACCTTACTAATCACTAACACATTAGAGTAATTAGTACATATGCTTATAACACGAATGTATACTAAGACGCAATGTAACAAAAAAAAATAATTTAAGAGCGAAATATGAATGAAACCTTAACTTAAATATCCTGGATACGAATATGTATTATTTAGTCTTGATTGGTCTTTCTAATTAAAGATCAACCGTATTCAAACCCGATCAGTAGCTTATCTGGGCTCTTACACTAAGTTTATCCTGAAAGCTAGCAAGACTACCTGGAGGGGTCACACTATAGTGCAACTTAATGATAGAGGGCCATACTGCTATCGGCCAAGAAAAATACTGCTACTTTTCACGATGAAAGGAGTGTATATTTTCTATATGGGCAGGGCCGGCTAAAGGGCCGGGTGAACTGGGAGGCTGCCCAGGGCGCCAGTTTGAGGGGGAGGCAAACATAGCACCAACCTAACCTAACGTAACCTGGGTTTGATATGAAAACACTCCCCAAACCTAACGACTCCGAACCTATCAACCTGGGCGTAATAGTGGAGTTGCTTGGTATGACCATCGTTCACGTTTTGATACTTTCATGAAATTTGAAAAATAAAATTGTATTTTTTTTGTGGTACGTAGAATAAGATATAGTTCCACTCTTATAAAGTTATCCTACATCAACCATATTAAAAAATGGCGCCCAAAAATTGTCTTTTACAATTTTCTCTTAGGCCGCTCATTATATCAATGTGTTTATCATAGACCCAGTAAAAAGTAAAGACAAAAACCGTTTCTACAAAATATATCCTTTGGTGTTCGTTGTAATTCTAATCATTTCCATACAATCTCGCAGTGAAACGTTTGGGGTATGATTGCCATTTGTAAGTTTGATTATTTTCCTATCAACAATCCCAGGTTACATTAAGTTAGGAGTTTTTAGGTTTTAGTACTATTTTTCTATCATATCCGTGTTACGTTAGGTTTGGGGATTATTTTTATATTTTCCTAATATCACCCAGTTATAGCCTACAGGATGTAGGCTGTATTAGTTGGTGTCAAATATCCTATGGGCGTATTTCCATTGACCAAACATTAAGAACAGATCATATAAAAATGGGTCTAGAAACGCTTGGTTTTAGAGCTATTAAAGGTTTTCCTCAAAAGTATTGGTAATAAGAAAACTATTGAATGGCCTGCTTGGTCACCAGATTTGAGCCCAATGAGTTTTTATCTCTTGGTACATTTAAAATCCATGTTTACTCAACTCGTGTGCCTGATGTTGACGATTTAATAGAGTGTATCGTAAATGTATGTGTAGAAAATACGTAACACACCAGGTGTAATCAACAGAGTACGACAAAGCATGGAGCACAAGATCAGAGGGTGCATTAAAGCAGAACACCACTTGGAACAATTTTTATAACAAAATGTCTGTCTTGTGTTTTGTTATTTTTGTTCAACTTCGTCTTGTTTAGTTGCATTACTTCTTCTGTTGGAATGCCTATTAATAATAGAACAATAAATTTCCTTCTAGTCAAGAAACTAAGTGTTTCTATATCCATGTTTATTTGAACATTTTTAAATGTTTGTCGATGGGAATATACCCCGAGAAGTTTGACACCAATCAATATACACCCTTTATAGAAGGACGCCAAAATAAATCCCACACGGGTGCAAAATATACCTCAGGTTGCCCCTGTACATAGGTGCATTTAATTTTGAGCCTTTTAAATATGCAATTTTTTTCTCGGCATAGTATATATTATGCAGGGCCAGCGTAACTATAGTGCAGGCATAGGGCAGGTAATTTGGAGAGAGCCATCAAGAGTTGTGCCCAAGATGTAATATAGCTTCCAACAAAAGGTCATATTCAAGAAGAAACAGAAACAATCAAAGTTACTATGGCTGAGGTTTCAGCCACTCTTGGGTAGGTCTACTCATGTTTGTGAAAGTTACCAGAAACATTTTAACCCCTTATCTATACTCAGAAACTCTCTCCCTTTTTACGTTTCTTGTTTAGTTTAAGGTGGAAGGGGGTAGCGAGAGCTTAAGTAAGTATTTTGGCAGTAAAAAAATTTTGGAGCAAGAAAAATTAAATATTGTTCCAGTAATTTAGTTAAATTTTCTACATATATACGTCTCAAAAGTTCTTGAATATCTGTAATGAGCAGGGTGGCATTTAACAAGAAACATTTAAAAAATAAAGATAAGGTCTTGGTCAAACTATATGATGCCCATGACAGATATTAAAAAAGGTTTAGAAAATTAAGCTAAAGTATCAAAAGATCAATATTTTATTTATTTTAGACAAAAATATTTTTTTTTCTATAAGAAAAACTAATCGTTCTTTCTTCCATCCCACAATAAAATGAACTTCAATGCTGTACTTCATTACATTGTCCTTTATTTGACTAAAAATTCTCATTATTTTAGATGGTTTTTCAATGTGAACGCAGTAAAGAAAAGTGAGATTAGAGAATTTAATATGGAGAAGGAAAGGGGCGGTCAAATTTGCAACAGGGAGGCAAAACATGTAAGCCCTGGTTTTAATAGGAAGGCAACTTTCGACCACCAACATTGATTAAAAGTCACTAAAATTTTTGCACTCGAGAAATATATTTTATTTGACTTATTAGTTAAATTTTCATCTAAAAAGTTATCAAAAGCTTATAAAAATACAACTTATAGATAACTATATAATATATATTTCCATTAATTATTACACGGACAAATAATAATATAAATACAGTTGTTATATATATTTTCTTCCACCAGTGAGGCAAAACGAGATTCAAGTTTTCAAATAATGGGCTTTATATGAAAATCAGTATTTGGCACTTGCCATATATATGTGGTGTGTGTGTGTACAGTTTGAGTCAGTTGCCATGCAGCCTCGTTCCATCCTCGATATGAAAGGTAGGGAAGTAAACAAGACAGCTCACCTCGTCACGTCATGCTCTACCATCCATCCTCCCAAACACAGCAAGCACCGCGAGTCCGTATGTGTAGCACCTGTCACATGCTAATGTGTCTCTACCCCCCCCCTACACCCACCCCTCCCAAGAGTACTCAGGGAGCAAGTTATTAAATTCCACCCCCAAACCCCACTCCCACCTCCCTCTCTCTAACCTTCGACCCCCCCTCACACATTCTCTCACTCGTACGGCCACCCCACGTCACTTCACACCGATTCTAACGAGATTCGGGTGTCTCACTGAATAACCACTTTGGATTGGTTCCTCCTACATCTACTATTCTTAGAACGGCAGAGGTAGCTTAGCATTAGCGTGCTCTATTAAACCATTGCAGACTTTTATTTTTGTTCTGGTGCACTGGGTCCCACAACTTGTTAACATAAAATAATATAATTTATAAGAAACGTAACAGAGTTTTCGTGGAGGTTGAGTGAGAAAACCCTTCATTTGACAAGGCCAGAATTCAAGCCATAGTCCGTGAAACCACCTATAGCGCAATTTCCTTGTTAAGAACCATCTGGAAGGCTTATTTATCAACCAAAATCCTAATCATCATCATTATCATCAACCGTTTCCAGCATGTGACCTAGTCAGTTATATATAACTTACTATACACCTTCTGAGAGGCTTTTATTTATATATAATTATATACTATACATAATATATATATACACTTCTGAGAGGCTTTTTTTATATAATTATATACTTCATATTATATACACCATCTGAAGGCTTTATTTATATATATACTATAGGCCTATATAATATATATTATACACCTTCTGAAAGGCCTTTTTCATATATATATACTATATATTATAGTATAAAGTATATATTATATATTATACACCTGTAAAGCCTTTTATATATATATATATATATTTATAGGCCTAGACATACAATCGGAAAGGCCTTCTTAATATGTATAATGACATATATATAAATATACATGTACATATATATCAAAAAGGTCTTTCAGAAGGTTCTTCGTAAGAAACAGTGCTATATATGGGTATGGCCGGTGTTCTTTTCTTATTTAGTTGGTACGTTTTAACATGAGAGTTATAAGAGTTAACGCCTTACCTTCATTTAAAAGAATTTAACATCACTGAAATATTCGTGAAAAACAGATAATGTTCAGCTATTTTTAAAGATGGCAGCGTTAGCTCCCCAGGTATATATCAAGACATTTAGCTGCTTCAATGTAATGCTGAAACGAACATTTATGTCAAGTTTAAAAACTTTGGGTGCGATGTCTGCTATTTTTCCTTGTGTGACTGGGCTATATAAAAATATAGTTGTAACCAGATAACGCCCAGTCTATAAAAATACATATAATTTGTAATAATATAATATTTATTGATTACAATTCTCTAATCTAGATCTACACTCCTAGAATAATTTGTAATAATATCATATTTATTGATTACAATTCTCTAATCTAGATCTACACTCCTAGAATAATTTGTAATAATATCATATTTATTGATTACAATTCTCTAATCTAGATCTACAATCCTAGATATTCTTAATTAAGTGTATTACTATAGGCCTATATAATTATTATTACATTATTCTCAACAACGGACACAAATTGAAAACACAAGTCCATATATTTTATAGCACAGATGTTAGAAATTCCCTAGTAGCCTTCTGGACCGATGTCCCAGTAGGCCAGCAGATGCTCATCAGACACTATTTACTATCAATTGACATACTTTCCATATCTTGGTACTATTAATAGAGTTTCCCTTCCTCTCCCATCGTTTGACACATTTTGTACATCATGGTTGTGAAGGGGTGTAATCCCATCTCCCCCTTTCCTCTCCTAACCAAGCTAGCTCATAGAGGAGGTAATTTTGGGGCCCAGTCCTCCCCTCCAATGGTTAGGGAGCCTACCCCCAACCCACTAGCCAGACTGGGTGTTTGGACTCAGGGGATTTGGACCAAATCAACGCAACCCACCACTCAATGGGCCAAGGATCCTACACCCAACCCACTAGACATTGTTTGGGTTCAGGGGCTTAGTTAAAAAGGGATATGGCCAATCCTTAACCTACTAGCCATCCTGGATGGTGGAGCTCAAAATTTGTTTGACACAGAGCTAGAGGTACATCGTGGAATCTTGGCTACTAATTAAGCTCTAGTTACCAATTATTGAAATTTGGGTGGCCCTGATAACGTCGGAATTTATTTTGGTACTAAGCCCCGGTGCCAGTTTGATGGCACGACATGTCTAAACAAGAATTTTACATCCTGTTTGATAGATTTATCGCTATCCTCCTGTCGAGACAGGAATAGGCCATGGGGGATGTTGCAGCCCTGAGGATATCAGAATCTATCTTTGGACTAACAATGGCATTGGTTTGGGTTTAGTACCAAAATAGATTCTGGCGTTATCAGAGCCCACCCGAATTTCAGTCATTGGTGACGAGAGATCATTAGTAACCAATCTTCCACTACGCACCTCTCGCTCTGTCGACAAAATTTTGAACCCCGCCGTCCAGGCTGGCTAGTGGATTGGGGATTGGCCATGTCCCTTTTGAGCTAAGCCCCTGAACCCAAATACTGTATGGTTGGTGGGGTGTAGTATAACTGACCCAGTAAGGGGTGGGGCACGTTTCTTGAGCCCAAACACCCAGTCTGGTTAGTGTGGTAGGCTCCCTAACCCTTGTAGGGGAGGACTGGGCCCCAAAATTACCTTCCTCTATGGGCTAGCGAGATAAGGAGAGGGGAGGAGGAGGGGGTTGGAAATATACCTCTCCCAACCAAGATGCAAAAAGTGGGTCAAGCGATGGGAGGGGAATTTCTATTAATAGTACTAGGATGTGGAAAGTAGGTCATATGACAGGAAATAGTGCCTACAGGGCATCTGGTGACCTAATGGGACATGCATCACGTCCTACTACTTTTATTTGATTTGCTTGCTCGGTAAGCCATTCAACCCTGCCCTGCTAGCGAAACTTTTCGATTGCTTTAACATCCTTTCTTGTCAGAGTAAGATGCAAGAGTTAAAAAATATTCAAAAATTGCACAAAAAACAGACTAAAATGTTTAATTATTTAAACTCTATATTAATCAATAAAAGAGTGTTGAAAGTTTTGAGTTTGTTGATTAACATTTTGTGTTTATTTTGGAATAAATAAAAACACTTTTTTTCCATAAACAAAACTTCCTGACTATTTTGAGGTGAAACAATTATGCTCTCTATTTTGGACATTTCTGTATGTTTAACGTTTTAAAGGAATACAGTTGTATTGTATTGTATTTTCTTTACTTTAAATAACTGTGTGGATTCATTAAATATACAGCAGATCACATTATATCTGAGTATGCTTTTGAGTACTAGTCAGTTTGCAAAGAGAGCTATGTAGAGTATTTATTAATTAATTAACTAATCAGTCATACAATAATGCAGAGTGAGGTTGCTAGATTTTTATAATACTTAAGTTAATATTGCCCATAAAGCTAAATGTTGTGATTTTATATTTAGTTTGTTGTAAGAAAATATCATTAATCTTTGTTTGGATTTTAAAAGATTTTACAAAAGCCCATTGAACAATTGGTGCTTAGTATTCGGAAAATCTATTTAAAAATAATTTACATAAGGCTGCACTAAGCCTGGTAAAGATAGTGGACATGTGTTTATTGGCGGTCTCTTATATCCTTCTTGCTTGGGATCTATCATATATTCACAATAGCCTTCAAAAAGGAACCGGCTCAGAAAGGCGCGGGTCATAAAGTTTGACATCGGACCGAGAAAGTTGAACAAAAGTATTTATTACCCCAGCCCTCATTAAAAACAAAAATTACCCATTTCCAACCGTAGCTGGCTAACCCAATTCAAACAATGACGGCCTTTAAAACTACCCTAGAAAATATGATAGTTTAATGTTGGTTTGTTTATTTTTGAACCAAAGTACAATAATAGAAAATGTTAGTTTTGTGAACAAACAGACGAAAATAAGTACACAATAGAAATTCAACAACAAAGGCTTAATTACATAGTGGGTTTACTATGTCACTCTAAATTTACAACAATATGTATCCTATTAAAATCAATATGGAAGCGGAGTCCCCACTAATTTCAACTTGTTGTAGTGATGCAATAAGACTGGATAAAATGAATGAAAAAAGAAAGTTTAATATATTGCTCGTGTAACTTAAGGAACTATGGTATTACATTATTATATTTGTCCCACCGCATTTTATTACCCATTAGAGCTATACACATAACGATCCCTTATGTATTAGCGTATATTAAACTATATTATGTTAGGGACGAGTAAGGTTGAATTTAGGGAGTCTACGTGCAATTTCATGTAGGAGGAGAGTAAAATAATTTAGAAAAAGTCAACCTCGGTCGTCCTGGGGCAAAGTGCTCACCGAAGACTCGATGTTCGTGGGTTCAAACCCAACTGGGGTTGATGGATTTTTCTTAAACGATAAAAATCCATAGCACAACTTCCATCGTAAGGGAAGTAAAGCCGTCCGTCCCATGTCGATTGTGGCATATACCTTTCCTAGCAAAATTGGCAGGCTCTTTCCCACATAAAAAATTCTCTTCTGTTATTATAATCAGCCGGTTCAGAAAGTGCACGTTAGATACCTCAAATAAATAAATAAATAAAAATTTAACAACACCACCCTAAGTACACCCAACCAGAATTAAAACCTAGAAAGTCCCGTCATTAGCAGTTCAGTCAATTGCGAGAACGATGCCTCGGAGCAGTCTACCATCGATTTAGGTGAGTAAAATGTGACTACGCTGTTAAATTGATACCTTAATATACATCAACTTAGTTAGCTACATAACATTGTTTCATTCTGTTATTTCAGGTTATTAAGGTCATTCTACAATATATTTTATTGCATTATATTAATAAGTATAAAATTTTAGGCCATAAATAGTTATTCATTGATTTCGGATCATTACAGTTCACAATATTTTTTACATCCATTACTTTTTCCAGTATGTGTCTGGGTCGGTTTTTTATTCAAGCCATATATTCTCCACTTCCGGCTTGCTAGGCCTGTCATAGTTTCATATGCAGTATAATCTAACTTAAGACAAGTACAAGAACAACATCCAGCCTCCAACCGTTAATTCATCATTGTGGAAGGGTAAACCCACATTTCACAAATGATAAATTTTTCGGACATGTTTGGAATCGAACCCAGAACCAATATCTCAGTAGACAAAAACGTTACCGACTGAGTTAAGTTGTTTAATTAGTTCACAAGTTATAAGGGGTTAATCTTGCTATTTTATGATTTTCATGTACTATTATTAAGGTAATGTAATTAATATAAGAAAATTAAATTAATTATAGCTATACATTAATATGAGGTGTACATAATGAAATCTTTATAAATTTTCAAATAAAAATAAATTTTAATGCATAAGAAGATAAAAAATTGTAAAATTTCACTATTCATAGTCATATTATAAATACCGTTATTTTTATACCCCACTAATTTGATTTTTATCTTAATTTGTGGTACATAATGACATTATTTAAATTTTTTTCACGCTAACTTTACTGGTTTATTTTATTAATGTATGCATATTGACCATTGCAAATATAGATTTGAAATGTTGATTTAATTAACTTTATTACCCGCCTCGGTGGCGTAGTTGGCTAACGCACTAGTCGTGTTGAGCTCGACCGCTGAGGACGGGGAGATCGTGGTTCGAATCTCGGTCGGGTGAACTGGGGGTGGTTTTTCCTAAATAGTTTTCCACTCTCCTCCACGCAAATGCGGGTTCACTTCCTCTAAATTCAACCCTCCCAATTCCTAATCCATTAGCGTAATTAGTACTTAAGTGTATAACCCGAACGGGTAGTAAGACGTGGTGCTAATTATTATTATTATTATTAATTAACTTTATTGTTTTGACTGTACCGATTGTAGAGACAATGGTGACCAGCAGAAAAAATCTTCATTGCATAGGTAGTGTCTAATAATCTTAAATAATGACATAAATAGGTAAAGAGGACGCCAACTTCATTACCTGGTCGGTGTTGCTGCTGGAATAGGCAGAGACATTGCTAATTAATATTTTTTCGGAGATAGCCTCACTACCTTCGCCTACGTTCAATTCTCTTCCAAGATGTTATAGACTCAAAAAATTTTCGTAATTTCTATTGTCGAAGGACCTTAACACAAACTAAAGTTTAATCAGTATATAAAACTTTTTCTTGTTAATGTTTGAAGTCTTATTATTTCAGTTACTTATTAACACTATAATCTGCATCAGAATTAATTCAATCATATTTATTTGCTGTATTATTAACAATATATTATAGAGAAGTAATCTAATGTTAATACATAATCATCTCTGCCACATAATTAAAGCCCATTGCCGTTGACATGAGCTATAGGAGCCTTGATCATAGTTACTAGTTTAACTAAATGGTTTCATCAATTTACACCGGTAATTATAACAAGGGGTATGATTATTATAGTTTTTACTGTGGTATATATATATACTAAGAAACTTCAACCCTGTGGGATATGAGCCACCATCCATCGCAGATACTGTAGTTTGGTATCGGTTTAGTTATTTCCCACAGCATGACGCAGAGTCACATATAAATATAACAGCTAATGTTTTGGCATAAAGGAACTTAAAAGTTCATGGTCACCAGAAAAAAGGTTCACCGCTAAAACCTATCTTGAGATTCTTCTATACAATGCCTAGCTTGACACACAACCTCTTTCGAATATATTTAGCACTCCTTCCATCGACCTCCTAACAACGGGTCTTGCTTGCATCTTCAAGTTTCCCAAATAACATCCTACGCGTCTTGATCATACTTATTATACATTTAACATATTTTTACATCAATTACCCAGCTTAGGCCGGAAGAAATATTTTAGTGTAAAATAGTAATCATGCTAAAAAAAGATGTAAAAAGTGCTAAAAGGCAAAAAAAGGGCAAAATCTTAATACATTTTAAAAAGGGCTAAAGGGCTGGTAAAAAAGAATAACAAGTTTAAGAGTATTAAAGAATTAAATCGTCAAAAGGTAAAAAAGGCTGTAAGGGGAAAAAGCAAAAAAAAAGGGCAAAGATAGCAAAAATATCAAGGGGCAAATAAGACAAAAATTGTCAAAAAGGGCAAAAAAAGCAATCAAGCGTAAAACGGGCACAAAGTAAACGTTTTAAAAATAAAAGTGTAAAAGGGTTCCTATGGATAAAAAGTGCCAGAAGGGTAGAATGGGCTAAGATGATAAAAAGGATAAAAAGGGAAAAGAGGGCAATGAGAGTAAAAATGGCTAAAAATGCCAAAAGTGGCAAAAGGGTAAGAAGGAAAGCTAATTAAATTATTAAGATTCCCGCTCCTAGGTAGCCATGTTTATCTACATGGGTTACTATAGCCCGCATTGCACATCTTAATGAAAATAGATCCCCAGCGCTCTTACATCTTCATTTCTTCGATTTTTAATAGCTATAAAAATCAAATAAAATTTTAAAATTCCGGCTTCGACGTTTAGCTACATTTTCTTGTCTAAGGGATTCTGAAGTTTTTAATTGCAGATATCCGCTATGAGGTAGATATTGCGCAACGTTCATGACAGACAGACAGACAGACAGACATACTAACTATGAAATTTATTAATATAGATATGTTTGGCGCTGCATTAACGTCATGAAGGTCTTCATTATGTAACTCTCAACCATTCTCTGTTTGTTCATCCTTCTTAGCCCAAATATCAGTAATCTATTCTCAAAAACTTTGAATATACTTGTTTTGTTCATAGAGTGAGATCACAAATCAAACAAGTATTTTTTCACAACGTTTAACTATCCATATGTGCTTTCCATTTATAACTACATTATTGGGATAAGATAAAAAAAGATAAAATTAAAGAACATGTTCCCAAATGTTCATGAAAGGAGAGTGGGAAAATATTTAGTGAAAACCATCCTAAGTACACCCGGCTGAGATTCAAAATTCAACTTGCAGTCTCCGAAAAATCAGACTCAATGAACTTGACGTTTAGACCATTTGGCTTGGTGTTGCTTATTACATTTTTAAAAACTTCTTATAAAAGCGAGCATTGTGAGCAGTTCTTTTCCCCAAAAAATAAAACAAAGTTTCTAGGTTTCTAGTACTAAGTGTCACACCTTTACCTAGTACTAATAATTTGTAGTGTCGAATCTTGGATTGGTGGATATCTAAAATTACGTACTGTTGGTCGTACAAACTGACACACCTCCAAGTCGTTACTAGTATCTATCAAACATTATCACAATCATGTGTTAGTAATATCATGATATTCATAGAAATGAAACAAATAAATACCCGTTGAATTATCTAAAGAGTAGGCTTATTAATGCTTTTGAACGTGTTAATTGTCACTGCGTTTTGTTCGTGATACACTATAATGCAATATGTCCCAAAGCAATTATATTATAAAGCCTGTGAAGAAATTGTTTGTTTAGTTATATAAATTTTGAAACGCAATGCGATAAAAACATGTATTAAGATGGATTTGTAGAATAACATTTAAAAGTAAAACTCATTTCACACTTTTTCGAAAAGTTTTAACTTAATGCAATATACAAGAAAAACCTTCTATTTATTTCAACATGACACAAACATTAAGGAATTTTTTAAATTTTTGGATAGGCTGCCTCCATCTATTTTAAATATACCATTATCTACAGATGTTAAACGAATTCAATCAGCTTTGATGTGTTTGAGTTAATGAGATATTTCGTTAAAATATTTTTCAAATCATCCCTACAGTCTCATTAATTAACTTTGCATATTTACTTCTCAATATAAAGTGAGCTCGTTAAAGAAATAAAGACTCTTGGTAAATTACATTGTTCTAGTTCTGCTATACCTTATTAAATAATTGCTTTTATTTAGTCTAAATGAATTGATTTAATTTGTTTATTTAATCTAAAATTACAAAGGTTATTTTAAAATATGATATTGAATAAATAATTAGAAATAAATTACAGTACCTGTATGATTTAATGCAAAATAATAGGTTGATTACTCAATTCCCTTTTTGAAAAAATTAGTTCTAATCAAATTTTACAGCAATGTTTAATGTATTAGTTAAAATACTCTAGTTTTTTTTTTGAAATTTAAAGAAATACTTAGAAATGTAAAATTCTTGCAGGAATAAATATGGTGTTACTTTCAACTAAACAAAAAATAAAAATCTTTAGTAACCTTAGGTATATGATATACAAAATTTAGAAGTAGGCCTATGCATTTTTTATATATATATACATATATATATATATATATAAAATAAGCCATTTCCTTACGGGGTAGGCAAGAAATTGTGTATATAGATAAAAAAAACTCCGTACTTAATCCATCTCACTGACGCCACATTTATCTATCCTTGTATACTCCCTTCGCTTCAACAACATCTATACACCGAGTGATACATGCTATTTTATTATCATCACTCTTAATTTATTTCTTCTTTACACATTTGTCTATGGTTTATAATGTAAATATTATTATCAAATCTACCCTAAATACAAATAAAACACATTTTCTAAGATACAAATAATTTCCCTACAGCTCATGAGTTCATTAACGAAAACCTTCCTATATAAGTTTACTATTTTCTTAAATATAAAAACTTATGAACATTTTTTTTTTTTGAGAGGTGTTAAGTTAAAAGAGATTGATCAAGTTTTCATAAAAATGGATCATTTACATGTCACATTTTTTCTCTTGTCTAACCTATATTTCTATCTGTGTGAGCATATAAGTGATATACGTTCAAATTGGGAATTCATGTGAAGGTGTCAGATAGGAACCTTTGGCGTTGATTAATCATATTCAGCAGGTCCCAAGTATTGGTAGTTCAACGTATAAAATGCTATGGAAAATAAACATTTCCAACTCTTGATTATCTTAAGGGGTCACGCTGATATTTGAAAGTTTTTCTCAATTTTTTAATGTTTTTCAGTGATAAATTATATATATATATATACAATAGACTATAAATATATATGCATATAATGTATATATAGGCCTGTATATTTATATATAGGGTGGCTTTTTCAAGTTGGTACAAAACATATACTAAAAAATGATATTTAATCAAAAATAGTTTCATACAAAGTTGCTTGGTTTTGAGAAGCTGATAAAATGACATAATTTATTTTTGATTTAGTGGACGTCTTCAAGGTCATCTCAAGGTCAACTATTGTTTTTAGAGTGGGACCCTGTATTTTGTATTGCAGAATCGTATTTTACGAAAACAAACACGCACCCTTTGTTTGAAACACTTTTTCTCGAGGTCTATTTTTGATGATATGCAGGCCTAATGAAATAAAGAAAAACGAATGATGTTTTTGGAAATGTTTTGATTTCATTTTATTGCCTACTAGAATTTGTGGAGTCAAACAAATACGAGCAAAACGCTCTCACAAACAAAAAACAAACTTTCGTTCAAAAGGCTCGAAAAGTTAAATTACATCAGTTGTTAGAAATTATAACCTTCTAACTAAATACACCTTCTAATTTGCTTTGTAAAGAATTGTGAGTTCTTAAAAGAGTTTCTCGATCAATATCTTTGCAAGCAATGTTAATGCCTCCATAATGTTTTATGGAGTAGTCTGTGCATCATAGTATAATCTTTCTTTCATTTATTATTTTCCTAAACTATCTATCCCAATACCTATAATGTATCTCTGGACCTAGTTCTACAATCTCAATTTAACATCACTTAGATGTGTCCTTTATCTACTATAAGTTGGAATATAGCACCTAATCTAATGTCCTTTTATTCCTAATACTAATTACTTATCCTACTAGTGGGTCCACCTCGGGTATATTACGCCCCCGGAACCCTGCCCCTCTGGGTGTCTAGCCGTTCTCTGGATATAATAGTCCCCAGATCGGCGAGAGCCCCAGCGGGGGCGGGCATCCCCCTATCGTCACTTGGGGAGGCACCCTACCGGAGATTAGCACTCCTCCCACTCCTGATTCCAGAAATGGCACGAGAGCCTACATAAGGATTAAGAGCCACTGTGGCTACGACTGCGATTTCATTATGTTCACCGGTTATAGTTGTTCGGTGGTTCCTTTTCTTTGCTTGAACACTTCAATTTTCCAGAGATTATTTAAATACAAGATAAAAAGGTCTACGTGATGATGCATTTCTCTCAAGAAAACGATCAACGTATAATAAAATATCATCATAAATTTTTCTTCTACAATCCCATAAATAGAATCATTTCAATTTTTTCAGCAACGGAATAATACTCCATAGCTCACAATGCGTAGAATTTAAAAAATGGAAAATATCTCACTTTTTGAAGAACCGTGTACTTATTCTGTTTAGTGTGAACGTTTATTCATAAAGATCGACAAGTTAAATTAGTCTACCTATTATGTGACCAATCTTATAACGAGGTCCTTATGAACGAACGTTGGCTTTTTTTTATTTATTTTTTTGTGAGAACGTTTTGCTCGTAATTTTTACACTCTAAAGATTCTAGTAGGCAGTAAGATGAAATAAAAACAGTTCCAAAAACATCATAAGTATTTATTTACTTCATTAAAATCACAAAAATAGATCTCGAGTAAAAGAGTGTTTCAGACCAAAAATACTTGCTTATTTCGTAGAAAACGATTCTGCATTAAAAAATACAGGTTCCCATTCTAAAAACATAACTTGACCCTGAGATGACCTTGAAAACGTCCATTAAATAAACAATATATTACGTAATTTTGTCAGCGTCAAAAAACCAAGCAACTTTGTATGAACTTTTTTTTTTCTTTAGTGCGTTTTGTTTAGCTATTTCGTTGTGCCAACTATAAAACCACCCTATGTGTGTATATGTTGGTAGGTTTACTACCCTTCCCTCACCCTTTCTTTAAACACGCCTTCTTACTCAAAACATTATTTTGTAACAATGAAAAGCTTGAAATCATACACAAAGTTTAAACATCATTTTTAGTTAATACAATGTTGTCAACGGTTGTGTTAGGAGAAGGGAATCAGTGGTAAAATATTAGTGGCATTTGCTAGTATAATATTAGTGTGAGTTACATAAAAATAGGTCAAATCTTGAAAAACGTTAAAATAAGCTTAACACCTGTTTACTAAAAGAACAACCAGCATAAAGTACTGCCTTCGAGACACCAAAATAAGTCAGATGTTTTTATATTTTTTTATTTCCACACGTTTCACAACCTATCCGGCAATACGAATAAGTAGGCTACTAATTATTTTATTAGTGTAAGAATGGTAAAGATAGAGTGTAAATGAAATGTACCCACATTTGCGTGGGGGAAGATTGGGATACAATTTAGGGAACACGTTCTTCAGTCACATGGCCGGAATTCAAACCCAGACAATATCATCACTGGCCCACCAAACTAAATGATCTTGATCATCTACTCAATAGAATGGATATTTTATTGGTGCTAATATTAACAATATTACGTTAACTTATGTGTAAGATTTTAGATAACAGAATTATTATAATACTGTTTTTTTTACAAAACACTTTATTATTTTTGGACATTTCTATTTTTACTTTTTCACATCATGAGAAAATATTGTAAGCGTGAAAGAATTCGGCCTCTAGATTATGATGAATATTGACATCTAATTTGCCTCCAAACCAAAAAAGGATATTTGGTAATTCTGTGTCCCTCGGTTTGTCTGTTTATACCGGTGCCGGTATGATGGAATTTGATCCGAATTGTTATTTTGGTATTATATGGTATAATCTTAGGCCTTCATTTAAATTTTAAAACTAGCCCTTAAAATAAGGGTTGTTTATTTATTGCTATTTTTAGAAATAAATGGTACGGAACCCCGCACAGACTTTCTCTCTCTTTCTATAAACTCGTAAGATTTCTGAACGGAATAATGTACATTGTATCATCACCACTCCACATAAGAACACGCATAAAATAATATACAATGATATATAATCAATGAGAAAAGAGGCGCATCTTTGTCCACCTAAGAGCATTTCAAACAGTTTAATGTCTTCCACAAGGGTCAACACTTCGTATTAAAATTTCGATTTCTGGTTAAAATATTAACATTTTATAAGGTGTTGCAGATCTTCAAGTCATCGCATTGATATTTAATTATTCATTTATACATTTTGACCAATAAAAAATGTAAATATTGACTATTGAGTCTAAAATGGAGATAGATCATTGCTATGCAAACATTTCTCCTAAGAGATTTAAGGAAAAAGAACATACTTTTTTTAGATACTTACTTATATTTAATTACTCTATGGCATTGGAGTATTATTGCGTTAAGACTTAAGTAGTATATGTTTACAACTAAAGCTCACAAAACTGTATTAATATATTTGCAAATATCTCAGAAACTGCTGTTTTTATAAAAATATATGTCAAATAAAAGTTTTTTATTTCTAATAGTCCTACAATTTTGCAATGATTAGTTGTTTAGTTTCTCCAATAGTTGTGGAGATACGGAAATTAACGCTTCTGTAATGTACCCTAAAAATCATTTTCATAGGAAAATGAAAATAGCCAGTTTATTTATAATCTTAATCAACGCCTAGATACGAATTTTAATCAAAATCGTTTAAGCAGATTTTGAGAAAACCAAATTTTTCTCTTTTCGTCCTTCAGTAAACTACCCTTAATTTTAAGTTTTTATAGACACACAGACAGACGGCATTGCAAAGACTATTTTTTAGGGTTCGGGGGGTCATGAGACGTCGACATCCATCAACATTTCAGGTTAGTTTTTTTTTTTTACGGTCGCAATACTTAAACTTTAATGTCCAAAAAGTTAAAAAAAATTCATATAATTGCGTATATATTGAAAGTTATTGATTTTATAAAAATATGTTTCGGATAAAATATTTGTATTATAAATATATATACATATTTGTAATGCTAAGTAATTTCATATCTCAAATAGTTTCGGAGCTATTTAAAAAAATGTTAATTTACGCATCAGACCGGAGCCCTTAAAACCATTTTGCCGAAATATTGAGGGCAGCCATTTTGTTTGGAATATTTATTAATGTTTATAAATGAAATTTAATCAAAATCGTTGGAGCCGATTTTGAGAAAATCGACTTTTTCTCTTTTTGCCATTCAGTAAACTACCCTTAATTTTAAGTTTTAATAGACACACAGACAGACGGCATTGCAAGACTATTTTTTAAGGGTTCGGGGGGTCATGAGACGTCGACATCCATCAACATTTCAGGTTAGTTTTTCTTACGGTCGCAATACTTAAGCTTTAATGCCCAAAAAGTTAAAAATATATATATAATTGCGTATATATTGAAAGTTATTGATTTTATAAAAATATGTTTCGAATAAAATATTTGTATTATAAATATATATACATATTTGTAATGCTAAGTAATTTCATATCTCAAATAGTTTCGGAGCTATTATAAAAAATGTTAATTTACGCATCAGACCGGAGCCCTCAAAGCCATTTTGCCGAAATATTGAGGGTAGCCATTTTGTTTGGAATATTTATTAATGTTTATAAATGAAATTTAATCAAAATCGTTGGAGCCGATTTTGAGAAAATCGACTTTTTCTCTTTTTGCCATTCAGTAAACTACCCTTAATTTTAAGTTTTAATAGACACACAGACAGACGGCATTGCAAAGACTATTTTTTAAGGGTCCGGGGGGTCATGAGACGTCGACATCCATCAACATTTCAGGTTAGTTTTTCTTACGGTCGCAATACTTAAGCTTTAATGCCCAAAAAGTTAAAAATATATATATAATTGCGTATATATTGAAAGTTATTGATTTTATAAAAATATGTTTCGAATAAAATATTTGTATTATAAATATATATACATATTTGTAATGCTAAGTAATTTCATATCTCAAATAGTTTCGGAGCTATTATAAAAAATGTTAATTTACGCATCAGACCGGAGCCCTTAAAACGATTTTGCTGAAATATTGAGAGTAGCCATTTTGTTTGGAATATTTATTTATGTTCATAAATGAAATTTAATCAAAATCGTTAGAGCCAATTTTGAGAAAATCGACTTTTTCTCTTTTTGCCCTTCAGTAAACTACCCTTAATTTTAGGGGTAGATATCCAATTCCAAAAACCCCTCGGGGCAACCCTATGAAAACCCTAGATATCAAGTTTCAGCTCAATCGGTAAAATAGTTTAGGCTCTAGTTGGAGTCACAGACAGACAGACAGACAGACAGACAGACAGACGGAAATTCAAAAACCACTTTTTCGGATTCAGGAAGTCATGAAACGTCAAAATTCATCAAAATCTCGAGTTCGATTTTTTTGACGATCACAATACTTTCTCTACCTGTAAGATAGAGAGAAAGTAAAAAATACTATATTTTCAAAAATGGCTTTTGTAATTTTATTTAAAACGGATATCTGGGCTGTATTTGACATGACAGATAATATAGTGTACCTACTTTTTAAGAGAAAACTAGCTTAGGGGTTGTTTAGAAAAGAATAATTTTAGATAAACAGATATTTCTCGATTATTTTTCTAAGATTTGGTTTAAAATTAGGTTTTACATGATGAATATCACTGTATACATGTTTTTCAGAGAAAAAATTATTTACAGGTAGTTTGAGTACGACTAATTTTTTAATTCTAACTATTTCGAAAATGGCTTTAAAGTTTTTGTTATTATTTTACATCCAGGCAGTGTTTTACAGGTTAAATAGCATTTGCGTAGAAAGGTTGGCGTCGGGGGTGTCTTGACCCCCCCCCCCTGGAATTTTATGTACCCCTCATTATGGGGTCCATAAATGCGTATAAAAACTTTTATAGGCTAAAGATATGGTAAAACTTTCTAGCGGACCCCCCTAGAAAAATTAACTTTCTACGCCCTTGTATAAATATATACCTCAGTTTTAGCTTCTGTGGTGCTGGCTGACAGCTCACAGCTGACTTCTGACGGCTTTGAAAAGCTACCAGACCAAATCATGTATCCCTACGCTGAACCATATGATCTGCAAAAACCATGTCTTTAGCAGTTGTCACTTCTGACAGTCAAAATTTAGGTATATACCTAACTGTTGACTGTCAGAAGTCAGCTGTGAGCTGTCAGTCAGCACCACAGAAGATAAAACTGAGGTATACGTACATGCGCGCGCGCGCAAACACAAAATCTGATCATATATTTTACTTGAAGATGAAAGATTTAAAAAAATTATTCCTCAACTGGTATAAGAAGAAAATAGAAAGCCATAAGATCACTAAATACAGTTGGGATGCGGAGCCAAATTCGGTGATTCTCATGGATGAAGAAATTAAAAGGCAGACCGTAAAAATCACTGTAATACCTAGTGTGTCCTTGGATGGTGACCAAAGGTTGTCGGTGGCAGACATAAAGGAATGGGAGTGTAGGAGAAAGGAAGTAAGACAACAAATAAGAGTAAGGGTGTGGACTGTGGAGGCTAAAAATGCAAAGGAAAGAGAGATGTACCTAAGAAAGGCAAGAAGCTTAAAGCTCAAGTAGGAAATGTAAACTGTAGAGGAGAATGGGAAAGGTTTAAGATAAGTTTGGTGGGAGCTGCAGAGGAGTAATGTGGGAGGACCATGGATAAGAAGAAATGAAAGGAGACACCCAGCTGGAACGATAGGGTGAAATAAACGATGGAGGATAAGAATAAAGCATTCAGAAGGAGTTTTAAGAATAGAAAGAGAGGAATAATATAGAGATGTGACTGTTATGGGAAGCCAGGAAGGTATTGATGCAAAAATGGACAGAAATGCTGGAACGGGACGTTCAAGCAAGTAAGAAAGTGTTATTTAGCCAGGTATGAAAGAGGAGGAGAGAGAAAATACAAGAAGTTAGAACGATGGGTGAAGAAGGAAGAACGTCAAAGACAGGGTAGGTAGAAAAGAAACTATGGATGAGGTATTATGAGAAGATGTTCGATCTGGAAGAGGAAAGGGATGAGAGTGAAACATAGGGGCAGGGATAAATATTATAAGAGGAGGAAAGAGGTCCCACATGAAAGGAGGTGGCGGGTGCATTAAAGTGGATGATACAAGGAAAAGCTCCGGGCGTGGACGAATTGACTGTGGAAATGATAAGAGCTGCAGAATAAGTGGGTATATAATGATTATACAGGATGCTGAGAGTGATTTGGAAGGAGAACGAGGTACAGGAAAACTGGAGAAAGGGAGTTATAATACGTATTTTCAAGAAAGGTGACAGGAAGAGGTGTACAAATTAGATGAGGATAATGCTGATGTGGCATCGTATAAAGATGTATGAGTATATACTGGAAAAGAGAATAAAATATCAAATGAAAGGATGGTGTAAAGAGGAACAGCATGGATATAGGGAACAGAGGTCTACAATAGACTTGATAATTGCCATACGATAGTTAATGGAAAGAAGGTATAGATTTGGGAAATACTTGGTAATGATATTTATGGATGTGGATAAGGCATATGATAGCAGAAATAGAAATAAAGATTGGAAAGTGATGGAGGAAGCTGAAGTGGAAAGAGGAGTTGCAATAAGAGTGAAAAGCATGCACGAGGATAAAAGGAGTTGTGTTGTGACGGAGAGTGGGAGGAGGGAGTTGTTCCAAATAAAAAATTGAATGAAGCAGGGAGTGTCCCCTCAACACTTTTATTTGTTTTGGTAATGGAAATGGTGATGATCAATGTGACAGAAAACCTGTGGAGGAAAGAATGAAAGCCATGCTGTTTGCTGATGACTTGATAGTATGTGGGGAGAAGGAATAGGAAGATAGGAAGTACAGAAACAGCTACAGGAATGGAATGAGGAGGTTAAAGAGTTTGAAATGAAATCTTGCATGGTAAAGTGTGAAGTTAATGGAATTATAAGGAAGAGTATAAGGCCTAGTTAAGCTATAAAGTTGGATGGAGTAAAGCTGAGAAAAGTACAGAACGTAAAATACAATGAAAACAGGATTCAGGCGAAAGGTGGAAGTAGAGAGGATCTTAACAGAAAATAAAGCATGGCGATTTGTTCCATAAGTGTGTAAGATACCTTTACCCCTGAAGTGCAAGGAAGGGTTGTACAGGGCGTGCTTTGTACCAATTGTCACATTTGCATCAGAAACATGGACAATGAATGTAAGAGAGGCTAGGAAAGTGGAGGCCATGGAAATGAAGTTTGTGAGGAGCTTGTTAGATGTCACGAGGAGAAACAAGATTAGGAATGAAGTTATCTGGGAAAGAGTGGGAGCACAGAAAGTATATGAGATATTGGAGGAAACAAGATTGATATGGTATTGTCATATAATGAGGATAAAACAAGAGAGGATACCAAAGAAAATTATAGAAATAAAGTATGTAGGAAAAATACCATAAGGGAGGCCAAGAAATAGATGGGAGGAGCAGATAATAGAAAGCGTGCAACTGAATGGAGAAGAAAGGAAGCATTTAAAGGAGGAAATATGGTTGAAGGATAGAGAAAGATGGAGGCACTTTAACTGAATTGACCCGGCCACAAGCTGGAACAGTTGATGATGATAATTATGATTATGATTTCTCATATATTTGATGAATACTTTTATCACCCGCAAAAGTTAAAGAAAAGAATATCACGCTAAGAGTAAAACCTTATGTTAGTCTATTATTTATTATTATTATTATTATTATTATTATTATTATTATTATTATTTTAATAAATCATCCCCATGGTACGGTGCTAGGTGTGATAGAAGAGAACGCGGGTTAAGACCATATTTTAGCAGTTATGATGGCAAAAAAAAAACTTATTTTTACCACATTAAATAAAATATTACTTCAGCAGACACATTGAATCTCAATATTTCTTTAATATTTGTTATGAGCATCAAAGCATTTGACCAGAAACCTTTTGAATGAACATAAATCGTTCTGGTTAACATACCAAGTTGCGCAATCCCCATGCAAGATATTAAAAAATTAAAACATTTTTATCGATAGAAAATTAAACTAAACATACATATTAAAGCAACGTTTGATTCTTTTTGACCAGAAACAGTTTTTTATCGTAAAATTTGATCCAATAAGGACCATATTTCATGTTTCCTTACATCCCAACTTAAAGAGCAAACTTTTAAATAATAGCTTTGTTGTTTGGATGCAAGGAAATTTTAATCAAATTAATTATTTTTACTTTCTCAAATCAAAAGAAAGTACTGTAATATAATCGTGAATAAAATCGATCTCGATATGATGAATATTTGCGTTTTATGATAATCTGAACACAAAATTTGATTTATAATGCTATTGGTCCCATTGACTTTCTGTGTTTCCTTGGCTACGGATCTAAAAAGGATTTGATGGATTGTCTCTCCTTGGCTCAGGATCCTAAAACGTTTGAAGGATTTTGCTATAGCTTGATATTTAGAGTTCTATAAGACAATACCGTGGGAACTTTTTTCGATTTTGACCAAAGCTCTCAAATTAAGGGTGGTTTACTCACGAGTGATTTTTTTTATTAATTTTTTTATATACCCTATCGATTTTGTTTAAAATATATATCTAGGATTTGTTTGACATAACAAAGAGCAGTAGGCCCTATATCTTGTTTTTTTCAAAAAAATGCTTTATAGAGTTGCTACAAGTGAGAAATTTTATACAATTATTCAAAAGATTTAGAAAATGGCTTTAATGATTTTGTTTTAAATGTACAGTAGTCTACATGTGGGAATTGTTTGTTATGATAAATAAAAATGTTTACTCGCTTTTGGGTTTAAAACTCGTTTATGGGTAGTTTAATGATTATTGAATTTTCAAAAATTTAACATATTTGAAAAATATTTAATACGATTTGGTTACAAATTGGTATAATAGGAGTGTTTTACATGATACATCACGTTGTCTGCTTGTTTTTGGGGTAAAGATTAGTTTAATGTTAGTTTATTAATAACCCGCTTTGGTGGCCACGTGGTCTAAAGCGCTACTCTTGCAGTAGACTGCCAATGGTGGAGAGATCGAGGTTCAAGGCTCATAAGGATGATGTGAAAGTGGTTTATCACAAATAGTTTTCTACTCTCCATCCACGCAAATTTGGGTTCACTTCCTCTAAATATAGCCTTACTTAGCCCTAAAACCATTATCGTTATTAGTACCTAGGTGTATAACCTGAATGGGTTGTAAGCCGCATTGATAAAAAAAAATTTAAGACTCATTTTCCTTAAATTTAAATAATTTTAAAATTGGTCCAGCAATTTGGTTCAAAATGGGTAGGCTATCTGGTAATTATTTTAGAGAATAAATAATTAAATCTATTTGTTTTTCATATAAATATTCATTTATTTTATTCGTTTCCTGATGAATAATTTTGAAATGTTTTGTCTTTACATCTTCATATCAAGAGAAAGTATTGTAATGGTGAGAGTTTTTGACCTTAAGATTAAAATAAATCATTACGTTTTGTTTGGGCCAAAACACAAATAAGTTTATTTTACAATTTGTGTCTGTCTGCCCATGGCCACGGATCTTAAACATAGTTTAACGATGATTTTGTTTAAAATGTGGATATGGGGATTGTTTGACATGACACATAATATGTATACTGGCTTTTTGGGAGAAAATTCGTTTGAGGGTACCTATTTTAATTATGACTTTTTTTTTTAAATGTTTAGTATTTAAAAAATTGTTTTAGTTATTTGGCTAAAAAAGGTCCTTTAAGTTTCTTACTTTATAAATATGTATACCTTTGTATTTAGAAACTTCATTTTTTAGTAGTTTGCTGATGACTGTTTTTGTAAAATTAGAATTTAAAATAAATACCTCTACCGATTTTGTTCAAAATTGCTATCGGTGTACTATTTTACATGGTTAATAATAGGCCTAATTTATCCTTATGTTTCTAAAATAAATTAATTTAAGATTGGTTTATTACGAATAATTATAGAACAGCTTAAATTTTTCGAAATTTGCCTTGAAGATTGCGCTAAAAATGGGTATCTGGGATTACTTTTTCATGGTAAATAAGAGTATTTATTTTCATGGATTAAAAATTATTTTAGGGTAATTTACAAATGATTTTTTGAAAATATTTGAACAGTTTGGTTTTAAATTTCTATATAAGGTTATTTATTGTTATTAACAAGATTTATTTTATGAGGAAAACTTATTTAAGGGTAGTTTATTAAATAGCTATTTTTGAAATTAATACAATGTTTGTAACATTACTCGTTTTCAGTTAGGGTCTTAACGTTTCTATGGTTATGTTAGATATGTGGTTAAATATTCCCGAATCAAAGATGTAACGTTATGTATCTAGCAAACTTCATAAATTGTACCTATCAAAACAATTTAGTTTTATTTTACACGATAGTAATATATTAAGATAAAATTTGGATTCTAGCCTAAGCCTGATATATAGCTTAAAATTTATAAAGGACAAATAAATGTTCTTGATAAAAAAATCAACGTTTAACTGTATATATAACTATTTGATGACCTTCAAAAATATGTTAGCCTATAGCTTCCAAGAGAGAGTATAGTTTTATGATTTTTAAACACAACGTTCTAGCACAAAGTAGCGTTCATGGTACAGATAAAATCAAAATATAATATTATAATGTTATATGATGGTTACACATTTCTTTATATCGCAAAAAGTTTTGATTGATTTTAATGAATAAAGTATAAAGCACGACAACATTTTTTTTCCCCTTTAAACATTACAATTTCTACATTTCTGAAAGGTAGCCCAACCCCAAAATGATCCTAAATATGTATTTTTTCAATTTCTTACCTTTATTTGTTGACACAATCACAAAGATCTAAACGCCATGAAAATTTAATAATATTTGATCCACAATGCTTCGCGATTACTTTAACCACGTTGAAGTTATTATTTCCCTTGTACCAGATGTGCTTCGTTTCTTGACTGGGATGAAATTGTTTTAGAATCTAGAAAGTTGTTCATAAAAACCACAATACCACACAAACTCTTGGATTAAATAAAATGATCACTGAATGAATTTAACCTTATAAATCAAACACTAACTTTGTGAGAGACCAATTCAAGTCATCATATACCTTCGGGTTTAATTGTAAGAGTTCGGTACAGAAAATTAAAACAGATCGGTATCGCTTGGAAACTTTATCGCTTGCAAACGCCACATCTTACTTGGCAAGATTTTGTCAACATCTGCACGTATTGATTTGTTTTGCATTACAGTGAGGAACCACCACACATGATCAACAAACCAGGATGTTGTGCAATGTGATGTTATCTGCACATAGCAACTGAACTGACATCAGCCAACCCCCTAGACCAGAGTAAACAACACAAACAACAGTTTAGGGTGGCTCAAGGTCGCTCTCGGCTCCTGTTTGTTTAGGATGGAATCTTTTCACCGTTTGTCTTGTGACACCCTTCACTTCCCATTGGTCCAGGAGAGAGTTGCTTTGCTAGCTTTAGACTTTCTTAACATGAAGGATTAGCTACCTGGAGTAGTGCAGGGAGCCCAAGCATTTTCATCAAATACGTTTAAGTTTCCAAATGAAATGAGAATACTGAATATTAAACAACTCAAATTAAATATATTACTTATATTAATTAACTCCTTACGTGGTTATTTGATATCCACGTGATTAAATAACTACCCTACTTTATAAAATTTAATTAAACCTAGAAACATATAAAGAAATTTTAAAGAGACTTTTTTTTATCTCCATGTCTTACTACGCCTCTTATTAACTAGTATTTAACTGCACTGATGGGGTTGGATTGATAACTTAAGAATTTACAGAGAGTCTACATGAATTTAAGTAAAAAGAAAGTGAGAAACCGTTTAAAAAAATCACCAACATTATTCCCAATCGTGATATAAACCCGAACCTCTCCATAAATAGAAAACCAGACTAGATGAACGTGACATTTAGTCCGCTAGTCCAGCAATTTGCATGCATACATACAATACATACATCATACATACATACATACATACATACATACATACATACATGCATACGTACACAAGCACGCACCACACACGTACACATGTACACAGGTACACACGTACAAACGTTCATATATACAACATACAAACATACATACATACATATACATACAATACTATACATATATACATACAACATTACATACACATACATACATACATACATACATACAACATACATACATACATACATACATACATACACTACATACATACAACATACACATACATACATACATACATACATACATACATACATCACATAATACACATACATACATACATACACATACATACATACATACACATACAACATACATACATACATACTACAAACATACACTAAAACATACATACATATACATACAATACATCATACATACATACATAATACACACATAAAACATAACATACAACATACATACATACACATACATACATACATACAATACATACATACATACCATACATACATACCATACATACATCATACTACATACATACATACACATACATACATACATCATACATACATACATACATAACATACATACATACATACATACATACATTACATATCATACATACATACATCTACATACATACTACATACATACATACATACATACATACATACATACATACATACTACTACATACATACATACATACATACATACATACATACATACATACATACATACATACATACATACATACATACATACATACATACATACATACATACATACATACATACATACACATACATACATAACATATACATACATACATACATACATACACTAATACATACATACATCACATACATACATACATACATACATACATACATACATACATACATACATACATACATACATACATACATACATACATACATACATACATACATACATACATACATACATACATACATTAATACATACATACATACATACATACATACATACATACATACATACATACATACATACATACACATACATACATACATAATTCATACATACATACATACATACATACATACATACATACATACATACATACATACATACCATACATATATACATACATACATACATACATACATACATCATACATACATACATACATACATACATACATACATACATATATACACATACATACATACATACATACATACATACATACATACATACATACATACATACATACATACACATACATAACATACATACATACATACATACATAAACATACATACATTACTAATACATACATCATACATACATACATACATACATACATTCATACATACAACATACATAATACATACATACATCAATACATACATACATACATACACATACATCACATACATACATAAATACATACATAATCATACATACATACAATACATACATACAATAACATTACATAAATACATAAATACATACAACATACATACAATACATACATACATACATACATACAATACATACATACATACATACATACATACATACATACACATACATACACATACATACACATACATAACATACATACATACATACATACATACATACATACATACATACATCACGTACATACATAACATACATACATACATACATACATACATACATACATACACATACATACATACATACATTCATACATACATACACACATACATACATCATACTACACGTACATACATACATACATACATACATATATACATACATAACATACATACATACGTACATACATACATACATACATACATACATGTATACACACGTACATACACACTTACATACATACATACATACATACATACATACATACATATTACATAAATAATCACGCATTCCCTTACGGGATTGGCAAGAAACTGTGAATTAAACTATTAAACAGGATTTTATAAAATTGAGTTATAATATTACATAGACAAGTTAAGGATATTTTATTATTTCTCCTTACTCCGGAATATAATTATTACTGCTATTAACTATGCTGGAGACTCATAAGGGACACTTCTTTCATATACCATGTTACAACTTGTAACAATAATTTGCTTGTGGTGAGCCTAGTCATGTGACGGGAAAAACTGGCGCCAATTTAAATTAACCTGTTTTTACATGGAGCATATTCTATGAAAAAATGATCAAATCAGCGGTTTCCAAACTTTATTGACTCGTGGACCCCTTTCACAAACATCTGAGTTGCATGAAACCCTTGATAAATATCCATAGCCACGCACTTAATTTTATACAAAATGTTTATGAAATTTGGTTATTAATTGTATTCAAATTGTTTAATATCTTTAAATTAACCTACTATAGCTCTGGTAGGTACTTTGGAATACACCACCAAATATAATGGAATAATATTGAAGCTACTTAAGTACAACTCAAATAACTATACAATTATTTAAAAAATTAAATCAAATTAAATTAGCAATGTACTGTAGTAAAATTTTCTTATCTTTACTGTCACAATATTATCACATTTCACATGATTTTTAAATTGTTACTCGAAATTACTGCTTTTACACAACTGAAATAGCCTCCTTTAATCTCAAATTCCATGCCAATCTAAGTTTCAAAATGGTTTCAAAGTTTTAACAGCTACTCAACTTTTCACGTGACTTAGTGAGAAGGGTGCACTTGCTTTGGATGAAACAGAGCCTCAAAGTAAGGGACCACATACGATGAATAGATTCTTAAGTCGCTTTCAGTACTGAGCCTGTTTGTGTGTTTATATTTTTGAATAGGCATATGAAGAAAAATATTTCTTGCTAAAATACGTGGATGAAAATGGTACCAAACCTGTAATAGCTTTATTCGCTAACATTGGGAACTCCTCCTTTAAAATTAACCAGAAATCATTTAATAACAGAGATTTATAGCTTTTCTTTAGTTCAAAATCAGTGGAAATTTCAAGGAGCTGATCTTTTTCACTCACGCTTAATGTGGAGGACTCCAAAACTGCTGTCTCTTACAGGGGATTGTGAATCCAATTGTTATTATTGGACATGGCTGGGAAATATTCTCTGAAGGTTTTTTCCAAGTCCCTTCAAGTGTTCTATAATCATGTTCTTAGCATTTTCGTCCATAAAGTTGTGAAGGGTACCAAAGTACTCCGTTTGATTGCTAATTAAACACGTTTCCAAAAATTTAATATTTTTTATGAATCATTAGATACGGTCTTGCACAGTAAAAACGTTAATATTCGACCCCTGAAGAGATAGGTTAAAGCTGTTCATTTTTGAGAAAATATCTGCCAAAGAGACCAAAGCCTGGAGCCATTTTTGATCTTGAAATTTGCTTTGTGAAATGGATGGTTGATAAGAAAAACTAAAACTTACTGTTTAAGTTAAAACAATCTTGTAAGAATTCTACCTTGAGATAATTACCTGACTTCAGTGTGAGACAACAAACAGTTGTTAATGCTTTCCATTTCCTCACAAAGTGCTGAAAGAATCAGCCATTACAGAAATTTTTCAGTGAACCCCTTGGAAGATTTTGCGAACCCCAGTTAGGGAAACGCTGATCTAAGTTACTAAGCGGATTGCAGAAAAATACATTTGCAATCATTAAACAAGAAGCTGCATACACTATAATCTAATCTAATCGTAATCTTCATATATATATATGTGTGTGTTTTGTATTACATATTTAATAATCGTATATTTTTTCTAGTGTATCAAAATATTGATTTGCTAATACAATTTTTCTCAAGAACTTTGAATGTGTAAGATCTCCAAAAGTACTTCATCTCAAAGCATACTAATTTCACTAATAGTTTCCAAATTTGGTAAGAATTAGCTGATAGTTTTTCAATTTACTAGTGGATTCTAATGTCTCGAATCAAAGTCACATAGTGAATCATTTTCTCAACCAAAGCTAAGAACATTTTTAATAATTTAAGAAAAAAATTGGTACCGTTGAACTGGGGACTAAGCCAAATATTGCTTACTACAACAAATTCTCTATATCGCATAGAGGTCAGCCAGTGATTCGTATATTTTTTACGGTGTTTACTGTTAGTTACCGATTTGGACACAACCCAATCGAACGCAACTATACATATAAATTGCGCACTTCAAGAGATGACTTTGAAAGATTTGAAGCAATTTTAAAAGAAATAATATCTAATGTTGATTACAATGCAACTCAAACTTTTAGACGTATCAGAAAGATGGTATTCAATGATGGGGATGCACCAGAAGTATATCTAAATGCCAGAGAATAAATTTTGTATCAACACTTTTTACACAATTATTGGCAAAGTAGAATCTCAGATGAGAAGAGTAGAAGTGTACAAAGAAGTAGTGGATAGATTTTAATTTCTAAGTGATGTGCCAAATAATAAATAACCCTTCATCATCTATTGAGATTAAAAGGTACTCTCAGTGTTACCCAAAGCTAGTTGATGCTTACCCCAGAGGACTTTGACACTAATTTCTCTGCTGAGCTTCAGCAAATTCTTTCATATGTATTTCATAAGTTCAGTGCAAGAAATATTGTGCAAAAAAGTTTCAGTCTTGCTCAAATTTATAAAATAGTTGTATAAAACAATACTGAGTGTGCGTTTCTTAATATAGACATTGGCTATCAAATCTTTTTAGCATTAATGGTCATAAATTGCACAAGTGAGCGTTCATTTTCTCAGTTTAATCACATTAAAAATCTCAAAAGAACACCTAAGTGACAAGACAGGTTCTATGTCATGTATCTGCTAAGTTTACTAGCAGATTTGTTAAGTCAGATTAATTTTGAGTACTTGATATAAGACTTTGCAATAAAAATAATTGAGGAAAACCTTTTAAAATATAAATAAAGCTAGCCTATAAGTAGGAAATAGTTTTTTTTTCAACTTTTATTACGAGTATTTTGATACTATGTATTTTCAAGGTTAGAAAGCGATGGAAGAGAATAGGTTTTATTTCGTACAAATAAATATATATCTGTATTAAAATATTTTTTAAAACAACTAACCTACCTATATTTATTTAAATAAAGAGAATCGTTTTCGATTGGTTTTGCATAAATTTTACATAAATATATATAAAGAGAGAATGATAGAGAGAGATAGAGAGAGAGTTAAAAGGGGAAGAAGGACGTTTACCTTTTGTAGGTGCATAAGGGGGCACCATACAATTTTGAGTGTCAAGTCCTTGCACATGTGGGTATGCTAGTTTGCTTTTAGCTTAAATTATTTTTAAATACATGACTATACCAATATAACTTAAATACAGCGTAGTCTCTTTAAATGTCACATTCCTTTTCTTTTATTCATAACTCTTTTGTTTCAATGGAATTTTTGTAAGCTTATTGGTTAGAATTTTGCATAATCGGGGCTGTCCCAAATAACAAGATTCAACTGTATTTAAAGCCTAACACATCAGTATTACGTATGCCTACCTACCATACATACTAAATCTATTTTCACATAATCATACTTCAGTTCATGTGATCTTCAGCTGTCACTTTTGATATAGAATACTAAACAATGTAACCACCACTATGGGTTTTCAAAATATCAAAAGACTTTTTGTTGATCCTATTTGAGCTAGTATGCGTAAGAGTATGTGGTCTTACGTTATCAATTGGCACGTTAGTTTTCAATTTCTCTCAACTATTAGCAAAAAAATTACCATGGAAACTTGTGCGTAATTTGGTAGCAACACCAGTACTAGATCAATAAAGAAGCATTCGCAGAAGGGATTCAAGTAGAAATCATACTGTGATTCCTCATCCCCGTCAACTATAGCAAAGCAAGTAGATATCATGAAAACCTTTTCATAATTTGGTTACAGTGATGTTCATATGTTTCAGCAATGTTAATATAGAACGCAGTTGCATAAGAGATACGAGTAGTACTACATAGTTAAATGGGTTAGTAACTTTCAAAATCTGTCAACTATTAGAAAAAAATAAGGAACTATCCTGGCAAAATGTGCGTAATTTGAAAGCAGTAATTGTCATGTGTTTCAGCGATGTTAATGTAGACTGTATTTTGCTGAAAAGATACAACATAAATAAGACAGTGATTTACCTCTTGCAAACTATTTGCAAAACATGTAATGATCATGGAAACAAGTGCCGGGGAAACTGTATATTTTCTGTTTTCGTAGGAAATCAATTCTGGAACTCGTGTATCAGTAGGTATGTCCGCCACCATATGAGTCAAAGAGTCAGGCTTACAATAATTTCTATTTTGTGCGCCACGTCATACTGCTCGTTCAGACTACGTGCATTAATATACGTTAATTAGGTTGAGTTGAGGAATATAAATGTAACCACATTTGCTGGACGGACTGTTTGTGGAAAACCACCATTAGTATCCTCAACCAAGATTATAATCTAGATTTCCTTACTTGAACAGCGCTATCACTACGTCAGGGGTGGTCCTATCTGTTGCGAGAGTGACGCTTTAAACAACCCGACCACCAATACGAGTCTTAGAAATATCTAAATACTTTGTATTGTGTCCCCATAAAAGCTTTTTTCCCCATAAAGTTAATTATGTTGTTCTATGAAAAAAAAACCAGTACCTATCCAATTTCATCCAAATTCTTCTTTCTCATCCTGTGTGGTTGAATTGGTCTACTTTCCGGTAGCCTATGAAATGAGACGCGTAGAAATAACATTTATTTTTCTTATACTCAAGTACTTACTAAAATGTAATGTTATTTGTAGAACTTGTATAACAAATCAAATATATATATATATTTACAATTCTGATACTCCATAAAAAATCCGGTAAAAAACAAACCTATATATTTATTTTTGATATCGGATAAAAAAAAAGACATGTCATTTAAGTCAACAATTTTGATTTGATTGGAGTTCTTACTGGTGAATGCGGTTTTAGTGAATTAAAACAGTTGAAATATGGAATGATTTTGGTACAAGGCAAATACAAAAATCCCGGCAAACAAACCACAGAAACAGGCTTCAGTTATCAATAAACAAACTGTCTCCTTCTCAGTTAATTGCTTCTCGAATTATATTTTTTATTAAACTATTTCACTTAGTGTTTTGATGTGATTTAAAAATTTAAACTAGTTTGTATGTTCAATCTTTGATATGAATAAATACTACTTGGTTTTACGTGTTTTGACTTCCATCTGAGTGATTGTTCTTTTTTATAATTAAAATCCTTCAAATGTATTGTTGTTTTGGCCAACAATCTCATGTGGAACAGTTCTAGAACCCCAGGTGTATACTGGTGGGTTAACTTAAAACTCACCCTCTTTTACAGTCCCCTAAATAAGTTTACAACTTATAGCCAATGATTTAACTTAAGAGCTCCTAAAATAAATAAAGGTATTTTCATAACTATAATCCTATAAGTTACGTTACAAGAAATGTACCACATATTATTGCCAGCCAATCATGGTGCGAGCAATAAGGATATTTAGTACTTCATTTATTTTTTATGACGTGCAGACGCCTTCTTCGGGATAGGTCATTGGGTCTCATCTAACAAATACCAAACCATAGTATATTCTTGGAGATAATTTTTTAGCTCAAAATTAAAGTATTTTATTGCAATCACTTGAAGTTTAATCAACTTTTAACTGCTCGGGTGTAATTTGAGTGAACAACTTGCTGTCACTTGCTTCGATGGTTGAATGGTCTAAGGCGTGGGTATGCAAACTTATTGGGCCCTGATTGAATTTTAAACTTACCAAGGATCCCACGGTCACCCATCGTTTCTCCACTCTGCCTTTGCTTTTCGTTTTTGTTTAAAGATATAATATCTTTCCTTAAAAATCAAACATTATTCAAATACTTATGTTCCCATAGAGAAAAATGTAGAATAAATAAAATTTACATTTTTATATCAAACCATTTAATCTTCTTATAACATTACCTATTATGACCGATTCAAAAGTACTTGAGCTATAGATGCGAGTTTATAACACTCAATTGTAAACTTTTCATGAAGATGCTGTCTTCTTACGTGATCGACTTAAAATTGCCACGAGAGTGACTGGTAGCCAGCCCTCTGGTCCAGAGCGTCACTCTCGAAATAGATTGACTAAGGTATTTTCTCTTATAATATTTTCACTCTAATTTCCCACTAATGCGGGTACACTTCCTCTGAATTCGAAATTCCTCATCCCTAACACATTAGCGTATTTATTATGCTACATATGCTTATAGCCTGAACATGGGGAAATTTTTTTTTTTTAAATCAATGCCTGTGTTTTGCTAGAGTATTAACGTTACGTTAGGATATTGGGTCCACAAGGGTCAACACTTCATATTAAAATTTTTACTTTTGGTTACATTTTTCGACAGTTCATTAGCTATTGCACATCTTCATGTCATCGAATTGCTATTAAATTCATCATTTATAAATTTTGACAATTAAAAATGTAAATATTGAATAATGAGTCTAAAATGGAGATATATCATTGTAGAACAAACATTTCTACTAAGGGTTTAAGAAAAAATAGCATAAACCTTTTGAGAGACTTAGTTATATTTAATTACTCTATGGCATTAGATAATTATTGCGTTAAAACTTAAGTAGTATCTCTTTATAACTAAAGCTCACAAAATTATATTAATATATTTAAAAATATCTCAGAAACTGTTGGTTTTATGAAAATATATTTCATATAAAAGTTCTTTATTTTGAATAGTACAACAATTTTGCAATGATGAGTTTCTAGTATCTCAAATAGTTGCGGAGATACGGAAATTTCAGATTCTGTAGGGTATCCTAAAAGTCATTTTCATAGGAAAATGAAAGTAGCCAGTTTATTTATAATCTTAATCAACGCCTAGATACGAATTTTAATCAAAATCGTCAGAGCCGATTATGAGAAAACCGAGTGTTTATCTTTTCACACTTTAAAAACTACTCTTAATTTTAAGTTTAAGCAGACACACAGACAGACGACATTGCAGAGACAACTTTTGAGGGTTCGGGGGTCATTAAACTTCGACATCCATCAACATTTCAGGTTAATTTTTTTTACGGTCGCAATAATTTACCTTTGTTAGAAAAGCTAAAAATAAAAATATTTGGGTATTGCTTGAGAGTTATTGGTTTTATAAAAATATGCTTAAAATAAAATATTTGTATTATAAAGAGTTCTACATATTTGTTCTGATAAGTAATTTCATATCTCAAATAATTTCGGAGATATGATAAAAAAATTATAATTTACGCATCAGACCGGAGCTCTTAAATTCATTTTGCAGAAATATTGAGATTAGCCAATTTGTTTATAATATTTATAAATGTTTTGAAATGAAATTTAATCAAAATCGTTTGAGCCGATTTTGAGAAAATCGACTTTTTCTCTTTTTGCCCTCCAGTAAACTACCCTTAATTTTAGGGTTAGATATCCAATTCCAAAATTCCTCGGGGCAGCCCTATGAAAACCCTAGATACCAAGTTTTAGCCCATTCGTTAAAATATTTTAGGCTCTAGTTGGAGGTACAGATAGACAGATAGACAGACAGACAGAAAGACAGAAATTCAAAAACCACCTTTTCGATTCGGGGGTCATGAAACATCGAGATTCATCAAAATCTCGATTTCTGTTTTTTTGACGATCACAATACTTTCTCTACCTGTAAGATAGAGAGAAAGTAAAAAGAAATGTTTGAACTGGCGAATAAAATGGCCTATTATTACCAAAGGCAAATATTTAAAGAAAAAGTAATATCGCTGTTGCTATAATTATATCTTTTTACCCTCCTATTTTTGATTTCTCATCCTATATCATTTTCAAGTAATGTTAAGCTAGTATTTTTTTAGATCAAGCGATGTTGTATGCGAAGATATTTAATAGATGAATGAAATTAAAAATGCCCCATGTTTGAAGTAGTTTTGAAAGAGAGCGCGAATTTGCTAAAGATGGCATTTACATTATATGACATAGTTTAAGTTGTGTAATACCTATGTTAAATGTATATTTTTGGAAAACAAGAATTTATTTAAGTATCTGTATTTCTAATGAGTTTACAGGAATAGGCCTAGTTAAAAACTATACAAACATTAACTTTAACTGTTATATAAATAGTTAATTTGTTAAAGACCTAAAAATAACTACTTTTACACATGTATACATTTGTTATCAAAATTTCTGAATTGTATCAACAGCAAATCTATCTAGCAATAGTCCAGTGTTCAACATTTCCGATTCCAATATCTCCACTAACTTTAAAAGACATACAATAACGTAATCTTCATATTGTGCGGGATATAAGGGACACACAGGTCTCAAAATCCACTCACGAAGAGTAAATTATTTATAGTGGAATAGGTGTGAGATGATAGGTTTGTATTAGATACAGAATAATATTTTGGCATCAAAAGTTACAACATTTCTATTAATATTTATTAATATTAATTATATCTTAAAAAGTGAGAGATGATACAACAAAATATTTAACGTATTAATCAATTCCGTAATATAGTCGGCTATAAATCGTAAGTTTACACGAACACTATTGCACGTGGATAATTTCTGATTAAACATTAATGGAGATAAAGAGTTATTATAAGTTTCTAATATTGAACATTGTTGAAATATTAAATGATATTTCGATAAAAACTTTATTGAAAGGGCCATTTTTTGACCATTTTAAAATGGCTTCACAGATAATTACTGTGCACAAATCATTGTTCTGTCATAATAGGGACATACTGTAGTTATTAACCATAAACTATGTTGCTTTTCCTCCATCATCAGTGTGGAAGATTTCGAGTAATAATTCAAATACGAATGGACTGCGGACATTTCTGGCATATCGTATGTCTCTTCTTTTCCCTCTTTATTCCCATACCTCGCGTGCAACCAAAGAAACGCAGATGCGAGCCGGGAGCTATGATGAACGCTCTTAATATGTGAAAGCGTGCTTAGTTAATATTGTAGTTATAAATTTTTTTCTCACGTACAATTCTTTAAATTGTTCTAACAAAATTATTGCAACTAAAGGTTTAGTAAGTTCAAGAAAGATGATGGAATAAAAACAATATAAACATGTGCCGAAGATGATTCAGTGTATACAAAGAGCGGCATTGTTGCGAGTTTAGTGCAAGGTGTCAACCAAGCAATGGTGAAATCATTAAATTACTCATACAGATACAGAAGGACCAAAATAAGCGTGAGTGTGACCTAAATATTTATCTCAGTTTGTGTTATGAAAAACTAGATGAAAATAGTAAGCAAATAATTGATCAGTCCAAGAAAATTAAAGACTGCCTTGAATTAATTACAAAGCTCCAAATTGAAAATACTGAGCTTAAAAAAGATGTGAGCTTCGATTCCAGCTCGACAGCTGTGACCAGTATAACCGAAGAAACGCAGTAGAGAATTCAGGGTATTCCCCAGTCACAGAGCGAGTCCGTGGAGACACTAGTCATTAATGTTGGCAAGGCTTTGGATGTGTACATCAGCCAAGCAGACATTGATGCCTGTCACGGACTGAGATCCCTGCTGGGCAAGAGTATCCTACAACTATTGTATGCAAGTTTGTTCGGCGCACAACAAAGGAGGAGCTGCTGAGGAAGAGGAAAGTCAAGCAGAATCTATGCACTCAAGATAGCGGGATTAAATCAAATGACATTCGTCAAGTTTATGTGAATGAGAGACCCCACACCTCTAGCCGACATCTCCTTGCACAAGCAAGAACTGTGACACTTGAGTGTGGGTACAAATATCTATGGACCCATAATGACTCTATTTTCCTTAGGAAGGAGGATTCTTAAAGGGTAATTCCTATTACCTGCGAGGATGACCTCCATATTAAATAGAATATGCCAAAAGTTAGGACTCTTCAATAACCAAAATTATATATAAAATTTAGTTACATCTTTAGTGGTTGACTAATAGTTCAAAATTGTAATTTATATAGTTCAGATAACTTCCCGTTCATTCGCAGAGACATTCATTAATTCACCCCTTAGCATTCTAAATTGGAATATTTGTAGCTTAAATAGACACTTTGAAGAACTTGAAAATTTTTCTTAATAGTATTAACTTTTTTCTTCCAATATTAAGATTAACAGAGACTCGCATTCAAAACTGTGACTCGGACATGTATAATTTAAAGGGGTATAATTTACACTGCAAAAACATAAATAATCTAAATATACCAGGGGGGTTATGCATGCACATAAAAGAAAATATCTCTCATAAAATTAGATATGATATTGATATATGGTCTGAAAATTTTATGGATTGAAATAACCTATACATCAAATAATATGTCCAGTTCCAAAAAAAATGCACAAAAATATCATCATTGGCATTGGTGGTCTAAGTTCACTGACAAAAGGAATGGACTTGTATGACAGAACACCAAGTATCAATTCAAATAAGTGTCATAGGTCAGGGTGATATTCATTTATTTACATTCTAGCCCTTAAATTAAGGATAGCTTACTGAAAACTTGTATTTGAAAATTGCAATTTTTTGAAAATGGCTCTAATGAATTCTTTAAAATATATATTTGAGGAGAGTTTTACATGAAAAATAGCACTGTATACTACTGGCTCTTAGAAAATTTAATTTAATCTAAATTCCACCCGATTCCTTTAACTCGGTTACTCATCACCAACTACAAGAAATTAAAAAATATATTTATTTAACTTACGATACTTAATTAAATTAGTAGGTTAAAAAAAGCTAATCATGGATTCAGAGATAGGTGTTTTCGCTACATGTCTTAATACCAGTCCGGGTTTTCGTTTTTAGTATAATTAAGTAGGGGTAAAGAAGGTAGAGTGTTTAAATGAAACGTACTCACATTTGTTTGGAAAGAGAATGGAAAAAAAATTGAGTAAAAATCGCCCTCAATACACCCGGCTGGGATATGAACCTAGATCTTTCCGTCACCGGCAAACCAGACTTGATGAGATTGACATTTCTTCAACTTGTCTACCGTTACATGTAATACATTGTTGATGAACCAAAACTACATAATAACAAACAGGGTTGGTTATCCCATAATTTCTCACTGCTATTTTCTTTCTTTTTTTTTTATTAAAAAAAATGAAAGCGCCAAACAAAATTGGGAACATACATCTTTGATCTTACATCGGCCAATGATAGTCGACGAATAGGCCCACGGCGCTTGAAGAGAACGCTCCAAACGTTTCCTCCTTTAGTTCCCTTTCATTACCCCCTCTCCCCCTTTTCACTCGCCCCCCCTCCTCTAGGCTATTTCGGTGTCATCTTGGATAAGAACCAAGTGAAAGTATAGAAAAGGGGGAAGGGGGATCAGCGACTGGAACAAGGTAGGGGAGGCGGGAGTGTGTTTGAGGGAGGAAGAAGGGTGGGATGAGACCATTGTCCACCCTTAAGGCTTTGTGGTCATTGCTTGCGATACGCTTCCGTCGCCGATCACCCATTAATGCCTTTTTGTGCTGTGGTGGCACAAATTATATGACCTTGGAGCAAGAGAGCGCCCCTTGTGTCTCGTCCGTGGGGACCATTTCCCAGACTATGTTTCTCTCGACTGTATAGAGAGGCGTGCCAAAATGTTACTTTCATTCACAAGGAGATTCCTAATTTTTTTGGAGTTCAAATCCTAGTACAGTACAATTTTCTTAGTAAGGGACTTTAAGAAAATACAAACATATTTGTATGAGGCAAAAATTGATAGTTTGTATAGAGGGCCTAGGTTAATTACATTTTATTGTATAGGCATTGATAATATCTATCAAATGTGAGTGCTGCAGATAACATGACCTGACGTATGAAAACGGGAAAGTTTATCTAATAACTTTTCTAGCTGTCCTTCCTAAGAAAATTGCATAGATATAACTTGTTTTATTCCACAAACGCAAAAGAACAATAATTTAAAATATAACTGTGTATTTTATATTCATGGGTACTATGATTTTAATTTATTTATATATATATATGTTTTAAGGGTGTACCAGAGACTAATATTTCCATTAGTGGTCTAACTCATTATCTTCAGGAAAATTTAGGTTTATTTATTTGAAATATACCCTCCTTACTTTGTGGCCTTTATTTGATATAATTTGTGAATATCCTAAATGGTTAGTAAGACTCTACACACATACACACACATAAACACACACATAAACACACACATACATACACATACACACCAAAAAAAGAAGAATTTAACTCTTGCAATGCTTTGACTAAACACATGTCAACTTTATCAGTGCCTAGTTATTGTTTTTGATAAATGTAGGCCTATGTAATTTATGTATAAAAATATACAATTTCAATTATTTATCAGGCATATAGCCCGAACAGGTAAGACGTGGTGCTAAGGAAAAAGTTTATACTTATGTACATGCTATCCTCGTAGCCTTTATTCAATGTTAGCTAATCCAATATTTCTAGAGCCGCGTACAGACTGGTGTAACGTGTAATGTAATTGATGGTGTTATGTAAGGTTATTCATTCGTTTGGACGCTCACGCTCGCGCTCGCACTGAGGTTCGTTCTGATCCGTCGGCTGTCGGTTTTTGGAGCGAACACAAAGGCGCTCACACTGTACGTTTGGACGTGATCCGTGGTGAATGTGTGAATGGTGAATGGTGGTCTGTTTAATTACTTAATATCTTTCTGTTTTAATTTACTTATCGAGATCTACTTAATTACTTTACTTACTTAGATTGTCTTCATACGAATATGTGGAGTGAAGTTAAATCGTTTTCACCTTCCATCATTAAATACATAAACATAAAACCAGCCCAAGCGACTAGCACCCGTCTGTTCGGCATAATCGCAGCGACTGAATGGATCAGCCGATTCGTGGTAGGATTCGTGGCGTGCTCATGTAAAGTCCAAATCATTCGCGTTACATTACATCGTTGCTTACATTAGACGTTACAGCCGTCTGTAAGCAGCTTAAGAAGTCATAGTTACTGTGAACATAATAATATCCCAAAACCTATACACACAAACATGTATCAATGCTCAAGATTGGCTTACCTTGAGGTAGTCCATTATTTGTGGGACGGAATTTACTAAGCACGTATGCTACAAATTGCAAGTAGTTTCCAATTTGTATATCTCCAACTCATTTCATTTAAAAACTCTTAGCAGTAATTGTTCCTGGGAATAGATAAATGTGTGGACACAATTGGCCTATTCTCCATTAAAAAAAAAAGGCATGAATTTGTGTTTATCAGGAGCCTAAAACTCACACAGTTGCATAACCATTAATTTTGTTACTTTATTGATAGTGATTTTATAAGCCTGCTAACCAAAGTTGGGAATATTAACGCTTGCAACCACATGCATATGTTAACTTATCTGCCTCATTAAGAAAAGAGAACACCTGTAAACAGGAATTGATTTCAGGACCTTTGGCCTTGCGTGCCAGTGCTCTATCGCTGAGCCATATTGGATCCTCTCATGTCCAAGGTCATCCCCGTCTTGTCAAGTACTCTGCTTCCACTCCCTGTAAATATCACATTTTGACCGAAGATAGATTCGAAACTAGCTCTCGAAGAAGTATGGTGAATATATGCCTGAAAATAAACGCCTCAACTTTCCGATTTTGAAAAATAAACCAAATTTTGGTAATTTTATGCATTTATCAAAGTTACTGGATCTACTTACATAAATGCAATCATACGCAAAAAAAAAAAAAAAAAAGTTCTGTAGCTTTATTTTTTTTAAGATGGTGTCATTTTTGACAATTTTATGATAAATACCTTTTGACGATTACATTTTGTTAAATTTTTGCTAATTTATAAATAATTAGTATGTTTTCGAAAAGTACCAATAAAGTACGATCTTTAGTATTTTTCTGATTCATTTCCGAGGAACCAAGGAAATGGACGAAGGGAAACAAAGTTAATGACATAGACAAAGTCATAGACATAGTCAAAAACGTTGTCAAAAACATTGTCAAAATATGACATAGCATTTGTGATCCATGAAGGACTACAATGGGTTGGACTTCACCTTATATGGTAGTCTAGTTGTCTGATGAAATGAGAACGGTTGACCGATTGGAAACACTAGAAGAGACCAAAAGAAACAAAGGATTGAATCCACCGTTATTTTGGAGTAAACAATAAATGAAACATGCTTTTCGTAGCAACATACAGCTTCCCCCTGAGCTAAGAGCCTCTCCGGAAACTTTACACCAGTTTAGTTTGCTTGCCTGCTTGCTTGTTGACAAACCTTCAAAACGGAACAAAGAAACACAAACAATGGCAGAGCCATAGGAACTCCAAATATTGTCCCATGCGTACCATTCCGTTTCTTCCAGATTTCGTTTCATTTGGTACCAACACTGTCAGATTTCACATGTCACCGGTTTGGTAATAAGGCCTACCTGACTGTCTCATTCACGGACATTCATTGTTCTACATTCATTACTTAGATTATAGTTCGTCGTGTGAAATAAAAAAAAAATATAATCAATAAATGTTTTGAAACCTTCATGGATTATCACAACAGAAATTGTATGTAGCTGGCTCTATCTTGAGACACTGAGGTTTAACCCCGATTGGCAGAACTTTATTCACTGCAGAGGTGTGCTGCTTGAGTATAAAATATAACCACAACCGATTACCGATTAGGAAAATTAATTGATTATGATTCGGTTATTTACACCGATCAATCCTGATTAACGATTATTTATGTATAAAAAGATAATACAAATTGTGAAATATATAATTACAATTATTATAACAGTTAAAGTAATTTATAAAGGATTTTGTTTAAGAATTAAACATTTTATATTAATGTTGCGAAATAATTCGTATATATATATTTAACTAGTCCTACCGCCATTTTCAGATCCTTCGTTTCCAATTTTTTTTTTCGGGGTGTTTGCTGACAAATTTATATCTTCCACCACATTAAGAAGTAATTTGTTGTATCCGTTTTGGAATTTTTTTTACCCTCCCCCCAATTCATCAAACCCCAATTAGATTTTTTAACAAATGATTAACTATTTAGGTATTTGGAGTAATCCCACTACATCCCTGACAAATTTTAATTATATATCTTACCTAAAAGTGTGATTTTCTATTAAAATGCTCACCTCTAACAAGACGTGTATTAATCACAACTTGTGAATGTGTGAAATGCCAGCCCTCCACCGTGGTTTGGATCCCACGTTAAACTGTAGGTCCTTCACTTCATCTCACAATCACTCTGCCATTACACATTAGCTTAGGTGATTATAAACCGAACGGGTAGTAATACGCGGTGCTAGTAAAAATAATAATAATAATACGCCCCCCTTTCTCTATTTACCAGTCCCATTTTAAAATCTGAAATTATTAGAATATTTAGGTTATTTGGAGTAGTTCAATAACCTTCCTTCCTAGTTTAAGTTGTATACCTAACTTGTAAGTTGTAATGTTCACCGCATTACCAGTGGTTAGAAATAGAATATAATGTCATCACGTTTAAGTGACCCTATTTTAATTCTGTATTTTATTACGGGGTGTCTTTCTTACTTGGGGTTTTATAATTGAGATTAATAATAAGAATATGTATGGTTGATTGGTTTAACTCGTTATTTTTATGATTCCAAACAATTGGGATCCGCGATTAGATAACACACGTGCTGCTGATTTCCTTCATAGGGATTTGTGCTGACTAAAAAGTTTGGACCATGATTGATCCTAGATTGTGCCCGGCACAGAATTTGTAAAGTCCCGATAAAGATTAGGTGATTTTAATGAAAATATTTATTGTCATGACTGACAAATACACAGACAACCTCGGCGACAACTAAGCTAGTGACGATAGCTACGTTTTTCAAAAGGTTTATCTACAAAGTTTTAGCTTCTAGAACACTTCTTGAGTAATGGGACGCAGCGGTCTTTGTGTTCCTCCCTTTCTTGCTTTCTGAGAAGATTTCACCTGGGTGGCCGATAGAAACAGAAGGATGCTGCAACACGGTGTCATTTAGACCTAATGTTAAATATAGTGTTAAATAATAGTGAATTTTCAATATTATCCCATCAGATCTTGTTATGCATAAATTATTTTTTTTAAAAAGATGTATAAAATATAGTAATTACAAAGTGTAAAGCACCCCGCCACAATTTCATCAACTTCAACCTTGAAATCTCAAATGTTAAGACTTGTTTGATTATTTGAATTGCCACCTCTACCTGCTTGCCAAATTTTAATTAGATATCTTGCCTCATAGGATCTTCCTATATTTAGACCCACTAAGACCTCTAAATATCCGGTGCCCCATTTTGAAATTTCCAATTTTTATACTTTTCTGGTTATATGATGTGATTACTCTACCATCCCGCAGAGATTCAGTTTTCTAACCCATCTTCGAGAGGTTAATCTTTTTCTGGACTCACTCACCCACACATATACCTTCTGCTTTATATATGAGATAAGACATGAACAATTATTAATTAACAATTGATATTATTTTGAGTTTGGTCCACTATCAATGATACAGTTTGAATAAATCTATTTTCAAACATCTAAAATACAGTGAAGTTGTTATGTTATTAAGTGTGAATATCTAATAAAGAAAAAAACAATTATTCGGCATGATATTCGTCGATTACGATTCAATGACGATGCACATATAATTATGATTCATCACTATCCTCATCAGTACATCGCTAGGCATAACGGAATAGATTTTTTCATCTCTCTTTAAGTTAATTTTGTTAATATTATTATTACCTACATTTACTTTTCTTTCTAAAATATACCACTTAAAACTATATCTATAACTCCCTTTGGCATTCCAATAGAAGTATTTAAGCGTACACTATATATTCTATATCCATTAGCTGATTAAAAGATGTTGATGACTCGATACACTACGCTGAAATATCGAGAAATATATTGGATTTTGGATGTTTTGAGAATGTGATTAAAAAAGGATATTTTTATGAATACAAACTAGGATATGTTAGTTTACCTATTTTTTTGTTTTGAATATATTGTTTTATAATATCTTTATTAGTATTAATTTCACCAAAGTACGCTGAAAACATATAATAATCTGTCAAAATCTATTGGGTGCACTTAGTCAATTTTCTTGATAACATCTGCAAAGACGTAGGCTACTAGATATTATGAAGTGAAAGATAAATTCTATAAATTACAACATTTAAACGCAGTTTGAGAATATTTAAAACAAACTCATGCATATATATATTATTATTATATTTAGCGTAAAAGATATTTACGGTAAGTAAATAACAGGAAGGTATTTTGAAAACATAGCTTTCACAATAGAAGGATCAATAGAACATTCTTAGAGAAACAACATATCTTCAACATGTTAAACAGATCATGCGTAGTTTAGAGTGTTATGTATTTAAATCAGTAGCAATAATGTTCGAGTTGCTAGGAAAACATAGTTAATTGAAGTGGATAGGGAGGTCGGTGGGTAAAATCCCAACTGGTTCCCTGAGGTTGGTTTTCCTTAGGTGTTATTTATAACTATGATTTTCACATCCTTACTTCATGCTAATGTAGATGCACTTCCTATAAACTTTCTTCTCCATCATTATACTTAAGATTATGTTGACAGTGATCATAAAACACTATGTTGCGGGAAAGTAGGGATATCGGTATTGACTCAGATTTTTTAAAACAAGAAAAGTAGCAGATAAATTGCTTTGGGTTATAATTATAGGGATAAGGAAGTTTAATAGAGAGTTTGGGTGGACACCAACCATTATTTAACTAGTAGTTATATAAATAGAGGATCTCGCTTCCTCTATTAAAATAAATCCTAGGAATTGTATATAATGTTAATAATTAAGTCATGTTCTTATAGTTACTACTGTCCTAATATTTCTCTTTGGATTTAAAGATAAAATATCTGCCTGTTTCTCCTTGGAATTCAAGATATTAGCCCTTAGTGATAAGGTTATGTAGAAAACAAAGGAATAATATACAGTAAAACCTTGGATTGCGAGTAACTTGGTTTGCGAGTGTTTTGTAAGACGAGCAAACATTTTCAATAAATTTTAACTTGATAAACGAGCGATATCTTGCAGTACGAGTAGTATTATGGTTACGCTTTGTCTGCCGAGCAGTGTCATTGGATAGGTTCTTTGTTAAAGTCACACAAAAAGAAAAATATTCCAGTGATCCAACATATAGCGGTGATTCGTGATCCAACATATAGCGGTGATTCCGTTAGTGACAGTGAAAGTCGACCTAAACTATAACCCACCTCCTATCTCTCTCGTCCACCTCACACTATCCACCATTAAATTTAATAAATAAATTTGATTACAGTACAGCTACATTTAAATAACGAAAATAAAAAAGGTATTAATCATTTTTAGATTAAATATTTTTGGGTTGTGGGATGAATCATCTGAGTTTCCATTATTTTTTATGGAGGAAATTCACTTTGATATACGAGTGCTTTGTATTACGAACACGTTTACGAAACGAATTATGCTCGCAATCCAAGGTTTTACTGTATTTAATAGTAAATTATATTCATAGAAAATAACCACTGTTCACGTGGTTCAAGACGTCAGTTTTGCAATAGATGTCAACAATAAAAAAGTGCTCTAACTAATCAATCGAATGCTTAGAATTTTAAAATCAAATAGCTTGAGATGAGCTGTAAAACGAAAAACTCCTAGAGTAGTCATCATATTGAAACAGATAGCCACATTTAAAAACTATGTAGCTATGCACACATCGTTCAACCTAGGTTCAAAGCAAGTCCCTGCCAAATTTCATTGACATTCAAAGTTGAATTATTATTTTTAGTTATTTAGGGACGTGATGATATACATCACCTTCATTTTAGCATGAGAACTATTTTAAAATAACAAACTCCTACTTAAATATTGCCGAATTTCTGAACGTCTACATCGTGCCTTGGAGCTCTTTTAGGTGCCTTCTGACTTCGCTAATCTCAATACTTTGATGTGAAAGTAATTAATCGTTCTTTGTCTAAGACCTATCTAAGAAAAAACAACGATTCTCCATTTGGACCAACCTGGTGGTTCTAAATAGCAAATCCTGTCGACGTTAGTCAAAATCGAGAAGTTGGCAGAAAACCCAGGCTTTGCCACTAATGTGTTCCGGGTGCTCCATCTGTTTCATTGCAGATGACGGGACGGTGTTGAAGGGTTGGGTGAAGGTTCGGTTAGGGGGTGTAGGTGTGTAGGGGGCGAGGAAGTGTTAAACAAGATCTCTTCGAGTGTAATGAGCAGACTAAAGCAGGCAGGCAGGTATTTGCTTGTGACACTAATGGCTGTTGGGGGACGGGTGGGGGAGTCTTTTAGCTTGGCCGGACCCGCAAAAGGGAGACCACCTCAAGAGCATAATTACTTAGTTCCCTAGAGGGGACGGTTGGATATAGGGGGTGAGTAGAAGGTTTGCGGTAATCAAAGACCACTAGCTAGATTTAATTGGGTTAATAGGATTAGATGGCATGCTGCTCAAGGGCTGTGCTTTCAAAAGAACTTTTCAGTGAATAGTTAAACCCCTGAAATCATGAATAAAAATAGTTGGGTTTCAACTATTATCCAGATGATTCCATAACTTAAGCAGATTTCTGTGGTCACCACACAGTTTTAGTTTCACGTTGTTAGGCAAGTTAAATCATAATTCATCCACCCAACTATATTTTTTTTAAAAATTTAAGTTTGGCAAGTTCTAAATAATAATGTAAAACGCTTTTTCAATAATTAACAATTAGCATATCTTCTATGTGATATAAATTTATTTCATACACTCGAATAAAATATTGACTTATACAAGGGTGAATAAGGTTCATATTGCTTCAATGCTACATCGTAGTATGATCCCAACTCATCTTGATTTATTTGTGTGTACACTATGACACAGCCAATATTCGAGTACATCTATTTTTGTAGTAAAACGGTTCCGGCTGGGAGTTATTCTATTAGCATAACGATGCAATCTAGGAGCTATTTTAATAACAAAACGGTGCAAGCTGGGTATTATTTTAACAAATTTGCGGTGCACAGCGTATGTCACCGACAAACCACACTAGATGAGTTTGACATGACGTTGGTTTAAGTCATTAATAGCACGGGGTTGAACGTTAAAATTAAAAAAAAAAAAGTGGGAGTTTCTAAACTAACCATAAATAACACTGACAAAGTTATTATAACTGCTATAACTATTATTATATTTGATATTCTCTACAACTTGCACACAATCTCCCAACTAAACTCCAATAATCCTGAATATGTGAGCACGCTGATCAAACGTGGCATTCTTCGCAAGTGCATCTCAAAAGCTTCTTTCTCATCCCTACCCTAACAGAGTAATTATCATATATGCGTATAACCTGAACAAGTATTAAGACAATGGAATGATTGGATCAAACACCAAGCTGGTCTTGTCTGGTTTACCCGTTCGTGATTGAGAGGCAAGAGTTCAAATACCATTCAAATGAATGGAGACTCTTTAATAATTACTTAATTGGTTCCCCACTAACCCCAAACGTAAATAAAAGTAAATTCACCTAAAATGTTACCTTCCTCATTCCAATCAAAATAGTTTATTTTTAATTTTTTTAACACAGTGTTTTACTACCCGTTCAGGCTATAAGTCAAATGTACTAATTACGCTAACGAGTTAGGGATGAGGAAGGTTAAATATGAAGGAAGTGTTCCCACATTTAAGTTAAGGGAGAGTAGAAAACAATTTTTGGAAACCAACCTCAGTACACCTGACAGGGATTCAAATCCCCATCTCCCCATCATTGGCGATCCAATATATTGCGAGAGTGACACCTTAGACCGTTGAACCACTGAAGCTGGTAAGAATGTGGTTTAATGAAGGTGAGATAAACAGGTAGTAAGATGGGATACCTTATAAAACAACAACATAGAACGTAAAAATTAACAAAACTTAACCAATTCTAACTTAAATAATCTACGTAGTGTGTATCGGTAAAGGGAACAAACCAGAGTACGGTTGTTAAATTATTCTATCCATCGAGAATAATCAAACCACATATCCTTATTAAATCATATAGTCGAGACTCGGATAACAGCCATTCCTCCATTTGACCCAAACTGCTTGATATTCGTATACGAGGAAATTGATTAACTCTTGAAACCATAAACCAGTTTCATAGTCAGAATGAGTACGCCTCAAGTGTAGCACTACACTAAATGCAGGACAACACCTACCTAGACGAGAATGGAATGGGCCAGTTTCATATGCAAAATTGTCTCATTCTATGAGAGTTTGGGTAGGTGTCGTCCTGTATTTAGTGTAGCGGCATACTTGAGGTGTACTCAATCTGACTATGAAACTGGCTCTTTGATTATAAATATGGTCTAAATTTGGCAGATTTCCCCCCCAAGACATTCATTAAATGAAAAGAGGCAGAAATGGGCATGGAAACCGCTCTCTATAGTGGGTCAACCTCAAATCCTGGGTGTCAAATAGACTCTAATAAAAACCTTTTGAATGTTTAATTCCCTTAGGGAGGAGTTGGAGACTGAATGTGGTTAGAATAGATTTGATGTACCAATAAGAAGAAAAGTAATTTTCTTAAAATAACATAAACTAGTTTGTGTTGGTGCCTCTAGCTATAAGATCAGTTCTAGCTCTGTTTATGTGTTAAAATTGCTTCAGCTACTGGTACACGCAATCCCGTCATTTGAAGCGTCTATCAAACTACAGGCTGGGGAACTAATAGAGATCGGCGCAGACGAATAGCTTCCATTTCTGTACATTATATACATCCTTCGCAAGGGAAACAAATTGAGTCATTTAGGTGTGTTTTAACAATCTCGATATTTTCCCCTCCCACTCTCCCTACACTGCTCCCTCCTCACCCAATAGCGTGCGGTGCAGTGGTATACAATGACACAGAAATACAGCTGACTTGGGGCGGGGGGTGGGGGTTAATGTATATTTAGAACACGAAAGTACTTTCATCGCCCTAATTCTAAAAAGCTATCTCTTTGGCCCAGTGGGAGAGGAAGTGTAAGATATGAATTCAACTCGGGTTAGATTAATAAAAATATACTCTTTGTTTATGTATGGCTCTGTTACTCAAATATTATATTTAATTGGGCAAGAAATTGAAGATTGTGTCTAGGCCTTCCACATATTTAAATATAGGAAACGTACTTGCATTTTCACTGAGGGAGAGTGCGAAACCTTAAGGGGAAAAAACCCTTAAAACACCCAGCCATGATTTGAATCCAGACCTCCCCTTCCCTGATAAATAATAACAAACGATATTGACGCCTTAGTCCACATGTCCACCATTTTGGGTACATTTTTTTAAAATGTTAATATTAACGTTTGGTCGAATGGTCTAAAACAATGATTCTTAAAATTTGTCCATATCAAGAACTCTCTGAAGCCAGTTATAACACTCCGCAGTCCCCCTAATATACTCCGTCATATGGGGGGAAATTAAAGATTTAAGCACATATTTATAGTACTCTGCATAACCCATTTCTTATTAATAAAAAGAAATATGTTTAGTTCGAGAGTAATGGAAATTAAATACCACACAATCGCAAAAACTTTCACATACTATGTGTATTGTAGCATGGATATTTTATTTCCAAATTAGGTTTTCAGTAAACTACCCTTAAATAAGTTTTCCTCAATATATCCCCCAATATATTATCTTCTTATTAGCAATAAACACTCTTTTTACATGAGTTTTATACTCGATTAGTAATATTTTTTTTAATGTTTCAAATTTTCAAAAATAAGATATTGGTAAACTACTCTAAAATTATTTTTCATTTGTGAAAATAAAATCTTATTTAAAGAAAAACTAATTTTCAAGGCCAGTTTCGAAAAATAACAACTTACATTTAATTTGTCATAAGCAAACTAAAATTTTGAACAATATCATTGTAGCTTTTTTTTTATATTTAATTTAAAAAAACATTAAGTGAACTATTATAAAATGAATTGTCTTAGAAAAGCAAATATATGTAATTATTTGAAATGTAAACAACATATAAGAAGTTACCCATTTGGATCAAATCACTGGAGCCATTTTTTAAAACATTCTTATCTTTAAAAAACCAGTAATCTGTAAGCTTTCCTTAAACAAATTTCACCAAAAAAACTAGTGTACACTTTTTATCATGTCCAGTTAAACATTTAAAAAAAACGTTAAAGCTATTTTCGAAATATTTTATTTTGAATTTTAAAAAATCCTCTTCAGTAAACCACCTTTTAATCAATTCTTTATCAAAAAACCAAGTATATAGTGTTAATTGGGAAGTCAATAACTCCCTAGATATCTATTTTAAACAAAATCTTTGAAGCTATTATCATAAAATGTGGCATTCAAAACATCAGTAAACTACCTTTAATTCGAGTGCTAATGTCAAAGTCAAGAAAACATATCCAACATAACCTATAACATCTAGCTATCAAGTTTGAAAAAAAAAAAATAGTTTCGGATCTGAGGCCAGGGACAGTCAGACATACAAAAAGACGGACAGGAGACTGAGAGACAAACATGGGGACAGACAGGATTGTAAAATCAACTATTTTTTAGGTTTGGACACATATAAACGTAAAGATTCATAATTATCTATAGGCTAAAAAGTTTCACAATTTCAATACTTTATCTTGATATGAAAAAGTAAAAATAGACGTCCAAGCAAAATTGTTAGTAGCGAAGACTTTTTATATGATGTTAAAATAGAAATAAAAAATAACTCAAACATCTATATTTGTTTCGTGGACCCCCACAGGACTCTTCATGGTCCCAAGGCTGGAAACCTCTGGTCTAAGGCATTGCTCTCGCAAAATACTTTACTGTCAATAATGGGGAAGTGTGGGTTTGAGTCCCAGTCGAGACTACAAGGCTGGCTTCCCTTAAATATTATTCACTTTCCCTCCATAGAAATGCAGGTTAACTTCCTCATTTCTAATACATGACTATAGTTAGTATATATACGTACAACTTGAACAGTTAGGGAGTCGTAGTAACCAAAAAAACATAATGGTAACCTAAAACATTTATTTGCTTATAAAAACTGGCGCTATCAAAGAAACATAGTAAATATGACCAAAATGTAAAGTTAAAATTAAAATTTATTTTTAAAAAGTGGTTCCAACCTGGACAAAATTTTTTGAAACCAAATTTTGTGGTTTCATTTGAGATCGTCTGGACCCTACTAAAATGTAAACACATTATTAAAGAGCGTTGAGCTATAAAGTATGTCTAATTTGTTAAGTAATTGTCTAATAATAAACAAACCACGGTACCAATTTAGCACCTAGTTTATTCATGGAGTATGTGGTAGTTTAATTTTGTGGGACCCCTTTCAGACACATCATTTAAATTAATTTTAATTTATTTATTAAGTTTTAAGCTTTGTACTGTACAATAAATTACAAAATATAATGTTTAATTTTTTTTTACGTTACATTATTCTCGTCTTTTCAACTGTGATGACCTTTTAAAGGAACTGGCTAGTAAAATCATAAAAAATAAATAAATAACATTATCTTACATATTTTATCATAAAATAAATTATAGTTTGGAAGTTAGTTTTTAAAAATCAGCTGTCAACTAAATATGTTTACATTAATTTTTCTCCAAAAAACAAGTAAAGCATTTTATTTATCATGCTCTATACTCCCAAGATACCCATTCATGTTGAACCAAACATTTAGGGAAATTTCAAAAAAATTTCAAATTTTAAAAACTAGCTATCAGTAATCTAACCATTAATTTTGGAGCTAGAAAGAGAATCATGATATTGCATTGAGGTTTGACCATACAACATTTAAACATCAAGTTTGAATGAAATTCATAAAACCGTTTTAGCTTAATCAGTCGCACCTGCTTTTGTAAAGCGCATTCGCAAAAAAGTGATGGGTTTGTTTTATGCTTAAATATCGTGGAACGCAATTTCAACAACTATGACTCCATCATCAAAGTCATAATACATTTGGTAAAAACGAGTAAAATCAAATTAATCTATAACAAAACTATTAATTATTAATTTTATTAAAGAACACCTTTTACTATATATTTCTATGAACTGTAATCCTTGAACAAATAACTAATTGCCTTAATTGACTATTAGTGCATCCTTATTGGTTTTTTATTGGCTGAACGAGAGCCAACTTCAGCATATAAACACAAGATATGGACAATGTTCATCTCCTCCTGAAAAGCGAGTCTGACAGTTCCAACATATTATGACTGCGTTTGCGTGTGTTGTTGTTGTTGTTATTATTATTATTATTATTATTATTATTATTATTATTATTATTATTATTATTATTATTATTATTATTATTATTATTATTAGCACCGCGTCTTACTATCCGTTCAGGTTATACGCAATTACGCTAATGAGTAAAGGTAGGGTGATTGTGAGATGAAATGGAGGACCTACAGTTTAACGTGGAATCTGAACCACGGAGGAGACCTGGCATTCCACACATTCACAAGTTGTGATTAATAAACGTTGCGTGTTCTATTGTAGACATACAATATTAAGAGTCTGAGTCAGACATGCGGATGTGACTGGTTGTAGACGTGGCTTAAGGTGGGGATGTAGAGAACGCGAGAAAACGTCAATGTTTTTTGCAGTTTTTATAGCATAACTTTTTTTTTGGGTCAAAATATGACCCTTTAGTTTAATTTCCTTCACATGTTGACCTCAACATTTATTTAATATTTGTCAAGGGTGTCCTGAAATTTTATGACTACGTTTTCTCTTCATTTAAAAAGTTTGTCATCTAATACCGCTATACTCATGATGGGTATTCAGCTATTTTTGATATCACCAGGTGAAGAAAATTAAACGTTATGTCTGTACTGAAGTAATATTTTATTTATTTTGGCCAAAAGATTTTTTAGCTGTAAAAACTGCAAAAACATTGGCCTTTTCTTGCGTTCCCTAAACTCCCACCTTAGGCCCCGTGTACGGGCAGACATACATATATACATGGGGATAAAGAATGTAGATCTCTATTTTTTAATTTCGGATGTACATGAAATGTCAAGACCCATCATAATCTAGAAGAAGAAATTTGTAATGTGCAAAATATGTTTTCTATATTAGAAAATAAAAAAGGTTTCTTTTATGCACGCTTAATGTGACTTTCTGCTATAAAAATATATGTTTTAGCTGTTGGGGTCCCTTCAGCCTAGAGCAAACTGCCCTATTTTACACTCTTCTGACCACCTCGTCTGGATCCAGAATATGTCTTAATTAACACTTAACATTACTAGACTGCTAAATTTACTAGTCCCAGAGTTTGAGTTGTGGGTACTGGAAATGTTGCTAATAGTTGTAACATTTTAAAAATTTGGGATAAAATGTTGCACTGCACTGAGATAACTTATCGACAGTTGTTTAAGGTTTGTTATTTTTGCGTATCTGGTTTCAATTAGATTTTAAGATTTCAAAATCAGAAGAAAAGGCCATGAGGATTTAGGAAAAGTTATTGAAGACTTTAAAGTTAAAAATAATTCAACGCTTTACGTGAATATTTTTACATCTGAGATTCAAGCCAAAGGTAAGAAACCCAGATCTACCCTCAAATATCAAATAAAATTATATTTTCATAGGGCCACGGAAGTTAATTTCAAGATAATGTGAGATTGCTTCATATGGTTTTATTTAAGTTATTACACATTTTTTAAGAACAGCTTAAACTTAAAATTTAACCTTTCAACTTTCGCTTACATTTTGGTGAAAACCACATCTTAAAAAAATTAAACCACTTAATAAATAATCTGTAATTTAAAAACGTCTGCAACGCTTCTCAGTGCTCTACCATTCTTAAAGCGTTCTTTTATCTCTCTTCCAAAAGGGGATGAATTACTACAAGGGTTTGAAGGGAAATAGGTAAGGATGGACCCCAAGAATACATCTTTTCCGCCTCAACTTGGATTTTTGAATAATTCCCTCTATCATTTTTTAGTACTGTGTCACTCGGGTTACACGCATATGTATTAAAATACGCTAGTGTGTTATGAAAGAAGACGTTTTAATATCTGAATAAGTGTACCCGCATTTTTGTGGAAGTAGAGTTAAAAACCATTTAGGAAAAACCACCACTCTCGATAAACCCAACTGAGACTCAAACTCCAATCGCCTCATCATCGACACTCCAGTATTTTGCGAGATTGATGCCCTATACTATTCGATCACCGAAAAAAGGCAATTTCCTTATAGTATGAAATTAATTTGTATTTAAAAAGTGGCAGGATAATAATATCAAAATTTCCGAATTAAAGGTATCTAGGATGCCGTGAAATACCGTCAACTCTCGGTGAAAAGTGAGCATGGTTTCTGCTGAATGAAGAAGTTGATGACACCTTCTCGTTCACACCACACCCCCTTTTCCCTCTCAACCGACCACCCCAGGTCAATCAGTCACCGAGCCCACCTGTCATTTGTCAAGGTGCATATCTCATGACGCGTCCTCTACCTCGAGGGAGAGATTCTTCAACTTGCGTAGACGCATCCAGCGCGGACAGGAAATGGCAGCAAATTTGTTGTTGGAATCAATGTCCCTCGCCACCTCCCTTCCTCCCCTCTTCCCATGTTCCAACCAGTCCCTTCTATACCTCCCTATGGGGGAGGCGAAAGGGATTTATGAAGTGGATCATCGTGACCAGAGGTAAAATAAGCGACAAAGAAGAGGGGAGGGGGAATATGCGTGTGTCATAGGACACTCTGTTGGTATAATACCCCCACCCGTTGAAAAAAAGTAAAAAATAAGGGTGACAGAAACTGAGATTGGTGGAGACACGTCAGTGCCGTCAACATTCAGTGTAATACCTAGTCTAAGGGCTAGATGGTTAAAAGCACATTTCCTGACTGACTAAACGGGATACTTAAAAAAAAAAAAAACTAATTTATAACCAGAAAACTTAATGAAGTACGGTTTTCTGCATTCTAATCTTTATTACAGCGTAATTCTAATGTTTTCTTAAGTAGAATATAGAAAACCGCATCATGATGTGACGTCTGGTTTGAACTGTTTTACTTAGGTGTGATCCGTGGGTGAGATGGGACTCTTTAAGCCCAAGTGCAAGAACTAGTCTAGAAGCATTATCGTTAAGTTGGGGATATAGGGAACAAAATAAAAGGCCAGTGTTTTTGCACTTTTTATAGAAAAACTTTTTTTGATCAAAAGAAATCAAACATTCATCCAGTAGACACATAGAGTTTATTTTCTTTTTATGGTAACATCAACAAATCTTGAATATAATGACAACTTTTCTCTCCCTTTAAAAGTTTCTCATATAATGCCGCTATGTTCATTACAGATATTCAAGAATTGTTGATATTACCATTTGTAGAAAATTAAACTCAATGTTTCTACTAGAGCAGTATTTTATTTATTTTGGACAACACCAGTTTTGATATAAGAACTGTAAAAACACTGGCCTTTTGTCACCTTCTCTTTGAACCCACCTTGAAAGCCCATCTCACAGCCAATTAACCGGAAAGTTAGATAATCAGGTTCAAGCGTAATTATGTATCTAAGTGCAATGTTCTGTATTCTCAACTTGACAACAGCGAAACTCGACTCGACTTAGTAGATTTTTAATTTTAAAATATATTTTCAATTTTATTTTATTTAAAAACAAATTATAAATTCTTTCACTGGTATAATGAAATATATTTTTCATTTCGTAATAACTCAAATCAAAAGTTCCTAGCCTTAATATTTTTCAAATTAATTAATAGTTTCAAAATATTAAACTCAATGCATCCAGATGGGCTAGAAATCCTCTCACATACGTGGGTGATCATTTCTAAAAAATGTCTATGTTGTTTACAACGATGCTCTTTTGTTTACTGTCCCCCCACCCCTATTGCAAAATCTTGTGGAACGTAACAACTCCTAGAAAACTTTTTGTCTCTCTCTCTCACCCTTCTGGAGCCTGATGGAAGCATGATGCAAACATGGTGCAACCTAAAGAAAGAAAGAATTTTCCAGAATAATTTATTTCGAACCATATACCAGGAAATAGGACTCATGTCTTCACTCGGTCCAAAATATTACTATAGAACGGGCCATGAAACATTGATATCTCTAATTTATACTAGGTCCATAACCTTTCAGTAGAACGGTCAATGACGCAATAATCTATCAACTTTAAGCTATCGTACATACAAATATAATAATTCTAGTCAAATGTTCTTATAATCAAATAAAAATAAATTTTTTCAACTTAATTGCATTCACATATAAATAAAATTAAAACCTAACTTACAGTAAAATTAAATATGACGTCAATGCAATTAATTTTAAAAAATGTAATACTATAAGGGACAAAAACAAAACAAGCCAAATATTCCAACGTGGCTTTACTATCACGTAAGGAAAAGAAGAAATATTCTTACGAGTGACTTTACAATGCGAGTCTCAACTACAACTCACAACAACGTAGAGGCTCCCGAAAAGATCCATTCACTGGTCTCAATTTCACAAATTTCTAATGTAGTATAGTGAACACCACACTATGATTTAACGTATTTTCGAGCTGCTTTACCTACCTAAATAGGTGTTATCCAAGGTGTGACATAGGCTCTTTTGATTTTGTGATTTAAAAAAAAACTTACGACCCACTTTGGGTTATTCGGGTCGGAATTTCATTCATGTCAAAGGTGTTCTTACAAGTCCGGATCTGATAAAAGTTTAAGAGTGTAAAGTGAATTTTGAATTAACATTTAAACTTTAATTTTTTTCGTTGGGTAACAATTTTAGTTTTATAAAACTAACAAACCGTTCGGATTATACGCACTTACGCCAATGTGTAATGGTAGAGTGATTGTGATATGAAATGGAGGAGCTACAGTTTAACGTGGGATCCCAACCACGGTGGAGGCCTGGCATTCCACAGATTCACAAGTTGTGATTAATACATGTGTGTCAGAGGTGACGGAAAGCTTTGGCAATCAGAAAGATCTGTGCTGGGACCAAGGATTGAACCCCGGCCCCCCAGGACAGAGGTCTGACACATTACTCCCTGACCGACAGGTCACCTTTATTGAAGTTAAATCATATATTAATAAAATCTGAATATACTTCTAAAGAGACATTAAAGTTATTCTAATAATAATTGAAATGTTAAGGAAAGACCCCAAACCATGTATATTTTAGAACAACCCACGCCAATTAAGATAATTGACTTTTATCTGACGGTGATGGGAAAGTTGGGGTTTAAATCCCAGAAGGATGTATTACGGTGGTTTAAACTAGATGGTATCCCTCCCTACACACTAATACGGGTACCTTTTATTTATATTTTACCTTCCTTATCCCTTCCACATAAGCGTAATTAATATATACGTGTGGTGGTAAAAAGTGGTGAACTGCAATGTGGATCTATCTAAACCAAACATAAATGTCCTAAATATTATTTGAAGAACACACGGGTTGACGTATGAACACTTTAAAAAAGCATTTTCAAAATTTTACGTGTCCAATAAGGTTTATTCTGATCTATATATCCGAACCTATAAGTCACGTATCGACCAACGTGTTTCCTTCTCACACATGCTTTCCTTTTTGTGTTTTTAAAGAGTCTAGATAATTTGATCTCATGTTCTTTTCGCCCAAGACACGTGACTTTTCGCCTGAAAGATTCACTGCTTAATGAACGCTTATCCAGTTTAGGATTTTGAAAGAAGTACGTTGATAATTTTATCCGCTGCATGGTTATTTAAATTAACATTTTCGCAATTACCAACATAAAAACTAATAAACGTGATCATATCCTTTCTGGTGAACAAGAAACACGCGGAGAGTGTCAGTGATTTAATGATCTAGTGATCTATTTACTCTCGAATAGAACTACTATACAAGAAACGCCAACACATGCTTTCACATAAATTACTCATAATACATACACTTAGTTTATTTTATTTCAAGCTCACTTAGTAGTCAGTATTTATACTATACTTTTGCGTCCTAAAAAATATTAGAAATTTAAAAGGGTTCAACAAGTACACGTGCATAATATACCTTCCCAAAAAACACTAACTAAAAATTATTCATATTTTCCTATTTGACAAGAACCCCTGCCAAAGAATACAACAATAAACTTACATATATATATTTTTTACAATGGACATTATGTTGTTGACATCAAATTTTGCGAAATATTTTACAAATACAAGAGAAGTGATATCAAAAAGTCTTCTTCACATACGCAAAGTTAGTCATATTTCAAAGAAAAATTTAATAACTGACCCAGCACAACGCCAACAAAATACAAATACGCACTTATTAACATATATATTTCAAATGAAATTACAGCTTTGGTCTTATTTTAATCTAATACATGAAATAATTTACAACTAAAACTAATTTATATCAAGAAATCATGACAAATATTAAATCTTATGTCAAGGAAAATGAAATACCTACAATACTTTTTTATTTAATGTAAATAATACAACAAATGTTCATTTTGTTGGTAATTCAAAACGTGTTTACACGGTAATTTTAACATAAGAAAGTAATCTAATAAACAAATTAAAAGTAACTGTACATATTCTACATAAGTATGTAGAAAAAATATATTTTTTTTTTGGCAGGGAAACTTTTACTTTTTAAATACTTGGTTTCCCATTTTTCTAGATTATAAAACTAAATACTCTGTATCTCTTAATTTCAAAGGAATCCAACATATATTAATAGGGTATTATATAGGCCTATTTTCTTTAGAAATGTGTACATCACATACATTTTAATTGACATAATGTTAATATTAATTTATAAATTTAGTAACACAATTAATCTTATTTTAAAATAGTTAAAATAGTTATTTTTAACAACTTGTGAATGTGAGGAATACCAGGCCTCCACCGTGGTTCGGATCCCACGTTAAACTGTAGGTCCTCCATTTCATCTCACAATCACCCTACCATTTCACATTAGCGTAAGTGCGTATAACCCGAACGGGTAGTAAGACGCGGTGCTAATAATAATAATAATAATAATAATAGTTATTTTTAAAAATCTATGGCTAATCAATGTATATAACTTCAAATTTATATTCCTTATATTACAACTAACATATTTTTACTTTCTCTCTATCTTACAGGTAGAGAAAGTATTGTGATCGTCAAAAAAATCGAACTCGAGATTTTGATGAATTTTGACGTTTCATGACTTCCTGAATCCGAAAAAGTGGTTTTTGAATTTCCGTCTGTCTGTCTGTCTGTCTGTCTGTCTGTCTGTCTGTCTGTCTGTCTGTCTGTCTGTCTGTCTGTCTGTACCTCCAACTAGAGCCTAAACTATTTTACCGATTGAGCTGAAACTTGATATCTAGGGTTTTCATAGGGTTGCCCCGAGGGGTTTTTGGAATTGGATATCTACCCCTAAAATTAAGGGTAGTTTACTGAAGGGCAAAAAGAGAAAAAGTCGATTTTCTCAAAATCGGCTCTAACGATTTTGATTAAATTTCATTTATGAACATTAATAAATATTCCAAACAAAATGGCTACTCTCAATATTTCGGCAAAATCGTTTTAAGGGCTCCGGTCTGATGCGTAAATTAACATTTTTTATAATAGCTCCGAAACTATTTGAGATATGAAATTACTTAGCATTACAAATATGTATATATATTTATAATACAAATATTTTATTCAAAACATATTTTTATAAAATCAATAACTTTCAATATATACGCAATTATATATATATTTTTAACTTTTTGGGCATTAAAGCTTAAGTATTGCGACCGTAAGAAAAACTAACCTGAAATGTTGATGGATGTCGACGTCTCATGACCCCCCGAACCCTTAAAAATAGTCTTTGCAATGCCGTCTGTCTGTGTGTCTATTAAAACTTAAAATTAAGGGTAGTTTACTGAAGGGCAAAAAGAGAAAAAGTCGATTTTCTCAAAATCGGCTCTAACGATTTTGATTAAATTTCATTTATGAACATTAATAAATATTCCAAACAAAATGGCTACTCTCAATATTTCGGCAAAATCGTTTTAAGGGCTCCGGTCTAATGCGTAAATTAACATTTTTTATAATAGCTCCGAAACTATTTGAGATATGAAATTACTTAGCATTACAAATATGTATATATATTTATAATACAAATATTTTATTCGAAACATATTTTTATAAAATCAATAACTTTCAATATATACGCAATTATATATATATTTTTAACTTTTTGGGCATTAAAGCTTAAGTATTGCGACCGTAAGAAAAACTAACCTGAAATGTTGATGGATGTCGACGTCTCATGACCCCCCGAACCCTAAAAAATAGTCTTTGCAATGCCGTCTGTCTGTGTGTCTATAAAAACTTAAAATTAAGGGTAGTTTACTGAATGGCAAAAAGAGAAAAAGTCGATTTTCTCAAAATCGGCTCATACGATTTTGATTAAATTTCATTTATAAACATTAATAAATATTCCAAACAAAATGGCTACCCTCAATATTTCGGCAAAATGGCTTTAAGGGCTCCGGTCTGAAGCGTCAATTAACATTTTTTTAAATAGCTCCGAAACTATTTGAGATATGAAATTACTTAGCATTACAAATATGTATATATATTTATAATACAGATATTTTATCCGAAACATATTTTTATAAAATCAATAACTTTCAATATATACGCAATTATATGAATTTTTTTAACTTTTTGGACATTAAAGTTTAAGTATTGCGACCGTAAAAAAAAAACTAACCTGAAATGTTGATGGATGTCGACGTCTCATGACCCCCCGAACCCTAAAAAATAGTCTTTGCAATGCCGTCTGTCTGTGTGTCTATAAAAACTTAAAATTAAGGGTAGTTTACTAAAGGACGAAAAGAGAAAAATTTGGTTTTCTCAAAATCTGCTTAAACGATTTTGATTAAAATTCGTATCTAGGCGTTGATTAAGATTATAAATAAACTGGCTATTTTCATTTTCCTATGAAAATGATTTTTAGGGTACTTTACAGAAGCGTTAATTTCCGTATCTCCACAACTATTGGAGAAACTAAACAACTTATCATTGCAAAATTGTAGGACTATTAGAAATAAAAAACTTTTATTTGACATTAATTTTTATAAAAACAGCAGTTTCTGAGATATTTGCAAATATATTAATACAATTTTGTGAGCTTTAGTTGTAAACATATACTACTTAAGTCTTAACGCAATAATGCTCCAATGCCATAGAGTAATTAAATATAAGTATCTAAAAAAGTATGTTATTTTTCCTTAAATCTCTTAGGAGAAATGTTTGCATAGCAATGATCTATCTCCATTTTAGACTCAATAGTCAATATTTACATTTTTTATTGGTCAAAATGTATAAATGAATAATTAAATATCAATGCGATGACTTGAAGATCTGCAACACCTTTTAAAATGTTAAAATTTTAACCAGAAATCGAAATTTTATTACGAAGTGTTGACCCTTGTGGAAGACATTAAACTGTTTGAAATTTTCTTAGGTGGACAAAGATGCGCCTCTTTTCTCATTGATTCTATATCATTGTATATTATTTTATGCGTGTTCTTATGTGGAGTGGTGATGATACAATGTACTACATTATTCCGTTCAGAAATCTTACGAGTTTATAGAAAGAGAGAGAAAGTCTGTGCGGTGCGCCGTACCATTTATTTTAAATTATAAATAAAGAAATGTGAAAATACAAAGTAAACTATAGAATTAAGTCCTTGTTGAGGACTTCTCTCTGTTACATAACAGGAACTTAAGTTCATTTTTACTTTCTCTCTATCTTACAGGTAGAGAAAGTATGGTGATCGTCAAAAAAATGGAACTCGAGATTTTGATGAATTTTGACGTTTCATGACTTCCTGAATCCGAAAAAGTGGTTTTTGAATTTCCGTCTGTCTGTCTGTCTGTCTGTCTGTACCTCCAACTAGAGCCTAAACTATTTTACCGATTGAGCTGAAACTTGATATCTAGGGTTTTCATAGGGTTGCCCCGAGGGGTTTTTGGAATTGGATATCTACCCCTAAAATTAAGGGTAGTTTACTGAAGGGCAAAAAGAGAAAAAGTTGATTTTCTCAAAATCGGCTCTAACGATTTTGATTAAATTTCATTTATGAACATTAATAAATATTCCAAACAAAATGGCTACTCTCAATATTTCGGCAAAATGGCTTTAAGGGCTCCGGTCTGATGCGTAAATTAACATTTTTTATAATAGCTCCGAAACTATTTGAGATATGAAATTACTTAGCATTACAAATATGTATATATACTTATAATACAAATATTTTATTCGAAACATATTTTTATAAAATCAATAATTTTCATTCTATACGCAATTATATATATATATTTAGCTTTTTGGACATTAAAGCTTAAGTATTGCGATCGTAAAAAAAACTAACCTGAAATGTTGATGGATTTCGACGTCTCATGACCCCCCGAACCCTAAAAAATAGTCTTTGCAATGCCGTCTGTTTGTGTGCCTATAAAAACTTAAAATTAAGGGTAGTTTACTGAAGGGCGAAAAGAGAAAAATTTGGTTTTCTCAAAATCTGCTCAAACGATTTTGATTAAAATTCGTATCTAGGCGTTGATTAAGATTATAAATAAACTGGCTATTTTCATTTTTCTATGAAAATGATTTTTAGGGTACTTTACAGAAGCGTTAATTTCCGTATCTCCACAACTATTGGAGAAACTAAACAACTTATCATTGCAAAATTATAGGACTATAAGAAATAAAAAACTTTTATTTGACATATATTTTTATAAAAGCAACATTTTCTGAGATATTTGCAAATATATTAATACAATTTTGTGAACTTTAGTTGTAAAGATATACTACTTAAGTCTTAACGCAATAATTCTCCAATGCCATAGAGTAATTAAATATAAGTATCTAAAAAAGTATGTTATTTTTCTTTAAATCTCTTAGGAGAAATGTTTGCATAGCAATGATTTATCTCCATTTTAGACTCAATAGTCAATATTTACATTTTTTATTGGTCAAAATGTATAAATGAATAATTAAATATCAATGCGATGACTTGAAGATCTGCAACACCTTATAAAATGTTAAAACTTTAACCAGAATCGAAATTTTAATACGAAGTGTTGACCCTTGTGGAAGACATTAAACTGTTTGAAAAGTTCTAAGGTGGACAAAGATGCGCCTCTTTTCTCATTGATTCTATATCATTGTATATTATTTTATGCGTGTTCTTATGTGGAGTGGTGATGATACAATGTACATTATTCTGTACAGAAATCTTACGAGTTTATAGAAAGAGAGAGAAAGTCTGTGCGGTACTCCGTACCATTTATTTAACAACAGGCCGCTAGCATAGCTGATTACTTCATGCTGTACTGTATAAATAAGACATAATGCGTATAAAGTAGCCTTTGAGTGCACCAAGATAATTTTGGTAAAATAAAATACATCTAGTATAATTAAGCAAACTTAATTTATTTTACAATAGTGAGTTAAGAAATATTGTTGTAGTTATCTTTATTTTACTTAAGGCAATAAATTTTGCTATAAATTATTCGTTTGATCTTATCAACATATAACCAAATATTAATTGAATGAACCATGTTGTTTAAACTTTTCTCCAATATCTAAATTTTGTGTGTACTAATATGCAGTGATACTAGCACTTTTTTGACTTCAACGTCAGATCACTGGAACTAGAGAGTAGCCAGACCAGTATACATTAGAATTAGACCATGGTTTGAATATTTTAATTTTAATTTTCTTCCTTCCATCTTATACTAATAGTCTTACAATCTTTTGTCTGACAACCCTGTGAAAATGAAATGACGTAAAGGTATAATTTGACATCTAAACATTTTATAATCAAAGTACATTGTGGCTCCTATTAATATGTTTATGATAGTTATGAAGATAAGTAAGTGACTTTTAAAAATAGTTTAAACTAATCATTAAAGTAGAAATTGTATAAATGATACCAAATGCACTAGTGTAAATATATATAAAATTTTTATTTAGCCTCGCGTCTTACTACCCGTTCGGTTTATACGCTTATGTAATAATTACTTTAATGGATTAAGGATTGTAAAAGTTATATTTATAGGAAGTGAACACACATTTTCGTGGAGGGAGAGTGGAAAAACATTTAGGGAAAACCACCCTCAGTTCAACCGACCGAGATTCGAGCCTCGATCTTCCCGTCCTCGGTAGTCTGGCTCTACACGAAACTAATGCATTAGCTAACTACGCCACCGAGGCGGGTACTAGCGTAAATAGACTAGTGATAGTCTTTGTCACCGAGTTGAAGTGCTGGTCTTTGACGGACTACTGCCTGTCTTGATTAATTAGTACTTGTTTTATTAAATTGATAAATTATTGAATAATTTGTTCCATAGCCTATATTTTCATTGCCAATATTCTTCTCTGCAGTGAAATAATGACCACATATTTGCAATGCACCTTGACCAATCTCTCAGTACACTAGTGAGGAGTAGCACACCTTTTTAGAACCCATATATGCAGCAGGATGCCCCCCCCCCTCCCCCCCCACACACACCACACACACTTACTTCACTCATCTAGTCGTTCTTAAAACTGTGACATAAAACAGCGTAGAGTTTCAAGGGGTACCACATTTCCCCTTGAAAGGCGGCTGTTATAGGAAGGGTACTGGGTGAGAGGGACAATAGGGGTAGAAGTTGTTGGGAGGGTGAAAGAGGAAAGGGGGGCTAGTGAGCCCCCATCCCTCTGGTGGTCTAGAGCGTGTATTTGGACAGCTGCCCTTACACAAGCCAGCAAGCAGCACCCTTGCCGCCATGAACGCAGACACCTCGCTTGGTCCAACACGACGCCCTTCGAGCTAAACCCTAGACCGTGTCTCTTTCTTCTAGCTAAGGCATAGCTCATGTAATGGGTCACTTCATTAAAGTTCACACCGTTCTCAAAATAGTATAATGAACCTATTCAGTCATCGAAAAAAGAGGCACATACCCAAGAAATATTGGGAGGTTTCTTTTCAGGGCAGTACCCATAAATGTATCTTGAGGTTGTTCTACCAGCGATGGCACAAAGTCAAGTCCCCAAAACAGGAGACGCAAGAGTTTTGTTTAACATCAAATCCCACTTGAAGCAATTTAAAGTGTATATATATTTAAATAATGGGGGCTCTAGGTGTTAAGAATATTAAAATACTCCAATAAGCTACTAGTCCAGCCATTGAGGTAAAATACAAAACTACATGTTAAACAGTATTTTTGGGAGGAGCTTGAACCCCCAAAAAACCTCTTTTTCCTTTCCCCTCAGAATGAATCTGGTTATTTCATAGAACATCGTCAGGAGAACGTAGGAAATAAAGTATATAATGGTTTTCAATTTAATGAATTATTATTATTATTATTACTAGCACCGCGTCTTACTACCCGTTCGGGTTATACGCGCTTACGCTAATGTGTAATGGTAGGGTGATTGTGAGATGAAATGGAGGACCTACAGTTTAACGTGGAATCCGAACCACGGTGGAGGCCTGGCATTCCTCACATTCACAAGTTGTGATTAATACACATCTTTTCAGAGGTGAAGGAAGGGTTTGGTAATCAGATAAATCTGTGCCGGGACCGAGGATTGAACCCCGGTCCCTCAGCACAGAAGTCCGACACCTTACCCCTAGACCACCAGGTCACCCATTTAATTTAATGAACTAAGCCAAAATACAACCAGGTTTTTTCTTTCGAAAAGTTAATATTAATTATTATTTACTCACGTCCGTTAGCACGTGGACTAAATAATGTCAAGCCTATCTAGTCAGGTTCGTTTATGTTTTGGAGGTCAGGTATCAAATTCTTAGTCACCTTCTCTTGACATTGAAAGAGGAGGAGAGTAATATTTGATTAACTCGCCGTGACCGGTCCTGATCGAGGAAGAAGATGCCAATTGGGGCCTAAAGAATCGTATATAATGCTTTTTTGATTTCATGTTCCACGTCTTACTGTGTGCTGAGGTGGTTTTTCAGACATGTCTTCCCCCCACACAAATGCAAGTACACTTCCTATAAAATAGATCTTTCTCACCCCTACCTAATTAATGTAAATACGTGGGTAGCCCGGGTAGGTAGTAGGCCTAAGAAGTTAATTAAGATAAAACATATTAATAAAACAATATTAATAATATAATTGAATCCATGAACATTTAGAAAATATATATTATTTTATTGGAATATTAATAATTGTGTATCTTATAATTACATGTATTATATCAGCACAGGACTTAAAAATAAAAACGAGAGCATATACACCAAGTCTTATAGCAGAGCATCATAGGGAATTTACATTACAGTTTAAGATACAACCATGACATTTTGCACAGGGCTAAATCTACCATATATACATTTTCAGATATGGAGGCAAAAAAAAATTCCTCCATGGACAGGAATTATGGTGTCATCGAGGTAGCCGCCACTTTGATTAGTCAATATCGAGAATCAATTTGAGCAATTTTCGTTTGTTTTATTGAAAGCCCTTTAAATTATATTTAAAATGAGTTCCCAATTTTTTTGATTTTTACTTTGTTATTAAAAATAAATAATAATGGCAAGTGTTATATTTTCTTTTATCCACAGTAACTTTTTACTCATGGTCTAAATAAAATATAGGTAATATAGACACATTTGCGTGGCATCAGAGTGGAACATAAATCAATAGACCCTAGTGGGATTCAAACCCGGATCTCACCATCCACAGCAGGCTAGTCCAACACGAAAGTGATGCCTTAGACCATTCGGCCACTTAAACGGGTTGGCTAAATAGTAACTGTTTCACTGATGGCAACTGGTAAAACCCAGATATTGTGTTCGAACAAAGACAGGCCAATACTAGCGCCCTCTCTGCCCCATCTACCATTAGGACCCCACTAAGACAGTCTTCACTTGTTGTGTCATGCACAACTAACAAATATTTACTCTTCAATTTCCTGGCCAAATCTTGTTTGGCCAAGAGAGAAAACTCTGCGCCTCGCAAACACACCACCATCACCACCAACAACCACCTAGAGCTTGACGACGACGCTTTTTCGAAAACAAACAATCCGCTAAGGTGTTGTTTTGAGAAAACCCGGAGATGGATGGAATTCCCGCCGCTACAAGACGACTCAAAAACAACCAAGAACATACAACATGGCTAGCCAGAGGCCAACTGTGGGAGTTTCAGTACACTCAATCTAAGAAGTGTGGACCACCTCGCAACACTTTCCAATTGTATGCCTATTGTGTTCTTTATTAAAACTGGTTGATTTTCCACTGCGATGATAATTATTTCCAAACGTTCTTAAATTGAAGTTTGTATTAGTATATGTAAATATATATAATATTTATATGAGCTATATGTATTTAATATATATAAATATATAATATAATTGCATATATAGAAATTGTGTGTATACATAGCTATTTTATTAGTCAATATCGAGGCTTGTTCAATTTTCGTTATAGATTATAATACTTTATGTATCTATATATTTCAATATTGATGCATTATAAAATATTATTTTGTATTTATAGGCCTATATACATTATATATATGAGGTATCCCAATAAGGAGAGAAAAAGACAAAGCGAGGAAATACTATATAGAGAAGACATGCGATGAGATTTACTAAATGCACAGAAAAGAAAGGTATGACCTCATATACTAGAAAGCAAAGAACTGTGAGGGAATGTAAACAAGGGTGTGCGAACAAAAGGAATAGAAAATCGACAAGGTTAGATGGTGACGGATCATAAAGAGATTCTTATGATTTGGTAAAAAAAAATATAGAAAATCTGTGCAAGGAAAATCGACCAGGGAGCCTGGGGATTGAAGCAGAAGACGAGGTAAAGGAAGACGAAAAAAGAACACAGCATTTTAAAGAGTGAAGTGGAGAGAGCCATAAAGGACATGTTAAGAAGGAGGAAAGCTGCTGGAGACGACATACCAGCTGGCCTTCTGAAAGAACTTGGAAAAAGCGTAATAATGGCTCTGACTAAAATTATAGATAGGTTCTACAAAACAGGAGAATAATCCTAGGTCTTTCTAAACGTAGCTATGGTTGCTCTAAAGAAGATGAAATAAGCCAAGAAACGTATTAGCCTCATCTCTCATGTGGGGATGATTCATGATGAGAATTCTCAACAAGCGACTGGAACAGAAAATAGAAAGTGTGATGAAAGAAGACCAATTTGGATTCAGATAGGGAAAGATATCAGAGATGCCATCGGGATTCCGAGAATAATTTTAAAGAGAGTGCTGGAAGTAAAGGAAGATGTCTACATTGGTTTAAAAGACTGGCAAAGGGCGTTTGATCGAGTGAAGTGGAAGAAACTGATGGATATATTCAATACCTGGGATAGCGTGCAAAGGTGACGCTGAATGATGAAGATACCAACAGCATTGAGATTTTAAAAAGCCCTGGAGGTACATGGCAATTTCAGGATAGGAGGACGCGTCATTAGCACAATAAAATACGCAGATAATATAGCATTGCTAAACAAAAATACTAAGTTGCAGGCAATGATAGACTGGCTGGAGGAGATAGGGAAAAGATATGGCATGGAGATCACCATTGAGAAGTCAAAAGTGAAGGCTATATGTAATCATGTTTAGTACTTAAAACCATCCTCGTCCAACACATTAGCTCAGTATATTTGAAGTTTTATAAAAATAAGTTATTCATAGGATTAAATTCTTCTTCTGTTTCCTAATGTATATAACCTTTTACCTTTCAGAAATCAATACAAAAAATATTGTTACTTTATGTAAGTAAATATAGGAACACAATTAAATATTAGCTAAAACCGTTAAAATTGTTGTGATATAAGCACATTATTACATCCAGACCTTCAATTATGTTTGATATAGTTTATAAAAAAATGTGCACCCACACAACATTGTTAAAATTATTTAGGTGAGACAGACAAGGTCGTTGGGTGCACTTTTCCCAGCTATTAGTGTGATGATTCAAGTGAGGGTGCAGTTTTCCCTTTTTTCTGGGAAGCCGCAGTTTTTCCGGGCGTAATTTTCCCGACACCGTACTGAAGGTACATTTTCCTCAATGGCGTCTCACTCCCACTTCAAACTAATTTTGGTATATTGCCTTTAGATTCTACTTAGATTCTACCTTATCCATTGAGCTTTAATTGTCACCACGTATAATTAGCTTGTTGGGTTAAATACGTATAAGCCTATGTAACAAATACTTTAATGTGCTGGGGCCGAGAAAGGTTAAATTTAGAGGCAGTGTACCTACATCTGCGTGAATGGGGAGGGGAAAACCGTTTCTGAAAAGCACTCTTAATACTTACTTGTATAATGTATTAATGTATGTATGGATGTATTTGTTTAAAATAAATAACTAAGTATTCGTTCATGTTTTTACTATATCTGGGCATTTTCCCTATAAATTGCATGTATGACTCATGGCCACAAAAAAAGAATACATCAGACCAACAGCCTCCAGGTAAAATGACTGCACTTCATGGTTTCAACAAAGCCAGGTTCAAGTAGTGACCCAATTTCCTGATCGCAAATACTCAAGCAGACTGAACATTACGATTATAATGATCCCATTATGACGATCATGTTAAAAGTGAGTCGTTTAACAACTGTTGATTTGGAAGTATTTTTATTACTGAGCATTGACACTAGTGAACCCCAGTGTTGATGGACTCAACCTGGCTCAAGGAGCGCAGCGAGACTCCCATAAGACTGAGGATCTGGTATATCCTTGTCTATCCCCACGTCCAATTCTCCAAGAACTTGTGCGGACCTCAGTCGGGGAATGGTTGGAAATGCCTACCTTTGACCATTCGAGCATCGATGCGGGTTTGAGATTATTTTAAATACGAAGGCTCCTAGCTTGTAGCAATACGGGGTGCTTAAAAATATCTACTTGACCAAATGACCTACGTTGAGACTTACTTACAGTATTAAAGGGGACGCTATTTTATCGGTTGTGAGTCATACACAGGCCTACTTCCATCACAAAGACTTGGCACTAACTTAAATCAATTGTCAGAAGCAACCAAATATAAAATTACATCTCTGTAGAACCGGTCAACTCCGCGTTGTGTTGGTACCACTTAGCAGTACATTATTTGTCCTCCTATGTGACGTGCAGGGAATAGCCAGTGCCAACGATTCACGATCTATTAAGGTGGGAATATAGAGAACGTGATAAAAGGTAAGATTTTTTTCAGTTTTTTTTATAGCAAAAGGGTCGAAATAAATCAAATATTATTCAGTTTAAACATAGAGTTTAATTTTCTTCACATGGTGAATCCAACAATTTCTTTAATATCTGTCAAAGATGTCCTAGAATTTAATGACAACCTTTATTCTTGGTATTAAAAAAAAATTAATTCTGCTATGCTCATGGCAGTTATTCAAGATCTGTCGATATCACCATAGTAAGAAAATTCAACTCTATGTTTGTACTGTAGTAATATTTTATTTAGTTTGTAAAAAAAAAGTTTTGCTATAAAAATAGTAAAAACATTGGCCCTTTCTCATATTATCTACATCACCACCTTAAGGCCATTCGACAATAAGAATAACTAACATGTGTTGAGTCTATAATATCTTGGCAGGGAATTTAAAACATTTGGGGGTAGGGGGTTGTCTCGGATAAGATAGCAAATAGCAATGTCTCAGCTCATTTCAGTAACAAGAACTGGGTGTGTTATTTATTTAGATTATGATTATATGACCCTCTGCTTAAAGCCAGGCATATTATGTTCTGCTATTCGGTGTTGTCTATACTATCGGTATAGTCAAAGCAATAAATTTCATTAAACATACATTTCATATCTATATTTGCAAGATGATTTTAATCAAGTGAATCACTATTAATAGCTTAAACTTGTTAAAACTGTGTGATACATTTTTTTGTTAAACAACCTTAAATGAGTTTGGGTCAGAAAGTTCCATTTGACCTTACAAAAACCCCTACAAATTTTTTGTGCACCTCATTTTACTACTCACCTGGGCAACTGGTATATAATTTATATTAATAGGGTAGTTATAATAAAGGTTAAGTTGAGAAAAATTAGCCCGCAATTGCTTATAGGTAGTGATGGAAAGCCATCTAGGAAAACATTCTCTTATGCACCCAGCCAAGATTTAAACCCTGAGCTCAGCATCACCAGCAGACCAGACGAGACTGACATTAGGTCCTTGTGCCCACCAATACGAATTACTTACAGTTAGATTTAATAGAAAGTTATCACGGCTACAATCAAGGTCAACGTATGGTTTTTAGATTTTTTGATACCTTTTTAAAGTCCAAACTGATGGCCTATAAATAGCGTTTCATTTTTTGAATAAGCTAAGTAACATAAAACAGCCTGTATTCGATTCTGAAAATACAGGAAATTTTAATTTTAATTTTTAAATAAAATAAAACATTATTCACCCTAAGTGGTGATCAAACGTATTTTTACTGTGGATCTCCTGTCCTCTATCCACGCCAATGTGGATGCAATTCCTAAAAAAAAACACCTCTTACAAGCTTCTAAAATTATGATCTAAGCAAAAATTGTGCTAAAATTTATAATGATAAAAAAAATGTTTATGATGATGTCTTATGTTTTTATGTAGCCACGTTTTACTACCCATTTGGGCTATACGCCTATGTACTAATTACGCTAATATGTAAGGGCCGAGGAAGGTTTAGTTTAGAGGAGGTATACCCGCATTTGCGTGAAAGGAGAGTGGAAAACTATTTTAGGGAAAACCACCCTCAGTACATCCACAAGGATTTGAGCCATGGCTGTCCAAAGTAGTCCTTTAAAATGTAATAGTAAAATACAGTTTGCTTACACCACACTCTAATCTTGTCTGGTTTTTCCGATGACCTAGAACAGTGCTTTTAAAGTGCGATCCTTGGCCACTGGTGTTCCGTGGTGGCTTATAAAGTGGCCCGTAGTATTCCGTAATGTTTCCTAATAAAAATGAATTAAAGAATGTTGATCACATGCAACACAAAAATTTGAATTTAACATGAACTACCTATATTTATGCTCGATTTCTTTTCTTGGTTTACACAAGTCATAAGAAAAGGAAGACTGTACCAACCTTAAATCAACCAATCTGAAAAAATGTTGGATCAAATTGTCATGTTTAGAATGTTAAAAATAATTAAAAACTATTATTTACTAATTCAATTAATTCTTGTTTTGCATTTATATTCCTAAAATGGAATAGCCTGAAAATAATGTTTTTCCTTATGCTTTTTAAACTCCCTGCTTCCCACTCTGCACTACTCCGGGCCCCCATGGATACCCATGCGCATAGTTTCCATTTGATGTTCCTCCATCACCTAAAAATTTGGGAAACACTGACCTAAAGGTTGGGGTTTCGAATCCTGGCCTTGTTTACCAACATGGCTTTTCCTTAATGTTTTATCTTTTCCATCCCTAATCCTTGCCTCGGTTTTAAGTGTGCTGACAGCCCGGACAGTTATCAATACACGAAATTCACTTCGGCGGTCAAATAATCTTAGGAAGACGTGTCAAACTCGTTTGATCATAAGGATCACATTGAACATTTTAAATATCAAAAAGGCCGCATTAAAAAAAAATTGTCAATAACTTAGTCAAAAAGAATTCAACTTGATACCTTCTTAAATATTGCAATAAGAAAATAACAAACCCCCTTTTTAAAACAATAATCTTCATTCTTTAATTAACCAAAAGAATTGAAACCTTTTAAATGCAGAAACTGTGTGATTGTTGAATAATAATATCGTGCCAAAGTCTCTTTCATAATTGTTGAAAAATTTGTTTCTGGCAGCCACGATAATATCTCGGATGTTTGGTTTAATTTCATATAAGAAAATAATAGCTGTCGACTCGTGTTTGTTTAGACAATGTGCTCACTGATCACACAAATTTAACAATATTTTGGCATTGACTCTTGCCAAAGAAATAGTACAAATGTAGTACACCAACCTCAGATTTCTCCAAATTATGCCATATTCCCAAATATAACATTCTCAAAGGTTGTACCGAAATGAATACAAAGAAGAACAGTCTCTTATTATTTAATGGTTCACCAAAAGGCCCGCGGGTCGCAAGCTTGGCATGTTTGATCTAAGACGTTACTATCACAAAAGACTAGTTACTAGACTGTCAACGACGAGGAGATTGTGGTTCCAACCCCTATTCAAGTGTACTGAGGATTTATTATCCTAAATGGCTTTCCACTCTTCCTCCAATTAAATGTTGGTACACTTCCTCTAAATCTAACCCTTCCACGTTCCAAGTACAATAAAGTAATTAGTGCATGTGCGTATGGCTCGAACGACTAGTGAAACGGGGTGCTAACAAAAAGTAAGACGTTGGAGTACGAAAAACAACTTTCTTAGACTTTCTTCAGCCACTAAAAACATAACGTCTTAATAAATAAAAGTTGTTTACCTTGAGCATTACTTTGTCAATTCTACACTACACATGTTTTTTCTTGTTTGCAAGTAACAGTTTCAAGGTGTACGAAGGAAAGGTGGAAAAGAATAAACTCTAGCTTTGTTTAGTCTATCAGACGCCACCTTCAGAGTATGTAGAAAGCCTCGAGAAACAACATGAGTATAATATTTACGGTCAAGGACAGCTTCGCTCGTAGACATTTGCGAGAAATTCTGACAGTCTCATATTTATGTAGTGGGATTTTGTGTGATGGATGAATCAGTCAAATGATTAAGGTATTGTTTAAACTAGCATATCGCTGGCAAGACGGTCAGAATCAATCTTTGAAATGACTTAATTTGGTCATTTAAAATTGATGAAAGAGATCATAGAAAAGTTCTTCATTTGAAATTAAGAAGGTTCTAGAAATCAGCGAATCAGAACATATTTATTGTAAAATTGGTTTTGAAAGTTTGACAGAAATCGTTGAGCTATAATAATACCATTATAGGGTAGAAAATACAATTGGTTTTACCCATACATTCTTTTCACGTGACTTTGCCTACCAAACATATTAAAACTACATTACAAACTCCTTAAATGTATTCATTATTTTATGATACCCCAGATTTGCAAATAAATTGTTTTAGTGGGCACTCTAGGTGAAGAGCTAGACCACTTGACTTGTTCAACGATGTAGGACACTTGGGTCAGTAAGGGATTATCCTAGGTGAAATACACGGGCCCTTTGGACCAGGCTGGTAACATAACGTCTGGCACCATTGAGAAAACAACCTGTTGCTATTACCTTACCTTGTATGTTTGTTTACTTCTGACTCAGTTTTTATATATTATAAAATCTGTTCAATCACCTTTGATGATAAATGGGAAATTAAAGATGTTATTACAATGGAGCATAGTAGTTTGTGTATTTTCGTGGATGGTTTCAAACTTAGCAAGTGCGGCAGCTAAGTAACGGTCAAGTGAAGTTTAGTTTGTACTGATAATTTTTGTATGTTGTGTTTGTTTACATTTACAGTGACGCTTCGCTCTCAAACGTTACTAACGCCTAATTCCAGTCGGGTGTTCTGAAGGGTTCTTTCCCTGAATGGTTTTCTGCTCTCCCTTCATGCAAATATGGGAACACTTCATCCAAATTCAACCTTTCTCATTCCTAACACGTAAATGTAATTAGTACATAGGCGTAGTATACTCAAACGGCTAGTAGGACACAGTGATAATGATGATGATGATAATAATAATAATATATATTAATAATAATAATAAGAATACAAATAAAGGTAAAATGGTGGAGAGTTATTGCCTATTGATAAATGCATTTTGTATAGAAGAATAAAGGATGTTCGTACTCGCATAAAAATTGTAACAAATATAAATGGTCGAAAAAAAGTCCCACCCACCCCTTAGAATGTACTCTTTTACCAGGATCTGCATATGGAAAAGTCTGTTCACCGTAGGAATTGTTTTCTGAAAGGCCTTTTTCCCTACCAGAAACTATTATATAGTAGGATATTGGTAGGAAAAAAGACCTTTCAAAGAGTAATTCCTACCGTGAGAGGAGTAGCATTATATAAAATAGAGACAAACACCCGAGAACTCGTCTTACGGACAAACTTTTTCCACATAAATTTACTAATGTTCAAGATTTAAAGCCTGACATTAATAACCATTGTTGTTAATAAAACGTTTCAAATTGTTTATAAACTTTTTTTTGGTTATTATAATGGTTTTATATTATAGGGGCCTACTCTTTTGATTCTTTGTAACTTGTGAAAATACATTTTATGAATGTGTTCCTCTCAACATTTTAATGTTCACTGTAGTCCTTAAAACAAACGAGATTTACATGTTTGGTCTCACTCACCACTCTCGCAAAAGATTGGATCATCGGTGATTGCGGTATCAATGTTCGATCCTTGGTAAGGTTACATGAGGCTGAGTTGGTCTATCATTATCTCTTTACCTAAATTTTGGAAAATTTCCTCTAAATTCTACCTTATTAGACCCTACACCATTATTTAAGTAAGCGTGTATCCGGGAAAGGTAGTAAGACGTAGAAAGCACACATACACACATATTAAAAAACCTAACACTATAAAACTTGACACTAAAGTTTGAAGTTTAATTCAAAGTATTATATTTTTAGGTTACATAAACTATAAAGGTGTAAGGGGATTGAGAAAACGCCAGTACGTTTGCAGTTTTTATAGCAAATTTTGTTGTTGTTGCCAAAATACATAAAATATTGATTAGATGGAAATATAGAGCTTAGTTTTCTTCATATGATTATATCAACAGTTCTTAAATACCTGTCATGAGGATAACGGCATTAGATGAGAAACGTTTTAATTGAAGAAACAAAACTGTCTTTATATTCTAGGACACTCTCGACAGATATTCAAGAACTGTGTGTGGAAAAATACACTATATGTTTCTACATGAGAAATAGTTGATTTATTTTGACAAAAAAAAAATCTTGCTATAAAAGTTGTAAAAACATTGGCCTATCCTTGCGGGGACCCTTAGTTCCTCACTTTAAGTCATGTGCTGATAAAAGTCCACATACAGAAAGAGCACGATTAATAAACCATGTTAAAACGGGTTCATTCGCAGTGTGTGGACACTTGGTTTATGCGACTCCCAAACCTTAAAAATGACCGCTCCAAATATAAAAATACAAGCGACGATAGAAAAGTAACTTTGGTTTTCAAATGAAGAGTGAGGTTTGTTGTTAGTTAAGTTCCAGGATAATCTGTAAACCAAATAGCGTGCGAATCGTGCGGCTAGTTATCCTAGCTTGCTGGCATACCACGCCATGCCTTGCAAAACAAAAAATAACAATGGTCCCCCTGCCATCAACAACCATGGAAAGTGTATAGATAAGTAAGTATCAACATTACCGTGACATTTACCAGACTGGTAAACACCTAGCACTGTTGCTTGTAACTTACCATTAACATTTTGTCGTTAGTTAAAAAAAAGTCACATAATTGTTTGACGCACACGCAAATTAGTACAATACTTATTTATTCTGTCATTTGGACGAGCTCCGGACATACTAAGGTACTAACTTAATTTTTTAAAACAATAACATTTTAAACCCGCTTTGGTGACCATATAGTCAAAGGCGCTACTGTCGCAATAGACTAGGATGCCGACGATGGGAGAATCTATGCTAGAGTCTCGGTTGGGTTTACTAAGGGTGGCTCTTCCAAAAAGGCTTTCTACTCTACTTCCACGCAAATGCAAATACATTTCCTATAAAAATAACACTCACAATCCCTAAAACCATTAGCGTAATTAGTACACACGCGTATAAACCGAACGTGTAGTAAGACATGGTGCAAAAAAACAATATTCTGCTAGAATGTAATTAAGATAAATAATTCTTCCAAGCTCATTATGACTCCCGCACAGATGGGCACGTTGTATAAGGTGTCAATAAATCACAATAATGGATTGCCAATAGTGAATTGTGTCCAAGCGGAGTGTACTTGGAATGGTTCTGCATATTTAATGAATCACCATGTATCTCCCGTACTCTACATGCTGATGCACATCTTTTCCTTTTTAACCCTCAAATAAACTTTATTCTTATCTGCGTTTAGGGTTATCCATGTACATACAATAATGGATTCTGGATGAGGGATAAAGAATTTTGGAGAAAATGTACAAGAATTTGTGTAGAGGGACTATGAGAATTAAAAAAAACCTCACCTCACTATATTTGGAATGGACCCTAACCTCTACTTTACTACCAAACCTGATAAGACGAGACTATCTCCTTTATCTACGTTCTCACTTATGCAAGTAAGCTGAGAAAACAAAATGGTGTTAAGTCAACTAAAAAAAAAAATTAGCTTGTATAGTAAAGATTTTATTTGAGCACATTACAAATATTTAGTTCTGTTTGGTTGGAAAATAGGTTTACCTGGTGATTTTAAAACGATTTTTTTTAGAAAATTTGTACACAGTGAACAACTTTAGCTACCGTCTTGGATTGAAACCTCTTCAGGTAAACCCTCAACCTTTGTGTTCCTGGTTAAAAGCGACGAGTAAATAATTTCATTTCATACACATTGATTAGTTAGTCTAACTATTTGTACAAGGCAATATAGCATTGCTCTCACATATATATCCACACGGTTATATTTCTAAAACCTGTTTTTTGGGCACGCGGACAGGGACGTCAGTCTCTTCTAGTATTGTTTCCCAGTGACAAAGTTGGGCCGTGTATACTGAAGATGTTTTTCCACTTGTCCTTCATGCAAATGCGGGTATGTTTCCTCCAAATTATACATATCTCATCCCAACCTGGTTAGAGTGGTTAAAATGCGTATTGCTCTGAAGGTTAGTAAGACACTGTAAATAAATATAGAATATCACTGTTGATGTTAAATAACATCAAATTGACTAAAACACTAATTTAATAAATAGTGGTTTTAATCTTGTTAAGTTTAAAATGAATCATAAATTTAAATCAAACTTTGATATATGGTCAATAGCCAAATGTTTTAATTTAATAACCTTACAAAATTTTACCAACTTTGTGTTATTTTCTCTGAAGTATTCAGTTAAACAATGTAAAAAAAACCCTTATAGATACAACTCTTAGCAGCTTCCAATGTAGAAGTTAAATAACTGGAGATGAGCTTAGTACTTTATTTTAAAACAAATAAACTACCATTGAAGAAATAACTAACCCAATCGCCTACAAACGCACCAAGGAGAAAGGGAATTCAATTATATAGGCTAAGGTGTAAATATATTATAGGAATATCTATACATATAATCAAAATATAGATCTGTCTGTGTCTTCGATTTTCTCTGTTTGTTTGTTGGTAGTAAACTCAAAAAGTACTCATAGGATTGAGATCAGACTTCTTCTGTTGTACAACTTATTTATTAGAAACATTGTAAGCTACACACCATCACGCTATCTCATCAGCGAGCGAAATAGTGTTGAAAAAACCGGGTTTAAGCAGTGAACATTTGTTGCGGCTGGTGTTGTGGGTACATATAGTTAATGGCACGTGATATGAGCTGGTGGTGTGGAGGGGAAGGGGGTAAGTTCGTGTTTCTTTTTGAATATTCATACGCACATGAAACATTACTCTTTAAGTTTAATTCTTATCTAGCATTTGAAGTTGTCAATGTGTTGATGTGTCGTTTAAAGAGAGTGAAGCCGCAAGCAAATTCAAGTTTATTATTAAGAACGATTTGTCTAACAATATTCTAATTGTATGTACCACTTAACCTCAAATGACTTAATTGTCACAGTTTTTCTAAATTACTGAAATAATTAAAAATTGTAGTATTTTAACTACAAGTTTTTAATATTTGATATATTAATCGTTCCTTAAAAAACCTTTAGTTTCTATTATATTACTGAGCTTATAATGTATTTATTTACTATATTATAGCGTATGACCCGAACGGGTAGTAAGACGCGGTGCTAAATATATAAAAAAATATTACATTATTTTTCATAGAGTTGTAAAACAATAAGCTTAATCTGATTCAATATATTTTCTAGATATTATAGTTTTAGCTTTTCCAACACAAATCCTTAAGAATGTTTTCTAAAATGTTGTAAATAAATTATTTAATACTCATTATAATGAACCTCGGGCTTTTAACTTTTTCACCCCCTTCTTACCCCATTGAAAAACAGCGTAGGACTTGAACTGAAGTCGATCACAGGACTATGAGAAGTAGTCAAGTCACGCATTGGTGTTTGGCGTGTCGGTACGCACCAGGCAAACTCTATGTGGAGCATTAAATTGCTTTCTACCACGGTAATTGCTCAAAACTACACACAAATTACCTAGCCACACAACTTTCCAATTGTATATAATTACAATGGAAGGCAAACATTCGCTATAACATTATGACGAGAACTAGGGATGAAGTTTTCATCGACAGCTTCTTAGTGGTATACACCCTTTTGACTTACAGTTTGTCAATGCTTGGTTCAAACCCAGGACAAACTACTTAAGGACTGTCTACCTGTGACGTGGCAGGACGTGAAGATTAGTCTTCCCGTGTTAATGTATTTAGGTTTTATCTGGCAAGTCTTAAATATATAACATTGAAACAAATAAATAATTTCTTGAATAATATTTATTAAATGGCCAAAATTTTCTTTTTTTAATCTTGAAGTAGTTATCTAAATTGTCTACAACTTAGGATATTTAGTTCAATTAAGAAATTGACCAGTAGTAATATTTCTGCTGGAATGTAGATTAAAATATTCCGCAATGATAAATAACTATGTCTGTCTATAAGGTGAAGCGATAAAATGTTAATTTTGAAATAATTCTAATCAATGAAGTCCAGGCACAGATAGTAGAGTGAGTTTTTATACTCGTCAGCGGAAGAGAGAAGATTTTTATTCGTTTATTTCAATTTATTTAAGTTATTTATCGTGCATTTTTTGAAGTGACTGAATAAATCAATACACGAGGATTTATATTAGCGAGAGCGGAAGTACCCATCAATTTTGCCGAAAAAGGTTATTTTCACATACCTTCCAGGGTTATTTTACATTCCACAACCAACATGGGGCCAACGGGTTTACTTCCCCTCTGAAGAAAAGTTGTTCTACGGATTTTGATCGCTCACGAAAATTCCGTCGATCCCAGCTGAGTTTGAACCAACGAACATCGGGTCCTGAGACAAGCACTTTACCCCAAGACTACTGAGGTAGACTAAGAGAACAGTGTTATCAGAAGATAAACAAAATGCCGAACAGGGTGAATTACTAATTTTTTTTAGCACCGCGTCTTACAAACCGTTCGGGTTATACGCCTATGTACTCATTACACTAATGGCTTAAGGATAAGGAAGGTTTAATTGGGAGGAGGTAGACCCACATTTGCGTGGAAGGAGAGTAAAAAACCATTTAGGAAAAACCCCATCAGTGTATCATGCTTGGATCAAACCCCTCTTTCCCCGTCTTCGGCAGTCTAGTCCAATACGAGAGCAGCGCGTTAGACCACGCAGCCACCGAACGTGGGTAACTACTAATTTGCTTCCCTCTCTTTCTTTATCGTAATTTGCGACAAAATGTGATAGTGCTTAGCGTGCTTAGTGAGTCAAGTTAAGATGCAGCCTGCAAAACAGATTTTAATTCACCAAGAACGTCGTTAAACATTTGACGTTCGGCCATTATTTATTTTGGTCCTTTTTTCCCACTACTTTTAAAACTTATCAAGGCTATTTGCATTTTAAATAATCTAATGGAGTAAGAATGTGAAAGGCATAATATAGAAGAAATTTACCTGCATTTTCGTGAAGGGAGCATGGGAACCATTTAAGGAAAAATCCCCCAGCAGTAAGCTCTATCGTTAATTGAGCCGAAACCTCCCTATCACATGCAAACCAAACTAGACGAGTCGGACATTTAGTCTTCTCGCCTACTGGTGTGGGTTACTTAATTTTCAAAGCAGATATAGATTTTTTTTAGAACTGCATCTTATTTACTAATCACGCTAATGATTTTAGGGATGAGAAAGTCTATATTTTAGGATGTGTACCCACATTGGCATGGAAAGGAAAGTGAAAATCATTTTTAAAAAAAACAACCTTGTACACCCAACCAAAACTCAAACCTCGATCTCCCCGTCATCGGCAGTCCCTAGTTTAATAAGAGTAGCGCCTTAGACCATGTGGACACCGAAGTGGGTACTAGGGTATTTAAATTATGTACTCAATAGAGTTAAATAAACACTGGCGACTTCTAGCTTGGACTTAAAACTATGTTATCTTGACTAACATTTTGAATTAAAAGCTGTTACTTAAACTGAAGTAAGCTCTCTTTCAGGAATATCTATAAAAATGTATTCCCCAATTACTTTTTTTTAAAGATTAAAATGACATAGATATTCTCTAAAAGGTGGATACAATTCCTAGTCAATCTATTTATTTTTAAAAGGAACCGCTGATACGCAGATAAAATTGTGCTTCTCATTCAAAGGTTTTTTAAAGGCGGGATAAATAAATTATATTACTACTTTCGTGCGTTTAGATCTACTTTATTCTTCCCTAAAATCTTCATTTGTATTATTAAATATGTGTTTTAATTTAATGATAAACATATATTCTGGCACGATTGAATTGGTTTCGATATTTACGGTCAAAGCGTTTTTGCACTCGTATCACGGGTGACTATGAAGCTCTACGACCAAGATGGTAGGGCCTCCCGACTTTATTTTGCTAACGCTTTTCTTAACTTAACTAATGTATCACATTTAAATCAATAAATGAGAATTGGTCACCAATTTTAAAACAGCATGACCCACTATGTTAGATTTTATTAAATACAGTTTCGTTGTGAATGGAGATGGATGATTAGTTAGATAAAAAAAAAAGGGAATGTCACTATTAGTTTTTTAAAATGTGACAATAACTAAGTTTATTATGGATATATAAAACTATAAAATAAGCTTGTCATTCCGTAGCATTCAAGACTTAGTAACCGCATTTTCTATTTATTTTATTTTGCTAAAATAATTGAACTAACTCTTTATATTTATGTTAGTGTTATATTTTTATTTTTAAAAAGTAGCTCGTACAACTTTAATTATAAATTAAAATAAATTCAGCATGATTTGATTTAAGTCTCTATTTACAAATTTATGCCTACTTTATTATTTTTATAGGCCTTTTGATAAAAACATTAATACAGAATTAATTGTAAATCATAAAATACCTCATCAACGTTTTTTAAATGTGCTTGAGAAAAGAAAAGTTTATAAATAGTTTCTACAACCAAGCAGGACTTTTTTATTCCACTGATTTGCACAAAAATACCATAATAAATTTATCTAAAAATGTTTGTGTGAATAGCGTTTATTTTAAACATAAAATGGTTATGATCGGTCAATTTATAGTCAAGGTAGATTTACATATATTAACTTAATGTACTACCTATTAATAAATCCACTCAGAACACCTTATTTTTTGCCAAACACTACTCAAAAGTCGTCTCCGGCCTTCAAATTGATCATAAACGCTTTGTAGATGATGCTCAATATCAAGTCATAGCTAATTAAATCGCCAAGATGCACCTATGTATTTAATAGGATACACTAAACACAACTTTTCATCAAATGGATGCCACATTTTTAATATAAGATATATAACACCAATAATGAGTAGAAAGCTCCTTTACTAGCAACTATCTAGACAGTCCTTTGAACGGTCTATGGATGATACAAACTTACTTGAAATTAACAGTAAGACAAAGTTTTAGTTAATAAATCTATAAAACAAATCTTAATTCCTTTAGAATATACTATTTTTATTTACCTTGAAGAAGGGAATAAAACTGAATTATTCTAAATGTAAGGCGAACCATCCCCTCCATGATAAGAGAAAGTCAATACCATGTGAATAATAATAGTAATAACACTGCAGGCAGTCATGATAGGAGCACGTTATGTTCCAGTGGTTGTTGGCAGGAGAAGAGATAGCCCCATGCTCAGCACGACTCCAAACCAGCCCTCTCATGTCTTATAGAGTCTACCCCCGGGGAGCGATTGAGCTGACTAACTAGAGAACATCACATCTCACCTCACCTTCAACCCTCAGCCTCTTTTCCCCTTCTTTGAACGTGCCCCAACCCCAACTGAACCTTTCCGGGCGCCGTGTAAACTGCTTGCAAGCAAAACCATGTATAATGTAAGACGTTTAACCCCGAAACTTGGGGAACACTTCTAACCATTGTTAGTGTGTGTGTACCTAGACAAAGTTTACTCCCCTCCCTTTTGCACCCCTTTCTTACCAATCTTCCCCACATACCCGCCCGCAAAACTGGAGGCTCTCTTGTATTTTGGGACGTCGCTCCCTCTATTTTTCTCCCCCCTCCCCTTTTCCACTCCTTACCTCTCCCACTCTCAATTTTGTTGCAACTCACCGGCACTAAAACAGTTGATTCTACTCCACCAAAACCGACCCACCTATTTCTCCTTCGAACTCGTGGCAAACTAAAAGCCCAGGGAGTGGAAATCGGGGGAAGTTTTGCGAGTGAGCTACTTGGCTTAGTTCTAGCTGACTTTGAAGCGCTCATGTATCAACTATGGGCCACAAACAAACGAAGGAAGGGACCGGTAGTGTCTTGTGAAAAGGAAGGGTTCAACTTACAATGGTTCCTGATGGCTGAGTTTCCTACTTGTCCTGAGGGTTACTCAAGAGGCTGCCCAACGATTAATAATATGGCCAAACTCTCCAGTTTGATGCTTTACTTGTCAAGTTTAGTATCCATGCTTGGTAAGCATGTACAATCCCTTGACATATGAACGAAGAACAATCTTTAAAAGTTAATTTTGTAAGGATCCAATAAAATATGGAATATCTATTCTCAGAATACTGTAGAATTTTTATAGATTAATAGAATCCAAATTTTATGTTAGTTCTATTTCTAATCAAATTAAATGTGGTTTATATATATATATATATATATATATGTATATATGTATGTATTTATAATAATAACAAAGAAAACTATATGCGCTATTTCCGCTTTGAATCAAATATCACTGTGAGAACGTAGGATCAATGTAAGCTTACTAATAAGATTTAAACTTGAGTGTCAGCCTACCATAAAAATTAAAAAAAACTATTATCGAATCTTTGAAATATCCTAGTAATCATTACTCACGTAAGTGCTCACATGCTATAAGGCGTCACGCTTTCATTAAACTAGACTTCCAGTATTAAGATATCATAGCTTAGATACCAGCAGGCGCAGATTGGGCGGGGGGAGGGGTAAAGTGTAAGTCGACCCCCCTGTGAAAGTTAGAAAACTAATACAAAAAACAAAATCAAAGTTCAAATTTTATAAAGAAAATATAGCACAGATAAATTATACAGTTTTCTATCTTATTATGCGCAGACACCTCTTAATTCAGGTCCACATGTTCGTTATTCGGCCAGGTTTATTCAACTTTTGATATCACACATCAAAGAAGACTAGTAATCGCCTGAGAGCAGTAAATCCACGAATACCGAAATTAGATTATGTGTGGACAGAAGAGTGGCGGAACTGTGGGGGACTCTGTAAACCCTGGAATAGCCCTCCCCCCCCACCCCCCCAATATTTATTTCAAATCCTCTGATATTATCGAATATGAAACAAAAAGATGGCTTTAAATCAAACTCAAAATGACTTCTAGATGCATTCTATTGTCAAGAATTTGCTGGAAAAGACTACATCAAATAACTAATAGACTAGAAGAATCTAACTGGCAGAAAAAGTCAGAAGGAAAGCTTTAAATAGCTTCCGAGGTCATCCAAATTTCAAAAATGTCTAGGGGAGGACAACTACAAATCGCTTCTAGATGTATGTCATTTTGAAGAATTTTCAGGCGAGGACCACCCCAAATAGCCTAGTATCTGAAATAATTCAATTTTCAAATACTGTCGGTGGAAGACTACTTCAAATATTATCTTATTGAGGTATCTAAATATCTTAAAAATAAATGGTACGGCACACCGCACAGACTTTCTCTCTCTTTCTATAAACTCGTAAGATTTCTGAACGGAATAATGTACATTGTATCATCACACCTCCACATAAGAACACGCATAAAATAATCTACAATGATATATAATCAATGAGAAAAGAGGCGCATCTTTGTCCACTAAGAGCATTTCAAACAGTTTAAAGTCTTCCACAAGGATCAACACTTCGTATTAAAATTTCGATTTCTGGTTAAGATTTTAACATTTTATAAGGTGTTGCAGATCTTCAAGTCATCGCATTGATATTTAATTATTCATTTATACATTTTGACCATTAAAAAATGTAAATATTGACTATTGAGTCTAAAATGGAGATAGATTATTGCTATGCAAACATTTCTCCTAAGAGCTTTAAGGAAAAATAACATACTTTTTTAGATACATACTTATATTTAATTACTCTATGGCATTGGAGAATTATTGCGTTAAGACTTAGAAGTATATCTTTACAACTAAAGCTCACAAAATTGTATTAATATATTTGCAAATATCTAAGAAACTGCAGCTTTTATAAAAATATATGTCAAATAAAAGTTTTTTATTTCTAATAGTCATACAATTTTGCAATGATAAGTTGTTTAGTTTCTCAAATAGTTGTGGAGATACGGGAATTAACGCTTCTGTAATGTACCCTAAAAATCATTTTCATAGGAAAATGAAAATAGCCAGTTTATTTATAATCTTAATCAACGCCTAGATACGAATTTTAATCAAAATCGTTTGAGCAGATTCTGAGAAAACCAATTTTTTCTCTTTTCGCCCTTCAGTAAACTACCCTTAATTTTAAGTTTTTATAGACACACAGACCACCGACATTGCAAAGACTATTTTTTAGGGTTCGGGGAATCATGAGACGTCGACATCCATCAACATTTCAGACTAGTTTTTTTTACGGTCGCAATACTTTAGCTTTAATGTCCAAAAAGTTAAATATATATATATATATATATAATTGCGTATAGATTGAAAATTATTGATTTTTTAAAAATATATTTCCAATAAAATATTTGTATTATAAATATATATACATATTGGTAATGCTAAGTAATTCCATATCTCAAATAATTTCGGAGCTATTATAAAAAATGTTAATTTACGCATCAGACCGGAGCCCTTAAAGCCATTTTGCCGAAATATTGAGAGTAGCCATTTTGTTTGGAATATTTATTAATTTTTTAATGAAATTTAATCAAAATCGTTAGAGCCGATTTTGAGAAAATCGCCTTTTTCCCTTTTTTCCCTTCAATAAACTACCCTTAATTTTAGGGGTAGATATCCAATTCCAAAAATTCCTCGGGCAACCCTATGAAAACCCTAGATATCAAGTTTTAGCTCAATCGGTAAAATAGTTTAGGCTCTAGTTGGAGGTACAGACAGACAGACAGACAGACGGAAATTCAAAAACCACTTTTTCGGATTCAGGGAGTCATGAAACGTCAAGATTCATCAAAATCTCGAGTTCGATTTATTTTGACGATCACCATATTTCTCTACCTGTAAGATAGAGAGAAAGTAATTAAGGTGAGGATCACTCTAAATAGCTCATAGGGGCATCCAAATTTCAAAAATTTCTAGGTGAGGAAAACTTTAAATGGTTTATAAAAGAATCATTTTTTTTTAAATCAAGGCTAAGGCTACTCATAGCTTCTAGAGTGAACCATTTTTCAAAAAATTGTTTAAGGAGGGTCACGCCAAATAGTTTATAAAAACTATCTGATTTTAAAATAAATAGTACGGAACCCCGCACGGACTTTCTGGCTCTAGTGAATAAAAATGTAGATATTTACTCAAAACTTGTAATATATGTCAAACTAAATAATATACACTAGCAAACCCAAGCATAAATTGCACTATACTTATGTAAAACATTTTTTAGTCCCACTCTTAAATTTATAATTTTATTTTTAAAGAATTAATGTCCTCACTTTTTATGTTTGGACCAATAAAAAGATTAATATTGGGTCCACAAGGGTAGCCATTACGTAGCCTATTAAAATTTAAACTTCCGTTTAAATTTTTTGTCATTTTATTAGGTGTTGCACATCTTCAGGTCATCGGATTGCTATTAAATTCTTTATTTATAAATTTTTACTAATACAAAATGTATATAATGTCTATTGAGTCTAAAATATTTCTACTAAGAAGTTAAAGGAAAATTAACATAAACATTTTGAGAGACTTTCCTATATTTAATACTCTATGGCATTGGAGAATTATTGCGTTAAAACTTAAGTAGTATCTCTTTACAACTAAAGCTCACAAAATTGTATTAATATATTTGCCAATATCTCAGAAACTGTTGATTTTATAAAAATATATTTCATATACAATTCTTAATTTTTAATAGTACGACAATTTTGCAATGATAAGATATATAGTATCTCAAATTGTTGCGGAGATACAGAAATTTCTGCTTCTGTAAAGTACCCTGAAAGTCATTTCCATGGGAAAATGAAAATAGTTGGTCTTTATATATAATCTAATATAATAAAAGTAACTATATTATTTATAATTATAACCCCCATATGAAAATGATCTGGATCCATCCCTGGATCCCAGCCAGATTTACTCAAGATGTTTTTTCCCCAAATGGTTTTACACTCACCCTTCACGCAAATGGGCGTACCATTCCTCTATAATATACATTTTTAATCCCTTCACTATTGGTGTCGATATCTGAAGAACCCAAATGGCAATAAAACGTGGCGAAAAATTAAAAGTTATTGCTTGTATTTATATTTTGATTTCCAAAGTCCAATTATTTACCGATATATATTGCAAGCGATTACACAAAGACTCGTATAATTGTAAGTTAATGCTTTTTTTTTTCTTTTTTTTTTTTAGATTTCTACGTTGTATTAGAACCTAGTTTTTTGGTCCAATTTTTTTGCCTAATATAGCCATTATTTCTGTTTCGTAGGTTTGATATGTGTACTGCTCGCACTTTTGTTCATGATTTGACGAAACTACATTTCAAGTTACCGTATTGCGGCACTCGCCTCCTGCCAATTTTGTCAGAAATTTAAGGAGGTCCTATCCCCACCCCTTCCATTGTGATTTAATAAAATTAAGTGTCAAAATGAAAGCGTGGATAGTTAAGAAGATAAAAAACGTAACTCGTTAAGTTTGTCAAAATATGCGAATCATTTGCCACAATCACGTGCTCACTGAATTCAAGCTGGTTGATTTTGATCCTCTAACAAAGAAAAAGCATAAAATTAAAGAATATTTACGAAATTATAAACTATATTAGGGGTAAAAAAATTATTCAATAACTACGGATTTCATATTTTTTTAGCTCTTTGGGAAAGGAAGACCCATTGTGAAATGTACTGTATTGTTAAACTTTCATAGAAAAGTTAGTGACTGATTGGCTAATAATATTTAAAAAATATTTCTATGGTCCTAATATTGATTAAAATGATTTAATATATTTATTATGTGTAAAAAAATCTAGTTTTTACCAAATAATTAAGTAATACAGCTCTCTTTTTATTTTGTGGCCCTTTCATCTTACTATTAAAATAAGCAGAAGGTTAAAAATGTTTAGATGAGAAAGCAAGAAAACTTTAGCTTTGATCAGAAAGAACTCTACTTATCCTTGTTAGCGAAAACACCCTTCCTTTCTTTCACAATAATATTAATACCAAAATAAATATATCAGCTCTTCTAACAACGTGGAGAAGGTCAGACTGGCATATTTTAAAGCAAGTATATGATAGCCATTTTCCTCATTTTATTCACTAATCTCAAAGTCATAGTTTTCCTCGCGACTGAGCATGGCTTGTTTACCAGACAAATTAATTGGCAATAATCCCCAAGCTTTAGGAATGGAAGGGGACTAGATGACCCCGAAGAAGATGAAACCAGAGGTTTTGTTTGTCGACGAAACGGATCTCTCACACAGACCAAAGCTCCCAACAAAACACAAAACTTATTGATCAACAGTGATCTCACAAAGCGCCCCCTTGACTTAAGAATCTCAAGTATTATAGTTTCTTACAAGAGTTCCGGAATGCCTCAAAACCAAGCGGACCACAGAAATTCCAACCAGGTTTAATATCTAATCGCTTACAACCTTATCGTTCAATAAAGAAAGAAAAGTATTCCACATCATTTCATTGCATTGTTACCGTTACTTCAGAAAATAAAATATAAAGTATGAAAGTACATTAGATAAATTGGAAGATATGTGTAGAAACTTTAGGTTTTTCATATAAACACATCAAAAGTATTTAATAATAATATTTAGCACCGCGTCTTACTACCCGTTCGGGTTATACGCCTAAGTACTAATTACGCTAATGGATTAGGAATGGGTAAGGTTGAATTTAAAGGAAGTGAACCCGCATTTGCGTGGAGGGAGAGTGGAAAACCATTTAGGAAAAACCACCCCCAGTTCACCCGACCGAGATTCGAACCTCGATCTCCCCGTCCTCAGCGGTCGAGCTCAACACGACTGGCGCGTTAGCCAACTACGCCACCGAGGCGAGTCATCAAAAGTAAAATCTTTGTATAGACTATAGAAAATCTCATAAATGGCTCCTTGGCATACTGATCAGCGCACCTGGTTACCAACCTAGTAGTCCCGGGCACGATTCCCAGCTGGTACCATGTGCATTTTTCCCGAAAGGTAAATTATTCCAATGGTAGCCAGGTTCTGGTTAGTAAGGTTAAGAGTCTACTGGTTTCACACCCTCATATTTATTATCACCATCACCTAATATTATTGGGAAATAGAAGGAGCCTCCACGGAAAGGATGTATGATTAGTACATTGGGGCTTCCCCTGGGCAACGGTACATTAGAGCTGGCTGATCTTTCCAAAGACTTGGCTACGATTGATGTTTCCCAGACACGTATCAGTTAAAACATAAATCTAATTTACAAATAGTACTTGAAAGTGGTATTAATACCCGATTTATATAAGAGTTCACTTTTTTGTCATTTATAAGGGTTTATATAACAATCTTCACTTTTGAAAAATAGTACTCACCAAAAACTTTTATGTTAAAAACGATGAAAATTGGAAAATTTCCCTTATGTGAAGTACCCTCAAGGTAATTTTCATGCGTAAATGAGAGTCACTATCTTATTTATAATAATAAATAGTGTCTAGATAAAACGTTTAATCAAAATCTTTAGAGTAAATTTTGAGAAAATATATATTTTTCTTTTTACCCTTCAGTAAACTACCATTAAATTTAAAGCTAGGCATCTAATTCCCAAAATTCCTCGTGGGGACTTAATGGACTCCCCAGATAGGCCCTACCAAGTTATAATAACCAAATTTGTAAAATAGTTTCGGCTCTAGCCCGAGGTACAAACAGACAGACGACATTGCGAAAACCACTTTGGTTTCACGGGGTCATGAAACGTTGACATTTATCAAAAACTCAAGCTCGACTTTTTTACAATCACAATACGTTCTCTCAAAGGTGTCTAGAGAAAGTAAAGAATTTATGGGAAATGGATTTGCTATATGTGTTCATCACTGGGTGGATGAAAATTTCTCAGACATTATGTATTGACGGAAGAGGACCATTGGACCATGACTCAAGCAAGACCACTTGACCTAAAGTATAGCGAATTTTTTTTTTATCTGGGGATATCTGAGATCGAGCGTTCACTGAGTAGAGATAAACAGCTGAAATTAAAATTAATAATTTCAAGTGAAGGTCTGCCCAAAAAGCCCGGACATGTGTTTATTTTTACATATATGGAGAGTATTTTAACCGGGAAAGCTTTCGACATAAATTTGATGATTAATCTTTACGTTTTATATGCTCCTGAACTACGAATAATGCGCTTCAAAATTCTGTATCTAAGCTACTTATGTCAGTATTGTCCTTGTGTGAATTTTTTTCCCCCTAGCCCCACGTCTTACTACCCATTCGGTCTATACGCTTGTGTAGTAATTACATAAATAATGTTAAGGATTAATAAGGTTATATTTAAAGGAAGTGTACAAACATTTGCGTTGAGGGAGAGTAAAAACCTTTTTTGAATAAAACCACCCTCATTACACCCGACTCAGGTTCAAATTTTAATCGCCCCGTCACCAGTGGTCTATACTACTGCGAGGGTAGCGCTTAAGACCATGCAGCCATCTAAGTGGGTCCATGTGAATTTTAAGCCAAATATCTATTGAAGGATTTATTTTAATTTGATATTTAGATATGTTATAGTATTCATTGTTTTAGTTCTAACTCTATAATGACGGTCAATTTACAGATCTCTTATTCTTGAAAATTCGAAGATTTAAAAAAAATGCCTAGCTTGATTTTGTTTAAAATGTCCATGTAGATTGTATTTCAAACTATAATTAACACTGTACATTTTTATTTGGAGAAACACATATTTAATCGTAGTTTACTTACAAGAGTTCTTGAAAATTTGAAACTGTTTTAAAATGGCTAACGACTTTGTTAAAAATGTGTTTCTACGGTTTTAAAATATAAATTGAATTGTATAAATATATACTGGTTTTTTGGAGATAAATTTATTCAACAGTAGTTTACTATTTTTTTTAATTTACAAACTATATGAGAACGTATTTACGAATGTGTTGTACCATTTAGTTTAAATTGTTACGTTTAGCACTATAGTTATTAAGAAATAAAGTTGAAGGTGTGGAGAATGGGAGGGTAAATTGGAACAAATACACAAACCTTAACGTGAAAATGGGCTGGAAAGGAGAACGATTGATAAAATGTGAAAAACCACCCCCAGTACACTTAGCTGTGTCACTCTAGTCTTAGATTGGATTGTGTATGTTTTAATGACATTGCAAAAGTGATCAAAATGACTCTACTACACCCTGATTACCTTAGGATAAAGCCTTACCTGACAACTAAGGAGAGTTATCAGTTCTTATTTCATGTAGCCATACGCAAATTCATATGATCTGAGAGCTCATAGCTATGTTGAGCAGCTGTCACTATGTCACTAATGACAAAACTAAAACTTTCACAACAAACAAGAGGTTTTTAGTTATTTTTTTTTCTATAAAGCGATTTTACATTATTGAAATTATTAAAATAACCGTTTGGATGTTTCTTTTTTTTATGGTAGTTCACATAAAAATGATTTTATAAACAAGAGTTGGTTTCTTCATTTCATAAAGGTGGCCACCCTTTTATTGAAGGTGGTTGATGACGTCAATACAACCCGTATTCATTAGCTTGTGTTTACAAAATAAAATCTTTTTAATTTTGAGATTATTTATTAAGTTTTTTTTCTCTTGATAGAAAAACGTGTTTGATTATAATTTTTGGTGAAAAAGAAGATAAATTGTGAAAATTGTAATTTTTAATTTATTATTTCATGCATTATAAAAACCGCATACCATAACTTTTATGTTTATTCAATTAGTCATGAAAAATCCAATTATAAAGTTATCCTTAAAGAAGCATTATTAGAATCTTTGATAACTGATTTTTTAACCATGTAGTTTTATGAAGCAAATAAAATATATTTCTACATAGGATGGTATTAGTGACTTTCAATCGTTGTTTCTAATGAAAATTATTATTTTAAATGCTCCAAAATGATAAAGAAATTTAATTATTCAAATTTTATGTATCTAATATATATTAAATGGTGTAAAAAACTGTACAATTACTTGTTCTTAAGGAAATTGGTTCTCAAGATATTTCAACCCACTTCAATGGTCGAATGGCCACATTGTAAACATAAAATAATGAGGGGGGCACTGCATTTAAGAAAAATCAATATTTTCAATAGCTTGAGTAAAAATATTTCAAACTTGTAAGCTTAGTTAGATAAAAAAACTATATCAAATAATAAGATTTGCCCCATATTTTTATTATATATTTCAAACCTTTTATTTGCAGAAATTTGCTGATTGCTATTCTATAAATTTGTGCAAAAATCGTATTCATATTTGTTCACAAATGTGTGTATGTAAACCTTGATATCTTGGCTGTTTGATTTCTTTACATGTGATTAAAAAATATTATTACTGGTCTGTCGCTGAAAGGGACTTTGGGGTTTAGATCCCGGTCTTATGTACTGATGGTGGTTTATCCTAAATGGTTTTCCACTCTCCTTCCACGTAAGTAGGAGTACACTTCCTTAAAATGCACCCTTCCTGATCTCTAAGCCATTAGCGTAACTAGCACTTATGTGTAAAACCTGACTGTGTAGTGAGACCTGAACGTAGAGTGAGAGGTGAGCCCACCTAGGTGGTCACATGGTCCAAGGAAATTTTCTCACATTAGATGGGGAGCTCGCGGTTAGATCCTGGTCAGGTGCACTAAGGTTTTTTTTTTACTAAATGGTTTCCCCACTCTCTCTACGTCAATGCTGATATATTTGATCTAAATTCAACCTTACTTATCCCTGGCCCACTAACGTAATTAGTATATAAGCTTATAGTCTGAATGGGCAGTAGGACGGGGTTTTAAAAAAAGGTGAGATGCGGTGCTAGAAAAAACATTTATCATTTGCGTACCCCTCATTTGTAGTAACTACTTTATACACAAAATAAACATTTTAATAAATAGGAGTTTTTGAATGCATGGAAATATGTAAAAGCCACAAAATTGTAGTCAGTAAGGTGTATGTATTTTTATTTAGGAATGGGAGTGTAGTAAACGCAATTTAAGGGTAGTGTTTTTGGAGTTTTTACAAAAAATATATTTTTTGGGGCAAAATGAATCAAATTTTGATAAAGAATAAACAGAGAATTTAATTTTCTTTACATGGTGATACAAACAATTCTTAAATATCTGCCATGGGTATTAGATTACAAACTTTTTAAATGAAGAGAATAAGTTGTGTTTTAAATTCTAGGACACCCTTAACATAATATGTTAAAGAACTGTTGAGGTTACCGCGAGAAAAAAACTATGTCTTTCTTATGGAACAATATTTGATTCATTTTGGCCCCAAAAAAATGTTAAAACTACAGAGACACTGCCCTTAATTCGCGTTCCTTTCCCTCCAACTTTAAAGCACCCTTTCTATACAAAGAATTATTAAATCCGACAGATAAACTAACTTTAACTAGGAAAGCAGCCTTAATATGAAACTTTTAATCCTAGTTCCAGAGACCATATAATATCTGAATAGTAGAACTATCCCATACACACCTAATTTGGTGGTTGCATAATCTAAGACGTCACTCTCGCACTAGACTGGGCTGCCGATGATGGAGAGATCAGAGTTCAAATATTGAGGGTAGTATTTCCTAATGGTATTCCACTCATCATACACAAGAATGCGGGTACACATTCTCTAAATTCAATCCTCCTTGTCCCTAACACATCAGCGTAATAAGTACATATGCATAAAGCCTAAGCGAGTAGTAAGACGCAGTGCTAAAAAATAAATATCATATATTTTCCTAGGCACTTCCTCGGCCAATACTCGACCTGCCTTAACCATTAATAAACTCCATTCACGGTAGGAATTACTCTCTGAAAGGTCTTTTTTCCTACCAAATTCCAACTATATAATAGCTTTCTGGTAGGGAAAAAGGCCTTTCAGAAAACAATTCCTACGCTGAACAGATTATATGAGTAGTTCCATTTATAAATCTTTTGCCTCTCTATATATGAAGCATATTTTCCTATATGGTTTTGTAAAACTAGATGTACACTGGCACGATTCGCAATAATACAATGGTACCAGTTTCAAGACTTAATCAGTTGAAATCGGCGAGTTTTATTTTCTTCACCATATTCATCGCTTTTCTTATTTTTTAAAAGAAAAATACTCATCCCAGGTATATCGTGTAGCTTTAATATGGTAAAAACATTATAGGAAGGGTTGTAGAGAAAATGCGAGCATTGTTTACATTGTCAACTTAGATACTATGAAAATATTTTATCAGTACATATCCATTAAAAGTGATAGCTGAAGATCTCATTAATTGACGTATGAGTATATGAAAGCTATTTTAGTAGATAAGATCACTTCTTACCGTGTTCTTACAAGGCCTACATGTACTACAGCTTGAACCAGGCATTGCATTGTAGTGAGATATCTGTATTCTACACTAGGAAATCGTGAAATTGAGACGAGTGAATTTTTTTTTACATAACTCAATAAAAATATAAAGTAACTATTTAACTACATCCAATATAACTTTGTTTACGTAAAGAACTTAGCTACAGCTAGAATCACCTCTGCAAGTTTTATGGAGAAAATACTTACTATCCTTCAGGAAACCGTTGACAAATCTCGCTTTCAGTTAGGTCATAAAGTGGTGCTCTGGTGTAAGAATGAACAAATGACAACATCGAAGAAACAAATTTGCAAAATTGGTTGTATATTTGAGGAAAGATTAACCACATAAAAAACAGAGAATGACAATGCTGTTTTCCGATATTTACCAAAGAGTTCCCTCAGAGATGATATTCAGTGTAAGAGTATTTCAGCCTATTTATGAGTGATAGTGTTACTAATTTCACGACTAGTCTATCGTAAAATTAGCTCTTAAAGCCAATGCTGGTGCATTTGTTCTGTAACTACTCTTATCCAAAATTTTATTGGTGTGGGTGTTCTCTTTTACGACAGGTACATTCCTTTTGTCAGTGAACTTTGACCGCCAATGCACCTTGTCCTATGCCTCATCCTTCAGTTCCCGTAATTTTCTCCTTTCCTTCAAATCATCCAATATTTGAAACCTCCTTATTCCTAAGCTCCTCTTTCCCTCAACCTTTCCTTCTATGATGTCGTGAAGAAGACAGATTCCTCCTAAGTATGCGTCCGATCCAGTTTGCTTTGTAACGAAGAACCACATTGAAAATGGTTCTCTTCTCGCCCACTCTTCTTAGGATTTATCATTTGTCACTCTGTTCACCTAATCTTCTCAAGTCTTTTTCAGCACCACATTTCAAAGTTCTCCAAGTGTTTATTTTACATCCTCCTAAAAGTCCGAGTTTTTACCCCATAAAGTGCGATGCTCTAAATTTAGGATTTCATCAGTTTCTTCCTCAGTTCCAAACTCAACTTGCTGGTTAGCAGTTGTTGAAAGCTTCCTAAGCCATGGTGATACTCGACATCATTTACTTGGTGCTGTAGACATCCCTTGTCCACAGACTTCTCAGGCAATTTAACTGCTTTAAGTTTTCCAACTCCTCGTTTTCATTTTTATTGTCAGTGGGTCTTGATTTTTTTTAAATCACCATCACTTTTGAATTCTAGAATGAAATAATTTTTAAGATGCTAATAACTAGAAACCTATTTATGACTTATATAAATATTTAGTAGGCAAATCCACATCAGTGAGCATCTCGGACTAAACGTCAGCGAGTATAGTCTGGTTAGAGTGACTGGGAGTCAGGATGCAAATCCCGGCTAGGTAAATAAAGAGTGTTTTTTTCCTTCTTCTCTCTCTCCACGTAAATGAAGGCAATTTCCTCTAATTTCTACCTTTCTAAAACATACCTCATTAGTGTACTGACATGTGAATAGCTATTGCGGTCAGTAGCACGCTGTAAAAACGTAAATTATAAAATCAACAATTTATGTGAAAATAGACAAGTCAAGAGAAATATTGACTAAAAGTCTAGGGAAGGATCGAATACAAATATAAGGAAAAATAAGATTGCAAGTCATGAGAAAGATCGACTACAAGTCTAGGGAAAGATAGAATACAAATCTAGGGAAATATAGAATACGAATCTAGGGAAAGGTAGACTAGAGGTATAGGGAAAGATTGACTACAAGTCTAGAGTACTTTGCTTTAGTTCCACTCCAGATGATGCGTTAATATATATATATATATATATATATATATATAATGTACACATAATGTACATGGGTTAGTTCACTACAAAACAAATAAATATTTTATCACTATCACTTACAATGTGTTAGCCTTAATGTTCTAGTCATGATAAGTTAGTTTTATGCTATGTGTTGATATAATTAGTGTATTAAGAAACTCTGTAAAAAACACATGATTTTACTTCACGTCAAAATAACCAAAACCTCGTAATCATAACGTGATAAAGTCGTAATAATTTAGGGGTAAAAAAGGAGTAGGAGTCTGTGATATACTAGTTAAACTTTTGCAGTATGGAGTGTGCCAGCCAAGACACACTGGATGACACGTCGCGCAATACCACGCACGCGGCCATAAATTCTGCCAGACACTGGCCCTTATCTGTATGGAGTGAAAAGGATCCTGAATAATCATCGGCGGACTGTTCCTGTCTCTCTCTCTCTCTGTTCATAAAACTCAATACTGTAACCCTCCCCCTTTACAGACCACCCCCTTCTTTTTTTTCTACCAAAGGGGATGGGGTGGGACGAGTGAGGGTGCTTTTGGGATAGGGGGAGGAGGGCGCCTTTCGTTGTTTATCCCGGCACCCTCCACTCCACAATCCACACACTTTCCCACGCGCATTTTTTAGTCTTCCCTCGACCCCCTTCCCTTAGAAACACCAAAGAGAACTAACCCCCCCCCCACACACAGCCACCACTTGCACCGTCGACACATCCACCAGGGTGGCTGCTGGGATTCTTTCCTAGCACAGTTCATGTCTTATATATAGACACACTTGACGTAGACAATCATTTTCTTTATGGCCAGAACCCGCTTAATATTTTAAGAAAATGCTATGGGGCCAACACATATTTATGTATTTTTTTCAAGTTTTAAATTGGATCATGACTTGTTTAAGTGATTTTTGACTGTATACTAATTATTACTTCGCTCTTGTACAAGGTTTACATAATCGGATACTTAACTATCTAATTTATAGGAACATTTTGAGGAAGGTAAATTATGTCAATAGACTTTCTCAGGATCCATAAATATAAATAAGCTCATCTGAGGGACAGGAGAGCAGGTTCAATAATACCAGTGATGTCTATCAATGAGACTATTGATATAATCCAGGGCAACACGATGATAAGGACTGATTTTGAATTACATATTCCAGCAATAATCTGGCTAGAAAAAAGGATAGTTAAATAGATCTCCACAATCGTTTGTCCATTTCCTAGTGAGATGGATGAGGTCAGCTTTGAGTTTATAGGGTTGGCTAGCCTGTAGCTTGTCTTACAGCAATGTGTCAGTCCCTGTTCATTCTGAGTGCTGGTGTGTATTCTTTAAAAAAAACCTTTTTTCATCATGTTTGTTGGCCAGTATTGACACTAGAACACTCGGAACGAAAACAACTTAACGAGGAAAGCTTTTTTATTCAGATTGTATGATTTTGAATTGCAATATTTATATAAAATATTTGTTCTTCAATATTATTCTGTAATGGTTTCAAGAAAATTATAGACTAGTACTTTAGTGAATAAGATTTCAGATGTATATAATGATGTTTAACTTAGATAATATGTAAACATAATTATCTAGTATTCATCATGACTCTTTTATAAAATTATCTGTTAATGGCTATATAGTGTTATTATTAAGTTGTATCTTAAATTTAATATTGCTTCTTGACTTACTTTGATAATTCTATAATCAATCGAGTGTAAACAGAGTTAAAAATTGGGAACTACTTTATTGATATAGGCTAAAGCCCATTAGTTTTATTTTTTATATTTTTTATAGAATCAAGCCTTCATTTACGGCAAATTCCATGTTTTCTCTAAGTCTGGCAACTCGACCGGCTTACTGTTTTGCCCAGACGGGCGGTAATTAAAAAAAAAAACTATGTAACTTGTCCCACACTCTCCCCTTGTTTAAAACTTCTTTTCATGAACCCTTCCAACTTTCACAACATAATTACTCCACCTCCCAATCCCCAACCCACTTCGCACCACCGTTTGTTTATGCCAACTTCTTGCAATTTGAGTCGGTTCTTCCTCCGGAATCGCATTTCTTGACGATTGTTTTTAATGTTTGTTCTGTTGTTTACCTCCTTGAAGCTAAAACACTTCGCTTCTTCTTTCACAATCCATCCCTATAGCTATTCCTCTCTCGTTCTTCCCCTCTATTTTAGTTCTGCCATCCCAGAGCTATTTCCTCGCATATTCAACTAATAAAAAGAGAAAACTCAAAACGTTTCCCCGCCTTCTCCTTTATGTCGCTACAATGACCTTAAACCATTTCCAAGAAACGACTAAAGTAGTGAATTTTAGAGTTAACTCAGATGACACCGCTTCTGGAAAGAAACAAATAATATCCGAACAACATTTACCGACAACTGATATAACTTCATTTGCATTTTGAAGGGAAGGCTTGCGTTCTTAAAGGCTGACAACGTGAACTACTCGTCCAGGCAACGCGGACATTAAAACATTCTAGCACGGGCCAATACAAATTGTTCGTGAGTAAAGAAGAACAAGATGGAACAAGGGAGGTAGAAGGGATGGGGGATGAGGAAGTTATTAGTAGGAACAAGATTAAATTTGGATTAAACTACCTTACAGCTTCTAGAAATAAACTTGATATATATATATGTGTGTGCGCTATCAATTGTTTAAGAAAAATTATCCGGTGAGAAAAAGATGAAAGAAATGAAACTTAAGAGGGGAAAAAAATAGAAGGAGAGGAGGAAAATAAAAAGAGAGCAAAACTCATCAAATCAATATCGAGTGAAATTAGCTTTACAACCTCCCACGCGGTGCCAAACAAATGGTGTAGAAAGTGTCAGGGTGGGTTGGGAAAAGAGGAGGGGAGGGGGGGCAACGGAACGTCACCCCACGAACCAACCTCCTGCCTGTATAGAAACTTTGCAAAGCATCATCGCCAGAGTGTGTCATTATAAAAACACGAAAGAGCATTAAAGCGCGTTGGAAAGTTTCGTAGATGGTTACTTCATTAGGGCCGCAGGTTTTAATAGCCGTAACGTTGGGTTTAGGGTAGGGGTGTGGAGGAGAGGGGGTGCCCGAGGTTAAGAGAACAGTGGTAATATTCATGTTCATGGCAAGGGGAACAGCCCCGCAATAACAATCCACACAAAGATTACAACAAGAAACGAGCGAGGCGAGTTCAACTTCTTCCCCTTCTGCGTCTTCTTTCCGCGGGATCCTCGTGGTTTCCCAGAGTTCCCGCTTCCTTCTTTATAGATATTGAACATCAAAGCGTCATCTCTTTCTCTTTTCTCCTCTCCCTATGGCGTCATCTCTCTCATGCCACCCATCCAAAGCAATAAGATCTATTCCACGACAACTTTACGCCTCCTTCCACCTTAGAGACCGATGCAACCCATTCCTTTTGTAGAGGACCATGGTTCACTTCCCATCTTCATTAAAATGACGTTTTTACTGCCATTGCCTAACGCTATCACCTATACGTTAGCTATTCAATTATTCAAGCCATCATTTCTAGCCATTGCAAACACGAGTGATAATTCTTGTCGTTTCAGCTGATATTGAGCCGCAACATTTATAATTTTTTATATAAGATGTACGTCTTAGATTGGCTAATAAGATGCTCCAAACTATTTTCGAAATTTAGGAGGCTCAATTGATAGATGAATCTGTGGGCACTCCCGTGGGAGAATATTAATCCCTGGGTGACTCTTGACGCTATTTGAAGGGTATTAGTTATGTTTAGCACTTTTATTATACCTTTCTTTGATATACGTAATATAGTAAGAACATGGTAGGAAGATTAGTTTAAAATTTGAAAACATGTATTATTGCGGTAAGCATTGGAAAACATTTAACTGTATTACGGTATTATTTAATCTGCAATAATACTAAACATAAAAAATAACAGCTTGCATATCAAATATCTTGAAGCTTAACTATATGAATATAGTTTTAGTAACTTTTTGCACACTGAGATATCTCCCATCCTATCGTGTTCACACAATAGAAGAAATGTGATACAGAAATAACTTTAAGACCCATATACGACTTTTAACAAATTTTTTGTATATTGTTGTTACAATATTTGGAAATAATGGTGAATATATTAGAATAGGTGTCAAAGCTCAGTTCCTTTCTTAAAAATGAAAAGGGGAAAGAATATAAGTATTGCATAGTGCCTCCTGTGTTTTGAATATACAGTGGAAGTATTGAGGGAATAGGGTGGCTTAAATTAGTCCCATTCTCTAAAATATAAAAATAAAAGGTGATAGAGACACCCCCCTTTCCTTGGTTCCAGAGTTTCTATTGTCAAAGTTTAAAAACCTCCTCAACCCACCTCAAACCAAATAAGAACAATTATCTAGTGCCAAAAAAGAAGGCACCACTATTATTCCAATAAAAAAAATTGGTTCAAGAGGCCCTTAATATTATCGGTGGTCGCATGGTATAGTGCGTCACTGACATGTTTTACTGGATCGCTGGTAACGGGGAGATTGGGGTTTGAGTTCCGGTCTGGTGTACTCTGTTTTTTTTTCTTAGATGTTATCTTCCTCATCCCCATTTCACTAGCGCAATTAATATATTTGTATAACCCAAATGTTAATTAAGACTTGGTAAAAAAAATTGATATTATATAATGAAAAATGGCACTAGTGACCAAAATTAAAGTTAATATTTATGAAGAAGTCTCAATCATTAAAACATTATTTTGTTTAGTGTCAAAATCATTAAATAATTGTATTAAGGTAGTCATATAGCTCCAAATATTTTCCTGAAATTTTTGTGAAAAGGGTAATCAAAATGTTTAATGGGAAGCTATTTACTCCCTTAGCAAACTATAGCGTAATTTGAAAATGTTTTGAACTAAACCAACTCTAGCATTTTGGTTATTTAATTAGTGACCTCTCATGCCTCTTCCTAAAACTCAAAGGTAGCTGTCAAGACTTGAATCCCTCTCTAATGTATGTATGCCTTCAGGTTAGATGCCAATATTAAGAGAGGGCACATGTGAAATAAATTAATGGAAAATAGCTACTTTGTTAACCTCATAAATTAATGAAATTAATTAAAATATTCCGTTATTATTTATTTTAAAGTTAAAAGCCTACGACTAAAACAAGTTTTCTTCACCCTGTATCACTACCCACTCAGGCTATACTCATTTATATTGACTAAACTATTGTGGTATGGATGAGGAAGAGATATATTATAGGAAATACACCTGCATTTTCAGGAGGGAGAGGGGTTAAACATGTAGAGAAAAAAACCTCAGTACACCCATCCTGGATTCAAGCCCAGCCTCCACCAGTTGACAACCATACTAAATTAGTTTAAAATGAGACCACTTGCCCACTGTCGTTAATTTCTCAAGTGTTTATTTAAATTGAAGAATTTCAACATACTCTGATTAGTGATTATAAAAAAAATTGAATGGAATTATAGGCCAGTTTCAAAGTCAGACTTAGTACGCCTCAAGTGCACTCGATACTAAATACAAGACGACACCTACTTAAACTCGAATGGACTAGGCCAGTTTCATATTCCATTCGAGTTTGAGAAGTTGTCTTCTTGTATTTGTATAGCACTGAATTTGAGGCAGACAAGGTCTGACTATGAAACTGACTTTATCCCTAAAAAAAAAAAACTATAAATAAAATTATTATGTTGTATGAATTAACATATTATATTGATAATAAAGTTCGTTTAAGTAATTTAGAATTATTTTGACGTATGCAAATAATGGATAAGCTTTAATATCGTATATACTACTTTTGATGTTTAGTAAAAAAAAAAAAATTTGTTACATAACATTCTAGCTTTGAACAGTATCATAATAAAAAAAAGAGGTTTGAGAGTATATTTGTGTTTAAAACTTTGTAAATTACTTAACTAAAAATACCAATTATATTATTTTCGTTGTATTTGTTTATTCTTATAGCATTATTTGTATTTTTAAATAGAAATTAAGTTAATTTGTAATACTTTTTTAGGCTTTTACAATCCATAAAATTGAATAATGTGAAGACCAATGTGGGAATTTATATGTGTTTGTGATTTACTCAATTTCAACCTGAATTATCTTTAACTAATTGATGGATCATGACTAAATTTGGTTTAAAAGAGCTGTAAGTGTAGAGCACTAAGATATTCTCCAGACGTTTAGAAATCCTGGATCACTAATGAAGTAATTTCATAATTTTATTCTACCTTGGTGGTTTTGGGGTAAAGTGCTCACCTCAGGGCCCAATGTTCGTGGGTTCAAACTCAGCCGGGGTCAACGGATTTTTCTTGGGCGATAAAAATCCGTAGCAAAACTTCCTTGGAGGGGAAGTAAAGCCGTCGGTCCCATGTCAATTTTGCCATGTAAAAGAACCCTGGAATATATGTGAAAAAACCTTTACAGGCAAAATTGGAAGGTCCTTTTGCTCTAGCTCACAGAAATTATAAAGTTATGATATCATCAGTCGGTTCAGAAAGTGCACGTTAAATACCTCATATAGATAAAAACAAATATAATTTTAAATTGTTTCTACCAAGATAAAGGAGAAAGTTCTGACCAGTTAAATAGATTAAATTTTAAGTCTAAACTGTTTTAAAAAATATGTGCGGTAACTTAAAACCCTATTAAAAAAACAGGCCCATATTATCTTGAAATTCTCGCTTATGACCCTATCAAAACACGACTTTATTTATATAGGTTTCTTAACTTTGGCTTTAATTTCAGAAGCACAAGTTTTCCCATGAATTGTCGTTGACATATTTTTTAACTTTAAACTCAAAATTTAAAAATATTGAACTCGTCAAATACCTGCCGATAATTATCGCCGACATTTTGTTGAAAGCAATATTAAAAAATATCAAACAATTTCTTAAATTTAAATAATGTGGGCTTTCTAAACGTCTGCAACACGTCTCAATGATCTATACCATAAACCACTCTTAAACATAAATATTCATCAGGACAGATTCAACATTAATGGGTTTTTTCTGGAATATTTTGGGTAAGAACAAGAGCATCTAAAAATTCTACCAAACTAAATGAATTTGACATTTGTTTGACCCTATGAAAGTTAAGTAGCGAATTTTGGTCACACTCACTTATCCTGGCTACCAGACAATTATAATAGTTGCATGGAACTAAATGAATATATTGAAATGTAAGAAAATAATGTCATTATATAGATAAAAATCTTAAAATAGATTTGCATTCATTCTATACGGACCAAAATTTGTATACCTAATTTAATTTAAAAACAACTATGTATTAAATTTATTCTTACAATTACTTACAATTACAATTATTTATTCTTACTCACGCCGTAAGTAGATTAATCGTCAAGCTCGTCTAGTCTGGTTTTATGTTGAAGGCCGGGGGGGGGGGGGGCTCTAATCTTGACCCCCGTGTGCTGATAGTGGTTTTTCTTAAATAATTTCACTCTCTCCCTCCATGCTATTTCAAGTAAATCTTCTATAAATTCTCCATTACTCATCCCTACCACGTTATCGTGATTAATATATTACTACCCGCTTCGGTGGGTGCATAGTCCAGGGCGCTATTCTTGCAGTAAACAATACTGCCAGTGATGGGGAGATTGAGGTACAAATATATAGGTTTGGTGCACTGAGGGTGGATTTTACAAAATGGTTTTCCACTTTCCCTCTACGAAAATTTGGGTACACTTCATTTAAATATAATCTTTCTCATCCTTAAAACCATTCATGTAATTAGTACACAAGTGTATAGCCCGAACTGTTAGTAAGACGCAGTGAAACAAATAAATGCATAAAGTATGAACTATTAATTATGGTTGATGACACATGCTAGTGAATATTAACCTAGTTGGGCTATTCCACCCTACAAAAATGGTTGTAAAACATTGGAATGGGAAATCATGTTAGTCTGTCATTATTTTTGATAGAAAAATCACAATTTATCACACCAATATTTTTACTCAATTTTTAAAATAAAATAAAATTTAAAATAATGTCTACATTTTATTTTTTGTGCCGCATGTCTCGCTAAACAATCGGTAAAACCACTTCATTCTGTAATAGTTTAGGGATAAGGCAGTTGAATGATGAGGATACGTAGCTGCACTTGCACAGAGAGAGAGAGTACAGAATAATTAAGAAAAAAAAATGTTAAGTAAACCTGTCTTGGATTCAAACGCTAACCATACCATCACCGGTAGATGATACCAGAGTAAGTTGTTACCTAGTCCCACGTGACCATTGAAGCGGGTAGAAATATCTGGACCGTAAATATAATTTTCTCTTCACTCGCTTCGGTGGCCACATGGTCTAAGGCATGACTCTCGCAGCAGACTAAACTGCCGATGACGTGGACATCGAGGTTTAAATCTCGATCAGATGTACTGAGGGTGGTTTTTCCAAAATGGTCCACTTTACCTCCACACAAATGAAGGTACATTTCCTCTAAATATAACCTTACTTATCCCTAAAACCACTTGCGTAATTAGTACATAAGCATACGGGTACATAAGCAAACGAATAGTAAGATACGATGAAAAAAATATTTTATATATAATTCAAGATTACGCACATTTTCCAAAGTTAAAGTATCTAAATTGTGGTGAAGTGAATCATTATTAAGGTAAATACTTATATAGACTTGGCTTGCTCCATCTTATGACTTATAGCTCTGTACGAGTTGCAGCTTTGCGTGCCCCCCCCCTTGTAGTTCACGATCCTACCAACAGATGGCACCATAAAATCGATGGGTCTGTTTTTAACTCGCCCCCTTCTCCTTTAGGTTTATAAACCCCCTTTGCTTCACATCTAATGTTGAGCTCCTTACCGCTCTATGTGTAATACATCCATCGTGTGAAATCCATTTGACCATTAGGTCTAATTTTAACTGTGCAAATATACTGCATGGCCATTAAAACATCAAACGTAATACAGACAAATCACACTCAAGTAATGTGAGGCTTATATATAAAAGTAGAGAGTTAAAAGTCTATATTGATCTGCTTATATAGGTGATTCAATATTTAAAAATAGGAAGACTATCATTTTCACTCTCACAAGTTAAATTACTAAGGATGTATTATCGAAATAAACGTATCGATTCTATACTAATTTCAAATGTAGGAAAAAAGTATCGATAGAGTACTTTAATCTAGAGAAAAGTATCGATAAGTGTAGGTAATGGTTATTGAGATAATAAGTAGTACACTTTATTTTAATATCATGTATGTTATTGGAGCTTTCATGTACTAAAATATTGTGTGTTTTTTTTCTCCTGTACCCTCGAACCTTGATCTCCCCGTCATCGGCAGTCTAGTCTCTTGCGAGAATTGTGCCTTAGACCATGCGGCCACCAAAGTGGGCCAAACACAACTTAATCATGAGATTAAACTGATATATTACAACATCGATCACTCAACCCAGGTAGCTATTGTAGATGTTTGGGGATTTTTTTTAAAAGTTTTATGATAGGGTTCTTTTAATATCATTTCATATTTTTAAGACAAAAAAATATTTTGAACCAAATAAAACAAATATTGCTTTAATATAATATATAACTGGATTAATTAATTAACTAAACATAATAATCTCGGTAGTCTTTGAATGTGGTATAGCTTGAATGGGTAAAAATATGCCTTGGGAGGTAGAGGGGTGGGGTAGATAACGGAGTCAAAAATAATTAGTTTTTGAATATCTGTAAAGGGCAAAATGAAATTTGATCAAATTTTTTTTTCTCTTCTTAAATGACACGATGCCCATGATAAATTATCAAGAACTGTTAAAATGTTGAAAATTACACTAAATTTATTTACTGAAGCAGTAGGCCTATTTTATTTATCTTGGAAAAAAAGTTTCTTGTCATAAAAACTACAAGAGTAAGCACTTTATCTGTGTTACTTTCTGTACCACCTAAAATACTTTTTAAACTCACATGACGTAAAAACAACGCTCTTAATTTGGGTAATTTCTTGCAGTGATCCGAATATTTGGTCACTTGCCTCCTTTTTTACATCTCAAGAGTCCAAACTAGTTTGAACCAGTAATGAATGGGCTAGTCAAAGATGTTGGTGAGTTTCCTCGTACAAGGTCTAGAGCTTGGTGAACTAGTATTGACGAGCAACTCCGAGAGTAAATAGCATAAGGCAGGGGCGTGTTGTTCCACAGCAACAACAACCACAACAAAAAAACAAACAAACAAACACAACTGCCGGATAAACACCGATCCTCTCTCCTCTCCAAACAACACCACCGCCTGCAACAACATTTCATTCCGCAACCCTCGAAACTATGAACGAACTGGCCGTCCAAAGCGGGAACCATTTACGTTAATTTAAAATAAATATAGACACTAGATAACAAATTGGTTTGGAGAAGACAAATATTCATTATGATAAACATATGTACACATTATTTAATCCGTACAAAAGTATTTTATAACTACTCGAATCGGTGGTTGAATGATATAAGGTGTCACTCTCGCAAAAGACTGGACTGCCGATGACGAGAAGATCGGGATTTGAATCTCAGTTGAATATACTGAGGGTGGTTTTCCTGTACAGTTTTCACCTCTAACTTCCCGCGCAGATGCGAGTACATTTAATAAAAATGCCACCTTCCTCAACCTTCCTCACATTTAACATATTTTCGAATAACCAAACGGTTAGTGAGAAACGGTCACTAAACTTAGGTCCTGATATATAGTTTTTGTTTGGGCAATAAGGCACACTAAAATGCTTTATTTATTTGGACTATTTAATTTGCACTTTCTGAACAAAGTGATTAATTCAGGACACAACTTATAAACTAGTTAGATTTTAGAGAATACACAAAAACCCAGTATGTATTTAACGTACACTTTCTGAACCGAATGATTATATCAGCACACGACTTACAAACTAACTTAAATCTAGAACAGACACAACACCCAGCCGCCGTTAATTCATCTCTGTTAAAGGGGAAACCCACATTTCACCAATGATACATCTTTTGGTCATGCCAGGAATCGAACCCTGGACCCTTAGTTCTGTTTACAGACACGCTACCAACTGAGTTAAGGTGTTGGAACCTTACATAAATGTTGTATTAATTCCTATAATCCTTACTTCCCCTACCCTTACTCCATTATTGTAACTATGAGGATAGTCGGATGGTTAATTAAGACCCAATGCACAAACACCAGACAAAAAACAACGTTAAATTTTCTTTTTTTTAATCTAGCACCGCGTCTTACTACCCGTTCGGGTTATACGCTTAAGTACTAATTACGCTAATGGATTAGGAATTGGGGGGTTGAATTAAGAGGAAGTGAACCCGCATTTGCGTGGAGAGAGAGAGTGGAAAACCATTTAGGAAAAACCACCCCCAGTTCACCCGACCGAGATTCGAACCTCGATCTACCCGTCCTCGGCAGTCGGGCTCAACACAACTAGCGCGTTAGCCAACTACGCCACCGAGGCGGGTAAAACGTTAAATTACTGTGCATGATATACACTTTTCTTCCTGTTGACTTGAGAGTTAGTTTAGTTTGTAATGGGTCTATGCTTATGAGCCAAGGGTCACGGGTTCGATTCCTAGCATGGCCAAAATATTTATCATTGATGAAAAGTGGGGTTTCCACCTTAACAGTGACGAAATAAAGGGTGGAAACTGGATGTTGTATCTGTTATAGATTTAAGTTTGTTTATAAGTCTTGTGCTGATATAATCATTCAGTTCAAAACGTGAACGTTGAATAACGCTAATAAATGAATAAAATAAAAAAATAGATAGATTCATTATTAAACAGTATATTTTGTCATCTTCAGTCCAAGAAATTAAATCGAAATAATGCAAACGTATTATGCATATAATACAATACAATATCTCATATTTTCTCATTAAAATAAAAGGCTACCAGTAATCTGCAACTAATTTTTTTTTTTTCGAAAATTAATACATATTATTAATGATTATTTACGTAATATAGCATTCCTCTGCTACCCATTTTGAATAAAAACTGTTTGAGAAACTGTAAAAAAATACCTTTCAAGAATTAGTCATCAGTAAACTAGGTACTCTTAATGTTAAATCTAAACTTTAAATCATGATTTTAGACAGAAATGTTAAATCCACTTGTTTGGGTTAGTGTTAGCATAAAACGTAAAGATTCGTCATAATTTCGAGATTGATTTTTTTCATGATCAATATTTTCTCTTGATATGATAGATTAAAAAAATCACCATATCACCAGTGTTTGATACAGTAAATAAAAACGTTCTTTAACATGTGTGACTTTCAATATCAAAATAATACCATTACTGCACTTTCTTACTATGAACCTATTAATCTGATACTTCACTAGTACCTTGAAATCATAGTGTAACACTTGGTACACCAAGTAAGGTGGCATTGGTCGGATTATTACCGAAACCTATAGACAAAGCATGTTCAAACCCACTGATCCTTAGTTTTTTCTGTGTGCCCCACCAGCTCAAATTGAGATACTTAAAATTTCAGAAATAAACAGAAAATTGGTCTTTAGGAGCTGACTTAAATGAACGCTTGTTTCCCTTTTTAGTTTTAATATATTTTCTTTAAGATAAATTCACTGTGTAATGAATGCTACGTGTATAATTTATTTATGTATGTGTTAAAAATAAGTAATTATATTTCGAAGCATTCGCGTACCTCAGGTTGACGACCACTGCCCTAGACGACGAAGTGTTAAAAAACGTTGAATAAACATTCCAGTGGACCTGGTCGAGATTCAAACATTGGTCTCACCACAGGACATCCAGTCCATCGCAAGAATGACGTCATGAACTGTGGTATCACTGGTATAGGTGACGACTACTACTACTACTACTACTACTACTACTACTACTACTACTACTAGACACTAGATGATAAATAAACCCTTTATAAATAATATCACTGAAAATGCTTGAGAGAATTCGTGAAATTCTAACTTAAAAGCTATTTGTTTTGTCATTTTTATTCAACGCTGTGACCTTATCTTAGGTTTGAGAATCGTGGTTGTTCGGTGAGTGGTAAAGAGGGGGTTGGTGAGAGAAGGTAGGATATTTTCGGAAAGGAGGTGGTAGGAAGGGTGGAGGGAGAGAGACAGCGATAGAGGTGTTGACTGTTGACCACATAGAACATAGAGACCGTACAGAACACACTTCTATCTATGTTCGCACTTGAACGCTTTTACACAGCCTTCAGATGAATGGTTTTGTTCTGATTATTTGGCTGGGCCAGCCGCTTGCCTCACCATCCGCAATAAATTAGCGATTTGTTGGCCGAGGATTGGGGGAAGGGGGGGTGCAAACCACCGCTCACCACACTCTACCCTTCCTTTTATCCACCCCAACAACGTAATTTTTTTTTGTATATATGTTATTTTGAGAAAACAAATGAGAACTGGAAACTTCACTTGGATGCATAACTTAATTTGGAGCACGAAATACACATCTTAAGTGCAAAGTGCGTTTAATAAGATATTGTTTAGTGGAAATAAAATATAAACTGGTAAATACACCACTTACTCAATCATATTCATTCATATCATCAATTTACCGTCATTAATTGGTCGATAATACATATACCCAAACGTAATATAATTATGCTCTCCTTTATTTGGTTCTGCTTTCTTCGTTTATTTAATTTTAACACGTCAATAAATGTATAGCTATTTGTAGACATATTATAAACTAATTTAAACAATTATATTAATGTTACATAAGCATAACTATGACCAAATATTATTAATTCGTGGGAAGTGTAAGAAAAAGCGTTGGCCTTACTCTCACCTTAATTAAGACATTATTCTTATTCTTTTGTAATCGATTTCTAAAATCATAACTTAATTTGAAGGTAACTGACCTAATAGATGTTAACAATATTAATGAGAGCTCAGGTAATTTACCCAAACACCTTTTGTGATAAATTTGGATCGAAGACAGTGCACGCTTTGTTTGATACAGGGAATAAAAATAAGAGTGGAATTACCTATAGAGAAGGTAGATCAACCTTATTTAATCCCTGAAGATTGTTTATATTGGTCTACCTTTTAGTTACAGATTAACTCGCACCAGTAAAGACAGAGTTGGCTCAGTGTCAACGTTTTTCAGAATCTTTACTCGTAAGATCCCCACCAATGTAGTAAAGTGGTATGTCTAAATTTCTTTTTTCCCTCCTCTCCACAGGCAAGATCTGGTACACTTCCTCTTAAATTCCCTCTTTAGGTCCTTATTAACTAGACTACATCTTTAATAACTTTATTGTTTAACGTATTAATATAAAACTCGCGTGGGGCGATCATTTATAAGGAAATTAGTTTAATCAGCTCAGGATATCCCATCCATTTCAGCGCTTCTTGGTGAGTCCTAAATAAAGCCTATTAAGAAAGACATCACACATTATTTATTTAATACAACGAATCATGGGCCATTTGTGTTTATTAATCCATTTTAATTAAGTTTCTTTAGTAGATATTTAAGACTCTAGTCACTGTCAATTTATATTTCAAGCGTGTATCATGGAAAAAGGATAAATTAAGAGTATGATTCTATGATAGTTATTGATTTATCTAAATTGAGACAATTAGGTTTAATAATAGCTATTATAGCTATGGGGTATTATTATATAGATTTTTTTACATCACACTCATACTTTTTTAAAGCTTTATTAATAATATAAATAAATATTGCTAATTTGTTTTATAAATGTTAATAAATAATAACCTTTTTAATATGATTCAAAAATACCGGCTAAGTAACTATAAACATTAATAAGACAAAACCTGCATCAGCGGCAGCATGTTCTAAGACGTCACTATCGAGTTATACTAGACTGCCAATAACAGGGAGATCAGGGCTCGTATCCGGGTTGGGTGAAACGAGGATGGTTTTTTCCACTCTCCCTCAACGCAAATTTAGGTACACCTCCTCTAAAATTCAACCTTCCTCATGTTTTAACACATGATTGTAATTATTACATAGGCGTATAACCTGAACAGGTAGTAAGAAACGGTACTAAGAAAATAAGATAAATATGTAGTTTCCACAATTTCAGACTAAGGGCCAGTTTCATAGTCAGATTTAGTACGCCTCAAGTGCGGCGCTATACTAAATACAAGACGTCACCTACCTGAAATTGAATGGAATGGGCCAGTTTCATATGCGAAACTGGCCCATTCCATTTTGGTCTAGGTAGGTGTCGTCCTGTATTTAGTATCGACTCGCACTTTAGGCATGCTAAGTTTGACTATGAAACTGGCCCTAAGTAATGAGATCGTGCCCAGCCAAATACACTGAGTCTATTAATAAAAAGCACCTCCTGTTATCATCAAATTTAGCTTTGATAATATCTTTGGACAACATTATGAAGCATAAAACAGTATTTATAGTCAATAAGTAGCCTAGGCCGACACACATCTTCATTTATTTTCTACTAGCTTGTGTACTCGTTCTTCGCACGAGGAATATATAAAGTGGCTTTGTTTTTTTAATATATTAATTTAACTACAACTAATAGTAGCCTAATCTTAATTAAATATTATTGGTTTGAATGGTAAAACAAGACGCTAGAGTAGACTTACTAAAACACAATTTCAAAATAGAGATATGATATGAACATGTTTTAAAATAAAATTTAATCTTCAAAAGAAATGTCATAACTTCTCTATACATAATACTTTGAACTATTGCCTGTTGGTGGTAATAAAAAAGAAGAGTTTCCAAGCATAAATAATTGGTTGTTAAAGGGTTGTTATTAAATTCAATCAAAAGTATTTTAGCATTTTTTCCCGCATCCATCCCGTTTAAACTTTTTAGCACACTTACCCTTTTTACCCATTTTGCCCATTTTGAACTTTTTACACTTTTACCACCTTTTTAGTCTTTTTTACCCTAAAGTAATGAAGTTTGCACTTTTTTCTTTTAACGACCTATTTACTTTCTTTAAACTTTCTATCTCGTTTACGCATTTATCCCGTTAACCTTTTACCCTTGATTTCTTTTTCTTTTCACTCCTTTGGACCCTTTTAGAGATTTTTAATCCTTTCACATTTTTTATTCCTTTAACTCTTTTAAACTGTATACCCTTTTTATGACTTACTTTGTGCCCTTTATACATTTTTTATTCTATTTACCCTTTTAAACTTTTTTTTCAATTGTGTCCTATTTGAACTTTGACATTTTGGTCATTTTTGGATATTTGGCAATATTTTCCCTTTTGATCTTATTTCCCTTTTTGATTGGATTTACTTCTTACATTTTTAAAATTTTTCACCTTTTGGTCCTTTTTATAGTAACCACCCGGCATATCCCCGGATAAATATTTTAAGGTAAAGATGGTAAAACGTTTAAAAGATATTCAAAGGGTAAAAACGGTATAAAATGTATAGGGTGTAAAGTGTGGAGGGTAAAAAGGGTAAAGAGTAAAAAAGGTAAAAAGGTTTACAGATATAAAACGTATTAATACATTTACACTATTTATTAAAATTAAATCCCAACATTTTACAATGATTAATAAATCATGGTGACATGAGAATAAGAGTTTGTTGTAGATACCAAGCTGTTCATTACCTTTTTATTCAAACTTCCTCATACCTAACCCATTAGTGTAAATATGTGGATAGCCCAAATGGGTAGTTTTTTGTCACTGCGTCTTACTACCCTTACGTTTGATATACATATTAAATAACTATACTAATGTGTTAGGGATGAGGAAGGTCGAATTTAGTGAAAGTGTATATACACGTTCCCCAACCCTTTTCGCTTAGTGATAATATGTGCATAGCCCGGACGGGTAGTAAGACGCAGTGCACATAACAAAAAAGTATAGAAAAGAGGGAAATAATAGGGGAAGGGAGATGAGGTATAAAATATATCTCCTGCGATCACATATTACATCACTATTATTTTCATTAATTCATTGCAAAATAATAAAAAAGGCAACATGAGTAGCTCTTTGAGAATCGCCTCCTTTGTTCAACAAAAGGGTTGTTTAACAACTTAACCAAGGCAGTAAGGACGAAGAGAGTATCTTAGAGGAAGTGCAGAGTCATTTAGAGTGATAGGGGATGAGAAATCATACAGATATGAATCATAACTGAGAAACTATATTCATAACTATGGCTTGATGCCTGAAAGTTATCGACTAACAATATGATGGTTTGATAGGCCTATAAATGTATATATAAAACGATAAATGACTGCAAATATATGGAGGGGACAAAAATATTTAATTATAATTTATACTTCTTCCAAACATACATTTCCAAACAGATTACTTTGTGGAGATAGCCCGCCGCGTTTTTAATGAAGAATAACTAAAGATTGTGTGATCCGGTTCGTGACAACAGACAATAAGTTTAGCAAATAATATGTCGATTTCACAATGATAAAATGAACAAAACACATTGACTTCTGGATAAATATAAATTGTTAAAACAAAAATGTATGCATAGCTGGCGAAGAATAGTGTAAAAACTAAATACGGAAAAGAATTGATACTCAAATAGTGACTCAAGTGGTTTGGTGAAATTTAAATATGAGCCTTTTTTTCTATTTTGAAATATTGTTTGTATGTGGATTCTTATTAGTTAAAAAATATTTCAACAAACCAAAATGATTACCTTACTCTATTTTAAGTTTAATTCTATTTTATTTTTTTCTTGTAATGTTGAATAAGCACTTTCTGAACAGTGATCGATAAATTTATTTAATAAATAATTTATATGTTAATTTTGTGCTATATTTGCTTATATTATTAGTATAAATTAAATTATTATTTACCATTTTTGCATTATTTGATTTTTTAAATCAAGGGAATTTAGATGTAGTAATTTATGATTGATCAATGATCCATGTTTAAAAAGAGTATAAATTTGGTACACAAGACTCACATGCCAAATTTCTCCATATTATGTCAAATTCTCAAATATCATATTCCAAACTGTTAAATTTCCTTGACTTTATAAAAAGAAACTTGGGGTTGCATTTCATAACATGGTCCGGGGGCAAAATAAAATTCTTGATAGGGCCACATGCGGACTGAGAGTTTGACTTATCTGGAATAGGTTCATTATTAGCCCAGTTCTTTATTTTTAATCAAAATTTGTATCCATTCCCCGCCCCCAACCGCCATACAAATAATCTAATTCTATTTTTTTTTTTTTTTTTTTTTTTTTAGCACCGCGTCTTACTACCCGTTCGGGTTATACGCTTAAGTACTAATTACGCTAATGGATTAGGAATTGGGAAGGTTGAATAGAGGAAGTGAACCCGCATTTGCGTGGAGGGAGAGTGGAAAACCATTTTAGGAAAAACCACCCCCAGTTCACCCGACCGAGATTCGAACCTCGATCTCCCCGTCCTCGGCAGTCGGGCTCAACACGACTAGCGCGTTAGCCAACTACGCCACAGAGGCGGGTTCTAATTCTATTGACCAAATTTTAAACAATTCTCATATTTTTTAAGCTGATTTCAGTAATATTGCCTTATAAAGTAACACCATTAATATAGACATGACAAGTTTGATAAATATAAATATTATATATTTTTATGTGCATTGCATATTAATACCCACCTGGGCTATCAGCCTCACTACATAATTGAGTAGAGTAAAGAAAACATTTAAATGAATATGTGAAGAAGTAAAAGAATGAAAAAACATTTAGGAAAACCCACCCTCACTACTTTCAACCATGACTAAAGTTCCAAACTAATCTGTGTTTTAAGAAATAAAACAAAAAAACATCTACAGCGTTTTCACCCATATTTACTTTTATATATATAGGCCTATATATTTATCTTATTTAATATTCGTTATATTATTTTCTTAAGCTTACTTACTCTATGGCATTAGAAACTCGAAAGTCCATTGCCGCACTTAAAAAAGAACGTCACCTATCCCTATCTTGAGCTAGTTCTATCCAGTCAACCTCATTACACCCTATCCCTATCTTGAGCTAGTTCTATCCAGTCAACCTCATTACACCCTATCCCTATCTTGAGCTAGTTCTATCCAGTCCACCTCACCACACCCTATAACTATCTTGAGCTAGTTCTATCTAGTCAACCTCATTACAACCTACCTATTTGAGCTATTCTATCAATCACCTCACACACCTTACTATCTTAGTAGTTCTTCAGTCAACTCATTTTGAGCTATTCTATCCAATCCACCTCACCACACCCTATTCCTTTCAAGTCCATTTTAATGTTATCCTTCCATCTGCGTCTAGGTCTTTCCAATGGTCTCTTTCCATTGAGTTTGCCAGTAAGTACCCTAAAACGTTTCTAAATTCTCCCATTCGCGCTATCTGTCCTGCCCACCGTAAAATACGAGACTTTATTATCCTAACAATGTTTTGTGATGAGTACAAGTATGTAACTCATCGTTATGTAATCTCCTTCACTCCCCAGTAGCCTTATCCCTCTTTGGACCAAATATATTCCTAAACACCTTGTTTTCGAACATCCTAATTTGTTTTCGTCATGTAAGGTAAGAGACCACGTTTCAGACCTATAGAGAACAACCGGTAAAACTATTGTTTTGTATATCTTAAGTTTTACATTCCTGGACAGCAGGCGAGATGTCAACAACTTACTGGCCGAGTAATACCATGAATTTCCTGGCTTCATTATTACCTAATTTCCAATCTAATATCGCTACTGCTATTAAAAATTATTCCTAAATATTTAAACTCATTAACCCTGTCAAATGATATGCTGTTAGCAGTAATCTCTAGATTATCTTAATTTTTTAGCAGGTCTTACTACCCGTTATGTACGCTTATGTAATAATTAAGTTAAAGGTTTTAGGAATAACAAATTTTATATTTTGAGGAAGTGTAAACACATTTGCGTGGAGTGAAAGTCGAAAACCATTATGGAAAAATTGAAATTCTAACCTCAATCTCCCCGTCATCTGCAGTCTAGTCTACTGCAATTGTAACGCCTTAGACCATGCTGCCACCGAAGCAGGTCTCTAGATTATCGTCCTCAACCTGTGTTCTCTGTGTGATCAAATATGTTGTCTTTCCAGGGTTCACTTCTAGGCCTATTTCCTTTTTTCTAAAGCTTGAATTAGCACATTGCAGTAAAATGGTACTAGAGTTACTGCATGAACAAAATTTTATTTTACAAACCGGTCTTCCTGCAGCGTTCTTGCTTCTTAAGGCTACGGCCAAGTTTGCGACCAGACGCGCGACCAGGTCGCGGGGAATGCTTTTTGTTGTTACCAGCCACGCTTGCGACCTGGTCGCCGCGTTTTATGACCAGATGTTATCATGGCACCAAGACGTGAAGATGTGTTACTAGCCATAGTAGTATATAGTTATATGAAGAAGAAACGTACATCTAAAAAAACGGTGTCCACCCCATTAATATGCAGAGACGTACTTATGGACAGTTTCACACCTTATTTAATGAACTCAGAAAGGCTGAAAATAGATTTTTTCAGTATTTTAGAATGAGTGTAGCTTCATTTGACGAACTTTGCTCATACGTCAGAGAGGGCATTGAGAAGCAAAGAACGAGTATGAATAACTCAATTCCAGTGGAACGAAAGAGTTGGATTTAACATCCCTCTTTGCGTAGTCTCGATGTTTCAGATTCCACAGTGGTGATCTTGCATTTACTTCATTTATAAATAGCTTGGTATCAAACATTGCTAAGTACCGTACTCTACCGAGTGTCAAACTCCAAATGGACGGGAAACACTGGACGGCTTGCAAGAAAGTTAGTGAAAATGCTTAGTGGAGGAGTGATGGCGTGTTCCCGAGCACCTTATCGGTCGACATTTTAACCTAGGATGACGCAAGCAAACCCACACAAGTGTCCATTGTTCTCGCGGCAGGCTGCGACCCGAACGCAAGTGTGACCACCTCCATAAGAAATAAAGGCGAGCGTATTTGTCGTTGCGACCTGAAAACGCTCATGAAAGCGTTTTGAAATCTGTCGCTGTCGCTGGTCGCCAAGCGTGGCCACCCTCATAAGAATCAATGTAATACACTACTGCGACCTGGTCGCAGCGTCCTGGTCGCAGCGCCCTGGTCGCGGCGACCAGGTCGTAAGCCTGGCCGTAGCCTTAAAGTTAACCCGCATAACGTACTTAAGAATAGTCTATGACGGGCAAGGTACGAATACAACAAGATTGATCCCAGAAGTTAAATTATTCATTATTTTCTAAAACTTGAACGAGTAAAATAGTGAATAATTATTTAACTTCTGTGATAAGATCCTTTGTATAACCTGTCCCTAGAGTATGGCAAATTGCGTCTTGCGGGTTAACCTTTAGCAAGGTTGGTTTTTCATAATTTTATTTATGAAGTAAAAACGCTGCAGTAAGAACAGATTATAAAATGAAAAACTTTAATTAAGTATTTTATCACCATTGTACGGTATTATTATTACTATTACTTTGTCAGTATTAAAACTATTTTTATATATTACTAGTCGGTTTGTAACAAGGAGGAAAAGGAGGAAGCTGATTTTAAAGAAATTCTTCAGAATTTGCATAGATAAGACAACAACCATTTATGGAAATAAACATATATATAGTGCTTTCAACCGGGATTAGAGTAGGCCTACCAGCCTCCTGGTTTGAAGTCTTAGCTCACTATCACTGAGTTTACTCAGCTGACAATGTTTTGATTTCGGTATTGCTTTTGTTTTAAATTCATGCAAGGCATATTGAGGAATTTATTTGACCGGTTGTTCCTCCAAGAACGGGTGTGAGGGGGTAGCTAGAAGGGTAAAGATGGAAGTGAGGGTGGGAAGCTACCCCAGGTCTATCGGGACCAATTATGAAGTCTCTCCCCACCCCACCCATTTTCCCCCTTTCCTATCCCCTCCACACTTCACCCCGAGTCCAGATCACCCCTGAACAGACTCTGGGATTAGGTCGCCCGTTGAAGAAGTGCAGGTGAAGGTTTGCAAGGAAGTTCCAACATGCCTGCATGCACTCATAACCACTTCAGTGATATTTGTCTGTAGGGTGTAACAAAGCAAAACCAAAAAACATAACGAAAACGCCTTTCATACACACGAAGAGAGGAATGTCGACAGAAGAATGGTTTTGTAAGTTTTTCTATAAATTACACCGCAGTTTAGTCAGTATCTAGTATCGTGATTGATATGATTTTTTAACTTGGGATGTATATAGTGAATCTACGATCAAAGGTAGGTCTTTATTTATACCTTATCTATCCGGAGCAGCGCACGCACTCAGCCATTCGGACAGCTAGTGCCGCCCACCCACTCAATCTGGGAGAAATCCCTTGCCGTGTATGACATGCATATTAAAGCTAAAAAAAACTGTATCAACATACGGCTTAAATGGGCCTTATAGCAAAACACGCATAAGCTTTTCTGATGTTAAATCCTGCATTATTTAAAAAGTGGTATATTATTCCAAAATATAGTTGAGGCCTATGCCAAAACTGAAGTGAAAGGTAATAACTACATGTCCATATAATATATTAAAAACCTTAAATTTTTAATTTTCATTTAAATAAAAACTATAAAAATTCATTTCTATCTCGTTTTCCACGACATTTAATCCGAAATTTGAAGTTTTGAGTTAAAAATTAAATATTTAGTAACATATATTTAGCCTTATTTAAGCCAATAACGTCGATTTTTAGTAAGGTCAAAAAAATATTATAACATTAAGGATTGATTTAGTGGTTTTGAAGATTCAGAATTGTATTGGGCATAATAAATTCTGCTATGTGGAGATATTTCCTTTCAAGTAGGGAGTGCCCTAAAAAATTAACTTAATAACCACGCAGATAATTATATGTTTCTGTGTTAAAATCCTACTACGTAAATTTCAGTGAAACGAAATGAAGTGAATTCTAATTCTAATAACCCATGACATTTTCTCATTAATAAGACACATTAACTGATAACCCGCCTACAATTTACAATAACTTTGTGTTATTTTTAAAGTTCTCCCAAAAATGCGATAGGTAAATCTACACAAAACAAAAAAATTGTATGGAGAAGGTGTGCTAAATAATCGTTACCACCCACATCGATGGTCACGGGGACTAAATGCCAGTCTTTTTAATCTGATTTCCGATGATAGAAAGGTCGGGGTTAAAATTCCAGCTATATGGTATTTCTTAAATGGTCACCAACTATCCCTACATACAAATGCTAATACATTTCCTCTAAATGATACCTTATATATTCCTAGCCCATTATCTTGGATAAAATGCATTAGCTCTAAGTACAGATGGTAGTAAGACATGATGAATAAAACTTTCTTTCATACGATAAAAGTTTGAATTTACTAAGTACACCGGGTAAACTTTTTTCTGGCTATAACCTATTCAAATAATAGCATCTACATTTCCAATAAGATCATGATCTTAGAAATGAAATACATCTTTTGTAATAATTGCACCTTACGTGAATCAAATTGAAGGAAAGAAAAATCTAGAATTAAATGATCAGTAATGCCAAAGGATATATATATTTCTATCACGGAAAAAGGGGCCAAGAGGACCTTTAAAGCAAATGATTGATCTCAATCATGGAATCAGGATCTATAAAAAAGAGGTTGTTAATAGGAAATGCTAAAGGACTCAATTTGGACAAAGCAAGGGACCCGTCAAAAGACAGAACACACAATATAAATAATCCTCGCATCTACTACTTGCCTGGGGTAGAAGTCACCTAATTACGGCCATAAGATATGGATGACGGTGCCAGGGTCATTGACATAACAAACTAAATATACCTGACATTTATTCTACATACCCACCGAGGCGGTTATTGATTACATTCTTCTTCTTTGGTCAAAAACCCGAAAGTTAGTTTGATGTAATTCTATCCATCCGGAACTGGACACGAATTCAGATCTTCATGGTTAGTACTGCCTGCGCCATCTTTTAGAAACACCATGTACTAGGGGAGTTCAGGAAGTGAGGTGGTTTCCCATTGCCTTTCCACACTGCATTTATATAAGTGAGCGCGAAAGATCCTACACATTTTGCTGGAAAAGTGTTTTCAAATACCTTCCAGGGTTATCTTATATGCCACAATTACCATAAGACAATTGGGCCCCGTGGTGTAGTGGTAAGTGCACATGGCTACGAAACTTTGGGTCCCTGGTTCCATTCCCACCTGGTACCTTTGGGGTATTTCCCTTTAGGGGAATAATTCCAATGGTCACAAGGGTTTGGTTAATTAGGCCTAAGTTAGGTTAAGACTCACCCCGGTTCCACAACTCCATAATAACCATCATCATATCATCTCAATGCAGTAACGATGCGTAGACAACCTCCTAAAGTGTACCCTAGGCAACGTTACGTGCCAACAGAGCGGCTTGAAGTCTACACATATAGTGGCCAAGGCTGTACATCAAAATCCCTCCCGGTCAAATATGCCAAACAACGGGAAAAAAACACATATGAGACAGCAAGCTTTACGTTCCTTCCTCCGATTTTGTATCACTCAAGAAAAATCCGTCTACATAAGCTGGGTTTGAACCCACGAACATCGGGTCCTGAGGTGACCCCAATACCACCGAGGTTGATATCATTATTATTCTCCCTAAACATTATGCCGTTGACCTTTTTTATGCATAACCGAATCCTTAAGAAGTGGAAAACAATTCAATGAACACACTTCAGACGAGGCCTCACTAGATTTTATTTCAACCTTGTTATGGTTGAACACTTAGTATTATAATGGTGTATGAATAATTTTGAACTAACTATTGTAGTGCTGTTGAACACTAAAATTAATATTTGTGCTAAAACCTCGTAAAAGAAAGACTTAAAAACCTAGTCCTCCCAGATTGATGTTTTTCCCACAAATTGTAACACATGGCCCACCTCCAGAATGACACAATGCAGACAAACCGTGCATTTACGCAAATAGGGCTTCTGGGCTGATGAGACATGTTGCCGATAGCCATTGACAAGCGTATCACTCTGAAGTACACTTAGTGGTTCACAAACAACATCCAATTACTTATTTCACACACCCTTCTGTTTACTATACCTTTTACAATTTGTCAATTGCTTGATCTATTGATATGTGAATATATGGCTCCAGTGGTTTACCACTAGTGTTTTTTTCTCCACCACGTCTCAATACTTGTTCGAGTGTACCGTGGCTACAAACTATCTTCACCACCAACCTTCGCCACCTAAAAAAGGTGTATACACACTTATCCCATTTTACCGGAAGTCAGAGCCTTGTATGGATCCTCCACGCACGTCAACACAGAACACTGTTCATCGTTCAAGTTGGCTAGAAAACTAGAAAGAAGACTCGGAATACCATGTGATCCCGTTTGCTTATCCCCAAGTTGAGGACACTGTGCAGGCACTAAAACTTGGGGAAACAAGTGCCAAGTGTTATCACGTGTGTCTCCCTACCCTCTCAAAGTCATCCTTTCGACGTTGTGCGCAGGCGTCGATACGAGAGCCGTTTCTGATTCTAATTCTCCCTAATGATGACTTCATTAGTCATAGTTCCCTACCATTTTCCCCCACTGTTCTAAGTGAAATATAAGCTGGTACCCAGAACGGCACGATTACTCTTTGATGCAATTAGGATTTAGGAACTTACAACATGTAAGTGTGCATTATTTTGGAAAAGTTTTTTTATATAATTTTTTTTTATTTGAAAACTGGGGAACTATTAAACTCTTTCTAAATTATGTAGGGATCAAATACGATAATGCTTTGGCATATTTTTTTTTTTTTTTTACTAAATTTGATTTCCTTGGTAATTAGATTTGTTTTTAATACGGGCATGTTTAGGTTTTATGCCTTTTAATTCAGGTTCAGTTGTAGTATTCGCAAGTCAAATTATGTAATTTAATCTTTGTGCGCTATCTTGCACTATATTTTGTTAGGCTATATTCTTACAGTTGTAGTGACTCTAGATGAAACTAATATGGTTTTGTATCATATTTTCAATTTCTATGCGAGTGGGAAATTCGGTAAATGATCTTAATATGTTCAAATTGCATTATGAACTAAGTAAATAAGTTAGAAAGATATTAAGCTCTTTGGTGTGTAGGCTACCCCCACCTAACGGGTTGTTAGATGAGAATAATGTATTTACTTGTAAATATTGTATCCAGGTGTATGGTTATGAGCAAAACTATACTAGTTGATATGTATAGGTTATGAGATATGTATATGTAGAGACTTTCTAAAAAACTTAATTTAAGATATTTATAGGTATCTCTTAAATGGCTTAGCTATGTTGTTTAGACGATAGGGTGTATTCCAGCTTTCATTTCGTTTTGATTATTATTCCTAATAATTAAATTTGCTTACTTCTGAATTGGTTCTGTTAACTTATTATTAATGTTCTTTAATCTAGTTAATAGCATTTAGTACTCTGTAACCTTGTATTATTATTTGTTTATTTAAGTACATTTAGTCGCTTCCCGATAAATATTGTTGGATTATTTGTTATTGCACAATGTCCGCAATCAATAAACATAATATTGTTAACATTTTGATCATTTTCTCTGATAATAAAACGGCCTTCAGGCCAATGTCAACTTCATGTCATTCGTTATGCATTTACATTAAGCAAACCCTTAACTCCCTAAACGTGAATAGTTAATGACATTAATTTACTGATAGTTAACACAGCTAGGTTCGGGTACTTGGGCTTTGCATATTTGAGTGTGGATCAAATAAAGATCCCTGTTGATCTAAATTATCTATTCTTTGTCTTACAACGCCTTCGCTATAGAGAAGTGTTGACGGTTTATACATATGATAACTTATATATATATACTTGTAAAAATATACATACACGTGTAAATATTATACATGCATAGATAGTTATGTACACATATACACATATATCTATATATATGCACATATATAAAAATTACGCTAGTAGAATAGAAATAAGGGAGGTAGACCTTCTTGAAAATTCTCCCTAATTGGCTTAAGGGATAGAGAGGGTGTGGGAAAACGTTTAGGAAAAATTACCCTCAATATGCTCGGCTAGGATCTGAGCTCAGAGCTCCTCATGAGTGGAAAATTATAATAAACGAGCTTAGCATTTATACCACGGGTCTACCGGCGCAGCTAATAAGTTAAGAGGAACATGACCGGCTTCGGTGGTCGAATGATCTAAGGCGCCACTCTCGCAGTAGACTGGACTGCCAACGTCAGTGAGATCTGGATTCTTTTCTCAGATGGTTGTACTAAAGGTGGTTCTCCACTCTCCCTCCACGCAAAAGCAGGTACAGTCCCTCTAAATAAAAGCTTCCTAGTCCTTAACACACTATTGTAATTTTTACATAAGTTCATGGCGTATAACCCGAACGGGTAGTAAGACGCGGTGCTAAATATTATTATTATTATTATTACATAAGTTCATAGCCTAAACAGGTGGTGAAACATGGTGATTAGAAAAAAATACAAGACCACGTTCGATTCTCGATGGTGCTATATAGTAGTGGTATGCAACCTTTTTTGTTCGCGTACCCCCAGATGTAGCTTCCCTTTAAATTTGTATCCCCAGATTTGATGGTGCATAATGTGATATTTAGCCTACATATTTTATAATCGAGTGACTTTGAAAACTGCCAAGAGATCTGGTTTAATACTTTATTCGAAAAAGTTCCCTTAATTTCATAGCTGAGTTCCCCCACTGGGGAGGGGAGAGGGATCTAGTCCCTCCAAGACACCTCGAGGAAGGGAATATAGGTAGTCCTAGTTCCTCCACGACACTTAAAGGAAGGACTTTTAAGTAGATATAATTCCTCCACGACAACCAAGGAAGTAATAGTCCTAGTTCCTCCACAACACAAGGAAGGGATTATAATTAGTCCTAGCTCCTCCACCACAACCAAGAAAGGGGTTATAAGTAGATATAGTTCCCACACAACAGCTCAAGGAAGGAGTTATAAGTAGTCCTAGTTCCTCCACGACACCCCAAGGAAGGGATTATAAGTATTTCTAGTTCTTCCACGACAACCAAAAAAGGGGCTATAAGTAGTCCGAGTGTAATAGCCTAGTACAAACTTAGCTTTCGAACTTTCCATAATGTGTATATATAATTATGGTTCTTACCCAACCCAACATAACATAACATAACATAACTATTCATGCGTTGATGAATTTTGTTCTGATTAAACTCTATATTTTAAAATGCCAAACTCCTCCCGTTACCGTGGACATGCATGCAAAGGAGGTGAGCCTTTAACCTCCCACTGACGTCCCCACCATTCCTGATAAAAGTGGACAGACTCATTTACTTATAATCGCTTCCTTGAGGTGTCGTAGAGGAACTAGGCTATTTCCTTAGGACACACTCAAGGTATACACCAGACCTAAAGACTCCAGGTTAAAATGGCTGCATTCCGTGGGATAGCTTGAGTCCTTCAATATAGGTATCGCTATATAACATCAAAGAGCATTAAAAAAAAAGCTAATTTTAAACATGGTTTCACTCGATAGAAGACATAAATATCCTTCAGCCTGGTTCAACAAATCCAGGTTTAGGTAGCGACCCAACTCCCTATTAATCCTATCTCACAAAGTACTTAAGCAGAATGAATATTATGATTACAATGGTCCCTTAGTTACGAACATGTTAAAAGTGAGTCGTTTAACAACTGCATATTTAAAGGTATTTTTATCACTGAGAATTGACACTAGCGAACCCCAGTGTTGATTGACTCAACCTGGCTCAAGGAGCGCAGCGAAACTCCCGTAAGACTGAGGATCTGGTATATCCTTGTCTGTACCCTCGGACTACTTATCTCCGTGAAGGAACTCCACACCCCCACTATAATATACAGTAGAACCTTTTTAATTCGAAGTTCATGGGATATCTAAAAAAAAAACCAAAATATCCAAAATTCGAACTAACCATTGGGTACCTATCTAAACTGTTCGTACACAACAAATAAAAACCTCAAAATGAAAAATTGTAAAATATTACTCAACATACAAAAAATGCCGACTTTATCTGTGTTTGCACTTAAATTAAGTGTTCGGCTGTATTTCATATTCTTTTGCGATGTCACAATTCTTTTTCACTCCCTTTTCCACTTCTCTAATCACTTCAACCTTCTTGGCTAAAGGTTAAACTTGTTTAGGTTCCACGCTTAGACATCGTAAAAACACCGCAATTTACACTTGTCAGATGACAATAATTGACTATCAATGAGAGAAAAAGGTGCCAGACTAGAATAAACAACATAAGCCTTACCCCTTTCATGCTGGGCGTCACCTGATGGCACGGTTACACAGAAGCGATTAAATCCGATCCAAAACATCCCACATTCTAGGAAAACCGCTTGCATTTGGTGCAGAATTCCCGGCTTTCTCTTTTAATATGAGTCAATAACTCTTAACTGGATTTGACATTCCTAGGATTCTTGGGTTTGGTTGGGATTATTAATATTAAGTTAGGTTTGAAGTGAGTAGAGACTAAAAAAAAATTAACAATATTCTGCATAAACTTCGAATTATCAAAATACTTCCTTCTAAAATTCGAGTTAAATGTTATTCTTACCATTTATTTAAATGAGAATTTCCGGGGGGGAATAATGGTAGGTTAGAATTTTCCAATTATTTGAATTAACTAATTTCAAATTAGCCAGATCCTATTGTACATATAAAATAGATTACATCCAAAATAGTGTATTAAATAAATGTTTTAGGTAAAAATATGTATTTTTTTTAAAAATTTTACGTACCCCAGGTTAAATCCATTAATCTAGAGAAGTGTTTCCCAAATTTCCACTAGTCAAGTATCCCTCTCGAGACCATAACATAACCAACATAACTTTTCCAGCTCTTCATCAAAATAAAAGTAAACAAATAAATACCTGCTCTCTGACAAAGTATAAACAGTCGTTCTAAAGTCTAAGATATGTCTCACTTCCTGTCTGGTTGGACTACCAGAATTTAACTATGCTGCTGGGGAAGCGATGACAATGGTAGAGTTTATGCTCATTCGACAATAAAAATGTATTGCACAATTATAACACGTTCTAAGTTATAATAAATAGCGTTTCAAAGGTTTCAAATCATTACACTTCATTAGCCGAAAGGGGTAAAACTTGCTATTGTATGCTTTTTACGTAATAGTTTTATGGAAAGATCAATTATGTATGGGGGTGAAAATTAGTATAATTAGACATTCACATGATGTCTACCCACTTAGCTAAGGGTCCTGGGTTCGATTCCCCACATGGGCGAAAATTTATCATTGATGAAAATATAGGTTTACCCTTTCAAATTGATAAATTAACGGCAGGGACTGGATTTTGTGCCCGTCCAAGTCTTAAGTTAGATTATAAGGCATATGAAGCAACGACAGGCCTAGCCGTCCGGTAGCGGAAAAATACATGGTTTGAATAAAAAACCTTACCAAGGCTACAGACTGTAGATATTAATGGATGTAAAGTAAAAGACATGGATATGAGGTGTACACAATTATCAATAATATGTTTAAGAAAAATAATCTTAAATGTGCAAGTAGATTAAAATTGTTAAAATCACATCTTTTTTATCATATATAAATAATGTTCCTTTTATACCCCAATAATCTTATTTTATTTCATTTTTTAGTACACAATAACGTTATTTATAATTTTTTTTGTTTTCATTCCAACCAAACTCAACTAGTTAATTTTATCTTAAATCCCTGCCAAGATGTTATGGACTCAAAAAATATTATTAATTTATATTGTCGAATGACCTTAAAGGAAGTTCACCCGAGCTTTCCTGGAGGTAAAGTAGAGAACAATTCATGAAAAATACTCTCAATTCACCTAGCCTAGATTCAATTCCCAGCCTCTTGATCACTGCCAAATAAGACTAGATGAGTTTGACGTAAATCCAAGTGCACACAGGTGCGGGCTACAGGAAGTGGTTTTTGAGTTTGTGTCGACTGTAGCTGTAGAGTGATGGAAGTTTATCTTATCTACAAAGTTAGGCTATATCACCACGCACTGATTGTTCCTAGTACACTTAAATAAACGTGTAGGTTTATAACAAAAGAATGGTTATTTCAGAGAGATGCCTTCAATCTAGTAATTATTTTTATGATAAGGTTATTTCTTCTTTGCTATTTTTTTTATTCCCTTCTCCTTATTTTATATCATTATTATCCTTATTTTGTATTTTATATCAGCTTCAGTCTTCTATTGCGATGCCATGTTTCGGTGATGTTACACCATATTCAGGTCTGAGGAAAAGCATGTCATTGTAAATTATTATAAATAATCCCTATTCAAAAAATTCTTGCTATCCCTCAGTATCAACTCAAACCTATTCGAACCATAATCAAGAAGATTAACACCGTAAATTCTGCCTCATCTTATTTAAATTCCAAAATTTTGAAAAAATTAATGATATATTTATAGTATCTATATTAACTCATCATATAAATTACACTCTATGTCACATTAAAAACACTATCTTACTTATCATTTCTTCAATTTTATTTCTTTATATTGGTAACCTTATACATATTTTTGATCATCCCACAAAGAGATTCTTCCATGTAACACCTCAAAAATTCTCAAACTTTCTGATAGTATGGATTTAAATCAATCATTTTTATTACAAATAAGGTATTTATAAGCTTGTTAATTAAAGTGATTATTTATTTAATATTTCATATATCACATTCTAATTTCTCTTAAATATTTCCATTTCTAATGTTTAAATATATAATTTTAATAACACATGTATATGCAAAATAATTTACAATTACATTGGTTTTCCTTAGATCTGAAGATGGTGTAACATCACCAAAACATGTCGTCGTAAGAGAAGACTAAAGCTGAGAGAGAAAAAATAACATGGAAGAAATAACCTTATAGTTTATTATTCCTTACCAAATGAATATGAACAAAATTAAAAAAACTTATATAAGTTTTAATAAAGTGAACATAATTGTTAACTTAACAATATTTATAAGTTCGCCATGAAATCAAGACACGTCATATGGGGGGTAAGGGGGGTAATCACACCAAACAATACTAGACAACAATAACAACAGCTTGTTGTTCTTCATATATAATGTAATTTAATGTACTAACATTGTTTTTTATGTATTCTTTATTTTTGTATATTAAAATACATTAGAAAAACTTTTAGATTTGTGTAGCTGTGTACTTGCTTGTGTCCAGATTTTATGCTCACCCTAAATATGTTGCAATTAATTTCTACGTTAATTATGTTGGATAAATAACAATGATCCAAGGGGTGTTAGACAAGCATATCACTTGTTCATTGTTTACGAGAAGGTCGTGGTTCAAGTCGCACCTAGTTGAATTAGAAATACTCTTCCACAATTGATTTTTAATTTAGTATTAAAAAATTTAATTCAATATATTTTATCCATTTCTAACCGTTAAAGACCACAAAAATGTCTTGCAAGTTTTTAGATTTTTTTTAGTACTGCGTCTTACTATCTGTTCTGGTTATACGAAATGCGCTAATTACGCTAAACAGTTGTCGAAGATTAAATCTAGAGTAAATCTGCCTCATTTGTGTGAAGGACAAGTGTAAAACCATTTAGGGAAAACCATCCTCAGTACACCCTTATGGGTATCGAACCCCGAACTTCCTGACATCGACTGTCTAGTCTATTGCGATAGTGACACCTCAGACCATAGTCACCGAAGCAGATAAAAAAAGGATGGCTTACGTCTACAGACAGCGTACCTGAACCTGACGCCCAATAATTTGTTGTTAAATCTCGCTTGATACGATGATTAAAGTTAACAGTGTTTTTTCCTGAATGATATAGAATAGAAGATAGATAGATATGTATTCACACATACAGGACCAAGCATCGTCTATTCGCTGACGGTGTCATGCTGCAAAATATTTAGAACAGGTAGTTCCCATAATAAAAATCATGTAAGGCCATTATTTGATTATCACAAACAGGACTGTGTGGAGCTTGTGCAATGGCAATGATTGTGTTGTCTTAGGATCATTTCAAAAATGATTTCCCAAGGTCACGGGCCAACATGGTTTGAACACAGTACCAGGACAGTCATGTAGGTGTGAATTGAGATGGTCACTTTATGGGCGATCTCATGTGGTTTGTACCAATTTGTCTTCTTCCGGTAAGAGAAAACATTTATGAAGATGGTTATGGCTTGGAAGAGGCTGAAGAACATTCTAACACAACTATTATTGCGTAACTAAGAGAGGAAAAGCTTTGATTGCTCCAGGGCTAGAATTTACAACATGAGATATTATGATTTTGGAATAATCATTCTTAATGTTTTTGGAGAAAACATAAATAAAATATAGTTTGAAACTCCTATTTATTTTCTTGTTCTAATCACATAATTATTAAGAATCTAGTGCTTTTAGCGTTTTCTTCTCTTTTTCTCATTTGAGTAAAGATATATCATGCATTCAATACTTAATAACATATTCCTCTATTTGAAATATGTTTCCATCTACCAATGACAGAAACTTTTTGAGAAATCTAGCTTTACATTCCTCTATATGTAAATGCTAACGAAAATGACACGATGTGTGCACAGTTGCCGCATTGTCCTGCATGTGTGAATCAACCTTAAGGTTGGGTGCTATTGAGCGCGAATTTAGTGCGCTAATTTTGCAGTTTTTATAGCATAAACACTTGTTGAACAAAATAAATCAAATTTTTCTTCTATAGAAACATAAAGTTTAGTGTTCTGCACGTGCTAATCTCAACAGTTTTTGAATATCAAGCATGAGAATGGTGGCATTTGGTGACAAACTTTTTAAATTAATAGAAAATGTTGTCATTAAATTCTAGGACCCCCTTGACAGATATTCAAGGACTGTTGAGATTAGCATGTGCAGAAAACTAAACTATATGTTTCTATAGAAGAAATATTTATTTATTTTGGCCAAAAATGTTTGTGCTGTAAAAACTTCAAAAATACTTCCCTAAACTCACGCTCACTAGCACCCCATCTTAAATCTCCATAGGTTCTTGAAATATTGGGAAAAGTTTTCAAAACATAAGATGTATCTATGAATATCGTCTATGTTAACCCCATATAACCAATGGGATAATGGACCACAAAATGATACATTGTTGGTGTTTTTTCACTTTGTTGGCTCGCATTCTTTCTTCAACTAACTAAATTTAGTCCCTTCATATTCTTGTATTTTATATAGTTTAAATTACTGGTAGTTTAAACAGGATCAAGATAATATTATCACCTTTATTTTTTCGCCTCCTTCCATCTAAGGTTGGGAAATTATTTGTGTCGTCTCATTGTCCACCTCCTAGGTTTTAACCCAACCTGTGTATACAATGGATATTACAGTTAAACATAGCCATAGCAATAAAGATTTACTATATTTCCACTTAAACCTCTAGTTCATTCCTACAACGCAGCTTCTTCGGCCTAGACAAAAGATAGGCGTGGGAAGACAATAGGGATATTTTATTAAAATGTCACCTAGTTCATCCCCCACACAAACATAAACAAAACATGTATAAAACAATAATCATGGGGGTTGGAAAATGTTACAATCCTTCACTTACGTGGGAAGAAATGGGCAGACGTAAAAAGCTACATTTAATTACACAACACACATAAATGTGGGTCTATTATATTACTGAAATATGTTATAAATACGAGTAGGGAAATCAAGCGTATGTCATCTACACTATGTTAGGTACACTCTGTTTACATGGTATGTAGACAATCCCGCAATTACAAGATAATATGTCATAGCTCTTTAATCACCTCCTACACCATGTGCGGTCTGCGGGAGAGCTCAGCGTCCAACCACTCGTGATGTGGTGACAAGATCACATCGACCCATATAGTTTTAAAGGGTCCTAATCTATTTTGGACCACATTTACGTCAATTTGTATGATTTCATTTTCAAGAAAGATTTTTCAAAACACCCACATCGGTGGGCTCTTTTAGTATACTATGCCAGTGATGAGGACGTTTGGGTAAAACATTTTGCAAAGGTGTAATGAAGATATTTTAAAACCTGATGTTCGTGGGTTCAAACCCAGCTAGGGTCGAAGGATTTTTCTTGAGCAATAATAATCCGTAGCCCAACTTCCTTCAGAGGGTAAGTAAAGCCGTCGGTCCATGTCGATTGTGGCATGTAAAAAGAACCCTGGAAGGTATGTGAAAATACCTTTCTTGGCAAAATTAGTAGACCCTTTAGTCGTTGCTGATGAAAATTTTCGTGTGTTGATATAATCCGGGCTCGATTTTTGTCTTTGTGTAATTTTTCAAATACATATATGTTAGTGACAACTCTAGCCTTAACCTAAGATCATTCTGTCTTCACCAAATATTAGCTAAACATATTAATAAAAACTTATTATGACTTAATAGGGAGATAATGAATGCTAAAATATAGTAGACAAAAATCAATGCATTACGTTTAATTTTAACTTTTCTAGGGTTAAAATATAAATTTATTTGCACAAATACTTTTATTAACATTCTCTATCCAAATTTAGGATTTTGGATCTACATTTAAAGCGTAAAAATAACAAAATCGTAGATGTAAAGATTAAATTAAATTTTAATGTTTTTATTCAAGTTGTATTCAAGGAAAAATTATACTTGTTTCTAACCCTGACAACAAAACTCTATTTTGATATTTAACATATAGCATTTTAGTAATAATCCCTTTATAATGCATACCTTTGAAAATAAGATAATGTTATTCTTGTGTGTAAGTAGATATGTAGGTTAACATCATTGCATTAAAACGAAACAAAAGAATACTTGCTATTGGAGTGCCTTAAGAGTTTACAAACAATAACAATTGTCGGTGTCTCAAAAGGATATGATTTGCTTTGTTCCTTTTATAATAATTTATAACATTTCCAAGTTGCAAAACTAAAAACAAAGAGTCAGCAAAATTATGTATAAAAAGTATCAGTTCAAAAAAAGTTCCACTAAAATTTAACTTACTCATCCCCACCCCAAGAGAGTAAATATGTAAATACGTTGTGCAGTGGCAAAAATAAAAACTCCTATCGTAGTCTATATTTTAGGTTCCCACTAACGCTGAGATTACGAAGCATAACCAGTCGTCAAGTGCTATTTGATTATATTAAAAGATGAATAATCTCTAAACTTGTATCCGTAGTATCATTGTCATATGCCACTCTCTCGTGTTAGTCTGAATTCCCGGTGATAGGAATATCGGTGTCATGGTTGGATCGGCTAAGGGTTATTTTTCCTGAGTGGTTTCCAACCCTTTCCCCGCAATTGCAGGTAAATTTCCTTTAAAATTAGACTTTTCTCAGTGCTACTCCAATATATTGGATTCTTTATGCATTTAATACGAATGAGTACTAAGATGCAGTGAACAAATTAATAATCCTTAAATGTTAACCTTTTGGCAAATAAAATAAGAATTAATTAAATTTAATGAACACTATAAGATAGTAATAATAATGGCCCGTCTTGGGTACATATATCTGTAGCTCAGTTTGAGGCCACGGAAATTATTCCCTTTCGAGAAAAATCCCTCGTTAACAGCCAGGAATCAAACCCAGGCCGGAACCGTAGCTCAACAGCCATGGCCCCTGAACCTCTATACCACGAGGCGGGTTTAGCACTATATAATCAGATGTTACTAACAAGGCCTAAATAAATACACACGAAAGCCAGATAGGACAGTCCTGGGAAATTCGCCAGTATTATAGGGTCGAGAAGTAATTACATTATTGCCGATAACAAAGAGTTCAGCCCAGCCACATCTGCTAAACCGGTTCACATCTATGGCAGTGTCGACTGCGTAGTAGAGGGGGCGGGGGAATAGAATTGGGTGAAGAATACAGGGAGGGAAAACTACCTCGCTCTCTTATAATATTTTTTTTTGTTTCCCACCATGTCTTAATACCCTTACAAATTATATGCATGTATATTAATAATGAGGAGGGGTTGAGGAAGTTCGAATTTCCAGGAAATATACCCCTACTGGCGTGGAGGGAGAGTGGAAAACCTTTATGTCACTGGCAAACCAGATTAAATGAGCTTGAAGTTTAAATAACAATCTCACCGATTCGGGTGGTAATAATTTTTTTTTTTTAATTTTCAAAGTATTTTATAATATAACATAGATAACAATCATTGTATTTATTTAAAATATAAGTAAGCCTAATAGCCTATATCAGGCAACATTATTTTAATATAACTAAAACCTTTTCTTATTTTTATATCTACCAGAATTGTGATCAATGTTCAAAATATAACTTACTTTAATAAAATTAACTGTATTTTTGAGTTTATATTTAATTTGTTGAGTATTAATTAACATATTTTCGATTTTTATGTTAGTTTTAAAGTAATCCGACTAAAATATGATTTGTCAAAATTATCGGAGATGTAACAAATCCTGAGATGTAAATTTAATAATAGTGGGAATATTTTATTCTATAAATGGAGGGGTTGAACTGATCAGCTGGTCTCAGGGGTTTGGAATTAACAATAAGGCAGGTCCAAAGTATTAAATGCCCGTATTGTCTAGGAACCTGCAAACAATTCGATACAAATCCAAACCAAATACTACGATTGCTTATAGTAAAAGTTTTCCAAACAACCTGTATTTCTTAAGTATATCTGAAAGAAACTTTGTAATCATTTCACGGGGGTTAGTGATTAATTGAGATGACTACAGTCCTATGAAGTGCTAATTTGACTCCCACTGGCATCTAAACTGGAGTATTTATGCAGTGACTCATTTTAATACCCATTTAGATTACTTCTACTTGAGTCTAATATAAGAAGTGATTCGTCAAAATGGAAGGTATTTTTGAACCAAAAATTAAAATCTTAAATTTGTCATACCCCCCCAAAGTAAATAAAGCCAACATAAAGCATAAAATATATTTATTAAAATGGAACTTCTAAATGTTTAAAAGTGATACGGGAAGGTTCGTAGGCTAATAAATTTAATTTTTAGGCGAACCCACCTCTTAATAGCAAATTAAGATATTAATATAACTAGTGAATATATTAATAATATCAAATTTTAGTTATAACGTTTAATTTTACGGGTCTATATAAGTTTTAAAATATAAGTTTTTAATAAAACAAAAGAGTCTTCAAAATCCTTTAAAATAAATGGTACAACACAATCGCACACATATTTTCATATTTTGTATTATATCTTTGAAGACAATTTTCAAAGAAAGGTTTTCATTAAATTACCGTGAATGGGGCCCGCCTCAATAAGTGAAAAATTGTCGAACAGATGTTCAGCTCTAAAGCAATATTAAATTATATAACGTATTATTTCAAAATATGGCTCACGCTAAAATAAAGTTGAAAGATTACAACAGGGCACTATTTCCTTAACAACCTTATAGTTTGAGTTTTATTAATAAAAAATGTGTGTGAAAATGTGACATTAGATCATTTTCAACATGGCCAATATCAACATATTTGTGGAGCTATGAGATTAGGCATGAGGAAAAAGAGCTCTAACTTTAGCATCCCTTTAAAAACTATACTAATATTTTTTATAGACTCACAACAGAAAATTTTAAGCTATTTTAAAACAAGCCGTGAGCTTTCTTCTTTACCTTGAGATAGTAAGATTTGTGGTGTTCTTTCCCCGCTTTCTTATTTACATGACAAATGGTGGCTGTAGGTGAAATATGAAAGGGAGTATAAGTCTTTACAGACTTGATAATTAGTTATAGGAAATGACTCAGAGCACTTTATTTTAACCTGTGGGGCCTGACAGCGATTAATACTTTCTCAATGACTGAGGCGTCCACCTTAAGTAAGTTTTCTCCATAAAAACAAATACATTAGCTTGCTAATCAAAATAAACGATCTTTATACATACATTTTAAACCAAATTGCTCAAATATTTAACAAATTTCAAATTTCTAAAATAAGTCTTAAACTATCTTAAATCATTTGTAATCTGTATGAATTAAAGTGTGTTCTTATTTATAATGAAAAATTATTTCCAGATAGCCATTTTGAACTCTTACTTCAAGAACGATGTCAAAAAATGTCAAACGTTCTATAATTTGTCATAAATAAACTACCCTTAAAATAATTTACTTCTGAAAAATAAAGATATATTATTATTGATAATGTAAAATAGTCCCCTGATACCAATTTTGAACCAAATCGTTAGAGATATTTTAAAAAAGATTAAAATTATTTTTAGAGAAATGAATATATATATAATTAATTATGATGTAACTATATTAACAGAAACACATTTTCAAACAAATCGCTATATTCTTTTCTTAAATATTGAAATTTCTTAAAAATCAGCTATCAGTAAACTATATTTAAACGAATTTTTCCCAATTCTCTTTTACAGTTTTTATTTGTCATGTCAAATTATCCCCATGCAGACATTTCAAATCAAATCTTGCAAGCAGCCATCAAAATATTTATAATGTTAGAAAATCACTCCTTTAATGAGTTTTTACCCAAAAACCAAGTAAACAGTGTTTATTGTAAGGTAAAATACTCCTTAGATATCCAATTTAAACAAAATAGTTGACCAGAGAGACAGAAAGACAAACAGACAAACATGGGAACAAACAGAATTGTAAAATCCACTTTTTTGTATCCTGGTTCACATAAACCGTAAAAATTCATCACAATCTTAATATCGATGTTTTCAAGATTACAATACTTTATCTTGATATGAAAAAGTGGAATTCAAATCCATGGTGGTCATGCCAACGAATAACATGAGTTTAAAAATTATGAATGTGTTTTTTTTATTGGTGCACCACGTGTTAGCACCCGTTGAAGCTATATATATATATTCATACTAACGGGGTAAGTATTGGCTAGGTAATACTTAGGGAAGATGAAGTTCTATCTACGTAGAGGCAGAGCTGAAAATCATTTATGTTATGTGTGAATGTGTGTAATGCCAAGTCTCCACCGTGGTTCGGATCCCACGTTAAACTGTAGGTCCTCCATTTCATCTCACAATCACCCTACTATTACACATTAGCGTAAGTGCGTACAAACCGAACGGGTAGTAAGCTAATAATAATAATAATAATAATAATAATAATAATAATAATAATAATAATAATAATAATAATAATAATAATTTATGTAATTCCATTTTCAATACACCCAACTGGAATTTTAATTCCAATATCCCCGCTACTGGTAGTATAGTCCATCACGAAAGTGACTTTAGAGACCCTGGGTGGGTAGCCCAGTCGCCAATTGCCACAAGTGTTGAATTGTCCATAAAAGTGTGAATAGTTTGAGTTTGCCAAATCTCAAAGTAAAACAAACTTTTTCCAGACTACATGGTTGTGCTGGTTGTAACTTTACATTCTCTGCATATCTTAAAGCATTCCTTATAGTTAGCCATTTTGTTCAACTATTCAGACAGTTTGTATACATCTTTTAAGATAAAATGATGGTCAAATTTCACATAAAATTTTCTCACATTTTAAATCTGAACCATTTTAATCATTTTCACCTGAGACACGAGTTTATTGACTAGTCAAAGTGGACATGTTTTTAGTAAACTCGTTCAAAAAGTGTGCGTTGTGTTAAACGTTCGATGGGGCAACCTAATTTCTCAATTTTGGCATTGTGTGGTGAATTACATTTTTGATTTACCACTCCTGTGGCTACAATGACAAATTTACGTTATATCCATTAGTTTCCAGCTTGTGGCCTGGGTTGGTTTTTTATTCACGCCATTTATTTTCCACTACCGGCTGGCATAATGCAAATAACACACACACACATATATATATATATATAATTATTATATATATATATATATATAATTATTATTATTAAAAGGAATTGTGAGTATAAAATTTAAAAATTATTTTTTAAATTCGCATATAAAATAACGCAAATAGTAAATACGCAAAGTTATTCCAAAACCAGTTTAAGCAATTAAAACAATTTTTACCAAACCAAAAGTCAATGTCAATAAATAGGATAAATACTCCTTTATTTACGGTTTTAACAAGACCAAAATAAAGACAAAAGGCAATATTTACCTATTCACCACCATTTTGGTACTTAGGTACATTTTAAAAATATATATTTCTTCTGTGATTATTCAGTCAACAAAGCTGGGTAGACCCATGTCAAGATATTTACAAAGAAAAAGGAAGTATTAGTATGGTATTAGTGAGTGTGGGGAAAATAATGGAAGGGGGTAGGTCTTGGAGATTAGGAAAAAGCAGAACCATTTAGCTTGAAACTATTAGAATGGTAGTTCCGAGTAAAAGTACACTTTGTATATGAGCCGGTAAGGAAATGAATGCGACGGAGGTATTGGAAAGAGGGGGGCTTTCAATCACCAACTTCTTGAGAACAGCATACCTGGTGATAAGCGGAGATAAGTACAAAATTTATTTTTGTCGGAAAAGTGACAGATTATAATTATTAGTCTAGAACTATTCAGCTGTGGTCAAAGATTGGCGGGCAGCTGTAAAAGGCTCAGCGCGTGCCATAGCGCCCACGGGTATAGGGTTGGGGACCCCTGGCATAGACCATGCGACCCCCACAGTGGGTAAATCAGTGGCAAAGTATACTTCTAAAATAAAACTTCTGAGGCATAATTAGCTTTGATATGTATACAAATAGGAGTATAATTTAAAATGCTGTAATTTCTAGACACAGATATTACATTAGTACAAGTTTGAAAAATTAGCTTTGCCTAGGACAGTACATCTAATATTATACACACAAACATAGCGTCTAGTTACTTCCTAATAGGATTGATTGATTCATAACCCGTATACAAATAATAGCTATAATAGTTGTATTCACCCAAGATCGAAAAAGTGTTCCCTAGACTAGACGTTTATTGCTCAAACCAAAAATTCTACGGGATATGCTTTTTAGTCATATCAGTCCCACAGATTTTAATTTATAAATAGGTTAGTATTTAATTTTTCCCAATACTATCAGAAGAAAGAATAGAATAGTAGAAACTTACTAAACGTTTTGGTATATTTAGCAGTAGTTTGAAGAGTGTTTTAAATATTTTATTTTATTTACTTAACCCATTTGATATTAACGAAACAGGCTGGCAAATCACCAGTGATTATAAGTTGTTTTCTCAATAATCTAAAGGCAACTGGCTCTATTTCCACCATGGATGAAAATGTATAGTCATGAAACAGAGTTCAATTTTCTTTACTAAGTGACAAACTACCAGTTGGGGGTCTAGATATTTGTTTTTTTGCAGTACCAGACTTAATTAGGGTAGGTCATTATTAGCTAGCATACTGGCATTGGAACACACAAACAAACAAACAAACTAAACTATTAACCACTTAATCTAGGGCTGAGTCCACAACAGCTTTTAAAACGCCGCGGGTGACACAATGCTTGCGGAACGCTTTTGTGCGTGTCTATTTTGAAAGCTACCATAACATTCTGATCATAAACGTATACTTGGACGAGCGTTGTAGTTCTGTAATTTGGACTACCATAATGTCCATAATACCTTAGACCCTAATTACTTTGGCGGGTGAAGCCAGTACTAAATGATCAATTAACCACAGGATTTTTATTTAAAATGGCTATCACAGTGAAACAGAGCCATTTTTAATTGCTCTTGAAATAACTAGCATAAAAAATACTCAAATTATGCTAGTTATAATTAAATTACTACAAAAATAATAAAATTTAATCTAATTTAAGAGACATATGAAGAGTAAAGTTTTATGAGAAAATAAATTTTGTATCTGAAACATTTTATTAGGTTGTAATGTTCTAGCATAATTTTTAAACAGTATTATAAATATCATACAAATGCGTGTTGGCAGTTTTAAAAATTCTATTTACATTAATTTAAAATCAATTTAATTAAGGAAACTACCCCTTAAACGGGCACCAAAAACTAATATGGCTTATGGATTATTAAAGTTTTTCAGTGTCATAAACTTCAGGGATCAAATTCTGGAGGGGTGTACTGAGGGTGATTTTTATTAAAAGTTTTTATATTTCTTCCAAAATGTGGGTATATTTTATTTAAAATTCCATCTTCATTATCCTTAGCTGGTTAATTTAAATATTTTGATATTATATATATATATAAAAAAAATATCTTTATCCTACTGGCAGGGTCTTGTTGATACCGTTCATCTCCAATTAAGTGTATACCACATTTGTCCATATATATATATATATATATATATATATAGACAAATGTGTGAGAATGTAGGTTAATATCATTTTCTACAACTTTATAAGCATATTTGAGAAGATATGAATTTAGGCTGATGAAAAAGGGCTCTAGATTTACCCTTCTTCTAACGAATACAGTAATTTTTTTACAGGCCCACAGCAGAAAATTTTAAGATATTTGAGAGCAAGCAGTGAGCTTTCCTCTTTACCTTGAGATAATAAGTTCCATAGTTTTCTTAACCCTCTCTCTTTATGATATGACAGGGGTGGAAATAGGTGAAGGGTGGAATGAAGTATAAACATAGACCAAATAGTGAAGTAGTTCCAGAAAATGATACAGACCATTTTATTTTAAATCATGTTGCCTGACAATGATTTCTACTTTCTCGCACCCCAAATGTAGAGAGATTATTGTGATCGTCAAAAAAGTCGAACTCTTTAATTTGATGGATGTCAACGTTTCATGACCTCCTGAACCCAGAAAGGTTTTTTTTTTTTTTTTTTTGCAATGCCGTCTGTTTACCTGTTACTGTGAAAAGATCCGAAACCATTATACCGATCGGGATGAGAGCATTGACAACATATGCGTTTTTGAATTTATTTATGGAAACAGTTTGAAGATATGATGTGAAGATATACACATTTAATCTTTTTAAGTTTAATTTTTGGTTAATCCAAAAATTAAATCATATATTTTCCCTTAATATGTCAAACTGCTCTACATGAATGTACACATTTTACCTAAAAAAATAGTGTTGCGATGAGGAAGGAAGTTTTAAAGTTAACGGACCCAAATTTGAGTAGAAAGAGAGTAATAGACCATTTAGGAAACACCACCCCTATTACAGCTAAGCGAGACTCAGGCCCCGCTCCTATCCTCATTAACAAACCAGATTTGATCAGTTTGTCTTTTAGTCCACGTGCCCACTAATGCTGTTAGCAATGTATTAAAGAAAGTATTCTGTATCAGTAGGCACTGATTAAAACAAATTCCCACATTGTAGACTATATATTGCTGTGTAATAAAATATTATTATCATAATTATTGTAACCGTCTCAGCCACGTGTCAAGATCGTGCATGATGATCAACCAGTTTTAAAACAGTTTAGTTCAGTTCCTCGTGGGATCTAATATTCAATCCTCATGAATTCGGATTTCAATTTAAGTATTTATTTCACTAATATTTATAAAATATTATCTAATATCCTTATTAATAACTAGGTGTTATAATTAAATTTTACTATTATATACAAATAGTGAATGTGAATAGTCTAATTGGACTAGTTTATAAAGATAATGAAAATGTTTCATTTGAGGCTACCCTTCTTACATTAATAAATGGTAGTATACTTATTTTAAGCACCGCGTCTTAGTAACCTTTCGGGTTATACGCTAGTTGTCCACAAATATCCCACCTAGGGATACAATTTTTATATCTTTTTATTTTTTTAGAACCTCGTCTTACTACCCGTTAGCGCTACACGCTTTTGTGCTAATTACGCTAACGCGTTCAGGAATTATGGAGGTTATATTTATAGGAAATGTACCCACATTTTCGTAGAGGGAGAGGGGGAAACTATTTTGGAAAAATCACCCTCAGTACACCTAAACGAGATTTGAAGTCATATATTTTCCACTACCGGCTTACTAGGTCAGTCGTAGCTTCATGTACCTTCTAATATAAGTTAAGAGTGGGACAGGCACAACATCCAGTCCCCAGCCGTTAATTCATCACTGTGAAAGGTTAAGCCTACATTTCACCAATGATAAATTTTTCGGCCATGCTGGTAATCAAAGAATAACCCTTAACTAAGTAGACAGACACGCTACCGACTGTGCTAAAGTGTCGGATCAGATAAAGAATATTTATGAGAATCCAAAAGTTCAAGTTTCTAGCCATATAATTAAGCAAATTGTGACTTTTAAAAAACTATTAATCCATTTGCTAACGGGTGATTTAAAAATATTAAAAGGATTCTTAATATAATAGTTATTGCTGTCATAATTAAGTATATACAGAGAATAGTTTGATGAAGATATTACATTTTTTGGAAATTAATGACATGGTTTTATATTAATCCTTTTTTATCTGAGTTTTTATAGGTAAGTAACCAATTTATGATTTGCAAAACCAGTATTTGTATTTTAAATATTAAAACCAATGATACCCCAAACAATATAAGTACCAACGTGTGCGTTAAACGATTTAAATAAATAATGATAGTACAGCTTTAACAATCTCTATACGTATGTGTTTGATGTGTACTCTTCAAACACAAGCTTAAAAAAACTTGGTCCTAATCTAAGAGCAGCCCTTGAATGAGTCACTCAGCCTGAGTGTTGAAACTTTAAAGGCATTGTAGACGCCCAGAAATCTCGAGTTATTAAGGAAGGGTAATTGTTATTATAGAATGTGGTTCAAGACTAAATGGAGCTGCAAGCTATTAATGATAAGATTAAGAGCATTGAATTTTGTAAATTCTATAATTTTAACAAATTAAACGAGAATATGATATTAGCTCATTTTTAACGATCTTTCTCTAGAATTATTGCAGTTCAGAAATCGAAAAAAATAGGTTAGAAATATTAATCTAGCCTTCCTCAATTAAATAAAATTAATTCTTATTAGTGCCACAACTAAATTATTATTAGCCTTTCTTATTAGTGCCACACTAAATTATTTATTAGCCTATTTTTTACTGTTTTTGTGGTTTTAATGCTTCAGGAATGCCATTCCCATAAGAAATGCAAGAGGAAATTTCCCTTATATAGCTGTACACTTCACCTACATCTAAATTTATCTCAGGTAAAGATTCTTCTATAAATGTAGTTGGTTTCTAACGATTCGGTCACTGAAGTAGGATTACAGAAGTTGAATGCAAGTTGAATATTTGTCTTTAAACACGCCCCCAAATCTAAAAATGGGTCATCTATAGTAAGTAGCCCAAGACACAACGTTTACGCAAGGGGATATAAGAGTCTCAAATATAAACATGACTTTCCATCGTAAAAATATTTTAAACGAAACAAATTATTTTATTAAACTCTAAAACTTAAACGTTGTCAAATGGCTACATTGTCGTAGGTTGGTAGGTTGGTGGAGTGTTTGCCTACTAATCTATAACCTCTGGTTTTTTTCCCTGATAGTTGAACATTTATCAATGTGTTTTCGAAAAGTGTGAAATTAACCGTCTGTGGTTTAGTTTTTGTGTTTGTTCTTGAATAGAGTTATTTTGCACTGCATTTTTCCAAACTTTCGGTTATACACTTAATTACTAATTACGATAATGTTTTAGGGATTAGGAGGGTTATATTTAGCGAAAGTATAACTGCATTTGTGTGGAGGGAGAGTGGAAAACAAAAAATCCCTGAGTACATCTGACCGAGATTCAAACCTCAATCTCCCCATCATCGGCAGTCAAGTCGATTGCCTTAGACCATGTGGCCACCGAAGCAGGTTTGAATAGAGTTAAGGTATGCTTTTACACTTAGTTTACCCTGAAAGTTATTATATTACAATAAGGGCCAATATTATAAGCTGCATCATAGTTGAACTACGCTAGCTTTCAGGGTAAACAAAAGCCACAAACCTTAGCTGCGTCAGCCTATGTATTAGAAAATGGTTTCCAGGAAATTTAGTTTGTGTCACTATCTGGATTGTTAATACAGCTTTTATTTATACGTTCTGCACCAGGGATGCTGCACTCGTGGGCAGGCGTACAAAAGCGTCTGTCTCGTTTAGTCAGGTTTTAAATTGACATAGAATATGGGGCTCGAATACGGACTAGGCTTAATGAGGCATTCTACCCCTAAATAGTTCTCCACTCTTCTTACACGCAAATGAGGGCACATTTCCTAGTAATCCTACCTTCCACAACCCTAACACATCAATGTAAAAAATGCCAGGGAATAATAAGATTTAATGGTTACTCCATATAAGGGTGGATGTGAAAAGGTAAATAAATTTAAAGAAAGTAAAACCACATAAGCGTGGAGAGAGGAGGGTAAAATCACTTCTACACTACCGGGAATCAAGCCCCAACATTCAGATTAATGATTGACGAGTGCAATGCGAGTCAAAAGTCTTAGACTGTTCGATCATCAATATGGGCTAGAAGACGAGGCTCATTTTCGACTATTTGACTATTTTTTATTTGATTATTTGACTAGTCTAAGAATTAGAAAGCAGTGGGATTGGAGTAAGAGGGGTTGATATACAGTCAGATTCAAATAATAATACACCTTTTTAACAGTTGCAAAATTTACATAAACAATTTTTATATATTTACACGTAAATTTATGTGATCTTCAGTGGTCACCTTAGATAAATTTGTTATCAATACCTATAAAATTTGACGAATAATATATATAAAAATGTTATTAATGTTGATCGCTAAATATATGTTTGTATTTTCTAAATGTTATTTTTTAGCAGAATCCTACTATACTTATGTTTACATTCATTCAAGCTTAGAGCGTCTTTTTTACTAAAATAAAACATGGCGTGTGAAGAGAAGAGACTAGTTTAACTTAGTCACGGCACACACTTAGCAGCAATAAACATCCGACCACGTTCAAAACCTTAGCCCATTCGGTAGTGCGCCTGATCACATAGGTTTAGTGTTACGTGTTTGGTTCCCTGGTGCCACCGAAAAATTCATCATTGGCAGAGTAAGACGTCATTTTTCACAGTGATGGCCTAAAGGCCAAAGGGAGGGATGCTGTCTATTTTCTATATTTAAGTTTTTTTAGTTGTGTGCAGATATAATCGATTGGTTCGGAAAGGGAAATTTAAATATTCGTAATATCAATATCGGTGAGCTCTTGGACTATATGTCACACTCGTCAAGTTATGGCTTGCTGGCAAATGACAGGAAGTTCAAGGTTTTAATACCAGCACGATGCAATAGGGGTAGTATAGATAAATGGTTTCCCACTCTCCCTCCACATAAATGCAGGTACATTTACTCTGAGTTTTAACGTCCTCCCATATCCACACTATCGTAATTAAAATGCATTCAGGATAGAAGGATAGAAATAAGTGATGGAGATAAAAAAAATAGTAATAGGCCTATACCGCACCTTGTTATAAAAACAAAACACGTGAGGACCTACACGGGTGGGCACGTTGTCTTAATATCAAGTTATTTAAGTTAGGTTTGACTATGAAGAGGAGGTTGGACTTGGAATCTCAGCTGGGTGTATTGAGGTTATTACTTTCATAAATGGTTTCCCTCTCCCCCATCAGGAAAATGCTTGTAAATTTCCTCGAAATTATACCCTCCTCATCCCTATCAAATTATAATTACTAATATGTAGTACGCATGTAGTACGAATGGGTGATGAGGGGTGGTGAATTTATTTTCGTCGCGTCTCACTACTCGTTCGGGCTATATATGTGCATATATATACATATATATAATTTTTTTTAGCATCAAAACCGGGTTATATACGCTCATATATTTAATTACTCTGATGTGATAAGGATGATAAGTTAAAGTTTTAAATAAGTTTTAAACTCATGTGTGAGGAGGAAGCGTAGAAAACCATTTATAGAAAAAAACCCTTCAGAACCAGCTGACCAGGACTCGAACACCGAAATCCCCATCAATGGCAGGGTATTTTCCATAATGGTTTCCAAATCTCCCTCCACTCAAATAGAAGTATATTTCTTCTAAACTTTACCTTCCTCATCCCTACTAGAGTATAGTTATGACTATATAATTATATATATTTATATATGTGTGCTAAGTGCTTCGGTGGCCACATGGTCCAAGACGTTACTCTCGCAATAGACTAGACTGCCGATGACGGGGAGATTGGGGTTCAATCCTTGCCGGGCGTTGGGTGGTTCTTCCTAAATGGTTGTCCTCTCCCTCCACGCAAATGCGGGTATACTTCCTCTAAATTCATGCCTTCCTCATCCTAACAGCATTGAACATAGGTGTACAACCAGAAAGGGTAGTAAGATGCGTTACTAAAAAAATGTTTTTATGTACGATACTCATTTACTTCTCAGTGCTGGCCTGTTTTTACAGGTCTTGTGACTGTTGGCCAGTACATGATAAATAAATTGAATATTATAGAACAATGAATGAAGCCAGGTTTATTCCCATCTGTCCCTAACAGATGACAAGATTGAACGTCACGTTATGGACATTTGCAAACGGTGTGTTCATGTCCCTCCAGTGGTGTATAGAGCTCACTGAGGCTAACCATCTGTTAATTACGCTCGTGGGTTAGGGATAAGCAAGGTGGAGTTTAGATGAAATATACCTGTAACTTTAGTAAGAAAATCCACCCTCAGGACATCCGGCCGGGGTTTGACCCCAGATTTTCTCGTCACTGGCAAACCAGACAATAGACCTAAAAGCTTGACGTCCTAATCACGTAACCGTTTATTCGGATATCAAACATATGACTCATAACCTATAAAAAATAAAGCCATTGAAAAAAATACCATATTCACCAACCTAGATTCCAACCAGAGACCCTTAGTTTGTAGTTGACCACTCTAAACACCTTGAGACTTTTTTCCTCTGTAATGCAAGACTATGACATGGGTATAACAGACTCTAATACTTCAACAATTTAATTTTTAATACATGACCAAATAACAGTTGACCTTGGCCACAGTCTTCCTAAAAATCATTATAAAATTAATTTTTAGTGATATCAATTTTCAGGAGTGTTAGCTCAACGTCAGTATTAGAATGTATCCTGGAATGCCAGGGTTAGAATCAATGTCGGGTTCAAAGATAAACTCTTCCCCTTTCGTTTTGTTCAAGCCGAAGAGGATGATGAATCTCCCAAACTTAATCGTCCTCATTCTGATTCATAGCACAAATTAAGTATTTTAGGTAGGAATGTAGGATACTGGAGAAAAGCCATTATTTTTTTTGGTCAAAATAAACCAAATATTGCTTTAGTACAAACAAAGAGCTTAATTTTCTTCACATGATGACATCAACAATCCTTGAATATCTGTAAAGGGTGTCCTGGAATTTAATGATAATTTTTTTTCTTAATTTAAAAAGTTAGTCATCTAATGCCGCTATGCTCAGTCATGACAGATATACAAGACCTGTTGATATCACTATGTGAAGAAAATGAAGATTTATGTTCCTACTGAAGCAATATTTTATTTTATTTGTGAACAAAAGTTTAGCTATAAAAACTGCATAGAAACTGTCCTTTTTTTCAAGTTCCCTACATCCTCACTTTAATGGCGTTACATACTTGGTTAATTTGAAGCTATTTTGATAAACTGGTTACATAATGAAGCACTATAAACACTATCTCACCTATGCCTTTCACCTACAAAGCTACTCACTGTGATTGGACCGGTTAGTGATTGAAGTCACAAACGAGTCAGTAACTGGTTGTTAACGTTTCACACATGGTGCTACGCAAAAGTGGTAGAATTTCAATCAGTTCGTACTATCTAGATTTAAGTACCTTCTTCGGGCTTATAGAATATTAAACACTTATTTATAAATATTATGTCTATGCAGGTTTTTTTTTAACCCTTTTACTATTACAGACCCCCAATGGATTGCCCAATATGTTTCACATACCCCCTCAGCCAGATTGTCGAGATCATCATAACTATCATGCAGTCCTATTAGTAGCCCGTATGACCTACTCTGTGGTTATACTCTAAACATGAATAGCTAGGAACATATTCATATGAAAACCAGGGTATATCAGCTAAAAATAATGTGATTTTCGTTGTTCCGAGAGTCCCATACCCTCATTATTTGGTTACCATACCTCAAGGGGTATGTATACCCCTGGTATAGTGACTCGAGTGCAAGAAAAAATTTGTTTCTATTATTATCACAGATATAAGAACATAGGCAAAGAAAATTTTGGATTCATCCATACAGTGAAAAGAATGTAAACTGCAGACTAATAATAATAATAGCCTAAAAAATAATATCAACTATTCGTCGTAGAAAGGGGCTTCAACAAACTCATGAAAAATTTCTGTGTAGGTGAGTTGCGGCCTAATCTTGAAATCATGTACCAGTTGCGGCCCAGCTTTTTAAAGACACATACGAATATCCGCCCGTTCACTTGAGAAAGAGAGGTATACTCCATTCACGGTAGGAATTACTCTCTGAACGTTCTTTTTTCCTACCAAAATCCTACTATATAATAGCTTTCTGGTAGGGAAAAGGGCCTTTCAGAAAACAATTCCTACGATGAACAGACTATGAGTTGCATCCACCTAATAAGCATGTGTTTTTATCATGCTGTCTTAAATTTCAGATAGAAACTATCATCTTCCCATATCAACATCTCTCTTAATATCCAAACTTCTTCAGTTCTTGTCGATCAATGGTTCTGGCAAAAATTTTAAGGTTTGTTAGGTTAAGTTAGGTCAACAGCCCGGGCCGCCATTCGTACGTGGCTCTAAAAATGTGGGGCTGCAATTTAACTGTCTCTTTAGAGGTAAATAACTCGTGCGGCACAACTCACCTGTATTCAAAAATGTTTAGCGTTGTACAAAATAAATATTCAATAATTGCTCATTCCTGATTATTGAATTTGTAACTGAGGTAGCCCTGCCTCTAGCATGTTGCGCTTTCCACTGACAAATCACGAACGCGTCGTAAACCAGTTAGCAAACATAAGCCCCATGAGCGGACAACTATTGAAATAAATTAGTTGGTAATCTATATTTACTCGCGTCACTTTTGAGCCTTATTTTACTAGCTTCGTGAGCGAGAGGCCTAGTACGCTAATGAACGAGAAAAGACGGCAGACAATGGCTAGTTCATTCTTTAAGATCTCTAGCTTACCTGCTGCCTCCAACAACAAATCCATATACTTCTGGCGTCTGAACATCATTGACTTGCATTTACAAACTAACATTTTCTTGTTTCTTATTCTAGATAGACATAAGCTTACACATACATTTTTAATCTACGTCATGGCAGGAAGATTCCTAACTACCTTTTTTTTTATAGCAGACAAAATAATCTTGTTGACGATTTAAAAAATACGTTTGTGTAAAAAACTACTCCAAGGAAAAAAAACCCTGTAATATAAGACTTTTTTTTATTAATTTAAGAATTTATGACCTTTTTTTCATTGTTATATCTTTAAAACTCTCCCAATAAAATGAAAATACACATATAAAGTTATATTTTGATTTTTCTCTCTACGTTATAGAAAACTTAAAATGGGCAGGCTGGTCTAGGGACTATCCCAATTAAACACAAATATCTGAACACTTTGAATATCAGAATAGAACTTTGGAACAAGGGCATGGAGGTGGAGAATATAGGCAGGAAAAAAAATCATTTTAGGGGAGGTATAAAATTAATTGCCAAGTATCTAGAGGGAATACTTCAAATAACAGAATCACTGTAAAATATTTTATTTCTATAAGAGGGAAGGAGTGAAATGGACGGGTCTCCAATTTTCCATTAACTAAAAGAATAAATTACCTATTAGTGCAGTAGAAGAGTGAAATATATCAGGTAAGTTTAGGGACAATCTCAAACCGTCATGAAGGGCTGAATATTCTTAGATTTCAAAATGAAGGAGCACAAATGGGAAGAAGTTCCTTTCAAAATTTACAGCAACAACAACAACAAAACCTTTGGGTATAGTAGACAATCGAAATATTTTATTAAATGGGTGAACACTGCAAATGGCCAGGGCTGTAAATTACCAAAACTAAAATATCAACAACTTATCAGTGTAGTAAAAAATTGAGATTTGGTGAGATGGTAGGAGTATAGATGGAGGTTGTGAAATGGGGGTGGGGGGGAAGGAGAGATAAGACATTTCCAATCTTATAAGGAAGCCTCTTTTGGTATAGTATAAAATATCCAGAATTTGGATTTTAAGCTTCTTTCGACCCACTTAATTTTGGAGTCTGTAATTTTAAAATTTTATAAAAATAGTTTTTCATAAACAAAGCCTAATATTTGAAGAATAGTCAATTTTGATAAACTACGATCAAACATGGTTTTCACATAGTCTTCTCCGTCATTAATTAACTTTCATAACATTTTAAATAAATTAATTACATGCATTATATTCTCTTAGCCATTGTTTGTATATTAATCGCTCACACTAATGAGCCAAACTAACTAAACTAAATGTGTCTACACTCAACAGGCTCGGATTTAAAGGAGGTGACAGGGGCTAACGCCTCAGCGCCTCCACAAACTATCCCAATATAATATAACATTATAATTTGGCTCTATCGATTGCAGTTATGTTAATATATTAATTATAGCTTATTATAACAATTGTTATATGTTTTTGTCAAAATGTTACCTACTTACTAATAGCACATGCGGGAAACAAATATTTCAGACAGTGATTCTCAAAACATTAACCACACCCCTATTCCACAAAAAATCTAGTGGCTCCCATTTGTAAATATACAAATTTATTTATTGTGACTATAATATTATTTCTTTTAATATGAGATTTCAACCGTTAGTATTGTAAAGAACAAAATGATAATGTTCGAAATGGTTTTTTTTTAATTATGTGTAATACATAAAATGGAAATATACTTTTCTCTGAATTAATGCTATTCAATATTAAAATGGAATGCGTATCCTGAAACGAGTCTGGATACAAACCCTGTTCAAAACTATGGCCTGCACGTTCTTGACATTTTGTAATGACCACTGAGACACGTGAGAACAAAGCAGTATGTTATCACTATGATGTGTGGTTACATTGTGTAGGTATAGGGCTGACACAGCCACTAAACACATTAAAACCATTTTCTCTATTATTATTATTATTATTTTATTATTATTAGCACCGCGTCTTACTACCCGTTCGGGTTATACGCACTTACGCTAATGTGCAATGGTAGGGTGATTGTGAGATGAAATGGAGGACCTACAGTTTAACGTGGAATCCGAACCACGGTTGAGGCCTGGCATTCCTCACATTCACAAGTTGTGATTAATACACATCTTGTCAGAGGTGAAGGAAGGGTTTGGCAATCAGATAAATCTGTGCGGGACCGAGGATTGAACCCGGACCCTCAGCACAGAAGTCTGACACCTTACCCTAGAACACCAGGTCACCATTTTTTCTATTACTGTGGGTCTTTTTCTGTCCAGGGATGGAGGATATCTATAAAGCTTCCCCACAAATTTTCAACTCACCCCCACACAAATGGCTATTAAGGCCACTGTCTAATGAAGGGAAATATCTTCACACAATGATATTTCTAATATAAACTTAAGCTCTAAAATTTAAAAACGACTAAAACAATCCTCAAAGATAATCTGTTGAGGAACTTAAATTTCCCTTTATCAGCTGAGTAAGACTAGAGCTATGTTTCTATCCATTTACTTTATTATCCGAACTGCCACAAATCATATTAAACTTTGTCGAAAATGAGTTAATGTCACCTTTTCATTAATGGTTTTTAATCAGTAAGCTTCTAGGAAAAAGTTTTTATTCTGGCAGGGTCTTGTTGATACCTTTCAACTCCAATTATGTGTATAACATATTTTGAAATGACAAATATGACGCTGAATTAATGTATGTCTGCTCAGCGCTACGGTAGGCAGCCTCTTTAGTTATTATTTAATTTAAATATATTTATTTATTAATTGTTTATTACTTAATTAAAAAATAACTTCAATTATTTATAATGTTTTTGTTGAGTTAACCTTAATCTATTTTTGTAATTTAAAAAAAGCACATAATAGGTTTTAAAATGTTTTAAAATCTTTACTATCATTATTATTATTTTTATTTAGCGTCCACCCCCTCCCCCCCGTGGCGTAGTCACGCTGGTTTCATGTTTAGCGAGACTGCCGAGGATGGGAAGATCAAGGTTCGAATCTCAGCCAGGTGAACTGGGGGGTGGTTTTTCCTAAATGGCTTTCGACTCTCCCTCCAAACAAATGTGGGTACACTTCCTCAAAAATTCATCCTTCCAATTCCTAACCCATTAGCTTAATTAGTACTTAAGCGTATAACCCAAGCGGGTAGTAAGACGCTGTGTTAGGATTTATAATTTTACTATGCGTTCTGTCTTACGATAGGTCGAATTTTAAGTTTTGTCAGTGAACTTAGACCACCAATTCACCTGTACTATCTCTTCCTTCTCCTTCAGCTCCCAGAAATATTAAGTTTAATATAATTGGGGAAAGTATTTGCTTTTAAGTGTAAGTATCTAGTAACACTTAAAATGGTAACGAAATGGTACAGCAGATCTTCAAATCCTGACTTCTTAGTCACTAGTAATCTATTCTCTTGTTAATGTTAAATAGAAATATCCACAATATGCACCAGCAAGAAATATATGATAAACTAGTAATTTAGATCAATCACTGTATTGACAAATTGAATGCCTATGAATTCATTTAAAGGCAACAAAATTGAACCTCGTCTTACTATTCACCCAGTCTATCCACATTAAAGTTTAATTGCACTATTGGGGAAGAAGTGAAGTTAAAATTGAGTGGAAATTTACCCAGATTTGAATATAGGAAAAGAGGGGAAAGGCTTAAAAAAAATTATCTGCATAAAACTCCGCTGGGATTCGAACACCAACCTTTCCGTTGCCAGGAAACCAGGACAGGTGAGCTTGACTTGCGCCGCGTGCTAACCAATACAGTTAGCAACTATGTTAATCTAAAGATTATTTTCTTTGTCAGTTTAAGCTTGCAATAAATTATATTTACAAATAAAGTAACTTAATTGTTATAATATTTTCATTTATAAATCCATTTGGTCACTAGAGTAAAGAATTTCTATTTTTTCAGAGCGTTTTACTAACTGTTCAGGCTATATGCAAATATTAAGTACTCTAATGGGGTAGTGATGTGGAAGGAAGCATTTTAGAGGTAATCTACCCGCATTTACATGGAAGAAAGAATAGTAAATCATTTAGGAATAACCATCCTTATGGTCCCGACCAGGATTCGAACCCTGATATCCCCGTTATAAACAGGCCAGTCTAACACGAGAGTGACGCCCTAGACCATTCGACCACTGATGCGGGTAATCTCTATTTTATTAGTTTCCAAAACCAATTATTGAAAAAACACCTCGTGTGCCCAGCTGTATCTAAGCCCGCTTCTCTCAAACTGTTTTTGTTTACAGCTTAAATCAGTCAATCAATCTCACTAGTTTAGTGAGTTTCCGCTTTGCTAATAAACTAAGACTTGGAGCGCTATCTTATTTGTGACATGACTCACGCTCATGAGATAAGTTTTCGAAATCAAATTGTATAAAAGTGGCTCAGGTACACTGATTATTACCACTGAGAAGATTAACCGAAAACTGGCGGATTCTCAGCCAAAGCAAATGTATTTCAGTGTTTTATAAAGGAAAGCTGTTTTGGAGGGGGAACTTTTAAAAAAAATCATATTTACACATTTGGAAATCAATTTGGCCTAAGAACAAATAATAACGCACATGAGCCTCCTTAAGAGTTCTTTCGGGACCAAAAGGCGATTTAGCTTGTGTTGTGAACCTTATATACTTACATGTATTATAAATACGTACACACACTGTGTACCAAAGATTGAAGGGCGACCTTGTAAACTTCTCCGACAATCCTTTGAAACTTTGCACGTTAAGCTTAGTCATAAAATTAGTTACAAGAATGCAATAATGAGGAATAACATAAACCAAGATACAAATACAAAATCTGGTCAGCATAATGCAACTTATTTTTTTTTTAAACAATCATTGATCATTTCTTAAATTTAAAAAAGAACAAAAGCCATTGTTTAAAACGATGACTAGAACAAAAAAAAAAAAAAAAACTTAGTGATGTGCAAAGTTGCCGAAGTAAAAGGAGGCTCGTAGCGACCAGCCGGCAGGTTTAGTAATGTTTGCTTGTGAATATTGCAAAGTAAACAAGTGACGTCAACCGTAGGCGTCATGTAAACACGCCACCAAATAAACAAATGCCAGATCGAACCTAGCTAGGATTTTGTTAGGACTAGAACTTCGACCAGTTTCGTTCCTTCGCGAAGAACACGCGAAAATAAATGACGTCCAAATAAAAGTAAAGAAACGTACTACAAACAAACGGAAATTGTTCTATATTTTATTGAAAGAAAATGTGTTGTTTATTCAGTGACAGATATGACCTCAGGCTTTATTTTTAAAAACAAAAATGTCCTTGTCAAAATAAGATAAAATTAGCCTCTATCAATGGTAACAACTAAAACAACCAACAAAAAGGAACGCGTTTCTTTATAGCGAAATAAACTATTGTTTGTTGCATGTTGGTTAAAATGTAGTGTAGTTACTTAAAACCTATCCGAACATTACCGTTGATGTATAAATCATCCAGACAAACATAAATTAAGGGGCTACATCAACTTACCGCGACTGAAGTGGGCATGGACCGATCTCCCACACACCCCTCCTACCATTCAGTGCGTAGCCGCTAGAGTAGGTCACTAGGCAACGAATCACAGAGAAGAGCGGGAAAACCCCCCTTCCATAACCACTACCGTTCAAACACAACTAAACACTTCCGTTCCGTCCGGTAGTCGAACGCACGACTGTTTCCCCCCTTCCCTTTCCCAACACTCACGAAACGCAGCGCGTAGCGGACACCAAGCACACAAATTCACCTCAACTCGACTGAACTCTGCACTGTACCGTACTGTACTGTTCTGTCGAGTTCCCTCCGCATCTGCTGGGCTTCCTCACATCCACCACTACACTGACACACTCACCGACTGGCTTCAGTGTTTACAATTCATCTATTCTCTGTATACATCGGGGCCCGGCCCAACGCTGCGCTCACAATCAACAACCGCACACACATTCACACACACACACACACTCGCACAAACTCACACGTCCCTTCTAGAGCTCTGTTCTTCTCTCTAAAACCAAGCAGTCTCCCTTGCTTTAACACGCACCCCCCCTTCTCGCTCTTCCTCTATCCCCCCCAAAAAAAATAATCGTAGAGGGTGAAAAATAATAATAAAAAAGAGTATTTCAGTTCACCCCCTTGTGTATCGCGACACATCCAGTGCTACAGGACACGTGCCCCCTCTATCCCGCTCCAACTAACCCTTCTTCCCCCCTTTTCGATGAACCCCTCGTCCTCCCCACTAACCCTGTGAAGAAAAAGAGTGTTGTTGGGTTGCAAGACTCTGGTGTAATGTTTTGTGCAGTAAGGGAGCCCGCCGAGTCATAGTCGCAAGCAAGCAAGGCGCGGGTAGGAATAAATCAATACCCTAGTATATTTGTACTGTGAGTTTGTTGGCTGGAGAAGGGGGGTTGGGATAGGAGGGGGTGCATTTCAGTTGTTTACTAGGCGAGAAAAAAAACAAACACTGGTCGAGGAGGGAGGGAAGGGAGGCTGGTTTGTTGAGATGGGAGGTGGGGAGGGTAGAGGACACGCTGTGCTCTGCATGGAGGGGCTATACGGTTTAACACCCTCTTGTTGTTTTTTTAAGATGTGCCACGCTGAAACGAAAGTCGCTTGGTGCGTCATCTGTATTTCAATGAGAGTTTTCAAATCAACAAAGTTTGAATAAAATATATAAGGACGTGAAATGTGTCTTGAAGTAATTTTATTTTTAAAGCATATTTCATATTATCAAGGGAAATTTATATTTGATATATAAATTAGGTGACCATCTAAAAGAGGGGTTTACTACTGGTGGCCCGCGATGCCTTTTATTTTGTGGCCCACGAAGTTTTTTGGAAACGTAATCTGCTGTGGTAATTTTTTTTTTATTAACGCCGTATCTTACTAACCATCGGGTAAACGCCAGTAAAATTTATGTTTTTTTAGCCAAAAAACTTTAACTGAAAGTTTTGATTCGGTTAGTTTGTAACTAAACATGTTAAAATAACCCCTTCATATTTCATTATCAGTTAAATAAGTACCAATTCTAATTTTTGCATAGCTTAACAAAAAAAACTATGCGTTTACGAGGCCACCCACAATTTGACACGTGGCTTCAATCGTGGCCCTCCAGCAATTTTAAGTAAGAAAGCCCTAATCTAAAACATGATTTCTTAAATCTCAAAGAATTAATTAGTGTGTGATTTTTAAAATTTTACGTACATTAATCGATCTTTCTCATTAAAAATTTTTCTAGGAGTCATTCAAAAACCATACATAATTTAAAAACAATTTTTTTATTGATATTCAAACACACACCCTATGATCCAAAACTAGTTCCTCTGTTAAAAAAAATCGGTTTGTTTACCCGTTTTAAGCGGGATTATTTTAATTTGTGAATTTTTGACATCCCATAAACCAGAAATATTATCCACGTATGAAAAATATTTAATGTTTTGGTATAGGCCTATCTACATTATGCTAAATTCGAAATACCTAACCTTAAAATGTTTATATGTTAGACAAAAGTTTGGTTTTATAAAGTTGTATCCACCAATAAGAATACTAACCCCCTTATTCTTTCGTCATTCCCATTATATTAGAGGAAACATGACTAGTAAAATGACTCTGTCCGTATAGGCTTCAGTGCCCTTAGTAAACATTTGAACATTCACTGGCCTCAATTTAAAAAAAAAATAATTTTAAACTCATACACAATCGTTTGGCCTATTTAATTTATGAACATGTTAAATAGGAATGAGGAGGATAGTTAAAGAACATTACCTCGTACTATACACAATAGGGTAGAGCAAAGCTCCCCAACCTTTTTGTACTTTAGAGCACATTCAAAACTTACGGTAGTGCGGTGGGCACCAATCACTTTTTCAAGGCAAGTTTATAGCCGAACATAATTCATAATGCAAATAACACACACACACACACACACAGATATATATTATTAAAAGGAGTTGTGAGTATAAAATTTAAAAATTATTTTTTAAATTCTTATATACAATAACGCAAATGGTACACACGCAAAGTTATTCCAAAACCAGTTTAAGCAAGTGAAACCATTTTTACCAAACCAAAAGTCAATGTCAATAAATAAGAAAAATACTCCTTTATTTACGGTTTTAACAAGACCAAAATAAAGACACAAGGAAATATTTAACTACTCATCACAAATTTGGTGCTTAGGTACATTTTAAAAATATATATTTCTTCTGTGTTTATTCAGTCAACAAAGCTGGGTAGACCCATGTCAAGATATTTACAAAGAAAAAGGAAGTATTAGTATGGTATTAGTGAATGTGGGGAAAATAATGGAAGGGGGTAGGTCTTGGAGATTAGGAAAAAGCAGAACCATTCAGCTTGAAACTATTAGAATGGTAGTTCCGAGTAAAAGTACACTTTGTATATGAGCCGGTAAAGAAATGAAAGGGAGGTATTGGATAGAGGGGGGGGGGGCTTCAATCACCAACTTCTTGAGAACAGCATACCTGGAGATAAGCACAAACTTGATTTTTGTCGGAAAAGTGACAGATTATAATTATTAGGCAAGAACTTTTCAGCTGTGGTCAAAGAGTGTTGGGCAGACGCAAAAGGCTCGGCGGGTGCCATGGCGCCTGCGGGCATAGAGTTGGGGACCCCTGGCATAGAGCGTTGATAAATGAACAAAAGTGTAGCTGGCCGAAGTCAAAACATTGAACTTCCTGTTACCGGCAGTCTAATCTGTTGCGAGCCTGGAACCTAATGCCTCGTGACTCACTACCAGTGCATAGTAATCATACCTTGATAAGAAGGACTATGAGACCTAACTTAGAAATTTGAGAGATGCAAGTCATAATCGGGTTGCTCTCTTCTCGATTATCTACAAGCAGATAACTCCTCTAGAACTAAACAAAAGAAACACCTTGTTTTTAAGCGCCTTAGGTACGATATACTAGAGCATTGCTGGGCAAAATACTTTCTAATTTAGACACAGATGTGGCAAAATTAAATTGAAATTCACCACATAATGTAAAAATCGAGATACTGGGTGGCTCAATCAAACATTTAACGCAACACATACTGTTTGAACAATTTTATCCAAGGTATGATCAATTTGATTATTCAGTGTCACAAAATATGAAAATTGTTCAAATTGAAAATGTAAGACTTTTTCTTAGGCCTGCGTCTTACTACCTGTTCAGGCTATACGCTTATTTACTAACTAAGCTAATGGTTTTAGGGATTAGTAAAGTTATATTTAGATTAAGTGTACCCGCATTTTCATGGAGGGAAAGTTGAAAAACAGTTTTGGAAAATAAAACACTCAGAATACCCGACCGAAATTCTAACCTTGATTTTCCCGTCACTGGCAGTCAAGTCTAGTGCAAGAATAGCACCTTAGACCATGCAGCAACTGAAGGGGGTGTAATAGAATTTAGTGCGAAATTTGACAATCATTTTGCTTCCAAGGATATTAGGAGATATCAAGCTATAATCAGCATAAGCCGCCAGGAAATTGTTTATTTTACTTTGAGATTTGGAAAACTCAAATTCAACCCAACTCTATGACCAATTCACCACTAGTGGTGATTTACGACAGAGTTTCTCAACTTGGTACTAGCGGATAATTTGTTTCTCGAACTTTATCCAAGGAAGCTCCTAATTTGTAAACGTCTTAGTTACGACTTACTAGGGAAATAACCCTAATCTTTAAAAGTGCGAGTTGCGAGTCACAATCTTAACGGGGTGTTTCATCAACACTGTGTCAAGTTCATTCTTATTTCCTAGACAAATTTAATATTTATGACTATATAATATAAATAGACTATGAATAATGGTTTGAATTAGTGCAACCTGTAATAAATGACTATAGAATTTAAGCAAAATGGTTAAATTTAGATACAATAATAAGAAATGATTTTATTAAGAGAATTTTTGGTCTTATTTGAAAGACTTGTATGATTTAGTTCAACGTCATAATGTGTGGTGCATGGTCAGGTTTTAGAATATGTTTAAAAATCAATATTTAATCAAATTAAATTTGAAAATGGAGTTAATCTACTGAAATGCACCCCTAAACTTGGAAAACTCTAGTTTTAAAACGTGCACACTTATAATTTATTTCTCAATTCTCTAAATTAAAATCATAAGAATCTAGTTCAGAAACATGTAAACGGGTCCCTTGCTATCACACTTAAAACTAAGGATCCCCTAATTTTGCGAAAACTGACGTTACACTTGTGGCTTACGATAGGCCTTACGTAAGCTGCACACCATGCAAGATATTTTTTAGTCAAAATAGAGGAAAATCAAAGTAAATCGAAGTAAAGACGTCAGTCCCAGGTCGATAGTGGAATGTAAAAGAACCCTGGAAAGTAAATGAAACTACCTCTCCGGGCACAATTGGTAGATCCCCTTTCGCTCTCATACACAGAAATTCTAGTGTGCTGATATAATACATCAGTACAGAAGGTAAACGTTAATTACCTCAAATAAATAAAAACATATTTTCTAACATCTAAATATTTATTTTGAGCGAAACATACATATTCAAAGAGAGAGAAAAGTTGTAAAACGCACATTTTTACTTTCTCTCTATCTTACAGTTAGAGAAAGTATTGTGATCGTCAAAAAAATCGAACTCGAGATTTTGATGAATTTTGACGTTTCATGACTGCCTGAATCCAAAAAAGTGGTTTTTGAATTTCCGTCTGTCTGTCTGTCTGTCTGTCTGTCTGTACCTCCAACTAGAGCCTAAACTATTTTACCGATTGAGCTGAAACTTGATATCTAGGGTTTTCATAGGGTTGCCCCGAGGGGTTTTTGGAATTGGATATCTACCCCTAAAATTAAGGGTAGTTTACTGAAGGGCAAAAAGAGAAAAAGTCGATTTTCTCAAAATCGGCTCTAACGATTTTGATTAAATTTCATTTATGAACATAAATGAATATTCCAAACAAAATGGCTACTCTCAATATTTCGGCAAAATCGTTTTAAGGGCTCCGGTCTGATGCGTAAATTAACATTTTTTATAATAGCTCCGAAACTATTTGAGATATGAAATTACTTAGCATTACAAATATGTATATATATTTATAATACAAATATTTTATTCGAAACATATTTTTATAAAAACAATAACTTTCAATATATACGCAATTATATATATATTTTTAACTTTTTGGGCATTAAAGCTTAAGTATTGCGACCGTAAGAAAAACTAACCTAAAATGTTGATGGATTTCGACGTCTCATGACCCCCCGAACCCTTAAAAATAGTCTTTGCAATGCCGTCTGTCTGTGTGTCTATTAAAACTTAAAATTAAGGGTAGTTTACTGAATGGCAAAAAGAGAAAAAGTCGATTTTCTCAAAATCGGCTACAACGATTTTGATTAAATTTCATTTATAAACATTAATAAATATTCCAAACAAAATGGCTACCCTCAATATCTCGGCAAAATGGCTTTAAGGGCTCCGGTCTGATGCGTAAATAAACATTTTTTTAAATAGCTCCGAAACTATTTGAGATATGAAATTACTTAGCATTACAAATATGTATATATATTTATAATACAGATATTTTATCCGAAACATATTTTTATAAAATCAATAACTTTCAATATATACGCAATTATATGAATTTTTTTAACTTTTTGGACATTAAATTTTAAGTATTGCGACCGTAAAAAAAAAACTAACCTGAAATGTTGATGGATGTCGACGTCTCATGACCCCCCGAACCCTAAAAAATAGTCTTTGCAATGCCGTGTGTCTGTGTGTCTATAAAAACTTAAAATTAAGGGTAGTTTACTGAAGGGCGAAAAGAGAAAAAATTAGTTTTCTCAAAATCTGCTCAAACGATTTTTATTAAAATTCGTATCTAGGCGTTGATTAAGATTATAAATAAACTGACTATTTTCATTTTCCTATGAAAATGATTTTTAGGGTACTTTACACAAGCGTTAATTTCCGTATCTCCACAACTATTTGAGAAACTAAACCACTTATCATTGCAAAATTGTAGGACTATTAGAAATAAAAAACTTTTATTTGACATATATTTTTTTAAAAGCAACAGTTTCTGAGATATTTGCAAATATATTAATACAATTTTGTGAGCTTTAGTTGTAAACATATACTACTTAAGTCTTAACGCAATAATTCTTCAATGCCATAGAGTAATGAAACATAAGTATCTAAAATAAATGGTACGGCACACCGCACAGACTTTCTCTCTCTTTCTATAAACTCGTAAGATTTCTGAACGGAATAATGTACATTGTATCATCACCACTCCACATAAGAACAAGCATAAAATAATATACAATGATATAGAATCAATGAGAAAAGAGGCGCATCTTTGTCCACCTAAGAACATTTCAAACAGTTTAATGTCTTCCACAAGGGTCAACACTTCGTATTAAAATTTCGACTTCTGGTTAAAATTTTAACATTTTAAAAGGTGTTGCAGATCTTCAAGTCATCGCATTGATATTTAATTATTCATTTATACATTTTGACCAATAAAAAATGTAAATATTGACTATTGAGACTAAAATGGAGATAGATCATTGCTATGCAAACATTTCTCCTAAGAGATTTAAGGAAAAATAACATACTTTTTTTTAGATACTTACTTATATTTAATTACTCTATGGCATTGGATTATTATTGCGTTAAGACTTAAGTAGTATATGTTTACAACTAAAGCTCACAAAATTGTATTAATATATTTGCAAATATCTCAGAAACTGCTGTTTTTATAAAAATATATGTCAATTAAAAGTTTTTTATTTCTAATAGTCCTACAATTTTGCAATGATAAGTTGTTTAGTTTCTCCAATAGTTGTGGAGATACGGAAATTAACGCTTCTGTAATGTACCCTAAAAATCATTTTCATAGGAAAATGAAAATAGCCAGTTTATTTATAATCTTAATCAACGCCTAGATACGAATTTTAATCAAAATCGTTTAAGCAGATTTTGAGAAAACCAAATTTTTCTCTTTTCGCCCTTCAGTAAACTACCCTTAATTTTAAGTTTTTATAGACACACAGAGAGACGGCATTGCAAAGACTATTTTTTAGGGTTCGGGGGGTCATGAGACGTCGACATCCATCAACATTTCAGGTTAGTTTTTTTTTTACGGTCGCAATACTTAAACTTTAATGTCCAAAAAGTTAAAAAAATTCATATAATTGCGTATATATTGAAAGTTATTGATTTTATAAAAATATGTTTCGGATAAAATATCTGTATTATAAATATATATACATATTTGTAATGCTAAGTAATTTCATATCTCAAATAGTTTCGGAGCTATTATAAAAAATGTTAATTTACGCATCAGACCGGAGCCCTTAAAGCCATTTTGCCGAAATATTGAGGGTAGCCATTTTGTTTGGAATATTTATTAATGTTTATAAATGAAATTTAATCAAAATCGTTGGAGCCGATTTTGAGAAAATCGACTTTTTCTCTTTTTGCCCTTCAGTAAACTACCCTTAATTTTAAGTTTTAATAGACACACAGACAGACGGCATTGCAAAGACTATTTTTAAGGGTTTGGGGGGTCATGAGACGTCGACATCCATCAACATTTCAGGTTAGTTTTTCTTACGGTCGCAATACTTAAGCTTTAATGCCCAAAAAGTTAAAAATATATATATAATTGCGTATATATTGAAAGTCATTGATTTTATAAAAATATGTTTCGAATAAAATATTTGTATTATAAATATATATACATATTTGTAATGCTAAGTAATTTCATATCTCAAATAGTTTCGGAGCTATTATAAAAAATGTTAATTTACGCATCAGACCGGAGCCCTTAAAACGATTTTGCCGAAATATTGAGAGTAGCCATTTTGTTTGGAATATTTATTAATGTTCATAAATGAAATTTAATCAAAATCGTTAGAGCCGATTTTGAGAAAATCGACTTTTTCTCTTTTTGCCCTTCAGTAAACTACCCTTAATTTTAAGTTTTAATAGACACACAGACAGACGGCATTGCAAAGACTATTTTTAAGGGTTTGGGGGGGTCATGAGACGTCGACATCCATCAACATTTCAGGTTAGTTTTTCTTACGGTCGCAATACTTAAGCTTTAATGCCCAAAAAGTTAAAATATTATATATAATTGCGTATATATTGAAAGTTATTGATTTTATAAAAATATGTTTCGAATAAAATATTTGTATTATAAATATATATACATATTTGTAATGCTAAGTAATTTCATACCTCAAATAGTTTCGGAGCTATTATAAAAAATGTTAATTTACGCATCAGACCGGAGCCCTTAAAACGATTTTGCCGAAAGATTGAGAGTAGCCATTTTGTTTGGAATATTTATTTATGTTCATAAATGAAATTTAATCAAAATCGTTAGAGCCGATTTTGAGAAAATCGACTTTTTCTATTTTTGCCCTTCAGTAAACTACCCTTAATTTTAGGGGTAGATATCCAATTCCAAAAACCCCTCGGGGCAACCCTATGAAAACTCTAGATATCAAGTTTCAGCTCAATCGGTAAAATAGTTTAGGCTCTAGTTGGAGGTACAGACAGACAGACATACAGACAGACAGACAGACAGACAGACAGACAGACAGACAGACAGACGGAAATTCAAAAACCACTTTTTCGGATTCAGGAAGTCATGAAACGTCAAAATTCATCAAAATCTCGAGTTCGATTTTTTTGACGATCACAATACTTTCTCTACCTGTAAGATAGAGAGAAAGTAAAAAAGTATGTTATTTTTCCTTAAAGCTCTTAGGAGAAATATTTGCACAGCAATGATCTATCTCCATTTTAGACTCAATAGTCAATATTTACATTTTTTATTGGTCAAAATGTATAAATGAATAATTAAATATCAATGCGATGACTTGAAGATCTGCAACACCTTATAAAATGTTAAAATTTTAACCAAATATCGAAATTTTATTACGAAGTGTTGACCCTTGTGGAAGACATTAAACTGTTTTAAATGCTCTTAGGTGGACAAAGATGCGCCTCTTTTCTCATTGATTCTATATCATTGTATATTATTTTTTGCGTGTTCTTATGTGGAGTGGTGATGATACAATGTACATTATTCCGTTCAGAACTCTTACGAGCTTATAGAAAGAGAGAGAAAGTCTGTGCGGTGCGCCGTACAATTTATTTAGTTCAATGGCGCATCATCTTGAGAGTGGACATTTTCATGATTAGAATACTTAACATTTAAAAGTGAAAAATAGTCGTAATTGAACTAGGAACATTCTTACAGAAACATTAAGAAAAGAAAAACATCTATGTATACCAAAGAGCATAAGAATCAAATTAATTTTCAAAGACCTGAATTAAAAAGTATATATATATGTGATTATAGCTGAGAAATAATTGGTTTTGTAAAATTCTATTTCAATTTTTTTATCTTTAATATTACTACTATTTTACAATGATAAGTAATTAGGTATTTAAAATAATTGTGGAGAAATGATCAAAATTGGTAAATCTCCCACATGTTAAGTACCCTCAAAGTCATTTTCATAAGAAAATGAGAATTTTCATCTAGATATAAAATTCAATCAAAACCGTTAGAACGAGTTTTGAGAAAATCGAATTTTTTTCTTTTTGCCCTTCAATAAACTACCCTTAATTTCAGGGTTGGGTGTATAGTTCCAAAAAATCCCTCCGGGTGACTTTATTAAACCCTAAATATCAAGTATGAGCCCAATTGGTAAAATGGTTTCGGCTCTAGCCCGAGGTAGAGACAGACATATGGCATTGCGAAAACTTTTTTTGTTTCAGGGGGTCATGAAACGTCGACATTCATCAAAATTTCGAGTTCGATTTTTTTGACGATCCCAATACTTTCTCTCCGAGGTGTTGAGAGAGAGTAAAAATTATTCAATAAAACTTACTTAACAAATTATTCTCATTTGGGGAGTAATAAAGATAAATTAATTGTTTTTATAGCCCAGACTATCCGATCAATGAAAAAATTGAGTTTCAGAAAATAGCCAATGATGGCATCATGAACTCGAAAGCTTATTACCGTAAAAAAAAATCCCTATCTTGAGCTAGTTATATACAGTCAACCTCATTACAGCCTATCCCTATAATGAGATAGTCCTATCTAGTATAGCTCTTTACACCCTATTTCTTTCAGGCCCATTCTAATGCTATCCTTCTATCTACAAGTATCTTCATCCCATTTTAGATCAAATATCTTCCTAAAAAAACTTGTTTTCAAACACCCTAAATTTTTTTCGTCATAAAAGGCATGATCTGACCCCATGTTTCACACCAATAGAGAGCAACCGATACAGCTATTATTTTGTAGAGAAGTTTATAACATTTTGATAGTTCTGAGATACCTCTACCTTTATCACACTCAGTTTTAGTTCCCTTTTTAAAAATGGGTATTATATTTTATACACATTACTTCCATTCTTGTGGTACTACATCATGGCTACATATGAAACATAGGAGTTTATGAAGTTCTATTAATAATATTTCATCACCTTCCTCTATTAACTCTGCTGGAATTAAATGTATATCTGAAGCTTTATGTTTCATTACCTTCTTAATAGCTTCTTTGATTTCACTAATACTTGACTTTGGGACTAGTGTTTCAGCAGTATGGATTTTTATAACCTCAGACAATTTGGATCCTTCATGAATATTACGAATACAGCCTAACTGTACGGGTCATTTCATCTACTCAGAACCTTGCTAGGGTCTGCTTTATGATTACCATTCTCATCTTTCACTAAATTGTATACCTTGCCTGTGACCTAGCCAGATAACCTTTACTATGTCTATTAATACCTAAATAAATTTCCCTGATGTTCTTATTTTTGCTCTTTTATTTGATCTCACTAACGTTACTCTTTAAATACTCTCTCTTTTTGTTTCTGAATATAGCACTGGACTTCCTTTATGCATTGCTAAATGTGTTTAAGCTCAATTCACTAGGACTTTCCAACCAATGTAATTTTGCTTATCCTTTCTCCTCTGTTAATTTAGAACATTCGTTGACAAGCCATGGTTTCTTCCTACTCTTTTTACAGCGACCTACACTACTCTTCGCTGCGTCTCTAATATTGTTCCTGAAAATTTCCCATTTCTTCTCTGGTTGCATGTTTTATTCCCTATCCTTTAAGCACGCTAGGGCAGCAAACTTATTTAAAATGTCAATTCTATATTCATTCATAAACTCTCTTATTTTATCTTTATCATATATTTCTTAACATACCTAACAACTACTATTTTTTGCACCACTTATTACTACACAAATATTTAAAATAATTGGGCTATGGAAGAGGAAAGTGAATTTGAAAGTAAGAGAGCGGAAAGAGAGAAAGGAAAACCACTAAGGAATACATTAAAGAATACACCTAGCTTGAGTTTGAGTTTCAAGCTCTCCGTCACAGGTAAACCAATCAAGACGAGGCTCTTTGGCTCTGTACAGTTTTTATTTGAAGGGAAGGAGCCAAAAATTTCTGAAAATATTTACGATGTAGAATTTAAAAGTTTTTGATTTAAAATTAATTCAAACGATGATCTAAACATGCACAAAATTGCTATACTACCGGTAAAGGTGTCAAATTAAATATAGGTCCAAATTTTGAATACATATTTTTGAAGGTGTGTACATAGAAGGCCAAAGTTTATTTTTTAAATATTTTAAGCCATTTTTCACTAAATGATGTGATACATTTAAACTAAATTTCCTTAAAAATTCTTAAAGTAGCCACTCCAATTCTTATTCAAACTTTTTTATATCTACCAAATTTAATCTAATGATTGATTTAAAAAATTACATTTTAGCGTTGATTTATCAGTTGTAGACTAATAAGCCATTGTTATATTTACTTTAATATTAAAAAAAAAGTTTCATATGACCAGATGAAATGATTTTTTTTAGAAGAAAGGACAATCTGGCGCCTAAGAAGTGGCCTGGAGTAAGATAAAACATGTGTTTACCTATACCTATAGGTGTGGCAAATAAAAATATTCTAGAATTTTAAATCAAAGCTCTAAAGCAAACATGTAGGAAAGTGCCACTTGAATATAGCTTAAGTTGAGCAAACCCTAGAGACCCACCTCAGTGGCGTAGTTGGCTAACGCTCTAGTTTCATGTTGAGCTGGACTTCCGAGGACAGGGAGATCGAGTTTCGAATCTTGGTCGGATGAACTGGTATAGTTTTTCTAAATGGTTTTCCACTCTCCCTCCAGTCAAATTTGGGCTCATTTCATCTAAATTCAACGTTCCCAATCACTAACCCATTACGCGATTAGTACTTAAGCGTACAACCCGAATGGGTAGTAAGACGCGGGGCTAAAAAAAAAGCCAATCCTAGAACTAATACAAAATTGAAAACGGTGATTTAAGCTGCATTTCTCACAGAACCAATTCAGTCATCTGATTCAGATATAGCAAATTATCTAGACATGGTCGACAGATATTTCTACTATCTATTTATCAAATAAGTGTGTTTAATTTTAACTTAGACATAAGCCAACAGCAGTGGCTGAGCTGTCTAAGGTGTTAGATTCGCAAAATCTTTATTGCCTTTAATGGTGGGGTATAGAGTTAAAATCGGCTTGTTGTACTAAAGGCTGTTTTCCACACATACTGATTAGAATAAATTTCCTCAAAACTATCTTTTTACATATCCTACCCCATATTTTATTAATTTGCTAGGCTTTTCAGTTGCCTAATGGAACAAAGCGTCTCTCTCTCTTTCACACACAATATACATGACTGCTAATGACGGGGAGATTCAGCTTAGAAACCTATTTGGGTGTGCTATGTCATGTTTTTCCAAAATGGTTTCCCACGCTACATCTGTAAAAATGTTGGTACACTTCCTCCAAATTCAAGCTTCCTCATTTCTACAACATTTGTGCAACTAGCACATATGCGCAAAGCATGAAAAGGAAAGGAGACGTGGGAACAAAAAAGTAATGAATAATCTTTGTGACACACTCAAATGGTCCAGCAGACCAAGGCGTTTGTCTCATCGAGCTTGGTTTAGTGCTGACAAAAGTTCTGGGGATGAATCTCGGCTGGGTATCCTGAGTGTGATTTTTTTCTTAACGGCTTCCCCATCTCCATCCACGACAATACCAATAGATTTTCTATAAATTTTATCTTCCTTGTGTCTAGCCAATTAGTGTAACCCAGTGTAAAAACCAAAACCAAAAATTACCCCAACTTTGTTTCTGTTGACACTTAATTTAGACTGATATGTAATTAAAAATTAAAGAGAAAAATCATTTATTTATTTTGAGTACTAACAATATTCATCTAAGTTATGTTAAAGCCAAACCAGCTGTTGTCCAAAAGAATGTAAACACGAGACCACCATTCCCACGTCTTTATTTGAAGATAAGACTAGGGATGGATTTACTCGTGGTAAGTCAACTATTTCCTAGTCTTATCTCAAAATAAACATTTTGAGATTAGACGGTATTTACAACCATTTTAACCGTGTCAGTGAACATCTACCTACGTATATAAGAGCTGTAACACAAAGTTGATATTTCTTTGTTTGGAAAGAGCAAACTAAGGATGATGATATAGCCAATGCAGACACTATAATATTACTACTCTAAATGATGAAAAAACTGTTTTTATTATGAGAAAACAAAGTGTGCATACGGATATGGTTCTCATTGTAATCAACGGGATGTCCTTGTGGATACGATCCATTTATTTATATATAGATTTAAAATCAAATTAATTTGAAGCTTTCGAAGTATTAAGTTTCTGATCGGATTCGTAGTAATAAAAATACGATTTTTCTTGTTAATATTATAAATGTATTTTTTTTAATATTTATAATATGGATATAATAAAGAGGGTGGGAGGTGGAAGAGAGAGAGGAGGGAAAGAGGACATTGTCTCTTTTTTTTCACTTTGTCAGTTTTTCATGATTTTTCTATATTTTCATTTGACTACAAAATTTTTACATTCCAAAAACTTTTCACGAACCATGGTTTGGGGACCACTGTTATAGAGTCAATTTGTTATAGCTATTTTTTTTAAATGCATAATTAACTATTCATCTAATGTCAAAGAAGCCTATTTTAACAATGGTAGAGCTTAGTCTTTACCAGAAACAAAGAAAAATATCCTTTGGATGAGCAGAAAGTCCAGTTCAATTCCCAGATGGTTACCTCTTCTATTTTCTCCATCACCATATCTTTGGACCAAGATTGAATATTAACGTTAATCTAACCGCAATATAACTCTGCAAATATTTACAAGATGCTGAAAAATTTGTTATTACAACGTAAAATTTCTAAAGTGACATCTACGGATACAATATGCAAGAATAAAGCTTTACCCACACGTGCCATTCTCACATAAGGTAATTTTGGATTGCCAGTGATGGGGAGATATTTATTCAAATCCTTATCAGGTTCACTGTGGGTGATTTATTTATAAATGGATTTCGACTTTAACTCTACGTAGATATTTCCATCCTGCCTTCCTAAATTCTACCCCAATTGTGCAAATTTGATGATAGCCCAAATTGGTGGTAGAATGTATTGCAAAAAAATAAATGGTACGGCACACCGCACAGACTTTCTCTTTCTTTCTCGTAAGATTTCTGAACGGAATAATGTACATTGTATCATCACCACTCCACATAAGAACACGCATAAAATAATATACAATGATATAGAATCAATACGAAAAGAGGCGCATCTTTGTCCACCTAAGAGCATTTCAAACAGTTTAATGTCTTCCACAAGGGTCAACACTAAGTATTAAAATTTCGATTTCTGGTTAAAATTTTAACATTTTATAAGGTGTTGCAGATCTTCAAGTCATCGAATTGATATTTAATTATTCATTTATACATTTTGACCAATAAAAAATGTAAATATTGACTATTGAGTCTAAAATGGAGATAGATTATTGCTATGCAAACATTTCTCCTAAGAGAGTTAAGGAAAAATAACATACTTTTTTAGATACTTATAATTAATTACTCTATGGCATTGGAGAATTATTGCGTTAAGACTTAAGTAGTATATGTTTACAACTCAAGCTCACAAAATTGTATTAATATATTTGCAAATATCTAAGAAACTGCTGCTTTTATAAAAATATATGTCAAATAAAAGTTTTTTATTTCTAATATTCCTACAATTTTGCAATGATAAGTTGTTTAGTTTCTCCAATAGTTGTGGAGATACGGAAATTAACGCTTCTGTAATGTACCCTAAAAATCATTTTCATAGGAAAATGAAAATAGCCAGTTTATTTATAATCTTAATCAACGCCTAGATACGAATTTTAATCAAAATCGTTTGAGCAGATTTTGAGAAAACCAAATTTTTCTCTTTTCGCCCTTCAGTAAACTACCCTTAATTTTAAGTTTTTATAGACACACAGACAGACGGCATTGCAAAGACTATTTTTTAGGGTTCGGGGGATCATGAGACGTCGACATCCAACAACATTTCAGGTTAGTTTTTTTTTACGGTCGCAATATTTAAACTTTAATGTCCAAAAAGTTCAAAAATACATATAATTGCGTATAGATTGAAAGTTATTGATTTTATAAAAATATGTTTCGGTTAAAATATATGTATTATAAATATATATACTATTTGTAATGCTAAGCAATTTCATATCTCAAATAGTTTTGGAGCTATTATAAAAAATGTTAATCTACGCATCAGACCGGAGCCCTTAAAGCCATTTTGCCGAAATACTGAGAGTAGCCATTTTGTTTGGAATATTTATTAATGTTTATAAATGAAATTTAATCAAAATCGTTAAAGCCGATTTTGAGAAAATCGACTTTTTCTCTTTTTGCCGTTCAGTAAACTACCATTAATTTTAAGTTTTAATAGACACACAGACAGACGGCATTGCAAAGACTATTTTTTAGGCTTTGGGGGGTCATGAGACGTCGAAATCCATCAACATTTCAGGTTAGTTTTTTTTACGATGGCAGTACTTAAGCTTTAATGTCCAAAAAGCTAAAAATATATATATAATTGCGTATAGATTGAAAATTATTGATTTTATAAAAATATGTTTCGAATAAAATATTTGTAATATAAATATATATACATATTTGTAATGCTAAGTAATTTAATATCTCAAATAGTTTCGGAGCTATTATAAAAAATGTTAATTTACGCATCAGACCGGAGCCCTTAAAGCGATTTTGCCGAAATATTGAGAGTAGCCATTTTGTTTGGAATATTTATTAATGTTCATAAATGAAATTTAATCAAAATCGTTAGAGCCGATTTTGATAAAATCGACTTTTTCTCTTTTTTCCCTTCAGTAAACTACCCTTAATTTTAGGGGTAGATATCCAATTCCAAAAATCCCTCGGGGCAACCCTATGAAAACCCTAGATATCAAGTTTCAGCTCAATCTGTAAAATAGTTTAGGCTCTAGTTGGAGGTACAGACAGACAGACAGACAGACAGACAGACAGACAGACAGAAATTCAAAAACCACTATTTCGTATTCAAGAAGTTATCAAACGTCAAAATTCATCAAAATCTCGAGTTCGATTTTTTTGACGATCTACATACTTTCTCTACCTGTAAGATAGAGAGAAAGTAAATAAATGGTACGGAGCACCGCACAGACTTTCTCTCTCTTTCTATAAACTCGTAAGATTTCTGAACAGAATAATGTACATTGTATCATCACCACTCCACATAAGAACACGCATAAAATAATATACAAGGATATAGAATCAATGAGAAAAGGCGCATCTTTGTCCACCTAAAAGCATTTCAAACAGTTTAATGTCTTCCACAAGGGTCAACACTTCGTATTAAAATTTCGATTCTGGTTAAAGTTTTAACATTTTATAAGGTGTTGCAGATCTTCAAGTCATCGCATTGATATTTAATTATTCATTTATACATTTTGACCAATAAAAAATGTAAATATTGACTATTGAGTCTAAAATGGAGATAGATCATTGCTATGCAAACATTTCTCCTAAGAGATTTAAGGAAAAATAACATACTTTTTTAGATACTTATATTTAATTACTCTATGACATTGGAGAATTATTGCGTTAAGACTTAAGTAGTATATGTTTACAACTAAAGTTCACAAAATTGTATTAATATATTTTAAATATTTCAGAAACTGCTGCTTTTATAAAAATATATGTCAAATAAAGGTTTTTTATTTCTAATAGTCCTACAATTTTGCAATGATAAGTTGTTTAGTTTCTCCAATAGTTGTGGAGATACGGAAATTAACGCTTCTGTAAAGTACCCTAAAAATCATTTTCATAGAAAAATGAAAATAGCCAGTTTATTTATAATTTTAATCAACGCCTAGATACGAATTTTAATCAAAATCGTTTGAGCAGATTTTGAGAAAACCAAATTTTTCTCTTTTCACCCTTCAGTAAACTACCCTTAATTTTAAGTTTTAATAGACACACAGACAGACGGCATTGCAAAGACTACTTTTTAGGGTTCGGGGGGTCATGAGACGTCGAAATCCATCAACATTTCAGGTTAGTTTTTTACTTTCTCTCTATCTTACAGGTAGAGAAAGTATTGTGATCGTCAAAAAAATCGAACTCGAGATTTTGATGAATTTTGACGTTTCATGACTTCCTGAATCCGAAAAAGTGGTTTTTGAATTTCCGTCTGTCTGTCTGTCTGTACCTCCAACTAGAGCCTAAACTATTTTACCGATTGAGCTGAAACTTGATATCTAGGGTTTTCATAGGGTTGCCCCGAGGGGTTTTTGGAATTGGATATCTACCCCTAAAATTAAGGGTAGTTTACTGAAGGGCAAAAAAAGAAAAAGTCGATTTTCTCAAAATCGGCTCTAACGATTTTGATTAAATTTCATTTATGAACATAAATAAATATTCCAAATAAAATGGCTACTCTCAATATTTCGGCAAAATCGTTTTAAGGGCTCCGGTCTGATGCGTAAATTAACATTTTTTATAATAGCTCCGAAACTATTTGAGATATGAAATTACTTAGCATTACAAATATGTATATATATTTATAATACAAATATTTTATCCGAAACATATTTTTATAAAATCAATAACTTTCAATATATACGCAATTATATATATATTTTTAACTTTTTGGGCATTAAAGCTTAAGTATTGCGACCGAAAGAAAAACTAACCTGAAATGTTGATGGATGTCGACGTCTCATGACCCCCCGAACCCTTAAAAATAGTCTTTGCAATGCCGTCTGTCTGTGTGTCTATTAAAACTTAAAATTAAGGGTAGTTTACTGAATGGCAAAAAGAGAAAAAGTCGATTTTCTCAAAATCGGCTCCAACGATTTTGATTAAATTTCATTTATAAACATTAATAAATATTCCAAACAAAATGGCTACCCTCAATATTTCGGCAAAATGGCTTTAAGGGCTCCGGTCTGATACGTAAATTAACATTTTTTTAAATAGCTCCGAAACTATTTGAGATATGAAATTACTTAGCATTACAAATATGTATATATATTTATAATACAGATATTTTATCCGAAACATATTTTTATAAAATCAATAACTTTCAATATATACGCAATTATATGAATTTTTTTAACTTTTTGGACATTAAAGTTTAAGTATTGCGACCGTAAAAAAAAAACTAACCTGAAATGTTGATGGGTGTCGACGTCTCATGACCCCCCGAACCCTAAAAAATAGTCTTTGCAATGCCGTCTGTCTGTGTATCTATAAAAACTTAAAATTAAGGCTAGTTTACTGAAGGACGAAAAGAGAAAAATTTGGTTTTCTCAAAATCTGCTTAAACGATTTTGATTAAAACTCGTATCTAGGCGTTGATTAAGATTATAAATAAACTGGCTATTTTCATTTTCCTATGAAAATGATTTTTAGGGTACATTACAGAAGCGTTAATTTCCGTATACCCACAACTATTGGAGAAACTAAACAACTTATCATTGCAAAATTATAGGACTATTAGAAATAAAAAACTTTTATTTGACATATATATTTATAAAAGCAGCAGTTTCTGAGATATTTGCAAATATATTAATACAATTTTGTGAGCTTTAGTTGTAAACATATACTACTTAAGTCTTAACGCAATAATACTCCAATGCCATAGAGTAATTAAATATAAGTAAGTATCTAAAAAAAGTATGTTATTTTTCCTTAAATCTCTTAGGAGAAATGTTTGCATAGCAATGATCTATCTCCATTTTAGACTCAATAGTCAATATTTACATTTTTTATTGGTCAAAATGTATAAATGAATAATTAAATATCAATGCGATGACTTGAAGATCTACAACACCTTATAAAATGTTAAAATTTTAACCAGAAATCGAAATTTTAATACGAAGTGTTGACCCTTGTGGAAGACATTAAACTGTTTGAAATGCTCTTAGGTGGACAAAGATGCACCTCTTTTCTCATTGATTCTATATCATTGTATATTATTTTATGCGTGTTCTTATGTGGAGTTGTGATGATACAACGTACATTATTCCGTTCAGAAATCTTACGAGTTCATAGAAAGAGAGAGAAAGTCTGTGCGGTGTGCCGTACCATTTATTTACGATCGCAATACTTAAGCTTTAATGTCCAAAAAGCTAAAAATATATATATAATTGCGCATAGAATGAAAATTATTGATTTTATAAAAATATATTTCGAGTAAAATATTTGTATTATAAATATATATACATATTTGTATTGCTAAGTAATTTCATATCTCAAATAGTTTCGGAGCTATTATAAAAAATGTTAATTTACGCATCAGACCGGAGCCCTTAAAGCGATTTTGCCGAAATACTGAGAGTAGCCATTTTGTTTATAATATTTATTAATGTTCATAAATGAAATTTAATCAAAATCGTTAGAGCCGATTTTGAGAAAATCAACTTTTTCTCTTTTTTCCCTTCAGTAAACTACCCTTAATTTTAGGGGTAGATATCCAATTCCAAAAAACCCTCGGGGCAACCCTATGAAAACCCTAGATATCAAGTTTCAGCTCAATCGGTAAAATAGTTTAGGCTCTAGTTGGAGGTACAGACAGACAGACAGACAGACAGACAGACGGAAATTCAAAAACCACTTTTTCGGATTCAGGAAGTCATGAAACGTCAAAATTCATCAAAATCTCGAGTTCGATTTTTTTGACGATCACCATACTTTCTCTACCTGTAAGATAGAGAGAAAGTAAAAAGTAAATAATTATGTAATTAGTTATTCATTTGCCATACATTGTTTAAATTAAAGAACACCAACTATGTGTTTTTCATTTATTTTAACTAAGGTTTTTAATAATGTTTATTTTGTTTCTAATTAAATTATAATTGGACCAGAAAAAAAGTTTCTCAATAATATATCACGAATATATGCTAGTTGCGTAAGCGTGAAATTAAAGCATGACATCTTTCATATTTTGTTCGGACATTATAGAAGAATGTGTATTGATAAATAGAGGTATCCATTTAAATTGATGATTTAAAAATTAGATGTCAAATAAACACCATATGAACATTATACACTAAGAAAAGAATAGTTTGGTCGAGAACTCATTAATTTTAGTGGTAATATGGTATTCCAAATATTACATAAGGGTTTAGAACGTAAAGCATAACAATTGTATCACATACTCACTTATGAGATCAGACATTCCTACCCGAACTTGATATAATTTTATAATAAGTCAAAATCTATAGAAAGTAGTTTTCCTTCAAACTCCTGGCTAGGAATCTAGTGTAGCAAATATGGAACAGGTTTATCATATACAGTAAGTATTCGGATGAAAGTTACGAAGATTCTTAGATAGTGGTTGCGGTAATTTAGCTTACATCTTGCAATTCTGTCTATCAAACGCCATTTTGAATATAAAATATAGTGTTCCAGGAAACTGACGCTAAGCTAATCGTGCCATTGCAATTTTGTTTGTTTCTAACTTGAGCACAGGCTGTGTCTTATTATTAATATTACGACGTATTTATTATTATATTGAGGACGGGGAGATCGAGGTTCGAATCTCGGTCGGGTGAACTGGGAGTGGTTTTTCCTAAATGGTTTTCCACTCTCCCTCCACGCAAATGCGGGTTCACTTCCCCTAAATTCAACCCTCCTAATTCCTAATCCATTAGAGTAATTAGTACTTAAGCGTATAACCCGAACGGGTAGTAAGACGCGGTGCTAAATATTATTATTATTATTATTATTATTATTATATTTTTTATTTAATTTATTTGAGATATTTAATTTGCACTTTCTTAACCGACTGATTATATTAGCACATGAGAATTTCTATGAGAAAGAGTTAAAGGGCCAACCAATTTTCCAATAAAGGCATGTTCACATAAATTGCAGGGTTCTTTTACATGCCACAATTGAGATGGGACCGATGGCCTTGCTTCCCCTTCAAAGGAGGTTGTGCTGTAGATTTTTATCACTCAGGAAAAAAACATTGACCCCAGTTGAGGTTGAACCTACGATCATCGGGTCCTCAGGTGAGCACTTTACCCTAAGACTTCAAAAATCGACTATTAATTACAACCCCAAAATATTCCTGAGAAACTTAAAATAATGTTATTATAATACATATCTTAACAGAAATAAGAGGCGATTTATAACGTATACAAGCATCATTCGACTCGTGTAGTCTTTCAACTTGCGTGGAAAACTTCGGAACGAATCAAGAGCGTAAGTGTAGGACTTACAGTACATCTGAACTAGAAGAAACCTTCGAAACATAATTCAAGCCCTCTAAAGACAGTTTTATGTTTTATATATTCTATATGAGTTGGTCTTGGTATGTTTATCTTTCACACAAAAACCATTATAGTGATTGTGCTTAAATTTCACAAGGACTGAGCTCATATGTCCATTAACACATACGTATGATACAATTTCAAAATTTAAGAAATCAATCATCAGTTAAATAGTAAAAAATTGTTTTTATAAAAACAAATGTAATGTAAAATACTTACTAGACATCCATCTTGAACCAGATCGTTAGAACTATTTTTAAACTATATCAAATTAAATAAAAAGTCATCAGTAAAACACCCTAAGACGAATATTATACCCGAAGACAAGTATACAATGTTATTTTTTATTTTAAACAAAATTGTTTTAGCCATTTTTATAAAAAATTTGACTTTTCATTAATCACTCATTAGTAAACTACTCTTAAACTAGGTGCTTAGGTTCAAAATAAAAATGTATTCTGAGTTGAAGCCATACCACATCTATATCGAGTGTTCTTTACATCAGAGGTGTCTTAAATCGTAATTTGGTGGTAAATACATTGAGGGTGCATCAAATCGAGTATCTCTCACCTTTCTACTCAATATCCATGACCGACTGTGTGGTGCAACCAAAAGAACGAAAGCGTTTTACTATTGAGGCTCCCTTTCACCAAGTTTTGGGGCAAGTCAAAACATCTCCCACCCTTCCTAAAACCTCCCCCAATGTACTAAGGCTCAACCTCAGATAGAAATGTGCAATTTCTCTAAGGTTAGAGGTGCTGGTGGAGGCGCAAAACTTTCAGGTGTAAAAGCAGATTAACAAATTAAATCTGCCAAAAACTCGAGATATATTCAATCACCACCAAAAGTTAAATTTAGTGCAATTCACCCGTTCTTCGCATGGTTAAGTTGCATCAGAACTATTAAATTTGGACTTTAAACATTTAACTGCACACTTTTTTACTTTTGCCCAATCCCTATGAGAGAGAATTATTGTGATCATCAAAAAAATTGATCGCTATATTTTGATAAATGTCGATGTTTAATGAATCCCTAAAAACAAAAAAGTTGTTTTCGCGATGCCATCTTTATGTATGTCCGTCTATCTGTCTGTCAGTCCATCTGTCTGTCTGTCTGTCTGTACCTAGGACCAGAGCTGAAATAATTTTATCAATCAGGTTAAATCTTGGTAGCTAGGGATTTCATAGGGTTCACCTGAGGGTTTTTTGGAATTATATATCTAACGCTAAAATTATGGTTAGTTTACTGAAGGGGAAAAAAGAGATGAATTTGATTTGATCAAAAATCCCTCTAGATTTTTTGAGTAAATTTTGTATTCAGGCAGTGTTTAACTTTACAAAATAAAGAGAAATTCTTGTTTTCACATGAGAATTACTTTAAGGGTACTTTAAAGAGACGGAAATTTTCAATTTTGATCATATCTTCCACAGCTATTTGAGATACGAAACATCTTATTATTGTAAACTTGGGGTACTAATAGAAATTAAAATATTTTAATTTATAATATATTTTTATAAAACTAATAGTCTCTGAATTACGTATAAGGCAACATTTATATTTTTTATGTATTCTTTGAAATATGAAATTGATTGTTATGTTCTTTTGTGGACAGAGATGTTTTTATTTTCTGAATGTTTCTGTAACATTTTTTATTATTTTATTTATGTTTTTGGTGCAGTGTTTCTACAAAAATGTATAATATTGTGTTTCACAAATCCTACGAGGTTTTACTAAATATCTCTATTTTAAGAAAAGAGAGAAAGTCTATGCAGTATACCATACCATTTATTTTTATAATTATTCCTTGTGTAAAGCTAAGCTAGCCATGGTAATCCTTGATTTACCACGGAAATCAATAAATTAAAATAAATTTAATTCAAATAAATTAAATCTTTGCACCAAAACATTGCCCAACCCAAAAAATGAGTGAATATAATAATGCAATCCATTGACAAACGCAATTTTTACATAAGCATGATTATAAGAAAAGCGAAATGAAGTAATAAGCATTTATAAAAACATACATTGGAATAAAGAGCATAATGGTTTTCCGAAGAGAATAGGCCTATTGTTTCACTCAGCTCTGTCGCTAGAAATTGTTTACCTTAATATTTATGTCGCTCATAGGTAAGAGCTAGTTTTCCTCTCGCTTTTTAGCTTAAGTAGCTTCAACGCCAATAAATGTTGTACAGTCACCTTAGGGATACTTTCCTAGATCGAGTTCAAGTAAGGTTAACATTCTTTAAATATCATAAATAGCTAGAAATCATGTGGGTATGAGCCTATAGCAGTTATAAAGTGCTGTTCCCTTCAAATATAAACTTCAAATTGTGTTAAAATTAAGGGAAATTGAAAACGAAAAGCTTAGTAAAGTTTCAATAGTTTAACTGTGACTAAAAATAGTATAGTTTATCCATCCCCATGAATAATAATAATAAAGCTTTTGAACTGTATATGGAAAATTAGCTCTAAATATGGCTGATTAATTTGTTAATACGCCTTTGCATATTGAGTTTGTAAAATAGTTGAGCATCATTGCCATTTCTTCTATAGGAGTGGCTTCATACCATTATAGGAAATCAGCTGGAAAGAAAATAGCTAAAGCTGTATTTTCAATGGTCAACGGGTCATATTTGACCGTTTCTATAATTCACTACCCGCCTCGGTGGCGTAGTTGGCTAACGCGCCAGTCGTGTTGAGCCAGACCGCTGAGGACGGGGAGATCGAGGTTCGAATCTCGGTCGGGTGAACTGGGGGTGGTTTTTCCTAAATGGTTTTCCACTCTCCCTCCACGCAAATGCGGGTTCACTTCCTCTAAGTTCAACCTTCCCAATTCCTAATCCATTAGTGTAATTAGTACTTAAGCGTATAACCCGAATGGGTAGTAAGACGCGGTGCTAAAAATAAAATAAATATAATTCACTGAGGGAGGGGAGAGGGGAATCAGTGGAAAGGTGGGAGGTGCAAATATGTATTTTTTCACACCTTCATTCTTATTAGTTGTACAGCACAGTAGAGGATAATGAGTAGAGAAGTGGGAGGTATTCGATTTGATGCACTTTCAATTTATTTACCCTCAAAGCTCGATGTGATGCACCCTCGATGTTAACTGTTAAGGAACTTAATGTAAACCCAATCCAATCTAAATATAAAGTTTGAACAAAATTCCTCAACAAATTTTGGATTTAGGCCCAGTGACAGAAATATTGACAGACATACATAATTAAATGATAAAATTCACTTTTTTTGGGGGTTTAGAGACGCTTAAAACTTAAGAATTCATCAAAATATTGTGTTTAAAAATGGTTACTATTACAATACTTTCTCTTTAATGATAAATTAAAAAAATTCATGAATTGATACCAATGAAACCATCTAAAAACATTTTAAAAACTACAAAGAAATATTAAAAATAACTGCTTAAAATAAAAAGTTGTTTAACTAACCCCAATCTCGCTATTGACAAATTAGAGAAAGCAGAAAACCGTATTTCGATACGTTTCCTTGTTCAAGCGTATGCTATCTTGTGTCGAGTACCCCGGTTAATAGGCTAGTGAGATGGTCTCTTAAATATTTATTGGAGAATAAATCAAATAACAGTGCTACTTGGATATAGTTTGCATCTGTTCGACGTCGCGTGATACTGACGTGTGATATTCAACACTCGTGTCACCTGAGATGATGTTTATCATTAAAGAATGATGACGACTTGTTTTCCCCCCCTGGACTCTTAGAAGCTTGAATGAGCTTCCGGGTCAAGTGGCCTTAGGTTCTTCCACTACAGTTCAATTTTCTTGCGAATAAACTTACCAAACACATTAAAAAGTGACTATATCTTCTTTAAAATGTTCATACGTAAATTCATGTTATCTTCATCAGCCATTTCTAAGAGATATGATCCATATCCATAAAATAATACTAATAATATAATCAAATGTTATCAATGTTGGCCACAAAAATATTTTTTTTTATTCTCTAAGAGGCACTTTCTATATAAATTGGACTGTACATTCATCTCCAAGGCAGGTGGCTCTCACTAGCAGAGCTGGCTATGCGTCGTCTCTTTTCACTCTGAACAGGAAAATCGGAACTTAACATTTTATTTATTGAGTAGTGGTATATAAAGCGCTGAGATTACTTTCTGAACTAATTGATCATATCAGCTGACAACATAAATACTAGCTTAACTTTCAAACCAGCATTTAACCGAAAATCGGTGCATAAAAACCCCCAAAAGAATAATAAAAAAAAAAGGTCATAATACCAAGTCCCCAGTCATAAATAATCCCTATGAATGAAAGAAAGAACCTCAATTTACCCAAAGGCAAATTTTCTGGTCATGGTGGGTATTGAACTCAGGCCCTTTAATTTAACGAGCAGGTACGCTATCTACTGAGATGATTGGTAGAATTTTGTTTACCTTTTTCCTTTCCTCCCTTACACACATTTTAGCTTCTATTAGATTTTCAAAAAATTTTTGATGCAATTTATCTTGTTTGAAAAACTCATTTCCACACATTAATTGGAATGATTAGTAACCATTCAAATAAACGTATCAACAGAAATTTAAAAAAAGAAAAGAAAAATAAGATTGTATCGGGACACACATCGAGATGTCAAACTTTTCAAGTTGAGTGTACTGAGAGTGGTGGTTCCTAAATAGTTTTCCACCCTTCATCAACATAAAGGCAAGCATATTTGCTGTAAGCTGTTTCGTCTTCACTCCTAGCCCATATGGTATTTTTTAGCACCACGTCCTAATACCTGTTTCAGTTATAAGCCTATATACTAAATAATCTAATGTGTTAGGGATAGGGAAGGTTGCGATGAGAGGAAGTGTACCCAAATTTGCGTGAAGGAAGAGTGGAAAACCATTTAAGGAAAACCACCCTCACTACACCCAACAGGAATTGAACCCTGATCTTCCCGTCAATGGCAGTCTAGTATATTGCGAGAGTGATGCCTTAGACCAGCGGTTTCCAAACTTTTTTCGCTCTGGCAGCCCATTTCCATAAATTGTGCCCTTAATTTTAGCAAAATATTTGATTACTACAGCAGTAGTTATTTGCTAGTTTATTTGTTGCAAGTGAAAATAAATGGTCTAATAATGGGATTAGAAAACAATGTGATAAAAAGATGGGATATTTTTATATTCAAAAAGCAAAAGTTACAATAAAAACTAACACATTCAATTTATTAATTAATTTATTAATAATTATAAAACTGTTATATGTTTGCAATTGAAACCATTTTCTCAAGGTCAGACATAGAAGAAAAACCCGTATTGCACCTCACCATATTGTTGAGCTAATTTAATTACTTTTGAATAATATTCTGTCTTACACTGCAGGCAAATGTAGGTAGCTCGTTCCAACACTATTCGAATATTTTCGCGTAGCCCCAAACTTCCTGGCATGTATCCCTGGGGGTATGCGTACCCCTCGTTGGGAACCGCTGCCTTAGACCATGCGGCTTACGAAGCGGGTCATATGTGTTGTTAAATGCGTTTAAACTATAAGGGTAGTAAGCCGTGGCGCAGAGAAAAAAAGCACGGAAATATCATCCATGAGTAGTGGCTAGAGCAGCGATATTCAATCTTTTATGTTCACGTACCCCAAGATGTAATTTCTTTTTCAAATTTGTATCTCCAAAGTTTTTGGTGCATAATGCTAGCTATACCAATTTTATAGCCTAAATCGAAAATAAACAGGCGCTCCCAGGTCATATGTCCATAACGTCCGGGCCTCTTGTAGTCAGCCCTAAAACTGGCTCTGATTTTTCAGTGTTTATCATGACATTATATATATATATATATATATGTATTAAATTTTGCGTACCCCCTAAGATTTATTTGCGTACCACAGGTTAATAACAGTCTAGAGACAGCTACGCCAAGTTATCTTGCTGGTAATTGTTATTCTGAGGTTCTTGTGGTTGTTCCAATAGATAAAGACATGCATCATCTCCCACGCAATATTGTGGACGTAAAGGAACGGACGCACTTCTACCCCTCTTCCTAATACCACTTTTATAATTAAAAAATAGAATGGAAATTATGAGAATTTTTTTCCTCCCTCCCCTGCATGTTAATATGTTCTACTCCCCAAGCCTAAAAATAAACGAAAAAAAAAACATCGGAAGAGGAGTATGTTGGAAAATCCTCGTGACCACATAGACTGTATTAAACGCGGGAACGTCGATCGTAAAGTGGATATTGTCTGATATTGCCTAATATTACTGAGAGAGGCCGCCATTTCTGTCATTGTGAGTGTGTGAGTGTGTTAATACCCACCATGTGTGCAAAGGACCGTCCAACCCCCTACCCCCTTGGCCCTTCCACCTACCGATAACAATGAAGCAACAGTATATAGCGGGAGAAACAAAAATAATATCACACTAACTCGTTTCGCTATTAAATTAGATTCCTTATGAGGTCACGAAATGGTTTTAACAAAATGTTATTATAGAAAGGTTTTCGAAATTGTAAAGAGGGGCCCTGGAACGCGAATGGAAGTAGGAATGAGAGGTTAACCGTGTAAATGGAAGCGACCATCCTTCAGTTGTTGGGGGAAAAAATAGTAAAGGGATTGGGGGGAGGGGGGGAGAGAGAGAGAGGAGGCGAAAGGTTGGGTGTAAATGCAAATACAGAGGTAGCTCAAGGACAGTGGAAACTAGTCAAATTTGATCGATTCGCCTACCCCTTCTCCTCCCCCTACAAACCTATCTCCCCTTAAAACATAACAGGTGGTAAAATGGCACAGCCAAAGAGTGAATGAAGGTTTGGATCCATGTGCTCCTAGAATAAATACAGCCACTTGAAGGGTCAGCCAATTCACAAGAAATGGAATACGGGCAAGAAGGGACCACATGGTATGAAAACAATGAACTGGGGACTGAAGGACTGCGTATTGTTGATCTTTTAACAAAAACGTTATTTCTAGATAGATATTTTAATTGGGAGATTTCGATAAGCTCTTTTGTAATATTAACTTAGTTATACACACAGCTTTAAACAAGCTTAATTTTTCACAGGAAATTAATCTCTAATCTTCCTGAACATAAAGATTTTGAACGAGTCTCTAGCAGAAAAGGAACTTTACACAAATAATACATTTAAAGTAATAACATAGCTTAAAAGTGTCTACGTAAACCAATAAAGAAGAACGCAGGAAAATCTTATCTCAATAAGAAGAGTGTTTTATTGCCAAGTCTCGCCACCCGAATTGGTTAAACGCATATATGTTAATTGATCTAGTGAAGTATGGAGTAGGAAGCCAGAATTCTGGGTTAATGCACATGCATATGCATCCTCAGTGATTTGAACCCAAATATCTTTGTCTTCGGCAGTCCAGTCTATTGCGAGAGTGACGCCTTAGATCATTCGACCACCGAAAAGGGTAAAAGCCTCTATTTTTTTTAAATACGCTGTAGTAAAAATTATCAGAAATTTAACCTTTATTTTACATGGAAACAGAATGAGATGGGCAATTATTTTTAAATAAATATAGCATATTTTTCTTGGATAAAGAAGGTTAAATCAAAAAGCTAAATATTTCACCCAGTTGCCATCAGATGACACTGAACTCATGAAATTGCAAATAAGACATTCCCTGTCACTAAGATAAAAGTAAAGATAAATAGTTCTACAATTACCTTCAACTGCATCAGCATCTCATGTTAATGTAAGTGATGGTAGACATCTTAATTGATAAATGTATCTTTAGTGAGAAGGGCTGGTTCAGTGTTAGTGGGTCACTTACTGAAAGCTGGATTGGATCATACCATCAAAGAGATCAGACGTGCTTTAGAGAGTTGCGATCATACCATCATAGAGATCAGACGTGCTTTAGAGGCTTGAGATCATACCATTATAGAGATAAGACGTGCTTTAGAGGGTTGCGATCATACCATCATAGAGATCAGACGTGCTTTAGAGGCTTGAGATCATACCATTATAGAGATAAGACGTGCTTTAGAGGGTTGCGATCATACCATCATAGAGATCAGACGTGCTTTAGAGGGTTGCGAGCATACCATCATAGAGATCAGACGTGCTTTAAAGGGTTGCGATCATACCATCATAGAGATCAGACGTGCTTTAGAGGGTTGCGAGCATACCATCATAGAGATAAGACGTGCTTTAAAGGGTTGCGATCATACCATAATAGAGATCAGATGTGCTTTAGAGGGTTGCGATCATACCATCATAGAGATCAGACGTGCTTTAGAGGCTTGCGAGCATACCATCATAGAGATCAGACGTGCTTTAGAGGGTTGCGATCATTCCATCATAGAAATCAGACGTGCTTTAGAGGGTTGCGAGCTTACCATCTTAGAGATTAGACGTGCTTTAGAGGCTTGCGAGCATACCATCAAACCGATCGGACGTGTCATAAACACTCGCGAAGTCACTCAAACTCAACTTCCATTTTTATATTGATGATTTAAATTACTAGAATAAAAGTGTGGAAAAATTAATCCATTTATAAATTTGTGAACTTTAGTTTATGACATTTCACATTCAAATCAAACACAGTATATTCGTTGACAGAGAATTTGAAACTAACTTTCGTCCTAACACAATGTATTTATATACTTAGATCTAGCACCGAGATATAAACTGACGCACGTGAATCCAGGACAATCAGGTCGTAAACTAAACCAGTCAGGATTTGAACCAAGGACACCAGGATGGATACGACCACGTGCCGTTTGGTAGTCATGCTACATATATAATGTATTTATAGCTCATCCAGTCTGGTTTTTTAGTGATGGGAATGTTTTGGGTTCAAATTCCTATTAGTGAGGTAAACTGAGGGTGATTTTTCCTCAGTTTTTTCCAAATATCTCTCTCTCTTTCTCTCTCTAGGCAAATTAAGGTGCTCTTCCTTCTCATCACACCATTATTATACCTTTATACTTTCTCGCTATCTTACTGGTAGGTAAAGTATTGTGATCGTAAGAAAAATCGAACTCGAGATTTGGACGAATCTCGACATTTCATGACCCCCCGAATCCGAAAAGGTTGTTTTTGAATTTCCGTCTGTCTGTTTGTCTGTACCTCCAACTAGAGCCTAAACTATTTTACCGATTGGCTCAAACCTGGTATCTAGGGTTTTCATAGGGTTGCCCCAAGGGGTCTTTGGAATTGGATATCTACCCTTAAAATTAAGGGTAGTTTACTGAAGGGCAGAATGAGAAAAAGTCGATTTTCTCTAAATTGATTCAAACGATTTTGATTAAATTTCATTTCTAAACGTATATAATTATTCCAAACAAAATGGCTACTCTCAATATTTCGGCAAAATGACTTTAAGGGCTCCGGTCTGATGCGTTAATTATCATTTTTTTATCATCTCCGAAACGATTTGAGATATGAAATTACTCATCATTACAAATATGTAGATCTATTTGTAATACAAATATTTTATTAAAAACATATTTTTATAAAACAAATAACTATCTAGCTGTGAGCATATATATATTACTTTTTGAACACTAGAGGTTAAGTATTGCGACCGTAAAAAAAATCTAGCCTGAATGTTGATGGATGTCAACGTCTCATGGCCCCCCGAACCCTTAAAAATGGTCTTTGCAATGCCGTCTGTCTGTGTGTCTGTTAAAACTTAAAATTAAGAGTTGTTTTATAAAGGGTCGAAAAGAGAAAAAATAGATTTTCTCAAAATAGGCTCTAACTATTTTGATTAAAATTCGTATCTAGGCCTTGATTAAGATTATAAATAAACTGGCTATTTTAATTTTCCCAGGAAAATGACTTTTAGGGTACCTACTTTACAGAAGCGTAAATTTACGTATCTCCGCAACTATTTGAGATACTAAATAGCTTAAAATTGCAAAATTGTGGTACTATTAAAAATAAAAACTTTTATACAAAATACATTTTTATAAAACCAACAGTTTCTGAGATATTGTCAAATATATTAATACCATTTTGTGAGCTTTAGTTGTAAAGATATACTACTTAAGTTTAACGCAATATTTACCCAATGCCATAGAGTAATTAAATATAAGTCTCTCAAAAAGTTTATGTTATTTTTCTTAAACCTCTTAGGAGAAAAATTTGTACGTCAATGATCTATCTCCATTTTAGACTCGATAGTCAATATTTATATTTTTTATTGATCAAAATTTATAAATGAGGAATTTAATATCAATGCGCTGACCTGAAGATGTGCAACACCTAATAAAATGTCGATTGGAAGTAGAAATTTTAATACAAAATGTTGAGCCTTGTGGACCCAATTTTTATCTTTTTTATTGGTCTAAACATAAAAATAAGAACATTAATTCTTTAAAAATAAAAATATAAAATTTAAAACCGGAACAAAAATTTTTTTTACATAAGTATAGTGCAATTAATGCTTGGGTTTTCTAGTGTCTACTATTTAGTTTCACATATTATACAAGTTATGAGTAAATATCTCCATTTTTAAACAGTAGATCGAGAAAGTCCGTGCGGGGTTCCGTACCATTTATTTATGTTTTAATTATGTTTTAATAGGATAATCATGTATCTTAGAATATGGTGGGTAGGACATGCAGAGCGAATGTTAGAATCTAACACCTTGTTCCGGGTAATGAGTGGCAAACCCAATGGGAAGAGACCATTGGGAAGACCGGAGACGTAGATGGGAGGATAACGTAACATTAAAGTGTACCTGAAAGTGATGGGTGTAATGAGGTGGACTGGAGAGAACTAGGTCAATATATGGATAGGTGGAGTACTTTTGTAAGTACGGGAATGATCTTTTGAGATCCTGACGCCACAGAGTAAGTAGGTAGGAGGTATCTTTCAACTAAATAAGATATTTTTGTGCCGTGACAAAGGAAACCAAAAACTATTATTAGACGCATTGTATATTTATATAAATCCCGACTAATTATATAAAGCTATCAGAACTGTTCAAATAAAATAGGAGAGTATAATATAACAATATAATATACTTAAATTTAATTTAATTAGCGTTAATATTTGATTATTGTTTTTATCAGAAGAATGAATAAAATCTTTAACTTTTCACCCTTTCAGGCTCTACGAATATTTACGACTATAGAGGTTTTAACCTGTTATTTATTTATTTTATTCATTCAACTATAGCGGCTCCCAGAAAATTACACATATTAAAAATAGAACACAACATATGTTAAAAAAAATATAATATTAGCTGGACCTATAGATACCAATTACAATCCCATTTTCATAGGAAAGACATTTTATACTCTTTAGGCCAAAATATATGATATTTTTTTATGTTCCTAGTGTTTATAGCTATTGATTCTTTCTATAAAAAGTGACAGCTGCAGATAACCCTACATGACGTATACTTACAGAACATGAAAGTAGATCTTATAACATTTTTAGCTTTCAGATAAGATCCTTTCTATGAAAAATCCGTAGTTAGTACATTAATAACTTTAGAATTATTAATCTAAAGAAACATTATAACCATACAATTAAAATTGTAATTAAAATATATATTACTATGATACTAAAAAGTAGTCATATCAAAAAACATTGGCGTGGCTTAACTCAACATCAGTAATATATCTAACTTGTTGAAAAATATGGTAAAGAAACAATAAAGTGATTATTAAAATTGACAGAACAAAGTTCTACACCAATATTGAACCCGTCCCTACATAATCTTTTTGATGTTTGAATAACTATTATCGTTGTTAGGCCCTTGTTGCTTGGAGTACCCACTCCAAGCATGGTTGCCTCCATTGATCAGTCCCAAGAGCCGTTTCCCGTCCTTTGAAGAGGCAACAAAGTCTATTTTGCTCCTAGCGATCACTAAATGGTCACCGATCTCTTTCTTGATGTCCGCCCACACACAGAAATACATCCTTAGGGGGAAGACACGGAGTCGTTTTTGTGCCTCACCTCAATGAAACATTCTTAACTTTCAACTATACATGTCACCCATTCATTACAAAATAGGTTTTCAAGAAAAGATTAAAGATAGGTTGGAGATGTATAAATATATGTGGGGTTGATGAACTACGTCTGTGAGATAGTTGTGTAATATAGATGAACGATAGCTGTGAGATGAAAGATTGGTGTGAGATGAAAGATTGGTGTGAGATGGATAAACTATATATGTGGAGTAGATTAACTATGGTTGTGAGATGGATGAACGATAGTAGTTTGTGGTGATGAACGATATATACGTGAGAGAGATGAAAGATAGGTGTGAGATAGACGAAAGACATGTGTGTGGTGGTTGATTTATAGAAGTGAGATTAATTAAAAACAGATGTGCTGTAGTTTATTATACGTTAGTGCTAAATGAAAGATAGCTGTGATATGATTTAAAAATAGTTGTAAGTGGTTTAGTGGTAGGCTTGAGATAGATGAAAGATAGGTGTGAGATAGTTTTACCCTTGTTGTAGGAGAAATGAATGAGCAATAGAAAAATTGTTTGGGATGGGGGTTATCTAGATTGATTAAGGAAACGTGTAAGGCAATTTTACAGAGACGAGTAAGGGGAGAATCAGATGAATGCACCAGCATTAGATTTTAGAATTAAAATACTATTAATAAAAGTTCCAATGGGAAAATCCCCTTTCATTGCATCCAACCAAGACCTACAGAATCCCCCCAGGTCATTTTAGATGAATAGCTCATTTTTGAATATCATTTACTTTACATTTTACTATGACACAAAAACCAAAACTAGTGGAATAATTCCTTTTAAGTTTAGTTTATATCATTATGTTAATTTTTGTTGGTGAAATATTTTGGTATCCATTCAATTTTTGCCTTTCTAATTTAATTATTTTAATTCAGATTACCTAGTCAATATTCAAATACTATCATCGTGGGGGTAGTTTAAAAAGTTGTATTTGGAACATGTGGAAGATAAGGAATTTTGTCCTATTCTTTTAGACATGAAAACCAATTGTATTGCTATTCTTCGAATTACTTTGATTCATATAAATATTAAAATTAATATAAAAATACCATAAATAAATATTGATTGTTCTTTACCTGAATGAATTTACTAAACACCAAGGGCAAACTGGTTCCAATTTGGTAAAGATAATTGCGAAATGGAATTAAGCTTTCTTTTACTGTACTGGTCCGCATCGATAGGATTTGAACAATAATTTTATATTGTCTGGTTTAATGGTGAAATAGAGTTCGGTGTTCAAATTGGAGCAGAATGTACTTCAGTATTTTCTTCATAAATGGAGAATGCAGTTTGCCAGGACGGGTAGTAAGACATGGTATAAAAACAATACTGAAGTTATATTTTAGTTTCCACATATTCATTTTCAATCATGTTATATGTTTAGTGGTGATAATAATAAATACAGAAAGCGACCATAACCAAACCTCTAAATATTTATCAATTGAAAAAAGTGTTAAATTCTTTTAGCTATTAGTTTAATACGTTTTCCTTCTAGTCTGGGACAAAATCTGAACCATAGAATTAATAATTATTTACCTGGTTCGGTGGCCGCTTGGTCTAAGGCACCACTCTCTTAAGTATACTAGATTGCCGATGACGGGGAGATCGGGGATCGAATCCCAGTTGGATGTACTGAGATTTTTACTTCAATGGTTTACACTCTCTCTCAACTAAAATGCGGATATACTTAATTCAAAATTCAATCCTACTCATCCCTATTACATTGAAGTAGATAATACATAAGGTATAGTCTGAACTTTACAGTACTAATAATAGAAGAATAGTTTAAATAGTTTGATATCAATATATTATGCTGTTTCTACATTGTTGTATTTAGAAAAAATACAGCCGGAAAAAGTTACTAAAATTTTCAATATAGCTGTACATATTTACTTATTTATGTATTTTTTTCAAAATCTATAAAGTAAAAAATCTTTAAATATTATAGATGATACCTTTATTCATTTCATTCTTAACGGTACTCTTAACTCTAAAGAACACAGTTGGTGTACACAATTTTTTTTAATTTTTTAAAAGTAGGGTGAATTACATATTTTTTGTTAAAAATTGGTAATAGTTTTGGTTTTTTTAGAACGATATAGTTATTTTTCCCTCATATTAACTATAGATAATTATTTCACTCAGATAATTTCCTATTTTTGTTTTCATTGTTTATACCATCCACCCAAACATCCACGAAATAGGAAACAATTTTCTGTATACCCACTTTACTAATATATTTGTTAGAAAATAATATTTTAGAATACATTTGTCTAGTTTCAATTAAAATATCACAGGCATTCGATATAACTTTAACCACGCTACTCAGTGAAAGTTATTGTTAATATGGTCATAAAATATTATAATATTCAGAGGTATCGAGTATTTAACAAAACATAATATCAAATATGTTATAATTGAAGTAAGCATAACTTTATAAGGATAATACTTAATGTACAGTACATCAAAATTGACAGAAAATTAAATATAAAATGGAATTTGTCATTTTGAATTATTTATGATCAGCATTGATGGGTACATGGCTTACAGCCTCTTTTAGTATAGTTATTATTATTATTATTATTATTATTATTATTATTATATTATTATTATTATTATTAGCACCGCGTCTTACTACCCGTTCGGGTTATACGCACTTACGCTAATGTACAATGGTAGGGTGATTGTGAGATGAAATGGAGGACCTACAGTTTAATGTGGAATCCGAACCACGGTGAAGGACTGGCATTCCTCACATTCACAAGCTTGTGATTAATACACGTCTTGTCAGAGGTGAAGGAAGGGTTTGGATATCAGATAAATCTGTGCCGGGACCGAGGATTGAACCCCGGACCCCCAGCACAGAAGTCCGACACCTTTCCCCTAGACAACCAGGTCACCTTTTTAGTATAGTTAACAGACAAGGAGGCTGAGGTTCAAATTCGGATGGTTTTACCAAGAGTAATTTTCCCTAAATATATGTTTCCACTCTGCCCCCACCTAAATATTTACCCATATTTGCTTCATTTATGGAATCATTTGATATCCTGATTGGATAGTAAGACAGAGTACAGTAATTAATAATAATAATAATAATAATAATAATAATAATAATATAATAATAAATAATAATAATGGATCACATTATTGGCAATTTAACAGAGGTGGTACATGCCCATTTGAACTGGCCTTAACTAGCAGACACATTATAATGTTTTCATGGCATAGAATGTTAACCCTATATTGATCGCAAGATAAGATCCAAATGGTCCAAGCAAGTACTTCTAGAGGTTCTACTACTTTTAGAATTTTCCTTCCCCTCTAGTAACTTCTTATCAAGTTGTCAAGGTAAAAATAATCCATTTCAGTGGCCAGATTAGAGTGGAAGCAAACCACTGTGAGCTTGTCTCTATAGGGGAATGTACTGTAAGCCTCGAGATTACAGTTCATAATATCAGCACTCACATAATTCACATTAGTGCAGGACCCGGTCGGGCTTAGCCAATTAGAGGACTGTTCCAGGACACATGCACTGCAATAATATCCCACACAATGGCTTTCATTTCTCTCTTAAGAGTGAAGCACAAAAATTGCAGTATTTTTTTTTAGCACCGCGTCTTACTACTTCGCATACTTTATACACATACGTACTAACTACGCTAATAATTTAGGGATGAAAAGGATTGAGTTTAGAGTAAGAATATACGCATTTGCGTGGTGGAAGAGTGGAAAACGATTTTGTTAACACCCCCCTTTAGTACACCTGACTAAGATTCAAACCCTTATATCCCGGTCATAGGTGGTCTATTCTATTGAGAGAGTGACACCTTAGACTATGTGGCTAACGAAGCAGGTATTGCGGTATTAACCGTAACTTCAGACCAAAACCCTTTGCCTACTGAGCTAAGTGTACCAGGTTCAATTTACGTCATGGCCTGAAGAAATATACTTGGTGTGATTGAGGTTTTATCATTAACAGTGATGTATAAACGTTTGGGACTCTGGGATTATGATAGAAAAATAAATGGTACGGCGCACCGCACAGACTTTCTCTCTCTTTCTATAAACTCGTAAGATTTCTGAACGGAATAATGTACATTGTATCATCACCACTCCACATAAGAACACGCATAAAATAATATACAATGATATAGAATCAATGAGAAAAGAGGCGCATCTTTGTCCACCTAAGAGCATTTCAAACAGTTTAATGTCTTCCACAAGGTTCAACACTTCGTATTAAAATTTCTATATCTGGTTTAAATTTTAACATTTGATAAGGTGTTGCACATCTTCAAGTCATCGCATTGATATTTAATTATTCATTTATACATTTTGACCAATAAAAAATGTAAATATTGACTGGTGAGTCGAAAATGGAGATAGATCATTGCTGTGCAAACATTTCTCCTAAGAGCTTTAAGGAAGAATAACATACTTTTTTAGATACTTATATTTAATTACTCTATGGCATTGGAGAATTATTGCGTTAAGACTTAAGTAGTATATGTTTACAACTAAAGCTCACAAAATTGTATTAATATATTTGCAAATATCTCAGAGACTGTTGCTTTTATAAAAATATATGTCAATAAAAGTTTTTTATTTCTAATAGTCCTATAATTTTACAATGATAGGTTGTTTAGTTTCTCAATAGTTGTGGAGATACGGAAATTAACGCTTCTGTAAAGTACCCTAAAAATCATTTTCATATGAAAATGAAAATAGCCAGTTTATTTATAGTCTTAATCAAAGCCTAGATACGAATTTTAATCAAAATCGTTTAAGCAGATTTTGAGAAAACAAAATTTTTCTCTTTTCGCCCTTCAGTAAACTACCCTTAATTTTAAGTTTTTATAGACACACAGACAGACGGCATTGCAAAGACTATTTTTTAGGGTTGTGGGGGTCATGAGACGTCAACATCCATCAACATTTCAGGTTAGTTTTTTTTACGGTCGCAATATTTAAACTTTATGTCCAAAAAGTTAAAAAAATTCATTTAATTGCGTATAGATTGAAAGTTATTGATTTTATAAAAATATGTTTCGGATAAAACATTTGTATTATAAATATATATACATATTTGTAATGCTAAGTAATTTCATATCTCAAATAGTTTCGAAGCTATTATAAATAAAAATAAATGGTACGGCACACCGCACAGACTTTCTCTCTCTTTCTATAAACTCCTAAGATTTCTGAACGGAATAATGTACATTGTATCATCACCACTCCACATAAGAACACGCATAAAATAATATACAATGATATAGAATCAATGAGAAAAGAGGCGCATCTTTGTCCACCTAAGAGCATTTCAAACAGTTTAATGTCTTCCACAAGGGTCAACACTTCGTATTAAAATTTCGATTTCTGGTTAAAATTTTAACATTTTATAAGGTGTTGCAGATCTTCAAGTCATCGCATTGATATTTAATTATTCATTTATACATTTTGACCAATAAAAAATGTAAATATTGACTATTGAGTCTAAAATGGAGATAGATCATTGCTATGCAAACATTTCTCCAAAGAGATTTAAGGAAAAATAACATACTTTTTTAGATACTTATATTTAATTACTCTATGGCATTGGAGAATTATTGCGTTAAGACTTAAGTAGTATATGTTTACAACTAAAGCTCACAAAATTGTATTAATATAGTTGCAAATATCTCAGAAATTGCTGCTTTTATAAAAATATATGTCAAATAAAAGTTTTTTATTTCTGATAGTCCTACAATTTTGCAATGATAAGTTGTTTAGTTTATCCAATAGTTGTGGAGATACGGAAATTAACGCTTCTGTAAAGTACCCTAAAAATCATTTTCATAGGAAAATGAAAATAGACAGTTTATTTATAATATTAATCAACGCCTAGATACGAATTTAAATCAAAATCGTTTGAGTAGATTTTGAGAAAACCAAATTTTTCTCTTTTCGCCCTTCAGTAAACTACCCTTAATTTTAAGTTTTTATAGACACACAGACAGACGGCATTGCAAAGACTATTTTTTAGGGTTCGGGGGGTCATGAGACGTCGACATCCATCAACATTTTAGGTTAGTTTTTTTTACGGTCGCAATACTTAAACTTTAATGTCCAAAAAGTTAAAAAAATTCATATAATTGCGTATAGATTGAAAGTTATTGATTTTATAAAAATATGTTTCGTATAAAATATCTGTATTATAAATATATATACATATTTGTAATGCTAAGTTATTTCATATCTCAAATAGTTTCGGAGCTATTTAAAAAAATGTTAATTGACGCATCAGACCGGAGCCCTTAAAGCCATTTTGCCGAAATATTGAGGGTAGCCATAATGTTTGGAATATTTATTAATGTTTATAAATGAAATTTAATCAAAATCGTTAGAGCCGATTTTGAGAAAATCGACTTTTTCTCTTTTTGCCCTTCAGTAAACTACCCTTAATTTTAAGTTTTAATAGACACACAGACAGACGGCATTGCAAAGACTATTTTTTAGGGTTCGGGGGGTCATGAGACGTCGAAATCAATCAACACTTCAGGTTAGTTTTTTTTTACGATCGCAATACTTAAGCTTTAATGTCCAAAAAGCTAAAAATATATATATAATTGCGTATAGATTAAAAATTATTGATTTTATAAAAATATGTTTCGAATAAAATATTGTATTATAAATATATATACATATTTGTAATGCTAAGTAATTTCATATCTCAAATAGTTTCGGAGCTATTATAAAAAAATGTTAATTTACGCATCAGACCGGAGCCCTTAAAGCGATTTTGCCGAAATATTGAGAGTAGCCATTTTGTTTGGAATATTTATTAATGTTCATAAATGAAATTTAATCAAAATCGTTAGAGCCGATTTTGAGAAAATTGACTTTTTCTGTTTTTTACCTTCAGTAAACAACCCTTAATTTTAGGGGTAGATATCCAATTCCAAAAACCCCTCGGGGCAACCCTATGAAAACCCAAGATATCAAGTTTCAGCTCAATCGGTAAAATAGTTTAGGCTCTAGTTGGAGGTACAGACAGACAGACAGACAGACAGACGGAAATTCAAAAAACACTTTTTCGGATTTTTTTGACGATCACCATACTTTCTCTACCTGTAAGATAGAGAGAAAGTAAAAATGTTAATTAACGCATCAGACCGGAGCCCTTAAAGCCATTTTGCCGAAATATTAAGGGTAGCCATTTTGTTTGGAATATTTATTTATTTCCATAAATAAAATTTAATCAAAATTGTTAGAGCCGATTTTGAGAAAATCGACTTTTTCTCTTTTTGCTCTTCAATAAACTACCCTTAATTTTAAGTTTTAATAGACACACAGACAGACGGCATTGCAAAGACTATTTTTAAGGGTTCGGGGGGTCATGAGGCGTCGACATACATCAACATTTCAGGTTAGTTTTTTTACGGTCGCAATACTTAAACTTTAATGTCCAAAAAGTTAAAAAATTCATATAATTGCGTAAGAATGAAAGTTATTGATTTTATAAAAATATTTTTCCGATAAAATATTTGTATTATACATATATATACATATTTGTAATGCTAAGTAATTTCATATCTCAAATGGTTTCGGAGCTATTATAAAAAATGTTAATTTACGCATCAGACCGGAGCCCTCAAAGCCATTTTGCCGAAATATTGAGAGTAGCCATTTTGTTTGGAATATTTATTAATGTTCATAAATGAAATTTAATCAAAATCGTTAGAGCCGATTTTGAGAAAATCGACTTTTTCTCTTTTTTCCCTTCAGTAAACTACCCTTAATTTTAGGGGTAAATATCCAATTCCAAAACCCCTCAGTGCAACCCTATGAAAACCCAAGATATCAAGCTTTAGCTCAATCGGTAAAATAGTTTAGGCTCTAGTTGGAGGTACAGACAGACAGACAGACGGAAATTTAAAAACCACTTTTTCGGATTCAGGGAGTCATGAAACGTCAAGATTCATCAAAATCTCGAGATCGATTTTTTTGACGATCACCATACTTTCTCTAACTGTAAGATAGAGAGAAAGTAAAAAGTAGTTTGTAGTACCATGATCACGATCAATTTAACCTAACGTTACGTTTTGTAAAGAGACTGGTGTTTGATCCGAATTAATGTACTGTAATGTAAATAGAAAAACAGACAATGAATTTGTATTATTTGAGAAGATATTTTTCATTAAAATTAAACTCAATCATGTAGGGCTGATTAGGCTGCAAGTACTTGCAATAGAAGCTTCACTGGATATTCAAAATAAAGTGTAACACGAGGTTGGTACGTTTTAGAGTTCGTGAGACGCGCAGACAGATTATACCGAATAATTCGTCTGCATTCCTTGCTTAAAAAAAACGAATGAAATACTAAATAGCCTTGTTGACATTCCTCGCAACATGATTGGCTGGCAGGAACATATAGTCTCTTTATTTAACGTTAACGTAACGTTATAGTTCTCTCCTGGACCACTATTTAGTTAAGTGAAAGTTAAGTGGTTGTTAATTTAAATGTGTCATGATGGCTTTCATTTAAAAACTAGAGGAGAACCTTTACGTTATGCTACGTTGCGGGGATATTTCGTGAACGTTAAGTTGATCGTGATCCTGGGATAATTCAATTACTCATATAGTCATTAATTTTAATTCATTTGAGGTATTTAACATGCATTTTTTGAACCTACTGATTATAATAGCACACGACTTATAAACTTACTTAAATTTAGAACAAACACAACATCCAGCTTCTGGCCGCTAATTAATCACTTTGAAAGGGGAAACCTATATTTTACCAATGATAATTTCTTCGTCCATGATAGTAATAGAACCTGGGACTCTTGTCTCAGTAAACAGACACGCTATCTACCAAATGAGCAAAGTTGTCGGACTACCTATATAATCAGTCGGTTTGGAATGGTCACGTCAAAAACCCAAATAAATAAACATTAAATCTATTTGTTTGGAACACAATGGATTTAGAAATAATAAGAAAGGCATTCAATGTTCAATGTGTCAAGCTCATGTGTACTGTGCATAAGGGCCACATTGAACATTAAACATATTGAGGAGGCTGCATTGAGAAATAATCTTTATTTTTGCTCTAAATAATGACCATAATCATAATTCAGTATCGATAGTTATTTTACAAAAATAAAATTATTAATGTATATAAAACAATAAGACTAATATTTTTTTTTGCAACAATATTCAACCTTTTGTTTGCGACAGTGGTGTTAATGTTACAACAATGACGATAGTTTAGGGCTTTATATATTGAGACAAACTCATTTTTATGGCTGTTGATGAAATCATCCGCGAGTTTTACCCGACTTCTGTAAGGTAAAAATACAAAAACATAGTAGAATTTTGAATTTAAATGACAAGAGATGTTTTATTGAAAAAAAATATTGGATCTACACTGGTGGACATGTGAACTAAATGTCAAGTTAATTTAATTTGATTTTTTGGTGACATGGAGATTTAGGGTCTAGTGCCAATCGGATTATAGGAAGAATGATTTTTCTTAAACGCTACAAGCCCAACAGCTTGCCTAAGTCATAAGAATCAATTACCAGTTGGGCAGTAATTTTATCGCTGTTAAATAAATATGCTTTGTTCCATTTCACTAAGTACAAATTTAATTTTCTAATAAAAGGTTGATTGGTTTGTTTTAAAATAATTTCTGGCTTATAAGCCAACAAAAGTATAATGGAGCTGAAAAATAGAAAAAAGTCACTAACAACCCTGTATTAAAATGAGTGATAGCTTGGTGACAAAATTTTACTGATTCTGATATTACATCTATTATTTTAGTTCTTGGTTTAAAATTCCACTCAATCACACACATCCACGAATAATGCAAATATATTTACTACATATTTTATCTTCTCTTTCCCTTCATTTGTTTAACTAAAGGTCATTATTCTGGATGGGTAGTAAGACGCCAAGCCAAACACAGCACCGCTTAAGATAAAACAATTAAAGTATAATCACTAAGTTTTCCAACCTCTGGTTGATTACAAGTAGAATAGAGGAAAGCAGAAGGAAATTGAAGCGAGTAAAATGTATTGTCGAAACAATAATAATTAATCTTGATTATCACTTTCCAAACTATAAAAGCATTTTTCAAACCATGGATATTAGTGTACAAACTCTTTCATAATAAATCACACATAACGTTTAACTCTATAATGTTGTGTTTTTATTTGTGTAGCTAGGTGAATTGGTGTGTTTTCTTCAACAAAGGAAAAAATCACACAGGCTTATCTAAATAACAGCAAATTAAATGCCAGGGCAACATTAGGCCACAGAAACTTAGCTGAGTACAAAGCTATTTAGACACATGTTCTAAACAAAATAAAATAGGCTACGATTGAATCATAGGAACGTACTTTAATATAAGACGATTTAGACAGAAGTAGCCTACTTAGCTAAATAGAACACTATTGAAGAGTATGAACTTACCTAAGTATAAGATGATTTAGCCACAAAAACTTAAATAAATAAAATACGGTTAAAACATAGGCTCATGAATAAATAATACTTGGCATTCATTAGGTACTCGCGTTTTTGGGTGCAAATAAAAATATGCAAAAATGGCGATTGAAAACTAACGCTTTATAATTGTATTCCAAAATGCATTCAACTTATATAGACGTCCAATTGCAATTGATAAAACATTTCCCATAAATATTAAACAAAGTTTTCATGTACATACCTATACGTTTTCGTATAATCCATGGAAAATATGTTCATTTTTTGACGATCCCGTGGAATCCTTCACTCCACTACAAACCTAAGATCATTAAGTTCATCTAACACCCAGATAATATTCATGGATAATGGGGCTTATTGTTAGGGATGGCTGCACAAACAATTATTAGTAGAGAATCAAATAGACAAAACTATTATTTATGCTTTTAGTGAGGATTACTCCATCTAGATATCATATAGATAATATAAATAACATTGCAGCACTTACAGCAGTAACCCAGGAAGAGGGAAATAAAGATAAGAAAGAAATTTAATTTTTATATTTATCCAAATTTAATAACTTGTTCTGTCAATTCTCAAAATAATACAGAGGTATGAAATATGCATGATCACATCATCCTTTGTTTTTAATAACATAGTTTTAAGTATAGCTTTGACTCAATGCCTACAATTTTAATATGTACTGATTTTTAGATGTTTGTTATAATTTCAAGACATTCATAATTATAAAGTATCATAACTTGTAATTAATATTACCAATCTATTTCAAATATCAATAAAATATTGTGCATATATACTATATTATACTACACATTTATGTCTTTCATGTTAATTTAATACAACTTGTACAACCTAATTTCACTAAAAGTTGAATTTTATTGATAAATATACAATCCCTTACAATTATAATAATTATACAAGTAGCAGAATTAAGCCCATTACCGAGTCGAAGGTGGCTGCATTATCTGATAGCTCGTGATCTTAATAAATCACACATTTGTAGCCGACGATTTCCGCACGTCCATCATAGACTACCTTAAAATATGAGTGAAGAATGACCCTGATTACGGGACGATTCCTTGATAGCTCAGTGGGTAGAGCATTGGCGTACTAAGCCAAAGGTCCCGGGTTAGATTCTCGTGTCCAGGTGTAATTTTTCAATTTTCAGAATATAAATTATTAGTAGAGTGGTATGAGATCAGATGTAAGGTGACCTCCAAACACTATCTCAAACCAAATTTTCAGTTTCATCATTAACAATTAGGAGGTGATTGTTGTTCAAATTTCTATTTAAGTTAACCACTCAATTCTCTCCCATAATCTGATTGATTCTCCAATAAAAATGTTTTATCTTTTTTTTTAGCACCACTTCTTACTACCCATTTGTTCTATACGCTGATCATCATGTTAATAACCTTACAAATGATAATAACTGAACTAATTTTGGCTTCATCATATGATTAATAAAGTTATAATGTGTGTTTTAAATATGTAATATTTATTTTGAATGTGACGTATCTATAAGGATAGTATCGTCAATTAAGGCGACTTCAGATTAACTTTTTCAACTATGAAATGACGTTATATTAGAGAATATTAGAGATTCAAAGCAGCGACAGGGGGAAAAAAAAGGAATTTCTTTAGTTGTTGAGAAATAACATTTGAAATGAGATTTAGATTGATTACCTTCAATTGTGTAAATATAATACCACTAAAAGATGACTAAAAACATTTTTCTTAAGGAATATGCCTGAAATGGGAATTTATTGAATTTTACATATTAATAACAGACAGCCCTCTCTACCAGAAACATTTATTAGTACATCATAGCCAAACTTACGATTAAATTTAAGTAATATCAAAATAAGATTTTCCAAATACAGCACTTTTTAAAATATTGCCATGTTTGTTTTACTTAACTATTTGAACAAATCTGTGGTCAGATGATCAATGATTTTGATCCCTTAGTAATTCTGTTGCAGCCCAAGCTTTTATTAATTTAGGTCTAAGCTGATTGGCAATTCGGTGATTGAACAATAAATATAATTTGTGTGCAACCAGCCAGCCATGAAACTTGGAAACCCATTTCCATGGTTATGTTCCTTTGGAGATATACATCATATCCAAGGGGCCCTAAAGCGGTTCTGGAAGATGCCCAAAAGAGTATAATAACGTTGTTTACGTCTTTATGTTAGTGCATGTAGCCAAATCAGGGATTAACCTAGCTAAAATACATGGGTCGTTTGGATTAGGTCAGTCATAGGACGATGGTTGTGAAAACACATGTTAATACTACCTTGTATGTTTGTTTAGTTCTGACTTAGGTTTTTTAATTAGGATAGAAGAGAAAATATGGATTATCCTAGCTCCAAACGTCCAATTTCGGTTGATCCAAACGGCTTCACATTTATTTACAAAGACTAAACCAAACGTCCCATCTAGATTAGTCCAAACGGTTGGCTTTTTAGGGGGATTGTGCCAAGTGTCTTAAGACTAATTATAAAATATAACAAGAACTTGCGCAAATGTTCATAAATACAATATACTTTTCTAAACTAGTTCTTTGGCTATGTCTCTAATTGAGATTATATGACATGCGCTTTATAAATAAACGGATTATATCAGCACACGCCCTACAAACTAGCTTAGCTTTGTAATAAATACAGTATCCTTTTCCACGGCCACTAGTTCACCACTGTGAAAAGTGTAATACAATTTTTATCGATGATGTAAGGTGACCTGGTGGTTTGGGATAGGGGGGCAGACTTCTATGCTGGGGTCCGGGGTTCAATCCTCGGTCCCAGCACAGATTTATCTGATTACCAAAACCTTCCTTCACACCTGAAAAGATGTGTATTAATCACAACTTGTGAAGGTGAGGAATGCCAGGCCTCCACCGAGGTTCAAATTCCACGTTAAACTGTAGTTTCTTCATTTCATCTCACAATTACCCTTCCATTACACATTAGCCTATGTGCGTATAACCCAAAAGGGTAGTAAGACGCGGTGCTAATAATAATAATAGTAATAATAATAATAACGATGATTTATTTTGACCATGCCAGTAATAGAATCTGGGACACTTTGCTTGTTAGACAAAAGTGTTACTTTCCGGATATAAAAACAAACAATCCGTTTATACAACGTCACCAATACCTTTTAGTAAATATATATTTAAATTTATCAATAATATTTTGATCATTGGAAACAAAGATATGGATGATTTTCTCACAATTTCTTGATTTATAATATTATATGTTTAATGGAATTGGTTTCTTCTATTTGAGTTGTAAAATAATACATTGAGAGTAAAGTTGAGGGCAATACAGCGAGAATCTTTCCTCTCTATTTAATACCCAAGGCACTAGAAAAGAACTGTTTCCAAGTGGGACAGAACACACGTCCTCATGGTTACAGCCAACAAGCAATTACGCAGCTCACCGTAGTTAGGTGAAGGCGGGAGCATTTGACCAAGCTAAGGAGGCGAAATGGTGTGTGTGGAGGGAGGAAAGACAGAAAGGGGTCAGAGGGAGGCGTCTAGGAGTATTCGTGGGGGTGGCGTGCGGTCATTCGTATGCAGGGCGCATCCTAGATAAGTGGAATATTATACACCTTAGTGGGCCCAACATTTGGTAAAAACGTGAGAGCACAGAGGGCTTGCTTACCTTAACTACAGAGACAGCGGAAGCGAGCAAGAACCAGAGATGGAAATCAAGAACCAAATGTATGTAAACAAGAAGAAAAAAAAAAGGCTTAACATGCAAGAAATGGAGGGAAAAATAAACTGCCACTGTGTGGTGGTTAAAATTCACAAAGTAACAACTTAACGGTTTTTTATTATCTTTATTCTTCGCTGGTTAAACCCCATTATTTTAAAGAAGTTTTAGAAAAGATTCAAATCATGAAAATACAAGGGAAAAAGTAACTGCATGCGTTACTCCGCATCAAAAATTAACTATTGTTTTAGTTGAAAAATAAGTGTTTTTTTTAAATCTTGCCCACTTTCATTTAAAACAAATATCATTTTAATAGATCATTGGTGTGTACAGTACGTTAAATCAAGAGTAAAATAAGTGGTGGCTAATGTTATAATAGTTTTTCATTATTATCTCTTAAAAATAAATAAAAACAATTTTACGTTTGGATACCACATTAAAAGAAATGAATGTACGTTGCACCACACGAACTTTCTCTCGCTTTTATCTTAAAATAGACATATACTAAGAACTCGTAAGGTTTGTGAAACGAAATAATAGTTCTATAAATTATTATAAAAACACTACACCAAAGATCATAAATGAAATAATATATACTGTTAATCTATGCATTAGAAACTAGGAAAACTGTTATAGCAAAATTGAGAAAAAGAAACATCTTTGTCTATGAAAGAGCATGAGAATCAAATTAATTTTCAAAGTCCTGAATCAAAACGTATATATATTTGCTTATAGCTCAGAAAATTTTGGTTTTATAAAAATATATTTAAAATACCAGATTTGTTTTTTTAATAATATTGCAACTTTAAAAAGTTAGGGTAGTTCGTATCTCAAATAGTTGCGAAGAATTGATGAAAAGTGGAAAATTTACTTAATGAAAAGTACCCTCAAAATAATTTTTATGAGAAAAGGAGAATTTCCATCTTTTTTTTAAAGTTAAACAACGTCTAGATATAAAATATAATCAAAATAGTTATAGCAAATTTTTTGTAAATCAATTTTTTTCTCTTTTTGTTCTGCAGTACTCTTAAATATAGGGGTAGATATCTAATTCCAAAAAACCCTTAGAGGGACCTAATAAACCCCCAAATACCAAGTTTTAGCCCAATCGGAAATAAAGTTTCGGCTCTAGCCCAAGGTAGAGACAGCCAGAAGGCATTGCGGAAAACAACTATTTTGGTTTCAGGGGTCAGAAGCGTCGACATATATAAAAATCTTGAGTTAGAATTTTTTACGATCACAATACTTTTTCTCCAAAGTGTCAAGAGAAAGGAAAATGTAAAACCATATAAATTCACAAAGCTATCAAGGAGGCTACTTTTTTTCTTTTAGCGTATGACATAGTTGACCGTAGGAGATATGTAATGTCTAGTTCGGTCGCCTGTGTTTGTAAGAAGCCGCTCTGTGGGACCAGAACGTTGCCCAAAGTACACCTATGTAGGATGTCTACACGTCATACTCGCAACGAGATGATGTGATGATAGTGATTATGTAGGTTTGGAGCCAGTAATGATCTTAAACCTAACTTAAACCTAATCAAACAAACCCTGGTGAATGTTGGGAAGGTTCCCCTTGCAGTAAAATTACCCATAGTAATAGCTGGGAATTGAACCGGTACCCCTAAGTTCATAACCAAGTACATTGGCCATTATTTATAATGGGGACTGTTAGGGATCTATTGTAAAGCTGAAGCACGCCGCAGACGTTCAGAGATACTGGCTTATTTAATAAATAGTATTTTATTTTGAAATACGACTCACGCCAACATGGAGATGAAAGGCATTAATCAACATTTAGCTGACCCGTATCGGTGGCGTAATTAGCTAGCGCACTAGTCATGTTGAGCTAGACTGCAGAGGATGAAGAGCTAGAGGTTCGAATCTCGGTCAGGTGAACTGGGGGTGGTTTTCCCTAAATTGTTTTCCACTCTCCCTCCCCGCAAATGTGGGTTCACTTCCTCTAAATCAAACCTTCCCAATTCCTAATCCATTATTGTAATTAGTTCTTAAGCATATAACCCAAACGGGTAGTAAGACGCAATGCTAAATAATAATAATAACAATAATAATAATATTACATTTATGAAGTTATATTAAATATTTTACTCAGATTCCAAACATGTAGAAGGTAATGAATGTTCATTACACCAATTTACATAAACAAAAGCTACCTTATATATGTGCACACACTATACTGGCATTGTATGCTATCACGAGAAATTGCTGTGTGTGTTTACTGTCAAAAGCTATCAGGCGTCAACTATTGTCAGTTTATGTATTTTTAGAGAAATATCTCCTTCAACACATGATTAAAATTGCTCCATTTACAGCCCATTTTTTTTCCATATTTTACTGCTATAAATATAATTTGTTTTGGTTCTACAAAGCAACCATAGATTGTTTTAGAATAAGATAGTCTAAATATACTTTAGACCAATTTGCAACATCTAAATATACCCAGATTAAATTAAAAACCAATAATTGTTTAGTATAATTCTTGGTAAGTTTAGCTCAAACAACTTTTTAACTAGGTTTAGTATTCAAAACTGTATTATGTATGAACATTCTTTCCTGTACTCACATGTCACATGGAAAGTTTAGACTTTATAGCATCAGGTAAGAATGATAAAATAATATTTAGTGACTGGATTTGAAGAATATAGTTAAATTGTTAAAACCTTTTAAACGTATCAACCGAACCCTAATGTAATAGTTACATTAAAGTTGAACATTTATTCATAATTTTTATCTAGGTAATACAAATTTTAACGCTTCCATCTTGTACTATAACATCTTTAATGACATTGAATCTATGTATTTTTTTTTATTTAAGGTATTTAACATGTACTTTATGAACCGACTGATTATATCAACACAACAATATCTAACTTCAATCTAGAACTGACACAGCACCCAGCTCCCCGCAAATTAATTCATCACCACGAAAGGGGAAGCCCCAATTTCACTAATAATTAATTTCTAGGACATGCCAGGAATCAAACCCGGGATTCTTAGTTCAATAGGAATAAGCTAAAATATTGTATGACTCCATCCATCTATCATAAATGTAATAAGTTATAGAATTAAAGTTTTATGGAACATATGACAGGAGTTTATATACTTTTCTCATGTAAAGAAACAGCGCTCAACTAACAGATACCCACTTCAGTGGCCACATAGTCTAAGGCGCTACTATCGCAGTATACTAGACTGCCATGACGGGGAGATAAAGGTTTGAGTCTCAATTGAGTGTACTGAGAGTGGTTTTTCCAACACTACTTTCTACTTCCCCTCCGCACAAATGAGGGTACACTTCCTCTAAATATAATGTTTTTAATCCCTAAAACCATTAAAGTAATTAATACATAAACATATAGCCCCAATGGATAGTAAGACGGGGTGCTAACAAAACTGGATTAAAAAAAAAAGATTGGCAATACAGAGTGAACATTAAGTGCCTGTTAACCTGTAGTGTGTATAAGGCTTAAGGGGGAGTATATTAGGTTATATCTTACCATATGTAGTTATGGTGAATATAGAGTGACTACAGTACAATAACAACTATAATAAATCCTTCGTGGGTATTTTGGTGATCATTCCATCATTTTATTTTGCCGATGAAGACTTGCACCAGTTTAGTTTTGATAAAAGTTTAATAAAGTAAATAGCCCGTAAGTGGTTTAGTAGCTTAAGGAATCACTTTGATAATAAACTGGAATACAGTTAGATTTACAAAGCGGGTTTTTTCAATAAAGTTTTTCCACTCTTCTTCTATGCAAATGCGAATACATCTCCTTTACCTTATTAGTATAAAGTGAATGTGAAGAATGCCGGGCCTCCACCGTGGTTCGGATTCCACGTTAAACTGTAGGTCCTCCATTTCATCTCACAATCACCCTACCATTACACATTAGCGTAAGTGCGGATAACCCGAACGGGTAATAAGACTCGGTGCTAATAATAATAATAATAATAATAATAATAATAATAATAATAATAATAATAATAATAATAATATTAGTATAAATATGCGGATAGTCCTAATGGGTAGTAAGACTTTAAACTAGCTTTCCCGGTAAGAATGGAACAGATTGATAAAGGATTATAATATATTTATATTAAGAGCTGAACCTTAAGTTCTCCAACCCATAGTGGGGCTCAAACCTAAATATTACCCTCTCCCTTCATTATAAACAGGAAAAATAGCTCACCCTTTCTCACTATAAATCGTTTACATCCATTTAGATTTTAAGTTATATATCCACCTCTAAAACTATCTTTCTGTATTCCTTATTTTTGACGTTTTAAGCCAAGGATTATTTGACAAACTATTCTTTGAGTTCATTTGAGTAAGTGCACCCGCATTATTGTGAAAAACATTTGGGCCGGATTAAGATTGTGTAGGCCCTTGGACTACAGGTAGTGTGAGACCCCAAGTAATATTTTCACATAATATATATACACAGTGGACTGTTTCTTTTCCACATACTATGTTTAATTCATATATATGCGTCTGCTACAAATCTAGAGGTCGCGGGCTCAATCCCCAATAGTTCAAGTCTTTTTATGTGAATCGTTGGATCCGGAACTGGATCTAACTCAGCCTCGTGAGGAAACATGAGGAGCCACTTGAATAAATAAGTGGCAGCTGTGGTCTAGAAAACTGAGATTAACGACCTGAGGGCTGGTTGTGCTTACCACATGACAGCCTTTATCCGGGCCTGGCGATATATCACATGTGGGAAATTTTTCCTAGTACACTTGCCGTTGTTCAGAGGGTTTTAAGTATATAAGTTAATATTCAAACAAAAACCATACATTCGTAAATAATCACTAAAACAATCTTATATTTTAATAATATTAATTTTTGATCTTGTAGTTGTGGTTTTGCAAATGTATGTTTTAGATTAGCACAACTAAAGCTAATTGGTTTATTCATAAAAATGGCCATAAGGAATCTTCCTGCCAGAATGTTGATTAAAATAATTCCACGAAAGCCTAAACCTATCTAGAATAGGAAAGAAGAAAATGTTTATTTAGAAATGAAGGTCAATGCTGTCCAGGCACAAGTAGAAGAGTGAGTGTTTATACTCGTCAGTGGAAGAGGATAAGAGTTATCAGCAGAAAAACAAGAGGCCACCTAGGTTTAACTTATATTTTTCTTACCTCCCTTTACCATTCGTAAATTTGAGTCTAAGGGCCAGTTTCATAGTCAGATTTAGTACGCCTAAAGTGTGAGTCGATACTAAATACAGAACGACACCTACCTAGACCAAAATGGAATGGGCCAGTTTCGCATATGAAACTGGCCCATTCCATTCAATTTCAGGTAGGTGACGTCTTGTATTTAATATAGCGCCACACTTGAGACGTACTAAATCTGACTATGAAACTGGCCCGTAGTGTGATACTGCCTAGGTGCGTCAAACTTAATAGCAAGATAGTTTCTAATAAGTAGTTATAAATGCTCTGGAAACCATATTGGGGGAAGGGTTGTATATTCACGGCTTCTTAAGAAGGGGGGCACACAATTATGTGGGACATGGGCAAAGCAGCAACAGTAAACTCTTGGCATGAGTGTATAAAGTGGATTATCCAACTTGCGTGGTTTCTAAAATTAGCTACTTAGCCCTATCATACCTAAATCCTTCAGCCATGATACTTGGTGTGTAGAAAACCTCATTATTTTACCCTGGGTAACGTTAAGTGCTACCAGAGCGACTAATTGTCTACACGTAAGGTGACCTAACCTGGATGACATGACCAAACCCAATTGTATATGCCATACGATATAGAAAAACTCCCATAGCAGAGATGTATTGCCACCCAAATTGAAAAACCTCTACTCTAACCGAACGTTTTGAGAACAGGGTTGAAATACGAAGAAAATTAGTCAATTGTTTCTTGTCCCAGGTTTGTATGGAATTCAGAGAAGTTACAATATGATCGGGAACCCGGCTGATTGTTTCTGTATTGGAATATAGCTCCAGGAAAGGAACAAACGCTAGATGGGAGTAAAACAATACACCAACCTCGTTTTACCCCCTTCCACCCCTTCTTTAACAAACTTATGAACACTCCCAATCTCAACGTTTCTTTTCCTTTGCTTTCACTTGATTATTCATTTTTCATTTCACTTCTACTATCTCGCTTCCTCTTTACTTCGTTCGATTATCTTTTTTCTTGTCGAACGAAACAAGTCGATTCCGGCCTCCCCTTCTCCACCCTCAACCCCACCACAGATTGCATTTCTGCCCGATTAATTTTCTTTTCAATTGACGGGATGCAACAAATTTTAATATTGTGCGTCGCCGTCTGCCCCTCCCCGCCCTCTAGCGCGCGGTTCCCGCTATCCTGAACGCTTCCGGGCGTCACTTCATCTTTTTGCCGACATACTTTGGACGGGGATTCCTTTTTTCCGTTCTATGGATGATATTTATTTTCATTTCTCTTAGGGAATCTCTTGCTAATTTTGCGGTTGACTAGAATAGAACACATATCTTGTTCAGCAATAGTTGTGGTAGAAGTAGGTTGCTTAGATGAAATCGTATTTAATATATTATACTCTATAACCACATTGATGGTCGCATAGTCTGATCAGCTGGTGATAAGGATATCTGTTTTCGAATACCATTAGAGTGTACTGTGCTCTCGTTCCAATCATATGTGGAATACTTTACTATAAACTTCTCATCCCAGACCCCTTAGTTTAAATATATTATTAGCCCTTCAGGATAATAAGACGTAGAGCATATGGAAAAAAAATCAAATAAACAGACACACTAGACTAGATGATCATTGCAGCCGCATGCCAATGAAAATGATGGATTTAATGATAATTATGATTTTTGATATGTTTAATATAATTTCAGTAATTTTCCTTCACATTCTTGTAACATTTCAGTCAGAAGAACTTTTGACTATTGATCTAAATGTTTCATATTCAATTTCCGAGGAGGACATATTTATCGCTGTTGAATTGGGTTACTTCCCTATAGCTGTTTGATGAATTAATGATTTTGTATCTAGTAGTTATGTCTTTCTGAATCAAATATTACATTGAGAAACTGTTAGAACGTACAGGCAATAAGTATGTATAAATTATTGATGAGTCGGTTCCAAAAATTTACCTATTGTGGTGTCAGTTTTTATGCTTATAAATTAAGATTATGAGACCATCTCACTTCCGATTAAACGTGTAATTAGACACACAGCTACGCTCAAAATTGAAAACATATCGAAGCTTTGTTTTTTTTACTTGTACTTTATCGTTACCTTAGAGCTAGAGAAAATATTTTGATCGTCAAAGAAATCGAACTCGAGATTTGATGAATGTCGTTGTTTTTGCATTGCTGTCTGTCTGTTTGTACATCACAGTAGAACCTAAACTATTCTACCGATTGGGCTAAAACTTGGTATCTAGAGTTTTCATAGGTTTGGCCAAGTGGATTTTTGGAATTGGATATCCAATCCTAAAATTAAGGGTAGTTTCCTTAAGGGCGAAAAGCGAGAAAAATCTATTTTAATTAAAATTCGTATCTAGGCGTTGATTCAGATTTTAAATAAAATTGATATTTTCCTTTTCCCATGAAAATTAATTTAGGGTACTTTACAAAAGCGGAAATTCCCATATCTCCGCAATTATTTTGAGATAGGAAATAACTTATCATTGCAAAACTGTTATACTACTAAAAATTAAAAATCTTTTATTTGAGATATATATTTATAAAAACAATAGTCTCTGAGATATTAGGAAAACTATAAATACAATTTTGTGAGCTTTAGTTGTACAGAGATACTACTTAAGTTTTAACGCAATAATTCTCTAATTCCCGACATAAGTAAATAAGTAAGTCTCTCAAAAAGTTGATTTTTTTCCCCCTGTAATCTCTTAAGGGAAATTTTTGTACATCATTGATCTATCTCTATCATTTTAGACTCAATAGTCAATATATACTTATTTTATTGGCTCACATTTATAAATTAAATATTTAATAATAAGATGTGCAACCCCTAATAAAATGTAGAAAATTTTAAACGGAAGTCGAAATTTTAATACGAAGTGTTGACCCTTGTGGAACCAATATCGATCGTTTTATTAGTTCACATATAGAAATGAGGACTTAAATGCTTTAAAATAAAATTATAAAATATAAAACCAGGTGTCATGAAATGCTTTACGTAGGTACCACGCATATTTTGCTCGGTTTTGCTAGTGAATATTATTTTGCTTCACATATATTACGATTTTTGAGTAAATATCTCCATTTTTAAACAATGAAGAGAGAAAGTTCATGCGGAATTCCATACCACTTATTTTCTTTTGTGAATGGCTTAACTAGACTGAGATTATTTTTTTTATGTTCGAAAGCAATATAGTTTCAATTTTGTTTGTAGGCTTACCCGCTTCAGTGGTCAAACGGTTTCCAGGCATCACTCTCGCATTGCAATGACTTTCTAATGACGCAGATCTGAGTTCAAATCCTGGTCGGGTCTGCCTGAGCGCATTTTATCCTAAATGGTTTCCCACTTTCCTTCCACACAAACGTGGGCAGATTACCTTTGAAATGCTTCCTTCCTCATCCTTTCTCCGTTAGAGTAATATGCGTGAACAAGTAGTAAGACGTGGCGATTAAACGGTTTAACTGGTCTCAAATCTATCAAAAGGAGAATACATAAAACTGCACAACGATACGACGTCTGGCTCGAGATGTTTTATTTATCTAATATAGTTGCTATGCGTAGGTTAAGAAGGACTCTTAAAGCACACAGAATATTACTAAACCAAAGTTCACGTAAACTTTAAAAATTGGTGACCTAGCGGTCTAGAGGTATACTCCATTCACGGTAGGAATTACTCTCTGAAAGGTCTTTTTTCCTACCAATATCCTACTATATAATAGCTTTCTGGTAGGGAAAAAGGCCTTTCAGAAAACAATTCCTACGGTGAACGGGTTTTAAGGTGACAGACTTCTGTGTTGGTGGTCCGGGGTTCAATCCTCTGTCCCGACACAGATTTATCTGATTGCCAAACCCTTCCTTCCCTTCTGACAAGACGTGTATTAATCACAACTTGTGAATGTGTGGAATGCCAGGCCTCCACCGTGGTTCGGATCCCACGTTAAACTTTAGATCCTCCATTTCACCTCACAATCACACTATCATTACACATTAGCGTAAGTGCGTATAACCCGCACGGGTAGTAAGACGCGGTGCTAATAATAACAACAACAATAATAATAATAATAGTAATAATAATAATAACCTTAAAATTTCACAAACTTTCCGATGATATCTATTAAAATACATCATCGTCATCTAAAATAAGTTAATTATTATAAGTTTGTTAATTTAAGTGATTATTTATTTAATATTTCGTATATTATCTTCTCTAGTCTATTTACATTTTTAAAGTTTAACTTTTTAAACTTACAATTTTACTAACATATCTCTATACAATATCTCACATTACATCGGTTTTCCTCAGACCTGAAGAGGTTTTAACATATAACACCTAAACGTGTCATTATAAAAGAATAAAGTTCAAATGAGGAGAAGGGAACAAAATAATAACAAAGAAGATTTAATTTTATTATTATAAAACTAGTTGGCCCCTCCCATTGCATGCAAATGTGACATAACTATATATTAACTAGCTATGTGTAGATTACATATTTTTAACTAAATTTATTGATAGTCCCATTCTTCCTATCTGTTTTCCCGGTTACTGTGGTTTATTCTGAAAGGTTTCCCAATATTTTCCCATGCAAATACGAGTAGATTTTCTCTAAATTAAACCTTCCTAACATATACCTAAATAGTTTAATTAAATGAGTGTAGCTAGGATGGATAGTAAGACTCAGAGGGAAATAGCACTACAATATTACTAAGTAGTTTTATGTAAAATACCTAATCTTAGACCAAATAAAATATGAATTGATCCTAAAATTTAAGGTTGTATTCACAATCATTGTGATATTCAATTATATATAATTATATAAATCAAGAAATCACCAGCCTATTGAATAATATTGGTGGCTTTTAAATAATAGTATATATTTCTCACCCAGGATTGCTAATATTCTCCCTTTCTCTTTTTCTCCCCTCCCAACCAACAGACGACTTCCTAAGGAAACTTAATATCCCTTCAGTTATTCCATCGGGCCAGTGTGTTTCATTAGTCTAGTTAATTTGTTTTGACTTATATTGCTAAGAACCGAGGAAACGGAATCCTACCTTTTAAGAATAGAAATGAGTTTTTCTTCTTAAGTGAGACATCCCTAATATATACCTCATCACTTTCCTCTAGTCACACAATTTATATCAAATACGTATTGTAGTTTATCAATTAGTGGATCTATCTTCTCCCGCACTTCCATAATAACTGGACATACCAATATTTCCCGTCTCCCCGAACGAACAACTGAGTGTTTTGTTTTTTTTTTGTATTATTGTGCTCCTCGGTGGTTGTGCCGTGATAAGCCCCAGCAACAACTTCCCTCTTCCTCATCCTTTCACCCTCCCTCAATCTCTCCCTCACCCCCTATAGTTCCAGCCAGCCAAATTTACCTCCCCCCTATTCCTCCCGCTTCTTGCGTGTTTACTCAATACAAGCAAGCACTACCCCTCCTTCCCTTACCATCCCTGCCTCACCCTATCGATCGACGGAGAGCTTTTCAGCATGGTAAATAAGTGCCCCGGAAAAGTGATATGTTCTGCATACAATTTAGGCGATCCGCTTGCGTCATCAGCATTGTGTAGGGCGCGCACCAAGCGGTGAATCACGCAACCACCACACACTCTTCAAATGTGGCCCCGCCAAACCTCCTCGGACCCATCATTCAGCTAGGGAAGGAATTTTATAAAACCACTCACAACACAACAAGAGTGACCGGGTAGTTAATGAAGTTCCAAAATAGATTCTTATTATTATAATTTTTTTAGGATTGTGTCTTACTACCAGTCTGGGCTATCCACACTTTTAATTTCACTGTTGGGAAAGGGGAACCGAAGGTAACGCTTGGAGTAAATGTACAAGCATTTGCCTGGAGGGAATGTGATAATACATTTAAGAAAAAGCCCTTGGTATATTCTACTGGAACTCAATAACTGTTCAGGCTATACGCTTATGCACTAATTACGCTAATGGTTTTCTAGGGATGAGGAAGGTTATATTTAGAGGAGGTGTACCTGAATTTGCGTGGAGAGAGAGTAGAAAACCATTTCGGAAAACCTCAGCCTCAATTCAAATGAACAAGATTCGAACCTCGATCTCCCCTTCATCAGCCGTCTAGTGTACTGCTAGAGTAACGCCCTAGACCATGCAGCCATAGAAGTGGGCTCCGATCTTAATGCAAATGGTAAAAGAAAAACTACTTAAGCTGTACGTTTAGTCAGTGTGCCCACCAATGGAGGCTCAACGCTAATTAAGTTAAAGTAGTGTTGATTGTTAAAATCAATTTAAATATACTCACTACTTGTTTGATATTATTTATCTAGGAGAAACAAAATATTTATAGTACAGGTGTGTGAATATATATACTTATATTTACATCACTAAAGTTTACTACCCGTTAGGCACTACCCACACACATTGGTGTGGTAAATACATACATTTACATTTACATTTACATTTACATATATTTTTAAAGATTTATTTAAAAAATTTTGTAATAAATTGTGAAATCTAATAATCCAAAGCACTAGTTATTGAAAATATGTTTTAATACATTTTAAATTACTGTAATTAAAAATTGAGATTTCATTCCCCTATAAAGCATAAATACCCCCCTGGGCCATCCGCATCTAATTACACTAATAAATAGAGAATAAATAAGATATAATCCAGAGTAAGTTTACCAACATACGCGAGGAGTGAGAGTCAAGAACCCACGAAGGAAACCATTTTCATTACACGTGACCGGGATTCGATACCGGACCTCCTTATCACCCGTAAACCACTCTATATAAGTTTGACCTTTAGCTTTCATTCCAACCACGGTGGATTCGAAACAACTTAATAATATGAAATGTATAGTTTTGATTTGTTTTTAAAATAAATGAACATAATAACTTCCATGTACTATAAATAATTTAATTCTGGAGATTTAAACCATGAATATATTACTTCAATCCAATATTTAGCTTTTTTCAAGTGTGTATGACCGAAATGAACGCGTTTTACTCCCTCTATTTGTTGTGATATGAGATTGTGCAAGCAAAGATGACACAGCACGTAACTACTGTCTTGTGACAAGTGACAAATGACAAGTAATCATGCACCTCACCACACTACAGGAATTCTTTCATTGCCGTATAAAAAAAACCAATTCCATTTCTAAAGGGGGGCTTGATGAGAAGAAACTATAATATGCTACGCGAGAAATGAAAAATCATTCCTGTTTATGGAAAGTATGGGCTGATTTTGGTAGTAAGAACAGTATTTTGTATTACTGAATAAGTTTTAATTTGTACATATATCAACTCATGTCAATTTTGATAGATATTATCAACACCTATAAAATGCATTTTCAAAACTTTTCTTTCAACCAAAATCATGTTATAGGCGTTTCATGTAATACGGTTATGGCTGTAGTATAAAATTTAACGGGAATTTTCTCATTATATCTTTAAACTTCCACACGACTTATAAACAAGCTTAACCCTAAATAATTTGATAACACTGATATCATACATATCAAGCCATTGAGCCAAGAAAATATAGTTCAGGTATGAGGATTGTTTAAAAAGTATCTTAAATTATTTCAAACTCCTTCAGTTTAGGTGGAATCAAGCTCTTTTGGATATGAGGTTAAATTATCTAGTCCCTGGGCCATGTAAAGAGCCACTAACATAAAATACGACTATTCCATCTTGAAAGTTTTCATAATTAACCTGTTCAAGGCAATGTTACTACGAAAGATCTAACTAGTAAGACCAAGTGGCTATTTTTGAGGCTTTCCCGCACATGGATGGGGTATTCTGGTTCTCTATACGGTTAAATTAGTCTCAATATAATGGGTTTATAAAAGTGGGTTTTAAAAACGTTACATGGACAAACTATTACCGCTCTGATTTTATGATTTATTGATTAAAAGCTGTTTTAGTAAAATATTGTCCAACATCTTAGCTCAATCGGAAGCACGTCTGCCTACTGAGCAGTCTCCTTAGTTCGATTCTCGAAATGAATGAAAGACCTAGCATTGATAAGTGTAGATTTCGCCTTTTATAGTGATGAATTAACGACCGGGTAACTGGTTGTTGTGCCTGTTCTGGATATTAGAAGGTTAAAAGCCGCAGGCTGTTTTATTCGGTCGGTTCAGAAGGTGAACGTTAAATACCTCAAACAAAAGAAAACCCCGCTTCCGTGGCCGCATGGTCTAACGCGGTACTCTCGCAGTAGACTAAACTGCCGATGACGGAAAGATCTAGGTTCGTTTCTAGGTCGGGTGTACTGAGGATGGATTTTCCACAATAGTTTTACACTCTTCTCTCACGCAAATACGGGTAGACTTCTTCTAAATATAGCCCTCCTAACCCCTAAAACCATTAACGTAGTTAGCAAATAAGGGTATTACCCGAATGGGTAATAGGACTTGGTGCTAAAATATATATAGATATACATACCATACAGATCGATTCCAAATTACAAATTGTTCAAGTGCACGAATGGCTCAAGCGTTTTTAATAGTTAGCATTAATAAATTAACTTCATGCCGAGAAAACTCTCCTGAAAATACAAAAAAGCATAAACATGAATTATGAATGAAGAGATTTGTTTTCTCTTAAATGTTTCTGGTGGTTTTTTTTATTAATTATATATAATATTTTTAATAATAAAAATAGTGTAATGTAGTTTTTCAAATGTGCTTCGGCCAGAAATTTAAGAATTAGAAATTTAATAAAATACCTTTTCAAAGCTTATCAGAAGCTAATTAAATGAACTGAATTATACATATATAATATTAAAATCAACAATGTCATAGATTTTTTATATCAAGTATACTTTTTTCCATTATTTGAATGAAAATTTTCACACTTAAAAATTAAAGCCTGTTTTAAGATAATTGTGTTTCATCCTTCCAATAAATCACCAGACCTATTATTGCTCTATTAAGCCCAGTTTTTATCAAGTTAATACTTAGTTTTTAAATTTAATAAATTGATTTTAAAGAAACTATTCCTGTTAAAAAATCTAAATCAATTCTTAAACCCTCACATGTAATGAAACCGTACTTAAGTAGATATATTGATTATATCAGGTCTTACAACAATAACATTAGATCAAAATGGCGTCCATCTATTATTTTTATATGTATAAAAATCTCTAAAAGTGTTTCATTGAATAATGAAAATAGCAGTTGCATGAACGACCGATCCGATTTGACAAAGCAGCCATGTTTCCCATGAAGTGTAACGTGGCTATGATGAATGATCAACTATTATTCTAATGAACGATCTTACTGTAGCAAATATCTGCATTAGTGTGTCTGGGATGTTGTTTACCAAGGCAAGTCATGGGACCATGCATCATCTCAAGCTGCTGACTACAGAGAATGCCTGCTACTCTCCCTCACCAACCAACTCCAACAAACAGGGAAACAAAAACCTCTCGATTTCTGAGAACAGGATAAACTCGTCTTTAGACGGAGAGAAGAGTTCAGCCTCTTGTGGCTCATTGAGATAGAGGTAGGTGTATTGACTGGATACAGTGATTCGGGTTCAATCCATGCAAAGTGACAGGTTACTGGATATCATCTGTTTATCTTTAATTAATTCTAGGACAAACACAATATAGAGGACGTAAACAACGTTTACATCATTTGGAACAAAACCATTTCAAATTAATTCATTTTCTGCGCCAGTCTGAATTTTAATATTGGCAGGAAGACGTGATAATGTTAGGATAGTCTCAAATTACAATAATTGAGAACATATACATTGTCATCAATTTCCTTAATTATTTTCTGCCTCTTTCCACTTCTGCCTATTCCAAGTAAAGTCTTAAACAGATTTAGAAGTGTCCTTGCCAACATCTTTTGCTATCTGATTCATTTATCCTATCCTTGGTCTTCCTCGTGCATTTTGCCTTCAATATATCCTTCCATAACTATTAACTTCGATAAACTCTTCTGTTTGATGATTATTATTTCTATTATTACCTCATATAATCTAGTCTAAGGAAGAGAAAAGTCTCCGAATACGATCCTGATATTAATGGAAATATTATAATTGATATTATTTTAATAGCACATGAATTTGGAAGCTATTTTATCTCACTGCATAATTCCACTATTCCAGTTATCCTATTGTTGAAAATAATGTGTTCTTGTATCCTAGCCACATTACTCCCTTGGATGTTTCATTTTGCTATTAAAAATTGAATTCATCCAAGTGTGCTGAGGTAGTTAGAGTCCCTAGCTCATTTTTTAGGTTTGTTTTAGTATCTTATATCCCTTGGCTAACAGATATTTTTAATCTTATCCTATCAAGTGAAACTTTCCCTGAAGCATATATATTTAAAAAAAAGGGACAGAACCAATATTTGTAGCTTTTAGGCTTTTTCGTTACTAATCATTTTTTTCTAAAGTATTTGAGAAAATGCTACATGGGAACATCATTCATCATTCAGAAAAAATAGATTATCTGGAAATAAACATGATTTTGTAAACAATAAATCTGCTGTAACTTAGTAGAATATCTGGGTCATTTTCCCCCTCATGTTTATACTCAAGATCAGTTTCATTTAATTTAACCAAAGTAGAGCTTTTGAACTATGTCAGCAAAGTATGAGTCTCTCAAAACGGAGTCATTTTGACCTACCGATTTCCTATGGGAATTTGTTTGGAATATATTTGCGTATTAAATCTTTTACCATCAAAATAGAACCAAGAACCTCCAGAATAAGACTGAGTAATTTCAGAAAGTGAGAAACTATAATATGATCGACATAGTATTAAAAGTAGAGCTTATGACCTGATATAAAACCTAAGTCATTAATATAAAGACAGCTTTCAATAACATCAATATCAAGTTTATAAGTGAAAAAATAAGGGGGACTTACCTTGTGAAAGCGATACCATTAGTTTTAGAGTTATTGATTGACATTCCATTTTAAATTTAAATAGACCATCGTAATATGATATTTATGTCGATTTGTAAATCTTCACAATTGATTAGTGAATTGATGATTTTGAAAAATCTAGGATCATCAGCAAATAGTGAATAGTTTGGAAACTGTACGTGCTTAACAATGTCATCAATAAACACATTAAAGAGTAGAGGACCCAGATTAGCCCCTAGGTTGTCATCACCTATACACCCACATAATCTAATTATCTTTTGTAAGCCATATGTGTTTATGTATTTTTAGTGATAACCTGTTAGAGGTATCGAATGTTGGTTAGAACTTTAATAAAGGAAAATTGAATTATTTTTCTTTGAAATTCTCATTGCTGTTACTATTAAAGATTATGTCAACACACCCTATATGATTACAAGACTTTACTTGTACTCTATATGCCACTTGATTTATTCAAGGACTACACACCTAATATTTACTCTACTTGCCAATAATTTTAATATTTAGCTACGGAGACAAGCACATTCACAAATGTTAAATATCTTTATTCAACAGCTTTTATCAAAGCAGTGTCTATTAAAACTGTATCATTCCTAATCATTCATTCACTAGGACATACCATCTTATGTAATTATTTTAATAATATATTATTTGGTTCAAAGATATGTTATTTTATACTTGCAGTAAGTGCCTATTTTTAAGGTAGAGAGATTATTTAAGACATGCTTACTTAATACGCTATGTTAGTTCATAAAAATGTGAAGTAGTCCTATGTCCAAAAATGTACTTATTATTCAGTCTTACCTTGATAGACTAGACTTATATGATAAATCAATAAGGACCCACTTCGACCGTGATGACATTTCACCTAAAATTCATATTATATAATCATTTTTAACCTCTTTTATGTGCATTACCTCCGGAAACTATAGTGGTATATCTGTCTATAGGTTTAAATGTAACCATTCTAAAAACTAATGTACTTTAATTGACTAAACCTGGTTTATGATACACATACATATCTGTGTTCAAGGAGTGAAGTAGATATATGCTGAAGGGCATGTATAATTGGAAAACGTGAAATTAAAAATGTTCAAAAGGCTATTCAAATTAACTGCAAATAACAATAAAAATAATTAAATTTGCTTCAGTGTGTGATTAAGCTAGTGTATGTTTTATTTATAGAAAGTTTGTTAATACAACTGTAAACAATATTTAATCAAATATTTCTCCCCTGCCAATTTTTTTTTTTTTTCAATTTACTAGGTAAGAAGAAAATTTAATGGTGTACTAATAAATTTATAAGATAAACTTGCTAAAATATTATAAAATTGCAATAAAAAAACTTAATGTAAGTACACTTAGCTTAAACTGAAAGATAGCAATGTAACCTTGCTTGTTTCCGTTATGATGCAGCTTATAAGATAGGGTCATAGTGGAGTCCGTCAAGGTAAGTCTGTTAGCCCTCACCGTAAATGGAGTGTACCTTTTATGTAAACAGTCGTCCTAAACATATCCCCAAACTCCTTAACTCCACAAAGCTTTTCTATTATAATTAATCATCCAAATAATTTAGGGCTAAAATGTAAATCTATTTAAACTTTAAAAGCATAGATTTCAGCTGAATTACGTTTACTGATATAACATATACTGGAATATTCATTGGTGTTCCAATAAAACATTAAGGATTATTATGCATTGAATTGTCTGTTTTTGTCTGAAATCTCTTTTCTACTTTGTTCTTTCTAACATCTCTTTTTACAGCTTTCAACAACGAAATGGAATAAAAACTTTAAACGCAAACAAAACTTGAATCTATGCCAGATATTTATGTATATGCATCGATGTATAAAATTATATTGTTTTGCTATCATCCATTCCAAAAGAAAGACAAGCCATTTGCATCGATTTTTGATAATGTTGATAAAACACTTTGAGCTCAACTGAAGAGCAACGAAATTGTTTTCTTTTCTTCAAGCGGAACTTCGATAATCTTTTTTCCCCCTTGTCGACACAAAGAGTTTAAAGTAATTATGTCTGCGGTAGACATAAATTAAAAATAGGTCTTCTCTTTTCATCCATAAAAAATACATTTGTAAATAGCTTTCAAAGTAGACTAAAGTTTACATTATTTTATAACTTTCTTTTGTCAGTACTTACGTTTATCTATGTGAGTAACTTAAATAAATAATTATTTCCTAGAACGGTTAGATCGTATCATATAATTTGGTTGGACTATTTGTTAACAGTACTTAGGAAAGGTGGCAATCCTGGTGGCTCGATATAAATGACCCAAGGGATATTAGAAGTATCTCTTGAAGCATGAAAGAATCTTCTATTACAATATAATATTACTTCAAAACTTGTATGGATTAACTAACAAAGCTATTATATTTGCTAGTTACGATTATAGCCGCATCTAAATGTAATATATTTTGAATGGAAAAATGACACCTGGAAACGGGAATCAATCCCGGAATTTTGGGTTGGTACGCCAATACTCTAGCTTCTGAACTATCCATGAGTCATCCAGTGTGCAGGGTCATTCTTCACTTGTATTTTAAGGCAGAGTCTGTGATGCAAGTTCGGAAATCATCAGCTACATATGAGAGATCAATCAATATCACGAGCTATCAGATAATGAAGCCATCTTGGACTCAGGATGTTATTTGAGAAGTTTTCATTTTACTATTGCCAGAATAAGGTCCTCCCAAGTCAAAATGGCTGGGATATTTGATATTTCGTGAATTTATCCGGATTTTCAGATCAAATGAAGATTAAATTTCTATATAAATGTGGTTGTTTCTGAAGTTTCATAGGATGAGTCAGCGTTTCTAATGCCATTGATGACTAAATCATATTTTACATCAACGGCCAATCATTATATAGGATCAATTTCACAAGCTTCTGATAAAATGATATTTTTTTTTTGAAAAAAACATAGACAAATATTCTCAAACTGATTAATATTTGCACGCAATTGTTGGTTTTTTTTTTTTGACTCTGCGTCTTACTGTTCGTTCGAGCTATATGCCTCTATTTTAACTAATGTAGTCAGGCTGAGGAAGTTAAAGTGTAGAGGAAATGTGCCTTCAATTGGCTTGTGGGAGAGTTATATACCATAAATACATTCTGTACACCCAACCATGATTCAAACCCCAGCCTTCCGTATCCGGCAGACTAGACTAGATGAACAGGACGTTGTACCCACTGGTGAGGATTGTGCCATTGTTCAAGCAACTGATATTATTATATGATTAATATTCAAGATACAAATCTCTCTTTTCTCAAATAAATCTTTTCAAACACCCATTTTATTATCAGAAGACATCTGATATAATTTTTAGTATGACTATCATTATCACTATCATTATCTCCCTTCAATAAAAGACAAGTGTATCAAAATAAGAAAAATTATGTCCTTAACTTATCCTAACTACAGTCCCAATATTTATCTTTGTATTTCAATTGAAATATCTCCTTTAAGTTATAATCGTATTTGAAGTTGATATTTTTCCATGGTGATCAAGTGAGATAGAAAACAAATGGTAACTGTGTTAAAAGATACATGATATCTATATTAATTAAAATATAATGGGTTTGTATGTATGTATGTATGTATGTTATGTATGTATGTATGTATGTATGTATGTATGTATGTATGTATGTATGTATTAAATTAGTCGAGAGTATTTTTATCACTTCTAAATGAGATAAAAATCTGAGTTTTGGTGAAATTGTAGAGAAACCACTCGAAAGGTGAACCAAACTTTCAAACTTGAAAATTGATAAGAAATAAAAAAGTATAGAAAGTAAAAACGAGATTTTTTAATCATTTTAATTCGTGGACATGTGTTTTTCTTAGCACCACGTCTTACAACCCATTCGGGCTATACGCTTAGATACGAATTACATTAACAGTTTAGGGATTAGGAAGTTTTAATTGAGACGATATGTACTCGCATTTGTGAGGAAGGAGAGTGGACATTTTTTTAGGGAAAACCACTCTCAGTGAACCTGATTGAGATCGAACCCTGATCTCCCCGTCTTTGGCAGCTTAGTCCAAAACCAGAGTAGCGCGTTAGGCAACGCGGCCACCTAAGCAGGTGTTGACATGTTATTTGCTCTTCAAAAGTAAGGATAGAATAGAATATAAATCCCAATATCAAATCTAAAGGTAAATTGCAGATTATAATAAAGTTACCTGTTTCATAGATTTGTTTGTTTTCCGTATTAATAAGAGTAAATAAAAATAAATGATACGACACAATCACACAAAATTTCTAATATTTTGTATTATAGCTTCGAAGAAAATTTAAAAAATATGATTTTGGTAAGATACCTTTAAATAAGTTTAGTTATAAACAAAAACACATCATATTGTTAGTCACAATAATTCTTTAATATATATGAATTCTGAAACAAATTGTTCAAAAATATTTAACAAAATTCAAACGTTCAAATATAAATAATTTTTAAGCTACACTTAGATAAATGTTGTTATTTATAAAAACAAAAACGTGTTATCATTTTTTATAAAAAAACCATTCATATATTCCCATTTTGAATTCAATCTTCAAGGTCAATTTCCATAATATTAGAATTTTCTATAGTTGGTTGTAACTATACTACACTTAAATTAGTTTATTTTAGATAAATATATATGTTAAATAGTTTCCCAATACCAGTTTTGAACCAAACCATTAAACCCATATTTAAATATTAAGAAAAAGATCATAAGTAAATTACTCATAGCCTAATTTTCCCTATCCTCCTCCCCCCCACCCCCACAAAAAACAAGTATATAGCTTTCTTTTTCACGTTAAAGTCAAACACTCCCCAGCTATACATTTTAAAGAAAATTGTTTAAACCATTTTCAAAATTATTCGAATTTTCAAAAATCACTCCTCAGTGAAAGACAATTTTTCGATTTTTCACTCAAAGCCAAGTGTACCGGGCTATTTGTTGTGTCAAATACTCCCAAGATACACATTTGGAACCAAATCGTCAGTGCCATTTTAAAAGAATTTCCAGTTTTTGAAAATTCAGTCATCATTTAACTACCCATAAATGAGTCTTTACCACAAATACAAGTATACAGTGCATTTATTAAATGTCAAACACTCTCAATATAACCATTTAGAACTAGTTTGTTATATCGTTGGACACATTTGTAAAATATTTCATGTTTTAAAAAAATGCTAATTACTCAACTACGTACCCTTTAAAATATTTTGCCCAAATACCAATTATATAGTGATATTTTTCATGTCAAGCAAATACTAGATACTCATTATAAACAAAATCGTTAGAGCCATTTTCGAAAAATGTTGTATTAAAAAAATTTACTCATTAGTAAAATACCCTTAAATGAAGGAATAGGGTAAAAAAAAAGTTGTGGTTTAGTCCTATTAAATCTAAATATCAAGTTTGAATAAAATTCATCAATATGTTTTCTGGTCCGTAGTCAGGGACAGACTTACAGAGAGACAAACATGGGGACAAACATAGTTGTAAAATCCACTTTTATAGGGTTAGTGTTCAAATAAAACGTAAAAATTTGTCATAATCTCATTATCATTTTTTTCCACGATCTCAATACTTTCTCTTGATATGAGCAAGTGAAAAGTGTGATCTTGCCAAATATATATTATACAGGTAGTTTTCAAAATCCGTATCAAATTTAATTTGATATTTACATATTTATGTTTTCAGAAAAATCAATAACTACTCTAATTAAAATACATATTGGAAATGAAAGAATGTGTGATGAGAAATTGACATAAATAAGTTGTTTGAGTGAACTGCCATAACCTTTCAAGGCAGATCTTTGCCATCATTTTTGTACTTTGTTCATCAGCCGAGCCTGTGAAACTGTGAAAAACTTTCTTTGATATCTTCACAGAGGACTTTGTCAGAAATTGCAGTGAAAATACTCCATGATGTTTTGATTATGAAAATTGGGCTCTCCAAAATGTACAAAGCATAATTATTTTACACGACTGAAATTAGGAAGACTTTAAATAGTGAAAGCCTCCCCACACCTTCCGGAAATACTCGATGTGTCTGACAGTAACAAGGAAGTAAATGTTTGCAGCAACATGTATTTGACGTTAAACGCAGAACAAAAACTTGATTTTAGATGATAATGAAAGATACAACCGTCATCAAAGGCCAAACTGCTAAAATGGGATGAGTCAATCATGGCGCCAAGCTATGCAATGTATGTAGTCAATAATTTGTGCCATAATGATGATGAATAATCATTTCCCATTTGTGAAAAAAGTTTTACTGTTACCTCAGGTGATGTGTACCAATTCTTCCGCATGCTCATAAGCCAGCAATCATCCAGACAAGTGATAAATATAATCATGTGTGGAAGAAGCTTAATATGATCAAGTCTAACAATAAGGTATGGAAAATCTACAGTGGCTTACGTTATTGGCTAATTCAATCAAGTGATGGAAAACTTAAAAAATACAGCTTGAAAGAAAATATCATAAAGGGCCAGAGAAAATACTGGCATATGGCTTGGTAGTTCACGAAACATTTGGAAATAGACTTAGCCCAACTGATATTTCGAAAGGCCATTCTGTTTCTATGAAATTATGAAGCTGCACAAATAAATGAGGAGGTATTGAGTATTTTAAATGGCAAGGTCTAATGTTACATGAGAAAGAATACAGTCGATCATTTTAAAACAGTTTGACGCCCTCAAGAATATCGTTAATAAAGTTAATCTTAAAACCAGGCAATGTAGTAAGACTCCTTGAGTACAGTAATTTTTTACTAAATAGAACCTATGTACTAGAATTCCATGGTAGTGTAAAAGATTTTGATTCATGCAACACTATGATTCATGCAACAATTTTAACAGATTTATCTTAAGGCCCTTGGCCCTGTCAAGTGCAAGTATAAAACCTATTTTGTGGTATGGTGGGTGGCAGGGTGAGGCATGGCGTGGATTCACAACCGACCAAAGTATCCTTCCGCGCCAACAAGAACATACTGATCATGGAAATCGTAAATGGCGTTAGCAACCGGACAGGTCTTGCGGAAAAATCATAAGTTTGTAAATATCAGTTTTCTTGAGAACGAGTGAAATTTTTATAATAACATTGTCAACACCTCTTCTAAGATAATGTATCAATTTTTTTATGAAGCCGACAGTTTTTTATTGAAAAATGTCAAAATTATTGATATTTGATCACTGTTAAAATCATATAGGAGGTGTGTATATAAAAATTATAACTTAATAAACATGCTTCTATTCTTAAACAGACCGTTTCCGAAAAGAAAATTGCAAAACGAGAAAAATTCTTAAAGATAACCGTTTGTTAGCATGGCTTAAAATTTCCAAGCCAAATGAAAAGGGCCAATCACCTTAAGGGAATTTACGTTCCTCCCCAAAAATAAATTTGGTACCTGTAGACATCACCTTTAGTTTGAGGTGGAGGCAGTTCCCAGTTAAACTATTTTTATATATTCAAATAATTAGATACAAGGTCAAACCTTGGACATGGTTGGTATGGAACAGCCCAGGCCCGTTTTCAGCCCTGGATCATTGTACGTGGGCTTTTCGTATACAATTTTAATAATTCTTATAATTAAAGTAGAATTAATTAATTCACTCTCATATTATACACTCTAATGAAAGAAATATACTCTTTTATATGCTAACATTAAATGCGCATATCAATTGAAGGTTAGGTTTTGTTTTGTTGGTGAATATTATAATCAACCTGTCATAGATGGGCCTAAAAACTAGTGGTTCATGTGGTTTAGCACGCCAGTCTCGCAGTATGTCAAAATTTTAAAAATATGCCTGAGATGCTCAATTAAATTTTCAGGTGTTTATATTTATAAAATTTGGGATGGGCTATTAGACGAAATAATTTTAGAGCAACCACCAACTTGAAACAAATTACAAATTACCATAACGCAACACCAAATTCATCCATTGTGTAGTCTAGGTTCAAAGAATCTCCCTGACAAATTTTGTTTAAATTGGTACACTAATTTTGCAATTATCGCTGAACAAATATAAAGATTAGATTCCAAGTGATCAATTTAAAATAGGACCTCAGTCCACTCAATTCATTAAACTAGGACCCACCCAGTTGGAAACTTGGGTAAAGGCGTCTGACTCGCATAGTTTTGTTTACAATGGGGTGGTCAGGTTGCAAGTCCCGGTCCTATGTACTGGGGAGTTTTTTTACCTAAATTGTTTCCCCCTCTCCCTCTAAGTAAATGAACATACATTTCCTTTAAATTCTACACTCATCTTCCCTACCCCATTAGTGAGGATATGAGTTCAGAACTGATGGCTAGTATGACAACAAAAAAAGTCTAGGGTTGCATCTATAATAATTGGCCTACTGTCCCAGGTTAAACTAGTTTGTAAGTAGTTTCCTGATTAACCAAGCGTAGCCAAGTCCTGTATTATCCTGTCCACTTGGCATTTCGTCTGGCTATATGTCTGGATGTCTGTTCCGTAATGACCGTCAAACGCGTTGACCAATTTTAACAACATTTTTAAGGCATTTTAAGGTATATTCTATGAATCTAGTCCAAAAAATGTATATATATAATTTTATGAACTGGCTAGCAGTTCAAAAATCATGGTTTCTTAAAAATAAGTATATCTGTTTGTTCCATGATAGCTGGAAAATGCGTTGACAGAATTAATTGAAATTTGACAGGGGCATTATCTGAACTTATGCCCAACGATGTATGTGCATATTGTTTCATTCTGTAAATCCGTTTATATATAGTGCCCTCTAAAATGATTTTTTGTTTGATATCTCATCTCAAGAGAATTGAATTTAAAATTCTAAGCATTCGATCGAGTACCTAGGGCATATTAAAAATAAAGTGACATAAATGGTGAGAGTGACGTCTTAGATGCGCGAACAACGGTAGTTCTCAATGAATTGAATGTACTATTGTTTTTTGTCCAATTTGATTATCAAAGAAATAATATTAACTTCAAATCCAAGCATAAACTATAAGATATGTCTAAACCTGAAATATAAAGGTAATTCTTAAGGGTGCCACACGGGAGATCACTGAGTAGCGTTGCAGACGTTTGGAAATCCCAGATTATTTATGAAGTGGTTTAATATTTGTTAAATACTGTTCTCACAAAAATGTAGGAGAAAGTTCTGACCAGTTGAAAAGTTTAAATTTCAAGCATAAAGGATTTTTAAAAATGTATGATAGCTTATGTCAAACCCTATAAAATAATCCCACATTACCTTAAAATGTAAAACATGATATTATTTGATAGAAGAAAGCATAGTTATAGGTTTCTTACCTTTTGCTTTAATCTCAGAAACACAAATGTTCGCGTAAAGGCTTCGTTGATTAAAAAAACACCATAAACTAAATATCTAAACCTTTTAGCTCGTCAGAAATCTATTGATAATCTTAGGCTACATTTTGTTGAAAGCAATATTAAGAAATATCAAATGACTTCCTAAATATTGCGTGATTAAAAAAAATATACCTTAAAAATTTAGTAACGCTAAAAATATAACATAATTCTAAACATGATAGAATTAACATTTTTTTAATGGCAGGAGTGGGTTCTACTGCTCACAGAACTACTAGTATAAACAGTGCATTTAGAAAGTGCACGTAAATATCTCAACAACCACAAGCTATTATGAGTCTTGATGGCTTGCAATAAGCCAGCTGAGAATGAATGTAAAGACGAGGTCATTTTCATGTGTTGTATAAACTGCTCTCTAGTGGCCTTGTTAGCGTGATCTGCCATGATTCCACGTCTCTTCGCCACAACCTTAAGAAGGAACAACACATTCCGACTCTTTTTGTTTGAAGTTAGAGAATTATGAGGTTTCCTCTAAATTGAAGGGCTCTGAGGAAAAACATAATAACCCTCATAGATTTAGATGGGATATATATTCACTACTTAAACTTCCATAAATTCCTCAGATTCTGCTATATAAAAATGATCGTATTCTTGTCGATATTAGCTAAAGTATCCTTAAGAAATGACTATAAAAAACTTGTATTTCAAGAAGTAAGCTACCAGAAATAACTGATTACACATTTTTTCGTAAAATAAGGGTTATCATGTTTTAGCAAGTTTGACACGTTAAAACTGGTGAGCCGTAATGATTTTAAATCATTAAATAACTATTTTTTTATAGTTATTAACTTGTTAAAATTGTGCAATCAATTTACAAGAGTTTTAATCAATTAAATTAAGGCAAACTTAGGTTAAGATTATTTTAAAAGTAGTGAACTAAACTTAGGAATACATCAATACGATTTATACAGTAAATCTACTAAAAAACCACAATCAATTTATAAGAGTTTTAATCAATGACCTTTTGTTTTTGGAAACCTTACAATACATAGTATCGACTTTTCAGTTTACGATGATTGTCCCCAGAGTTACGAAATAGTTTCATTTTGATACTACTAGTGAGTTTACAACTCAAAGTTTGGTCCTGATGTGTCCCCCATCCAACAATCTCTTAGGATGGTCAGTGTCACCATCTCGCACCTTTTGGGAGGAATCGCATATACTAGGAAGTTCCTGAAGGACGGTAGTTTCCGGTCTATTTCTACACTAAAATTTGTGAATGAGCAAGAAAGAGCCTACATATTGTGCCGGAGAGGTATTTAATTTAACTGGTTAGGGATTTCTTACGTTCTACAATTGACACTCCCCCTTCAAAGTAATTTGTGTTACGGATGTTCATAACTTGGTGAAAATTGGTCCATAGCTGCTGAATTTGAACCCTTAAACATAAGGGACAGTCCTTAAATTACTTTAGACATTTTCACGATTTTCAACATTCCCTTCCCCCACGTAAGGGATCGTAAGATTTACCCTTCTCTATATAATGTAGCTTTTTACAATTTGGAAAATTATATTATTTAAATTGTTTAGTTATTTTTAGAATTAAGAATTGGTAATAAATCTAGTGAAATTACATTTTATAATATTTTAACTGCTGTAAGTAAATGGAATATTAGTGAAGTTTGATGATTATTAAAATATTTATTTTCTGACAAACAAAAGGTTTAATGTCACCATAATAATTGATAAAAAACCTTACATTAAATTTATTCTGACCCCCCTCCGTCTTTTCGTAAGAAAACGTAAGAAAGAAATGACCCCCCCACCCCCTCAAAAACCCTTACGTAATTTAAGGACGGCTCCTATGGTCCTGAGGCGAGCACTTTACTATAAGACCACCAAGGCTCACTTTAAATACTAGTCAACATGAATACTACACTATAAATCTTGCTATTAAGCTAATCTAATGTGATTGTTTGAAAGACAATTAACTTAGAATGAGAAAAAATTAGTTTGAACAAAATTGCATTCATAATTGATGCTCTTTGATATGCTTAGTGATTCATGATTTTAACCCCCCCCCCCCCCCCCGGTCTCCACCCACGTAAGGGATCGTGAGATTTTCTCTTCGTAGTTTTTTTTGATTTGATATAAGAAACAATTATTTATTATATTATGCTTCTTGTATGAAGTGGTATATTTATATATTATTATGGTGCATTACTTTTTAAAAGCGGTTGACTAAGAACATTTTTTCTTTCTAATAAAGTTTTATTATATCAAATAAAGTATAAGATATCCCAGTGGTCGAGTGATTAGCAAAACTAACTACAAAGTTCATCGACCAAATTCCATTTTTAGTAACCTGTAAATTTGTCCATTTATCTGTACATACAGTACGTAAACATTTTATATGTTGCAAGTCTCAGCAAAAAGTCCCAAATCTTTTTGTAGACAAATCATCTATTATCAATATAAATCCATATCTATTAAATTTCATAGGGGCATTCTGTTTTTTATTGATATGAACAATTTACATTTTTATTTTGATTATATTTTGTAGGTGTTTTAAAGTCATTTCAAGGATATGGTTTTTTATTTTGAAATTTTAGCTGTCAATAATTAATTAAAATATAATGTTTTCATTCAAGCTAGAAATTCAATTAAAAAAATTTGGAGATGATAAATTTGGTGCTACTTTTTTCCCCGCAAAATATACTTACACCAAAAATGTTTTTCAAGTGGTTTTATTTCTCTCTCATAATTTTTTTATTTTGTTGATAAATCCCATTTATAGTCAAGTTATCATATTTTACATAAAAAAATAGGTTTTGTATGGGCTTATATTAAAAAAAAGGGGGGGGGGGGGAACAGGGGATGTTAACATTTTGTTTTCCAAGAATGTTTCACTATTGATTTTTGGCATCAACATAACAAACGATCATAAACAAAGTTGGTGATTTTACAGCCTGCTACCGTTATTTCTTCTATATTTTCCACCTAGGACACAAGTTTTAGGCTACCATCCAAGCCTCTTAAAACAGTTTATGAAAATGTAAAAGTAAGCGTAGTTCATAATAACAAAATATCCGGAGTCTACCAAGTTTGAAATATCATCATATTTTACTTTCTTATGATCTTAGTTCAAAGTCGTTTTTCTAGCGACATCTTCGGTGGTTGAATGATCTAAGACGTCACTCTAGCAATATATTAGATGGCTGATGACGGGGAGATCAGGCGTTGAATCCCGTTCGGGTGTACTGAGGGTGGTTTTTCCTCAATTGTTTTCACTAGCCATTCACGCAAATGTGGGTACACTTCCTCTTAACTAAACTTTTCTCATACCCTAACACATTAACCTAATAAAATGGTACTACTGTCCAAATTTTCCGTTATCTTAAAATGCTAGTTTATACTCACACAAATATGGCAAATGGGAGTATCACTATGGTTTGGAAAGCTTCCAATTTGTATTCGACTCACATATTAGGTTTAAAAAATACCCACATAGGCGGTCAATCAAACTCTAGCTCGTCTTGTCAGGTTTATCGGTAGTGGAAAGGTTGGGGTATGAATCCTAACTGGTTGTATTGATCATGGGTTTCACTTAATGGTTTTCCATTCTCCCTCCACACAATTACTGGTATATTTCCAAATATATCTTCTTTACCCCTGCTTCATTAGTGTAATTAAATTCGGAAACATCCCGGATGGGTAGTATTAGGTTGTTACAGATTTAAAATGGCAAAAAATTCATAAAAAATATCTACTAGTGGGCAAATGAAATGTGTATTTAAAGCACATAACACAAAAAGGCTAACTATACCAGTAAATTGGAGGCTATAGAGTGTTACTCCACTTAGCTCAAACTTTGCAATCAATAGAATATCTCAGATTATATCGTAATTTGCATAGCTACTTACTTTTTTTATCAAAAATAATTTTAAAAAAGACAAATGATTTTATATTAAAATAATTAGCTCATACAGCCATTTGCATAGATATTTACATTTTTGTTTTTTTCAAAAATTAATATATAATGACAAATGAATTTTACATTAAAATTATTTTCGTGGTCTGGAAGTTATGCAAACATTGTTATCAAGACAGCTTTGAGCCTTGTGAACGATACACCATTAAGTGAACAAAGCAAACGAAAACACATTTCATGAACTGTGAAGAACAAAATAATTATAGCCTAAATAATTAATTTAACTATTTCCAAAGCTCCCTCCATTTGAAAGTGTTGAAAGTGTAAAGCCAGGAAGACATGCCATTCATCTTGAAACACGTAGAAGTAAAATCTCTTTCAGCAAGTAAACAAGTTATAGAGCGTTCCACTATAAGATTGCGGTACAGGACTCATGAAGCGCGTAGTTACCAAATATTTTCCATACAAGCAAGACAGGTTGAATGATTTCACATTCGAGACTCATCAAATGAACTGAGTGTGTATTGTGCTGGCGGTTATACAAAGTGTAAACATTTTAAAATACTTTTGAAATTTGATTTATGTCATTGATATTTAAATGATTGCTCATTACAAATATGTATTATAGTTTTAAGCTCTCATTGAAACAGCACTGTAACATTTGTAAATAGTTTGACAAATTAACACTGTTAACTTGGAATTAATAATAAATTAAGAGTAAAATTAATAGTACATATGCAATAAATAGGAAATTAAATATAATATTATTATGAAAAAAAAAACAATCTCAGGAATGGTGGACTCGTTTATTAAGTTTCAAACAGTTGTGCTTTGCCTTCCCAGGGATACATCAGTTCACATCTCAAATTGTTATCTGTTAGGAGTGGGATTCATATGTGCTAAGCTGATTCGGATATATTTATGTTTATTACTGCAAGTCTTAGGTCTGCAGTATTATTTGTGCTATCAACAACCTCCAGTGAATTATTTTCTTTAATCGAGGTGTATAGAGTAACCTTTCAAAACCAGGTTCTTAGGAAGATATTATTTGGTCCAAAAAGGGATGAGACTACTTGGGAGTGGAGGAGGTTACATAAGGATGATCTGTAGTCATCTGTACTCACCTGTACTTACCATGAGGCCTTGTTAGGATAATCAAGGCTTGTAGATTATGTTTGGCAGGACATGCAGCGCGAATGGTAGAATCTAGAACCGTGTTCACAGTATTGTATGATAAGCCCAATGGGAACCATTGGGAAGACCTAGACGTAGATGGGTGGATAACATTATAGTGGACCTGAAAGAAACTGGGTGGACTGGGTAGAACTAGCTCAAGACTGGGATAGGTGGCGTACTTTTGTTAAGTGTAGTATTGAACTTCAAATTCTAATACAATAGAGTAAGTAAGTATATATAAAGTAACCTTTCTGGATATTCTGATTGTATCAGCACAATACTTACTGTGGAATCACACACTTACTGAAAAATAAGAGCAGAATAGAAACGTAATCAAAGAATGAGCTCTAACCCAATCCTAAGATTTCGGCCTCTTCGGCGTTGTCCATTATATGTGACTTGAAACAACTTCAGATTTCCTTTTTTGATTACCTTATAATACTGGAAGAACAATTAAATGCCAATACCAACCGATTCATTCAGTTTGCATGTCTCAACATAGCAGATTATAGTTTATAGGCCCATCGACACAGTGAGGTCATTAGGGAAACATAGCAGAAAACATGCAGACAGCTGCATTACTGATGTGAAATGATTTGTTATAACTTTTTAAATAAAATCGAGTGGGTCGTTCTTGTTCTGTGTTAATTTGTTTCACGGCACAAGGCATTAATTTGAAAACATCCATTGTGATAAGGGTTATTAATATAAATTTAAATCTCTTAGTAGCGGACACGCTCCTTGATCAAAAGATGTTACGAAGAGGTGTCCGTTATTTGGAAAAATGTATTTCCTTAAATCATACTTCTTGAACACAATTTAATATATATGACATTTTTCTTTTGAATATTAACCATACAACAATATATTGCACTTTGCAGTATTGTATGCAGGATAGTTATGACTAATGAATAAATATTGTAGTAGCTTACTTTAACAATAAGCAAATAGCAAATTAAATCAAATGTGAACAGGCCTTGTGTACTGTATGTGCGCACTAGCTCCCAAAACTACTGGAACTACCCCACTGTTGGCTCGGAAGGGATGGGAGCTACGACCTTGAAGTGCGATAAACATTACTACTTAGGCTTTTAGGGGGAAGGGAGGAATGCTCACACTTCGCGTGAGACGGTGGCATTTTTGAAATTCCTACAGTCAAATACTAAAAATTATTCTTTTTTCTTTTCGATTTCTATCCGCTGCTTAGAGAATGGTATTCATAAAGATGCGTCTTTATAAGTGTCAATTTCCGTTAATGATAAAGTCTGTTATTGGGTGGTTGTTTCATCATAAGAGACAATTTTTTTTAGCACCATGTCTTACTATCCATTCAGGTTATATATACGCTTATATTCAAATTACGCTAAAGGTTTTAGGGATTAGGAATGTTATATTTATAGGAAGTGTACCCACATTTGCATGGAGAGAGAGAGAGTGGAAGTCCAATTTGGAAAAACTACCATCAATACACTCGACCGAGATTTGAACTTGGATCGTCATGTCATCGGCAGTCTAGTCTACTGCGAGTGTAGCACGTTAAGCTATGCGGCTACAGAACCGTGTCATATTGATTTGCCTTAAAAATTTAAACTGCCCGTTATAAAGAAGAATCTGATATTAAATTAAATTAAAATAAATCATTCTTATAGTATCATCAAGACACCACTTTAATTGTATCTCCAACATTTAATGAAAGTATTATATTTGCTTGTAAAGACTATCATTTCTTTTTAAATTGTTCAGGTATAGTGTTATATATTTGCTGCCGAGGATTATTAAACAAGCGTCAATACTCTTGATTATTACTTTGTAGTAGGTATCAGAAGGATTCTAAAGCACAGGAATATTTTCTTCGACGTTGATAAATTATAATATTGTGTCAATTGTCCACTCCATTTCAAGGCAAGCACGCACTCAGAAAGGATACAAAATGAAATATAACGTCTACATCTGCAGCGCACGGTCGAACTAGGACGAACACTTCTTATTTGAAGTACCGAAAAGCTGGTGATTGCATCCACCTGTGCTCGATGTTGTCTGTTTGTGCTCGTTTGTGATTGTTGTTGCGTCCACACTCATTCGTTTGTGTTCGTTCGTTAAAATATGCCTGTGCTCGTTCATTGCTCATGTTCGTTCATAAGGTGTGTAGTCCTACGCGGCTTTACATGCCACAATTGACATGAGACCAACGCCTTTACCTCCCCTCCAAAGAAAGTGTACTACGGATTTTTATCGTTCAAGAAAAATAATTCGACCCAAGCTTGGTTTGAATTCACGAACATTGGGTCCTGATTCGAGCAATCTACCTCAAGACCACCAAAGTCAACTTAATAATAATGATCTTCTTTCACTTTGGAAATAAGACTTATGACGTGATTTATTTGGAAACTCGTGGAACCGAGATATATTTTCACATTTTAATAAAACTAAACAATTTTAAATTGGTTTTGATCACTAATATTAGTTTTACTTGATGTATCAGTGAATGGTATTAAATAATATATTATTATTTTACTATGGCAATTTTATTCTTCAAGTTACAAAATGACAACTAATCTCAGTAGAAAGAGGTCAGCACAAACGGCTATTCCAATGGGCGAGAAAGAGATGACAATTGTACATACGCTTGCACTGCAATGCAAGAGTGGAACGCTCTATAGATGATTATTTATTCTCTTTCACTCTCTTTCTACCTCTCCCCTCTCTCCCTTCCTTCTTATTGCTATCTCGTGTTGCTTGTCTTTCTCAACAAGACGCAACAACTGATTTGCTTAACAAAGGAAACAATTTGAGTGTTGGTGTTTAGCGCTGTGGCAGATGATAGAATGATGAACCAAGTTGTTTGAAGAGAAGGACAAGCTACCAACAAGCTATGTAGCAGGATGCCACTGATAGCTTGACAACCAGAGTATTCTCTTATAGCAGTGGCGCACCTAGACATTTAATT